>CM070821.1:32226228-32952478 GCA_036326025.1 Chrosomus eos
AAAGAAGTCTCTTGCTCAGCAAGGCTGAAGCGTCACATACTGTGTTCCTTCATTTCTTACATTATAATAACATTTCTTATTATTGTCAATGTTGAAAACACACTATCAACACCTTGCAAAAAAAAAACACAGAACCATTGCAATAGCATTGTCTTTTGCATCATTCTCATAGTCTTCATAAAACACAAACATATTTGCAATTCAGTTTGATATCACCAATGACACAGACATGACACACTTCACCTTTAAATATCAGATTTTAGGAGTTTCCGCTGCAGCCATTTGGGGCCATAAATCTCTCTTTTGCGTGCATCTTGCAGAAAGCAACGGAAAAGATAATAGCGACACCAGGCAAGCCAATCACCTTGCTTTTTATCTGCAGTGTAGGCATGCATTCAGAGCAACTCTCGAGCCAGACAGATTAAGGGTGGTGTGAGGAACTGTTATGTGATCACATAAAGGAAATACAATTCAATTTGCCAACCACCTGTTTACATTTGAGAATATGATTATCTTGAGAATAATGGAAATTTCAAGATGCTCTCTGCATCACAGTGGCAAATATGTCGCTGCATCCCATGGGTATCAGTCCCATTAGTGCCCAAACTGTCCTCACCTGACTCCCGCGTACGACCCTTCACTGTCTCACTCCAGGGTCCGGAGCCTATGGAATTAAAGGCCTGGATCTGCAGCTGGTACTCGGTCCACTCCTCCAGGCCCTCCAGGGTGATCTCCCTCTCCAGCCTGTCGTTCACCAATCGTGTGCTGGCCTCACCCCGCAGGTCGGTTCGCAACACTCTGACCCTGTAGCCCACGCTCTCTGGGTTTCCGTTGTACTCGTTCTCTGGCAGTGGCTGCCGGGGAAACATCAGACTCTCAGAATCAGTCAACAAAATTACTGACAGGATGTTCCTTGACAAAGGGTGTTTTGATTTCACGATCAGTAATGAAGATGAGAAAAAAAGATGCATCATGATTTTAATGAATACATACTACAACAGACAATAAATGACAAGAAAAAAATAGCACTGTCAGATATTAATAATGAACTAAAATGTCTTTTGCAGAAGAAAAGACGAAAGAATTTATTTAAATAATTCAATCTTAGTACTGAACTGCTGTATATAAGATTAAATAAAAATACAACATTTTATATATTCATGCATATTTTAATGAATAAATGTTTATATTGTTATGTTAATGGTATTTTACACTACCATTCAAAAGTTTGGGGTCAGTAAGATTTTTTTAAATAATATATTAAAATGAATACATTTATTCAGCAAGGATACATGAAATTGATTAAAGGTAACATTAAAGACATTTATAATTACATTTATATTTTAAATAAATTCTGTTCTTTCGAACTTTCTATTCATCAAATTATCCTTAAACAAAAAGTATCACGGTTTTAATAGAAAACTATAGAATACTTCACAATTATACTGTTTTACTGTATTCTCTTTATCAAATAAATGCAGCTCTGTTGAGCATAAAGCATAAATCTTACACACCCTAAACTTTTGAATGGTAGTGTGTTTCAAACTGTTTGAACATTTGGTCTTTTACCATTTGAGACCTTTTTTATTTTTGTCATTTGGAGCAGTATCTTCAGTTAAAATAATATTTTCCTTGACTAAAATAATGTGCCTTTTCAGTCAGGGTAAAATGGGCTAAAAATAAAGAATATGATGAAATATAGACTAAATTGAAAATACATGATACTTTACTATGTAAAAATAAACAGCGTGGCCTCTATAACACACAGTCTCAGCAGAGTCCTGAACATTGCTAATGCAAGCACACTGAGCTCAGCCTAACCCAATTAAATATACATGCTCCTATAAATCTCATATTTATATTTAATACGCATATTTAATAATGCTTCATCATTTATGTGCCCAAAAAAATCAACTGAACGATTTTGAGTGGGTGCCAAAAGGTAAGTGAGATGTCACAAACTGGCAAAACATCAGCTCTCATGTGCTTTTAATTTGACAGGTAAAGAGCTTCAATTTGAGAAACTCAATTTAGCCACTAGCTTCCACGTCAGCAGTCTTTATATCAGGTGAAAATCAATAGATGTCTAAAAACACCCTGCTTTCAACATCCTAGCCTGAATTCATGTGTGGTACAAGATAATGACAGCCTGTCAGAACACTAGGACTGAAAGTTACAATATAATAGCTTCCTTGAACCTGTTTTTTTGCCATATCCAACCTCTGCGAAAGAAAAAAATGAATCAAGACCCTGAATTATTGAATGAAGTCAATTGAATATAATGCACTTGGCTTGCTTTATATTTCTCAGTGCAGATATGAAACTGCTGAATTATACGTATTAGGGTACGTTTACATGACAACGATGTACTACAAATGGAAACTTTTTCCGGGTACAGATGGCAATGTTGTCAAAATGATCCCCGTACACACGGATCCGCGAAAATGACTAAAACGCTGTATAATTCGTGCCAGGCCAGTAGTTGGCAATGTCACTTTGTAAAGAAACACAACGCACCTATAGACTGAACACATAACACATATACGTCCCTGATTTCACAAATTTGCGTTTTTAGTAGTTTACAGGGAGAAGATAATGGTATCATTTTCAAAAACTTTCACTTTTAAACCTACAATATTTTAGTTACAGGCCCAGATCTTTAACCACAATGCCACTTACCACCCAGCGTAGCCACAAGCTGGTCTCACTGGCCGTGCGTACAGTCACGCTGCTGGGCGCCATGTCCGGAGGAGCCTGCAGGGTTTGTATTACACGGGACGGCACGCTCACCGGACTCTGGCCCACGATATTCACCTGCTGCATTCGGAACCTGTAACCATCAAGTTAATCAGTCACATTGTTAAAACTTAACTCACTGGTAAGACTTCCCAGTGGGAAAATAGATGGCAAAGAACCGTGTGCTCGCTGCAATTCACTTTATAATTGCACCAATTACCATGAAATCAAAGTTTATCAGCAGGCAAAACAAATGGAGAGGCTGCGGCAACATCCATAAGATCTGACATAAATTGCGGGGTAGAGAAAAACACTGAGGCAAGCAGTTCATCATGAAGCTCAGAGATGACTCAAGCTGTCTGAAACAAATTGTTGAAGTCAGACATTAAACCTGTTTAGATGACAGCAGTAGCTTTATATTATTGGAATGAAATAATTGTATTACACAAAGACTAAATAGCTCTTATTTTTTACATAGTTGGTCTATATAAGCAAGTTTTTAACACCATAAGTGCTGTGATGTTTGTTTAATAATTAGTTGTAATGTATGTGTTAGGGTAACAGGCCTTTTTTATTTCTTCTTTTTAAATATATATTTATATAGAATATTTTTACACTACTATTGTCAGGGTTTGTGCAGGTGCTGAAGACGAGGACACGAAAGCTTCAATATAAATGTTTTAATAACAAAATGAAAACTTTCCAAACTTAAACAGGAACAAAACTCCAGGAAATTTAGAAACACACAACCATACGTAGACGACGATCGACAAACACTGAGGGAAAACACAGGGCTTAAATACACTGAACCAAACAAGATAATTAACTGAAAACAGGTGCATAAAATGGGACACAAACGAGGAGCGGGAAAACTTAACAGGACTAAACCAAAAACCACAAAGACAGGGGAAAACAAGATCACAAAAGATTAACAGAACACATCAAAACGTGACAGTACCTCCCCCCTCCCCGAAGGCGCGTCCTCGCGCCGTATAACATCCAAAGGGGTGGGAGGGTGGGCGCCCTGGAGGCTGACGAGGGCATGGTGCAGGTCCAGGAAGCCTCCAGGGCGGAGCAGGCTGTGGGCGTGGCCACGACGGTGCAGGCTGTGGGCGTGGCCACGACGGTGCAGGCTGTGGGCGTGGCCACGACGGTGCAGGCTGTGGGCGTGGCCAAGGCGGAGCAGGCTGTGGGCGTGGCCACGACGGTGCAGGCTGTGGGCGTGGCCACGACGGTGCAGGCTGTGGGCGTGGCCAAGGCGGAGCAGGCTGTGGGCGTGGCCACGACGGTGCAGGCTGTGGGCGTGGCCACGACGGTGCAGGCTGTGGGCGTGGCCAAGGCGGAGCTGTTGGACCCTCGGGCGTCCAGGGCGGCGCTGTGGAACCCTCGAGCGTCCAGGGCGGAGCTGTGGGACCCTCGGGCGTCCAAGGCGGAGCTGTGGGACCCTCGGGCGTCCAGGGCGGTGCTGGCTCTTCAGGTGGCCATGGCGGTGAGGACCCTTCAGGTGGCCATGGCGGTGAGGACCCTTCAGGTGGCCATGGCGGTATAGACCCTTCAGGTGGCCATGGCGGTGTTATCTTTTCGGGTCTCCGTGGATCTTTGGCCGGCCACGGCGAAGGCGTATGGCGCCCCCCCAAAATTTTCTTGGGGAGGACAGGCTCATGATCGGGAACTGACTTGACATCAACGGGCGCTGGGTCAACGGGTTCTGGGTCAACGGGCTCTGGGTCTGGGTCAACGGGCTCTGGGTCTGGGTCAACGGGCTCTGGCTCTGGCGCTGGGTCAACGGGCTCTGGCTCCGGCGCTGGGTCAACGGGCTCTGGCTCTGGCGCTGGGTCAACGGGCTCTGGCTCTGGGTCAACGGGCTCTGGCTCTGGCGCTGGGTCAACGGGCTCTGGCTCTGGCGCTGGGTCAACGGGCTCTGGCTCTGGCGCTGGGTCAACGGGCTCTGGCTCTGGCGCTGGGTCAACGGGCTCTGGCTCTGGCGCTGGGTCAACGGGCTCTGGCTCTGGCGCTGGGTCAACGGGCTCTGGCTCTGGCGCTGGGTCAACGGGCTCTGGCTCTGGGTCAACGGGCTCTGGCTCTGGCGCTGGGTCAACGGGCTCTGGCTCTGGCGCTGGGTCAACGGGCTCTGGCTCTGGCGCTGGGTCAACGGGCTCTGGCTCTGGCTCTGGGTCAACGGGCTCTGGCTCTGGCGCTGGGTCAACGGGGTCTGGCTCTGGCGCTGGGTCAACGGGCTCTGGCTCTGGCGCTGGGTCAACGGGCTCTGGCTCTGGGTCAACGGGCTCTGGCTCTGGCGCTGGGTCAACGGGCTCTGGCTCTGGAGCTGGGTCAACGGACTCTGGCTCTGGCTCTGGGTCAACGGGTTCTGGCTCTGGGTCTGGGTCAACGGGCTCTGGCTCTGGGTCAACGGGCTCTGGCTCTGGCTCTGGGTCAACGGGCTCCGTGCTGGATTGGACCAGCATATCAGGAAACTCGGGGCTGGACGGGACCAGCATATCAGGAAACTCAGGGCTGGACGGGACCAGCATATCAGGAAACTCGGGGCTGGACGGGACCAGCATATCAGGAAACTCGGGGCTGGACGGGACCAGCGGTGAAGGCTTGATTGGGCTGGACGGGACCAGCTGTGAAGGCTCTGGGGGAAGAAGCTCTGGAAGGTCGTCAAACAGGTCAGGCTCTGGCGTGCATGCAATGGGCTCAGGCTCTGGCGGGCAGGCGACGGGCTCAGGATCTGGCTGGATGTGGCTGACGTGAACCCCAGCCATGGGAGCCTTCTTTTTGGCCAATCGCACCGATATCAGTGGGGGATCAGTCATACCGGATATCATCCGGGGAAGTCCAGGGACCGATCTGGCGGCAGGGCTGATGCGGTGTGCAGGCTCTGGTGGGCAGACGATGGGCTCTGGTGTGAGCGTGCAGGTGATGGGCTCAGGCGTTGGCGTGCAGGTGATGGGCTCAGGCGTTGGCGGGCTGGTGACGGGCTCTGGTTGGATGGTCTCTGGCTGGAGTGGGAGATCCTCCAAGTGGTAGCTGGATCCACAGGCCCACAGCGTGTGATCCAAAAACTCCAGGAAGGATAGATTGAGGTCCCTTACCAAAATTATCTGGGCGAGAGGGTCTTTTAGTCACACCCCAGAAACTCTTTTTCAGTTCCTCCTCCTCCAACGACACATCATCATATAGCTCTAAGTAGAGCCCCACATACTCTTCGAGTGAGCGTTCTTTCTGGAAGAGGATTGGAATTTCAAAGGGGCTCACCACCTTGCTTTTCCTCCTTCGGCCCATTTTTGCTTTTTTAAAGGTCGATCGTTCTGTCAGGGTTTGTGCAGGTGCTGAAGACGAGGACACGAAAGCTTCAATATAAATGTTTTAATAACAAAATGAAAACTTTCCAAACTTAAACAGGAACAAAACTCCAGGAAATCAGAAACACACAACCATACGTAGACGACGATCGACAAACACTGAGGGAAAACACAGGGCTTAAATACACTGAACCAAACAAGATAATTAACTGAAAACAGGTGCATAAAATTGGACACAAACGAGGAGCGGGAAAACTTAACAGGACTAAACCAAAAACCACAAAGACAGGGGAAAACAAGATCACAAAAGATTAACAGAACACATCAAAACGTGACAACTATGAATGGCTGGATTGAAAACTCACGTCTGATTGGCTAAAGAGAATGTCTGTTCTCAAGATTGGCCCACACAAATCCATAACGATTCTCACAAACACATGACCATTTGCAAATGCAGAATCAACCATCCATTTGTACATTGCAAACATTTGCAAACATACTTGTATATATAGGAATTGTGCTTTGCATTGGTGAATCTTTTTTTTATGAATTTTGCATATCATATTTTGTAAACATGAAATTAGGATAATGTGAAATGCTGTTTGCAAATATTTAAACTTTTTTTGTGAATGTGAAAAGAGACTATTTTAGCTCTACAGTTTACAGTTGATAAATATTAAGTAATTGGTTGCTATTACTTATTTCAGCAACACCAATACAAAACAGGTTAAACAGTTGCCCTGAATGTTTGTTTAAATCCACAAGATGCAGTATTGTAGATATGGTTATCATCAATATGTCAACCATTGCAAGGTTTGGAGGGATTTTTCGCTGTGATGTATTCTGTACGCTCACAGAATGATCATTCAAATGCGACTGTCACTTACAGAACTTGCGGTGTGTAGTGAATTCTGAAGTCCATGCATAAAATAACTGTTTTCTGCGTGTAAATAGATTTCATGCACATACTTGTCTCAGCAATTCTGTAGCAAATCTCAGTTCAATTGTCTTTTTTCAGTATAAGACAAATATTACAAAGATGTCAAGATCAGAAAGAACAGGAAAGAAGAAAGGAATGAATTAACTGCATCCTCAGGGAAAGAAGCAGAAAATAACAAGATCACAGGCATAAATACAGAACGGAAAACATTGCCATAGTGTGCTGAATTGAACCGTGTACCATTCGATTTATTCAGGCAGGCAAAGAATAATCATAATCTGATTAAGGTGTATACTTGTCTTCAGTAATGCAACAGTAATTGGACTAATCTAAATGTCTTAATTTGATTAGGCTCACTTAAAATGTGTATTAATTCAGGTTAAAGCAAATGAAAATGCTGTTTACATGGCATTTGCTGTCTTAATGCATCTAATGTGTGTTTGCACAGAAACAACACTGACCTGTAGTGTGTGAACGGTGTGTGATTGGGCACATCCAGCAAATGAGCTTCAGGGTCGTTCTCTTTCTCGTACAACACCTTCATCTTCATCATCACGGACACTGCCCACATGTATACAGAGAGGACTGCTGTTAACGTCTGTGGCAACAACACCAATTACCCTAAATATGTTGACCACCTTTTTTAAATTATTATTTATAATTGAATTAATCCTTATTGATGTACAAAGTCATTCAGTCAGAGAAGTGAGGGGAGTTGTTCGCTTTGTCTTTAGTTCTTTGATTAACCTATTTAGTAAGACATCCAAGCATCAGGTTTATTAGGCTGCTTGTCACCTTTCGATTCTGAAGTCACATGACGCAAGATCTGAAACATGTGTACTTCATACAACTCTTTATGGTCATTTTAAGACTTTATTTAACACTCGATCAAGCAGCTTTTTTGACATTTTTTTGTGTTCTGTTTTTGTTCAGTTTCAAGTGCGAAAGAGAATGTCAATGGTTTATAACGAGTTAATTTTGGCTTTTTATTGTCATGTACTTAATAATAGTAGTAAATTTTTAAATGTATTTTTTTTCTACTCACTAACCGAGCAATGACAGAGGAGTAAGATTTTCTTTTCAAAATAATTTTCTTTCAAGTGAATGTGTTTGCAAATTTACTGCCTATAAAACATATTCAATAATTTGTTATAAAATGTACATGTATATTTGACAGACCTATAAATGTTTTTTTTTTAATCATATGTGCTTTCAGATGAATTTTGCAAATATGAATGCAAGAGTACAGAGTTTTCTCAAAACTGAAAGCTCAATCAAAGCAGCATTCCACTCATTTATCACCAGGTCCACCACAAAGTCGTGCTGATGGTGTGAAAGTAAACGAATTAACATTTACTCGCGTTGACTGTAATTGAGTAGTTTTTTTTTTGTGTACTTCTACTTTTTAAGTAGTTTTTTATAAATTCTGTAATTTTACTTTTACTTAAGTAGGTTTTGTTTGAAGTATTGTAATTCGTTCATTTTAAAAACATATCCGCTTACTGAGTAAAAAAAAATAAAAAAAAATAGCTTTGAGTGAACATCGCGCTGCAGAAACTACAGCATTGATTGATTGGAGGGGGGAGGGAGAACAGACGCGCTTAAAATCACAAAGCAATATGGAGAAGATGTAGACAAGACAGTCAGTGATGCAGACCCAAACTGACAGAAAGACAGGGGATGCAGTCCAAGCTGAAGTTCGTGAATTCTGGTCACAAATCTCAACGGGTTCTGGGTCAACGGGCTCTGGGTCTGGGTCAACGGGCTCTGGGTCTGGGTCAACGGGCTCTGGCTCTGGCGCTGGGTCAACGGGCTCTGGCTCCGGCGCTGGGTCAACGGGCTCTGGCTCTGGCGCTGGGTCAACGGGCTCTGGCTCTGGGTCAACGGGCTCTGGCTCTGGCGCTGGGTCAACGGGCTCTGGCTCTGGCGCTGGGTCAACGGGCTCTGGCTCTGGCGCTGGGTCAACGGGCTCTGGCTCTGGCGCTGGGTCAACGGGCTCTGGCTCTGGCGCTGGGTCAACGGGCTCTGGCTCTGGCGCTGGGTCAACGGGCTCTGGCTCTGGCGCTGGGTCAACGGGCTCTGGCTCTGGGTCAACGGGCTCTGGCTCTGGCGCTGGGTCAACGGGCTCTGGCTCTGGCGCTGGGTCAACGGGCTCTGGCTCTGGCGCTGGGTCAACGGGCTCTGGCTCTGGCTCTGGGTCAACGGGCTCTGGCTCTGGCGCTGGGTCAACGGGGTCTGGCTCTGGCGCTGGGTCAACGGGCTCTGGCTCTGGCGCTGGGTCAACGGGCTCTGGCTCTGGGTCAACGGGCTCTGGCTCTGGCGCTGGGTCAACGGGCTCTGGCTCTGGAGCTGGGTCAACGGACTCTGGCTCTGGCTCTGGGTCAACGGGTTCTGGCTCTGGGTCTGGGTCAACGGGCTCTGGCTCTGGGTCAACGGGCTCTGGCTCTGGCTCTGGGTCAACGGGCTCCGTGCTGGATTGGACCAGCATATCAGGAAACTCGGGGCTGGACGGGACCAGCATATCAGGAAACTCAGGGCTGGACGGGACCAGCATATCAGGAAACTCGGGGCTGGACGGGACCAGCATATCAGGAAACTCGGGGCTGGACGGGACCAGCGGTGAAGGCTTGATTGGGCTGGACGGGACCAGCTGTGAAGGCTCTGGGGGAAGAAGCTCTGGAAGGTCGTCAAACAGGTCAGGCTCTGGCGTGCATGCAATGGGCTCAGGCTCTGGCGGGCAGGCGACGGGCTCAGGATCTGGCTGGATGTGGCTGACGTGAACCCCAGCCATGGGAGCCTTCTTTTTGGCCAATCGCACCGATATCAGTGGGGGATCAGTCATACCGGATATCATCCGGGGAAGTCCAGGGACCGATCTGGCGGCAGGGCTGATGCGGTGTGCAGGCTCTGGTGGGCAGACGATGGGCTCTGGTGTGAGCGTGCAGGTGATGGGCTCAGGCGTTGGCGTGCAGGTGATGGGCTCAGGCGTTGGCGGGCTGGTGACGGGCTCTGGTTGGATGGTCTCTGGCTGGAGTGGGAGATCCTCCAAGTGGTAGCTGGATCCACAGGCCCACAGCGTGTGATCCAAAAACTCCAGGAAGGATAGATTGAGGTCCCTTACCAAAATTATCTGGGCGAGAGGGTCTTTTAGTCCACCCCAGAAACTCTTTTTCAGTTCCTCCTCCTCCAACGACACATCATCATATAGCTCTAAGTAGAGCCCCACATACTCTTCGAGTGAGCGTTCTTTCTGGAAGAGGATTGGAATTTCAAAGGGGCTCACCACCTTGCTTTTCCTCCTTCGGCCCATTTTTGCTTTTTTAAAGGTCGATCGTTCTGTCAGGGTTTGTGCAGGTGCTGAAGACGAGGACACGAAAGCTTCAATATAAATGTTTTAATAACAAAATGAAAACTTTCCAAACTTAAACAGGAACAAAACTCCAGGAAATCAGAAAAAACACAACCATACGTAGACGACGATCGACAAACACTGAGGGAAAACACAGGGCTTAAATACACTGAACCAAACAAGATAATTAACTGAAAACAGGTGCATAAAATTGGACACAAACGAGGAGCGGGAAAACTTAACAGGACTAAACCAAAAACCACAAAGACAGGGGAAAACAAGATCACAAAAGATTAACAGAACACATCAAAACGTGACAACTATGAATGGCTGGATTGAAAACTCACGTCTGATTGGCTAAAGAGAATGTCTGTTCTCAAGATTGGCCCACACAAATCCATAACGATTCTCACAAACACATGACCATTTGCAAATGCAGAATCAACCATCCATTTGTACATTGCAAACATTTGCAAACATACTTGTATATATAGGAATTGTGCTTTGCATTGGTGAATCTTTTTTTTATGAATTTTGCATATCATATTTTGTAAACATGAAATTAGGATAATGTGAAATGCTGTTTGCAAATATTTAAACTTTTTTTGTGAATGTGAAAAGAGACTATTTTAGCTCTACAGTTTACAGTTGATAAATATTAAGTAATTGGTTGCTATTACTTATTTCAGCAACACCAATACAAAACAGGTTAAACAGTTGCCCTGAATGTTTGTTTAAATCCACAAGATGCAGTATTGTAGATATGGTTATCATCAATATGTCAACCATTGCAAGGTTTGGAGGGATTTTTCGCTGTGATGTATTCTGTACGCTCACAGAATGATCATTCAAATGCGACTGTCACTTACAGAACTTGCGGTGTGTAGTGAATTCTGAAGTCCATGCATAAAATAACTGTTTTCTGCGTGTAAATAGATTTCATGCACATACTATGTCTCAGCAATTCTGTAGCAAATCTCAGTTCAATTGTCTTTTTTCAGTATAAGACAAATATTACAAAGATGTCAAGATCAGAAAGAACAGGAAAGAAGAAAGGAATGAATTAACTGCATCCTCAGGGAAAGAAGCAGAAAATAACAAGATCACAGGCATAAATACAGAACGGAAAACATTGCCATAGTGTGCTGACTTGAACCGTGTACCATTCGATTTATTCATGCAGGCAAAGAATAATCATAATCTGATTAAGGTGTATACTTGTCTTCAGTAATGCAACAGTAATTGGACTAATCTAAATGTCTTAATTTGATTAGGCTCACTTAAAATGTGTATTAATTCAGGTTAAAGCAAATGAAAATGCTGTTTACATGGCATTTGCTGTCTTAATGCATCTAATGTGTGTTTGTACAGAAACAACACTGACCTGTAGTGTGTGAACGGTGTGAGATTGGGCACCTCCAGCAACTGAGCTTCAGGGTCGTTCTCTTTCTCGTACAACACCTTCCACTCTTCCTCATCACCGACACTGCCCACCTGAATACAGAGAGGACTGCTGTAACAGTCTGTGGCAACAACACCAATTACCCCTAAATATGATGACCCCCTTTTTTAAATTATAATTTAAAAATAGATTAATCCTTATTGAAGGTACAAAGTCATTCAGTCAAGAGAAGTGAGGGATTTTCTCTTTGTCTTTTGTTCTTTGATTAACATTAATTACAGACATCACAGCATCAGGTTTATTAGGCTGCTGTCACTTTTCGATCTGAAGCACATGACGCAGATCTGACACATGTGTCTTCACAACTCTTTATGGTCATTTAAGACTTTATTTAACACTCGACAAAGCAGGCATTTTGACATATTTTTGTGTTTTTGTCAGTTCAAGTGCGAAAGAGAAGTCAATGTGTTAACGCGTTAATTTTGGCTTTTATATTGTCATTGTACTAAACTCAAAGTAAATTATTAAATGTATTTTTTTTCTACTCACTAACAGAGCAATGACAGAGGAGTAAGATTTTCTTTTCCAAAATAAATATCATTCCAGAGAAGTGTTTTCCAAAATTACTGCAATAAACATATTCAATAAATAGTTATAAAAGTACATTAAATTTGACAGCCCTATAAATGTTTTTTTTTTAAATCATATGTGCATTCAGATGAATTTTGCAAATATGAATGGCAAGAGTTTTCTCAAAACTGAAAGCTCCAATCAAAGCAGCATTCACTCATTTATCACCAGGACACAAAGTCGTGCAGAGGTGGAAAGTAACGAATTACATTTACTCGCGTTACTGTAATTGAGTAGTTTTTTTGTGTACTTCTACTTTTTTAAGTAGTTTTTAAAATCTGTAATTTTACTTTTACTTAAGTATGTTTTGTTTGAAGTATTGTAATTCGCTACATTTTAAAACATATCCGTTACTGAGTAAAAAAAAAAAAAAAAAAAGCTTTGGTGAACATCGCGCTGCAGAAACTACAGCATTGATTGATTGGAGGGCGGGAGAACAGACGCGCTAAAATCACAAAGCAATATGGAGAAGATGACGGACAAGACAGACAGTGATGCAGACCCAACTGACAGACAGACAGAGATGCAGACCCAGCTGAACGTACGTGAAATTCTGTCAAAATCTCACTCGCACACATACCGGTATGTGAAGCCCTGGTCAGGGAATAGCCTTGCAGATGTCACTTAAAACACGCAAACTGGTAGATGTATGGATGAATAAATCGAAAGTAAAGCTGTACAATAAATAAAATCGCGACATGATCTGTGAATATTAAAGCACAAAAGACTGCTATGCAGCTATATAATCTGCTAGTTCTGCGTGTCTCTGTGTAAATGAGCTGTGCAGTTTCGTCTACTTACTACAACATACTCAAGTACGCGACGCGCTCATGGTGTTTTCAGCATCGCACAATACAAATACGAGTAGCCTAGCCTACATGGATACATCATACATGAACATTTCCATGAACATCGCCTAATAAGCATTTTCGTTATTTTATTTGAATGGAAAAACCAGTGTCAAATACACTCTGAAACAGGACTTAACCCCTCAAAATAAAAGTTCGGTTTACTAGCAGAAATTATCACAGATATAGGCCAATATTACCAATATTACAGATATATAAAATATTACTATTTTAGGCCTACAATAGAATGTACTTCTCATAATAATATTAACATTAACATAATCAACAACGACAATAATAAGGAATATATATTGTTTGTGCATGGTTTGAGTACATCTGTTTTGCAGCACTTTGCCAAAAACTAAAATGATAAAACACCTTTGCTAAACTTTTATTTGATTACCACCGTTTTTGATAAATCTATATTTGTATTAAATCATAAAAAAGAAAAAAATTCTGAATAAAAAACATTTGATAGAACTCAATTGTTTTTAAACATAAAGGATTAGTTTGATTTTTAAAAAACTTTTGCTGATAATTTACTCACCCCCATGTCATCCAAGATGTCCATGTCTTTCTTTCTTCAGTCGAAAAGAAATTAAGGTTTTTGATGAAAACATTCTAGGATTCAGTTCAGTGCAGCTTCAAATGGCTTTAAACGACACCAGACGATGCATAAGGGTCTTATTTTGCGAAACAATCGGTCATTTCTAAAATAAATAAAAAAACTTTAAGTTTTATGCCTTTACTCTATTCCGTAATGCGCGGTCGTGACTCTCCTGTTCGAACTCGTTCATCAAAATGAACGAGTCTTTTTTCGAGTCATTTCGTTCATTTAACAAACAACAGGAGAGTCTGCACTGAAACTGCATTTGGACCTTGAACCGTTTGTCACCCAGTGTATTACATTATATGGAGAAAAATCCTGGAATGTTTTCATCAAAAATCTTAATTTCTTTTCGACTGAAGAAAGAAAGACATGGACATCTTGGATGACATAGGGGTGAGTAAACTATCAGCAAAAGTTTTTTTTAAAAGTGAACTAATCCTTTAATAAGTTATTAAAGTAACACTAAGTAGTTTTTCAACCTTCACAATATATTTCCAAGACCCTTGTGATGGTACATCGACTTAAAATAAGTTAAATGACTCGTCTAACATAGCCTGACGGGGTCTGTATCGCTTTTACTGGCACTGTGTAACTTCGGGTTTCGGGTAGGAACCCCTGCACAAAAAAGAACTACAAATTCGACTGCTTTACGTCAAGCGCTACAATAGTCATTATTTCGTTTTTCTTCGTTTCTGATGTCGCAATACATCATCCTTTCATGAAATCATGTAACATACCTTGTCTGTGGACATCGTTCATTCTGAAGCCGGTGCTGGATAAACAGTGAGCGTGCGTGCGACGGTAGGCTAGATTATTTACGACAGCAGCAATGGAGAATTTTGTTTCCAACCAGTAGAGCGACCGAAGAGGAAAAGTTACTTAGTGTTACTTTAATGATATAAATAAGTTGTTCATCTAATTCCTAATCAATTATTAAAATTAGTTGATTAGATATGTTTTATTGAACAAATATTTCAATTATTTAACTGTTATTTTAACTGATGGGAATAATAACCATAATTTAACAATACAATATAAACCGTGATATTTTCTGAGACGGTTATGTGAAACTCTCATACCGTTACAGCCCTTCAAAGGAGAGTCTCCCACCCCACCCCTGCTGTTAAAGTTACTCAGTAACTTTTACTCTGAGTAAATTTTAAATGAGTTACTTTTTACTTTTACTCGAGTAGATTTTTAGACCGGTACTTTTACTTGTAATTAAGTAAAATTTTATTGAAGTAATAGTACTTTTACTTGAGTAGAAAATTTTAGTACTCTTTCCACCTCTGAAGTCGTGTTTACAATTTACAGGGCTGCAACAAAAAGCACAACAAAATCTATCAAATATTTTAAAGACGTAGTGGATGGTAATGGGTTTTCCTCCAAAAAGCTATTTTATGTATCAGTCAGATGGGTAGGTCTTGTCCAGAATAAAAAGTGGACCAGCTTTTATGGCAATAGTCTGGTTACATCAGACTACCTGGACATTAATCTGCCATGGCATTTGAAACATCTAAATAGAGGCATTTTTCAGACCCTTTTGAGAACCAAGTAGTGAATTTAATGAAAGAAGGAGGAGAAAATTCCACACACTGCACTTCATTATACCCAGTACATCACAGGCCAAAGGCTCATAGAGTGTTTTGTAGGGAACGGGCCTTCAGCAGGAATGCAGAGCGGAGCAGGTTAAAGCTTTTTCAATTGAGTCCAGAACAGTGCCAGCCACTGCCCCATTCCAAACACATTGTGCAAGCCAAGTCTAAACCAATCAAAGCTCACAGCACTCAGGAAGATTTACTATGACCAGTGGAGTGTACTGTATGCGGTAAGCATTTATGCCAACGTGATAGATGTTAGACGCGTGGCACCTTATGCTGGAGACCGCCGTTGTATTTCATAGCTGGTGTGTATGCAGTGGCTCTCTCTCGCTCGGTGACAGATTTCTGCAGTGGCAGATAGCCCGGCCTCAATCAACTCAGGAATTCAAGTGCCACCACATGAAAAGCCGAGGCTTCCTTTTGCAAGCTCCGGCCCGGCACCGTCAAATTTAGAGAGTGGACGTCGATTACAAATTAGGAGTCAGTCATGTGATTCAATCTGTCATCACTTTTGCTAAAGTCGCAGGCGATGTGGAAAGGGCGAGGATGCGCTCTCAATACATCTCTAAGCCATAGAGGGCAATCACAACTGGAACTTGCTGTTATTCAGGTTGAAATGGAAGTGCTGAGTGGAAATGAATCGAGTACGTGTGATAAGTGCATGCTGGCTGTTTTTAAAACCCTGTGATGACAGCTGGATGCCGGTTAGATTAGATTTTGATGTGACCTTTTTAAAATGTTCTATCTCTTCTTTAAAAAAAACATTTACATTTTTAAATTAATTTGATAAAAGATTTTGTTAGACAAGATACATTTTTTTTGCTCCACTGTCCCACCTTAAATCCTCAAGAACTTGCTGATTGATTGATTTATTGATTAATTGATTGATTCTTTTTCATTTTTGTGAGAAACGATACAACAGCCAAAAATATTTTTCGGTGTACACTGTCCGACAAATTAAAAACAGCACAGAATTATCTTTTTTTTGGTGAGAATTGATACATAATGTTGTTCAGTATATATTGACTGACAAATAAAAATCATACAGATTTTTTTTGCTCCACTGTTCCACATCGAATCCTCAAGAACTTGGCTAATTGATTGATTGATTCCTTTTAATTTTTGTGAGAAATGATACAACAGCCAAAAATGTTATTTGGTGTACACTGACCGACAAATAAAAATATTGCAGATATTTTTTACTCCGTTGTCCCACCTTGAATCCAGCTGATTAATCCATAAAGGTGTCAAAATAACTGAAATGTACATGGCTAAGACTAGGAGACGAAGCCTACACAAATCATCATAAGTACTTTGCTCAACACTGCAGGGATGTTTCATTATCATGTAAAATGTTTTTCTTTGCTATTGAAGACTCATCAGGGAACACTGTGAGGATGTACAGCTTCAGGCCAGCGTGATGGTAGGCGGATAATGATCAGATAAAGAAGACCTGAAATATTACTCACCTGCCCCTCGACAATCCACTTGGAGATGGTCGTCTTCCCATCATCTCCTGCACGGAACTTCAGCGTAGCAGATCGTGAACTGATCTTGGAAATAACCAGATTTGATGGAGGCCCGGGAAGTTCTGCATTAAAGGCAAAATATAGACAAATAAAAAAAAGTTAAAAGTCACTTCTTAACAACATCCACACATCACAACAATCAATAAACCCAAAACATCCACAAGCCTGCCTTCTAAAGTCAATAACACCCGATATTTCTAAAGCATGACCAGAATATTTTTAATAAGACTGTGTAGACAAGGGACTGAGTCAAAAAAGAGATTTGCGATTCTTTTGAAGTGCAAAGATAAAAAGTCTCATTTGGGTTGAGAAACCTTTGATGAAATTACACTGGAATTAAATCAAATAACAGACGATAGTCTCGCATCTGCCCGAAATCCCCACTGTGATGTGTAGACGTCTGTTTCCCTAATGTCTCACAATATGCAATTTATCAGCAGGCATTATGGTTTTGGCTTGGCGTTCAGCCAGTTCAGCATTTGCCTTCTTTCAGTGAGCGAGAGAAAGCCTGCCTTAAAGCTGGTGCAAATGAATATTTCTCCTTCAGTGCCACATTTGATTAATGGCAGTGCATGGGCAACAACTTTGCAGTTTCTGAGCAGAAAAGGCCAACTCAAAAGATCATCATTCATTCTTATATTGCTTGTGTACAATATGCATCCATAAATAAGGAAGAGTAGCTCCTTAAGGCGAGACACTACAGGTGAATAGGGTATTTTTTTTAAATAATAGATATCATCATGAAACTTTCTCAGTTGATTACTTATGCAAGTATATTAAAAAAATGTATTACAAGTTTTTGAAATTTGTATATTTAATTATGCAAATTAGGCATTATCTCGTTAAATATGCACAATTTTGCATATATTTTCGGTAGATAGATCTGACCATATGATAAAGCCAGGTGCAAAATTATTTTTTCATTTTGTTCACACACAAGATGAAAAAAGAATTTCAGAGGGATTTCAGGATATATGCTTTCATTACCTAGGAAATCAAAATATACTGTCCATAGCCTTAAAAAATCAATTCTCGCCATATTTTTTTTATTAAAAAGTCACATAAATCAGGCCAGAAATGATTTATAAACAAATCCCTCTGAAAATATCTTCAGAATACTGCTAAGTGTATAACTGGAAAGTTTGGTGTACATAGGTGCTACACAGGCTGAGAAGTTTCTACTGGAGAATGACAAAATACTCATTTTGAGAAAACAGCATTTAAAGATTTGTAATGTAAAAATGAATACTTTTTTTAGTGGAAACAACTATTTACAGACACAATATCTTATCAAATCATCAGCACCAACAATACAAACCAACTAAATCACATTACAACTTATAACACAGCATTTATGGCCTTCAAATGAACAGAAAAAGAGTCAAAAACACACATCTAAATGTCAGAGCGCGTCACGTGATGCATCTGAACCAATCACGTTGTCAGAAATTGACACCAGCCAATGAGATTTCGGTTTTAGAGTTAAATGCCCATTTTACTTTCACGATTGGTTGCTGATAAAAAGGAAATGACCATATTTGGATCCGACAGCGTTGAACAGGAGAAAGAGAGCTTTCCAACGGTGTGTGTGATGACAGGGTGCAGATAGCGATCGCAGAGCAGCATGTTGATATATAACGACAACTTTTTGTTGAATTTAGGAGAAATCTACAGACGCAAATGGACAAAGTGTAGTAAAATAAACACCTAAATGTGTATTTTGGAATTTTTTTCACCTCAAGTCTGAAAGAAGACATGTTATTGAAGACAAATAGCCCAAAATCTCAAAATTGACCAGTGAAAAAAAAAACGATGTTTTTGCCTGCCGTGTCTCGCCTTAATGCAGGTTATTTTTAATTGTCTATGTTAAAGAGCTAAGAAAGACCTGGTGGCACTCCCGAAGATATGGTTGAGGAAGTTACAGTCCCAACTCCCGCCTCCGTCATAGCTGCCACTTCCAGAGTGTACGTGGTGAGGGATGTCAGGCCGGTGACCTTGTAGTCGAGCGTGGTATTGGCCAAGGTGCGCGCCACTCGTGATTGGTTCTTCCCCTGCACCTCCCAGGACACCAGGTAACCTGCAAAACACCATCAAATTCATTGAAACTCAAGAAGTCTATTTGAGTTTTACACACTTTATGGCTCAAAACCCGTGGGAACAGGACAATTTGGGGCGCCTCGCCCAAGTCCAACCTGGGATGACAACTCACAAGAGCAGGAGGAATTTTTCTGAGGTCTTGAACTTGAAATAAACAATCTCTCTTTAACAAATAAGGTGGGTGAATTGGGGAACTGCTGTAGTGAGTTGTCTAGACCCTGGGCCCTGCCCCCTAACCTGCATCTAACTGAGACTAATAGCCAGCAGAGATCCTATGTAATTTGCTGTTTATTGGGAGTATTTTCTCCCAGAGTCAGCACTGTTTCCAATCGCTGAATGTCCTTTTTCATTGAGCTGCTCATAAATCAAGCTTTACGCTGGGAGAGACCGCTGGTGAACGGGCATAGGCAACATTCAAAGAGCAACAATGCTGTGTACATTGATATAGACAGGAGCTATTTAGTCTAATGTATGTCTGATCTCATTCGTCTCCATTCTTTCAATCAACATTCAGAGCCGTTCTGCAACTCAATCGGCTTAATCTATGTCCAGTATCAATCTAGCGCTGCCTCATTAGTCCAGATCTTATTCTTTCTCCGCATTATTGAAACTTCACCAGTGACTCTTAGAAAATGTGTTGTCCTGGTCAAAAAAGAAAAATAATTTGATTTTGCATACAGGACATTTTTTTTTATTTATTTAGAAAAGTTACAGTGTACATTAATCAACATTCATGAATGTAAATGTAATCAAATTAGCCCGAAGGCTAGTTTTCATCAGTAGTGCCTTTGCCAGATGTTATTAGGCCTAAAACTAGAGTAGAGGGTAAAACAATACCAACAATAATAGAACTTTATTTAAAATGTGACAATGATGAAAACTAAATTGTTTTTTATAAAAAATGTAAGTGCTTGTTTGTATAATAATTCCAATGGTTTTAGAACTATCAAATGTGTATTAGACCAGGTGTCAAACAATATGTGACATGAGAAAGAATCAAACCTAAAATTAACCAAGTTAAATTTAACCTTTTTGCAAACCTTTTTAATGTGGGTTTTGCAACCAAGACAGGAGTCCAGATGTACCACTAGGTATTTACACTCTGAAACAACCTCTCTCCCAAAATAAAAATATCCTGCTTTATATCAGAACTGTGTCCATTAGAAAAGAACATAGACTGTGTTTGACACATTTAATTTCAGATAACTCTGATTAAGCCAGGATGTAAATTTTACCATATGTCAACTTTTTTGCAACATCTTCTGAAAATAATAATCCTTCAGAAACAGACATTCCACATTAATTTAAGATTAGAAATCGACATGAAAGTATTAGAGCTAGCAAGAGTTCAAAAGGAAAGGACTCCCCGTCAGACTCCGCCTACAATCCCAACGATCGATCCCGCTTTGCTGCTACAGTTGACCCAAACCGTGGGGTGTAGTTGCTCAACTCTCATCCCTCGAGAGAGAGAGTCAAGCATAGGAGAAGCTTTTCACCGCGAACACATCACAAAGCATGCATTCAACTCCCTCGAGAGCCGAACATGTTCCGTTCAAAGCCAGATTCTTATCACGCACATACAAACAAGCATCTCCTTAAGACAAAAAGAGTTGTTGACATCTATTGCAGGCGCCCTCTTATACGTGCAGGCGCTCGGGGAGTGACATCATGGACTGTCGTCTGTCAATGAAATTGTTGTGTGTATATTATATTTATAAAAATGGAATTTATTCCGATGATGTCAAACTAATGCGCCATTACTACTGGAGTAATGGCGCTGGAAATTCAGCTTTGACATCATCGGAATAAATTACACTTGTAAGAAACTGTAATATTTCAAATAATTGATACAAATAATTTTTCCAGTCTTCAGTGTCACGTGATCCTTCAGAAATCATTTTAATTTGATGATTTGCTGAAACATTTCTTATTACTGTCAGTGTTGAAAACAGTAACACAGCTATAAATTACTTTACAGTCACTTTCGATCAATTTAATGCATCCTTGCCAAAAAAAAAAAAAATCTAAGAAAACCACAAACTTTTGAATGGCAGTGTATAAAAATATATTTAAAATTTAATTTTTGGATTACTTTCATTAGATTTTTTTTGCATTACTGGAATGATACATGTATGTATATGGCGGCAAATCAATGCCAATAATAAACGAGCGCGGTAAATGACTTTCGCGAGAGGATAACAGATCCACACGCGAGGAAACGGAGACTTGCGAGCTCATTCATACCCTGCGCGCGCTCGTGACATCTCCTCTGCACGCAATACAAGCCCTCGCGCGCGCGCACGATCATTCCACACGCTCTCGCGGGCGCGATTGATCATTCCACACGCTCTCGCGCTTGATCTGCTCTCGCCTGCTGCTTTTGCTCGCTCGAACAATTTTATTTTTGACAGTCGAGAGGCGGGACTCCCCTTTTCCGGAAGTCAGTTGTGATTGGACGCTTGTAAACTACACTTGACTTGAGACTTCACTTAATTTGTTTTATTTATTGTGGTTAATTATGTGTAATGTGATTTAATGCATTGTTAATATAGAATATATTCTTACCAGATATTTTTAAACAGAAAGTATTACTAGTGATTGCATTGTGTTGTTAAGAGATATTTACAGACTGTAATGACACATTTCCATGGTTATTAGCATTGTAAATCATGAACATTCTTATAAATTTTTACATTTTATATTAAAAGACTATGATTTGTGTTGGCTTAAAATATCTAAAATAAATTGGAAAAAAAGTCATATTTGCTGTAGTTCACCACTACCTCTAGACCCCCATTTACCACTATTTACGTTTATCCGACCAAAATTAAAGTGGATCTGAGAGCCTCAGAATGTAAAAAGTGTCCATTAAATAGTTGTAAATATAACGAGGGCTTTGGATGAAAGATAAATTACTTGTTTATATCAATAAGCAAGAGTTGTTGTAAGCTTTTTGTTTTCATCCTGTGTATTACTATTATGTCAATTTTGAGTGGTTCATTATATTTTCTATTAAATGTAAAAGGTGTTCTGGCAGCATGAATGTATAAAAAATTGTATGTAACATAATAAGATATGTTTATGTAACATAATAAGATAAGTTACTGTATGTGCAGATGGGGTTTAATCATTTATGCTGTGTACACTACTTGTCTCATACTTTCTCTTAAGTTATTAGCTTACAACAAGTTAGATTATTAAGATCACTATATAATGTTGTAATAGCTTTGCTGGGTTTAATAATTTGCTGGATTTAATATTGTTTCTCTGTATTCGGTAGCAAATCCTGAAAAGACATTTTTAAGCTATAATTAATGCTGTGTACTGTATCTTAACTTGAGAAGCCAGAACCCCTTTTACATTTAATAGAAAATATAATGAACCATTTATATTATGTAAAAATTCATTAAAATTTTGGTAGATTTACAATGCTAATAACCATGGAAATGTGTCATAACAGTCTGTAAATGATCTCTTAACAACACAATGCAACCACTAGTAATACTTTCTGTTAAAAAAATATCTGGTAAGAATATATTCTATATTAACAATGCATTAAATCACATTACACATAATTAACCACAATAAATAAATCAAATTAAGTGATGTCTCAAGTCAAGTGAATTACAAGTCATTGGACAGGCGTCCAATCACAACTGACTTCCGGAAAAGGGGAGTCCCGCCCCTCAACTGTCAAAAATAAAATTGTTCCAGCGAGCAAAAGCAGCAGGCGAGAGCAGATCAAGCGCGAGAGCGTGTGGAATGATCAATCGCGCGCGCGAGGGCTTGTATTGCGTGCAGAGGAGATGTCACGAGCGCGCGCAGGGTATGAATGAGCTCGCGAGTCCCCGTTTCCTCGCGTGTGGATCTGTTATTCTCTCGCGAAAGTCATTTACCGCGCTCGTTTATTATTGGCATTGATTTGCCGCCATATATGTAAATGTACTTAGTTCTCTTTAAAATGCAAAAAAAATATTTAAAAAATACTTTTTTTTAAGTAAAATCTCATTTCTTATTTCTTTCTTGATTTTGCGTGAAGATATGCCCTCCAATCGTTCTGAACATGTTTTGTGAGATTCACGCTCATGTTCTTGTCAAATGCTTGAAGGTCTACTGCTTACACATGCTTACTGGTCTTTTGATCACGGTTAACCTTTATTTTTTCTTTTGATCCGTTTGTGCTTTACGTTTACGGTGGTAATGAATACAGCACAATATGGATAAATAGCACTCCTGGAATGCTAAAACACATAAATCAGCACCACACCCACACACACACACACACACACACACACACACACACACACACACACACACACACACACACACACACACACACACACACACACACACACACACACACACACACACACACACACACACACACACGCACAAAAGCATCCTTTACAGCTGTGCAACAGGGAGCGAAAATTGTTTCTGCCAACTGAACGCAAACAACGATGCCATAATTGCTTTTGTGCAAAAACTCAATGAAGTGTTAAATAGAAGTGTATCCATTAATAAAGCTATACGAACATCCAAGAGTTGCCAAATGAAAATTGAGCTCCTTTACGGGCTCACCTGCTCTATCTAATGCAACGTTCAGCTACATTTAAACAGAGGGGGGCAGATTAGATTTCGTTTAACAGGAAAGATAAATCTAATGAACAACTCATCATTCCCCAAAACTGAGTGTTGCTGATGCTGGGGCAAACAAATTCATTCAGATTTATTGCTGCAAAATGTAAATCCTTCAATCCTTGATTGCCTTGATTTTTGAGTCTCATATCAATAAAAGCAACGGAAATGTCAAAAACACTCACCAGTAATGATGCCGTTCTTATTCACAGGTTCCTCCCAGCTCACTCTCAGAGACATATCCAATATCTCTGTAAAGCTCAAGCGACCAACAGGGCCTGGAACTAAACACAAAGACAATTCTTGGTTGTAGACCTCCTTTTGTTTCTAAACAAGCTCTGTCTATTGTAGGCTAATTGAGCTGTTTATAGATTAATCCACACACTAATTGTGAAACAATTAACAAGGTATTATTTAGTCCCTTTATAATGAACCACAACAAAGATTCCGATGATATCAAAACCTGACACAAACATTGTTTCTTTTTCCTTGTTCATTCTTTTCCCAGTAATTGTTTTTTTTTGGGAAAGTAACCAAAAGTAGTTTCTCACTTGTAGTGTCAACGATGCCTAAAGACACTGATATAATTATATCGGCTTGACCCATAGAGCAGTAGTTGTGCTTAAGTTTGAGCAGCACTTTAATTAATGTGACTTTTATAAGACATGTTGTAATTTGGTAATTTTTCACCCCCAAACTAACCCAGCAGAGTTTCAGAGAAAGAACACGGCCATGATGTAAAGGCCAAAAGCTTCATTTAATAAAATATTTCCTGCCAAATGAAGAGCATTTCACCGTTGATTTAGCTTTCTCAGTAATTAAAATAAACATTTTGTTCAGAACTATTTTGTTTAACTGAATTATCTTGACGCCTCCATGAAAATGAGGTTTAAAGAGATTCAATAGGTACCTTGTTTTTTCACCCAATTTGATATATATGATATTTACCATCTGAATCATGTCAACAAATGGAAAAGTCAGCCAGCTATCTATTATCATGTTAATTATTGTGCCTTTTACCCCAAATACCATACTTTTACATATTCTTCCATTATTAACACACTGTTGCTTTATTTACCTTAAAAAAACCTGAAAATCATTATCAAGACCTCAAAATCATAAATCTACAACATTTTATGAATGTTTTTTTTTCCAGTGCATTTTGTGTCAAACAGCACATACAATCCAATCAATTCGTTTCTGAGCACCAATTTTATGAAGTAATATGCAGAGCTGATCCTGACCTCCCTGGGGCCCTAAGCAAAATTCTGTTAAGGGGCCCTCCTACCTGACCCATGAGCCATGTAAACCATTTGCCAGTGCCACACAGTCACACCTGACACCCCAGTGCTCCCACTCCTTTAACTAGTACTAATGAAAATGTAATTCCTGATATCAGAAATAGACATTGTTACTAGAAAAAGTACATTCTTAATATCAAGAATTCACATTTTAAATAGTACAAATGTAATAATTTATATCAAAAATGCCTCCTGTGAATGAATAAAAGATCAAATGGCTTGTCATGGCATGCCACTGTGTTTTAAATGATAAAAGCAATACTTGATACTTGATGGTTATTATTTACTGAGAGATGTGCATCCATATTGACCAGTAGGCTATGTCAATCAGTCAATCAACATTTTAAATGCAATTTAGCTTATAAATCAAAAGTCAATACATTGCTTTCCATCTTGCTTTATTACAGACTAACTAAACTGACTTGGAGACTAGATAATCATTGTCTTGTCTCAAGTATGTGCGCCGATAATGAGGAATGCCATCACGCCCATATTGTACTGGTCCCCACAGATGTTTTGCTGGAAAGTGCGCATTTCATTCCGTGCACGTGCTATGAACGCATGTAAACATGCATGTAAACTGGGTTAGCAAGACAGACAGACTAGAGATAGATGCACATCAACTTAACTTTACTGTTCTCTGCTGACATCAAACTTGGAGAGGAGAGAACACAAGTCTACCTGATTGCTGTTCCCGCAATTCACTCTCATGGTGTTTTTTCTCTCTCTCTCGTGACCAGAAGGATATAGCTCCGCTTAATTTTCTCATCGATATTGTAAACTTTGATTGACGCGGTTTGACACGAGGGGGAGGCGGGGCCTTGAGTAATTTGCAGGGCCCTACACAACTTGCGTAGTGTGCGTATAAGGCTGATCGGCTCTGGTAATATGATTCAATGAGAGACAGAAACACAAAGAAACAGACTATTACTTACTGTCCTCATGAGTTTGCACCAGTTTGGGGGCACTTCGGGGTCCGTTCCCTGGTGTGGTGAAGCACAGCACTGACGTCAGGTACCAGGTGAACTTTTTTAGACCGCTGATGAAACCGAGGTGACGTGTCCCGTGATAATCAGGGGTGATGGTTACGATGATAACATCCACTGGAGACCGTTCGGGCCATGCCATCAGCTGAGGGACAGACACCAATGTCATTTAAATAGAACACAGTGTGTGTCACTCATGGACACAAAACATTTCTATATTTGACTGGGATCAGTACAGGAGAGAAATGAGTGTACCTTGTAACCTTGATTAATGCCATTGATGAACTGCTGAGGTGGTGGATTCCAAGTAAATTCAATGGTGGTTGAGTTCACCGCTTTGGCCTCCACACCTTGAGGGGGCGCTGTAGGGACTACAGGCAAGCACATACTGCATGTTAGACTCTTTTCTACAGTCTATGTTAGACTCCTATTCACTGTTTTTTAGTCTCAGCCTCAGACGTCATCCCAGACCTCCTGCACTCCGTCACTAAATATCGAATGCTATGCACACTAAGTGAAAAAAAAAAACTATTGAGAAGACAAAGTCTCAATCTGAATGCTGACTTCTAACGTTTATGAGAGCTTATCCGCGTTCCAGCAACCTGTAACTCGTGTTTCCAACCTTATACCGTGAAGTGCACTGGAACGCAGTCAACCTGACTTCCACCGTGAACTCGTACTAGATAGATGTACTCCATTACAGTTCTGACGTCACATAGCCGCAAACCATACAAAACAACATGCAGCCCTACGATGATGTTTCTGCCGCGTACACGGTGAGAATACACTTTAGACAATATAACGTTGCAGTCAAATTAATAAATATAATAATAATGATAATAATACACACACGATTATTACAATGTTATGTGTCTGAAACAATAAGTATGTATATTGCTAGTATTTTGCATGACTGGCCTGGAAACGCTACTAAGTCGTGAGTGTGGTTTGAATCGTATTTACGAGCTCAAAAACCTGCCTGAACGCAGCATTAGTGTGCAGTGAACGATTCGTCAGGAAATGAAAGCAGTGTTTACAAGTTCCAGGACTTCCATCCAATTAAATGCTGGATTAAAAAAATTCTGTGAAGATAATGCCTTAATTAAAAAAAAAAAGACATTTAATTGTCTTGTTTGAAGCATTTAGTTGAATAAAAACTGTTCTGTCATGACAAATCTTGTATGACAATGTTGTATGTTTGGTCTTGGCGGGATAGATCTGCTACGCTTCTGCTGCTTTTATTGCTGCTACTGCTGTCGGTTATTGCTGCTGCTGCTGCGGAAGAGTAAGTACTGGTCTTGCTACTGCCAATACATACACGACACGCTGCTGTGAAAAAGTAAGACATGCTGCTGCTGTACAATATAGCGTACATGAATTAGCAGTAGCAGATCTATCCAGGTGGAGCTGGGGAAGGTGGAGGGTTTCTGAAGCGCGCTGCACTGCTAAGGCAAATGCTACCCTAAGGTAGCTTTTGAAGGTTTGAGCAGCGAGCTCATTGGCTACTGATACGGCAAGAACCAATCAGACACGTCCTATAGATAACGATTGTGATTATGAATAGGCGAGTAAAAGGAAAAAATTAGCTCAAAAAAATGCTCAAACTATGATTATTTCATATGTTTTATACTCATAGGATAAGGTAAGAGTACTATTTTCAAGCTTGGCTGACCTTTTTAGATTCCCAAGTGATTTCATTTTATTATTTGTGTCCTCTTACATCTATAATGGAAGATTAGGTGAAGTACCTCACTGAGAAGGCATTTGCAGCAAAAGCTTTCAATAGGACCTATTATGTAAAATTTACTTTTACCTGGTGTTTCAGCGTAAATGTGTTGGCTGCGTGTGTATTCACAACCACCCTACAGTATATTGGTAAAAATCCACCCACTTTTTTTTTATATTCCCCATAAATCATAAACTGTGTCTCAAAATGAGTTGTTCGTGTTTTCTATACATTGTGACGTCACAATGTGACAGGCCACGCCCACGACTGGTAACTTAGCTCTAACATCCCCTGAGTGAGCTGTACACAGACAGCCATGTTTATCTTTTCATTAGAGCAGCTAGAGGAAAAACAATAATGTCTCGGCCACATGATAAAGAATCTAAATTATCTGCTGTTGGCTGTATCTATGAATACAGAACGTGTTTTTTCCATTCCACTGATCTACTTTTCCATGTAAACACGCTAAACAGACGTGTTTGACTGCTGTGCGCCTTACATCTTAACATTGTCTCGTGCAGGAAACGGCGTTCTAAAAATGCAGAGCTCAAGTTAAAAGAAGTTTAACTTGCGTTCAATACCTTGCATTTTCCACTGTCTGTCTCTTTGCATCTAAAAACTGCGTTTCGTGTGAATGGCGCAAGGTCCATCTAGCATATGTTTACATCGAAAATAATGTAAAAGCAGCACAGTGAAATGCAAAAACACGTTCTGAGGACATATTGCCATACAGTTTCTCCTGTTTTATTGTTGCCAGAATATCTGAAGCTGGAGATGTAAAGGCACAGCCCTCTTCTGGAAAGGGGGGCGGGAGCAGCAGCTCATTTGCATTTAAAGATACACACATGAAAACAGCTTGTTTTTGCTTCCACCCCAAAAAGGGCAAAAAGGGCATAATAAATGATATGTGGGGTATTTTGAGGTGAAACTGCACAGACACATTCTGGGGACACCGAAGACTTATTTTACATCTTGTAAAAAGGGGCATAATAGGTCCCCGTCAAAGGTGACAGGTTGTGGGACATAGTTATTTACCACAATGTTGGCCTGAATGTACGTAGCTTCAACCCACATACTGATTGATCATCTTAAGTCAAATAGCACTCAAACAAAGTTTGTCCTGCTGAATACGCAAGACTGACAGTTGCGGACACCACCTAAACACGTCTGTTCACACTGCATTTGAATGCACCTAAATCTGATTTTCCCTCCAAATGTGATACAGTACATGCACATTTATTTATGAATGACAGTGTGAATTGAATTGTCAATTCTAATAAGGTAAACTTTGTATATGTGAAGATCCTTATTAACTGCCAAAAACACATTGCATGTTGTGCATTGGTTATTTGCACATCAAATATGCGCTGATGTACATTAGGTCTCAAATGACACTTGCTTTGAACAGAAACAATAGTGAGA
Organism: Chrosomus eos; assembly: GCA_036326025.1. Taxonomy (NCBI): domain Eukaryota; kingdom Metazoa; phylum Chordata; class Actinopteri; order Cypriniformes; family Leuciscidae; genus Chrosomus; species Chrosomus eos. The sequence continues at coordinate 32,255,352 of CM070821.1, forward strand.
GTGACAACACATGTTCAAATGTTGAGGATAATACATAAATGTAAGACTGAAGTACAAAGCAATCTGTTTATGTTATGTAATGATTTAATCAGAAAACTGGAAATGGCTTGTGACAATAACAAAAATTGTCCGAGGTTATTGAGTTTGCTCTTATTTTTATTATGCAAAATGCAGCAACAACATCTGAGCATCAACTAACAAAGTGGCCATTAAATGACTGATGTTAGAATCGCAACATTCTTACAATTCCTCTGTAAAATTTAGTGGCTCAGTTTACAATATTCACGGTGCACCTGAGATGTGCCTGAGACATTTTTGAACTTTTTTGAAGGACGACAATATAGCATGGACACAATGCATGAAAGAAAAAAATACATTCACATTCTATTATACATCCAGTATCCTTTTAAAAGGCTGAATCTAGAGAGCCGGCAGTAAAAAAAAAAACAAAAAAATGGCAAAAACACAATAAAACAATATCACAGCAGATTCCTGATTGTTTGCCATGCTTTTTTTGTTTTTGTTTTGCTGTATGCACACCTTTGTTGGTGTATATAATACAACTGAAAAGCATGTACATGTACAACACACATAAAATAGAATTTTAGACTTTTTTTTGTGGACTTGAATGTGTACATTCATAAAACCTCTGGGACAAAAATTCATACAAAAAGCATATTCATGAATGTCTGGTGAGTGATATCTCTTTTTTTTCTGATCTTTTCAGGTTGCCTGTCAAGCTTTGACTTATTTTGAATCAAAAGACTATCTTTCAAAAGCCTGCCAATTATAGTCCTCTCTTAAAGCAGTGTAAACATATTCATTATGCAGCGGTGTCTCTGCTCTTCAGAGGCACTTTTCCCCACCTCAAATTCCTCAGTGGGTAAAAAGCACATACTGTACACTGTAGGCCTAGTGTTGTTTTTGTTTATAAAGCTGTCAATCGATTTGAATAATTAAATTAATCAAATTAAGTTTATATACCAATATTTGCCATGAAAAAGCCCCAAATGAAGGTAATTTAATAATATAAAACATTTGTTGCAGACAAATAAATTATTTATTATACACTACTATTCAAAAGTTAAGCGGTCGGAAAGATTATATCTTATGTATCTTATGGTCATCAAGACTGCTTTTGTTTGATCAATAATACATGTATGTTATGACATATTACAATTTTAAATAAATATTTTCTATTGATATATATTTTTTGTAATGTATCCCTGTGATGTCAAAGCTGAATTTTCAGCATCATTACACCAGTCTTCAGTGTCATATGATCCTTCAGAAATCATTATAATATGATGATTTGCTGCTCAAACAATTTCTTATTATTACCAATGTTAAACATTAATGTAAAGCAATTACCAATTGCGCAGCTTCATATTTTTGTGCGAATAGCAATTGCACATTTTTGATAAATTGAATTGAAGTTGAAAATAACATATTTATTTGATTGAAATATTTTGTAACAATATAAATGTCTTTATGGTCTCTTTCGGTCAATTTCAATTTTTTTTTTTTTTTTTTTTTTTTTTTTCTATGTCTGGTGCAAGGGGCGGCTCTGTGAGCACACAAAAATTTCGTTGTACCTCTACAGTGCAATGACAATAAAGGCTATTCTATTCTATTCTATTCTTTAACGGTGTCTTGCTTATCGAAAAATCTTATCGTCCACAAACTTAAGCAGTAATGTCCATTAAGTGGTTTTAGAAGTCCATATTTCCACTTCATTAATGGTGCATTATGTAACTTTTGACACTCTAATGGTTAATAAACAAAACTGCATGCATCTTACATTGTAGATTGTAGCAGGAGCCACTTCTCTCCCTTTATGTATATAAATGTATGAGTGAGTCATGCAGGTAATGGACTGCGTCCTGCTCTGTCTAAAATAGTCAGAATATAAACACTTATTATAGGGGGGAAACTTGGTTTGTAAAATGGATTCATGATGTACTCGCTCATTATTTCGAACTGGACTGGACTGGAGAAACTGGAAGAACTGGAAGAGAGGGCTACTCTCTGAGAAAACAAAGTTTTCTCATTAACATTTGAACTCTCTTGCAATATTACCATCCCCATTCGAGACACGATCACACTTGAGTTGATCACCTCCCAATTTACATATCATTCCCTTCACCCATTCCTACCTGAATTCACCCAAATTCTATATCAGAATCAGAATCAGAATCAGAAAGAGCTTTATTGCCAAGTGTGCTTGCACACACAAGGAATTTTCTTTGGTACTGAAGCTTCCAGTGCACATATACAGATACAAATACAACAAGAAACAGTAACACAAAATCTAAAAATAAAATTATAAAAAAATATAAAAATACTATAAAATATAAAATATAAGGCCACGGTTGGGTTTAGTCAGAATAAACATTTACGGATTATGAACATATATACAGTATTTGAATAGTATGAATAAATATAAATAAAAATCACCTGAGTTTAGGAGATATTGCACTAAACAGTAGGAGTATTGCACGTACAGGCATATGCCTTGGGAGATATGTTAACTGTTCAGAAGGGAAATGGCCTGTGGGAAGAAACTGTTCCTGTGCCGAGATGTTCTTGTGCCCAGTGATCTGAGTCTCCGCATTGACGGTAACAGTTCAAACAGGTGGTGTCCAGGGTGAGTGGAGTCTGTGATGATTTTACCTGCTCTCTTCCTCACTCTGGAAGAGTACAGGTCCTGGAGGGTTGGCAGGGGGGCACCAATAATCCTCTCTGCAGTCCGGACTGTCCGCTGTAGTCTCATGATGTCTGATTTGGTAGCTGAACCAAACCAGACAGTGATGGAAGTGCATAGAACAGACTCGATGACGGCTGAGTAGAACTGAATCAGCAGCTCCTGTGGCAGGTTGAACTTCCTCAGCTGGCGAAGGAAGTACAGTCTCTGCTGGGCCTTTCACACAATGGAGTCAATGTGATTGTCCCACTTCAGGTCCTGAGAGATGATAGTGCCCAGGAACCTGAATGACTCCACTGCTTCCACAGTGCTGTTCATGATGGTGAGCGGGGGGAGTGCTGGGTTGTTCCTCCTGAAGTCCACGGTCATCTCCACTGTTTTGAGCGTGTTCAGCTCAAGGTTGTTATAACTGCACCAGACAGCCAGCTGTTCGACCTCCAGTCTGTAAGCAGACTTGTCGCCGTTTCGGATGAGACCGATGACAGTGGTGTCGTCTGCAAATTTCAGGAGCTTGACAGTGGGGTCTTTAGAAGTGCAGTCGTTAGTGTACAGGGAGAAGAGCAGTGGGGAGAGAACGCACCCTTGGGGGGCGCCAGTGCTGGTGGTGAGAGTCCTGGATGTGTGTTTCCCCAGTCTCACGAGCTGCTGCCGGTTCGTCAGGAAGCTGGAGATCCACTGACAGATCGAGGATGGAATGGAGAGCTGGGTCAGTTTGGCTGTGAGAAGATCAGGCATGATGGTATTGAAGGCCGAACTGAAGTCCACAAAGAGGATCCTTGCATAAGTCCCAGGTCTGTCGAGATGTTGCAGGATATAATGCAGACCCATGTTGACTGCATCATCCACAGACCTGTTTGCTCTGTAAGCAAACTGAAAAGGATCCAGCAGGGGTCCAGTGATGTCCTTCAGGTGGGCCAACACCAGTCTTTCAAACGACTTCATGACCACAGACGTGAGAGCGACAGGTCTGTAATCATTAAGTCCAGTGATTTTGGGTTTTTTGGGGACCGGAATGATAGTGGAGCGTTTGAAGCAGCAGGGAACTTCACATTGCTCCAATGATCTGTTGAAGATCTGCGTGAAGACCGGGGCCAGTTGGTCAGCGCAGGCTTTTAAACAAGCAGATGAGATGCCGTCTGGGCCTGAGGCTTTCCTAGTCTTCTGTTTTTTGAAGACTCGGCTCACGTCCTCCACACAGACCTTAAGCTCAGGTTGGATGGCAGGAGGGGGGAGAGGAGGGGGTGTAGGAGGTGATGGTGGATGTGTGAACTGCAGGTCAGAGCCGGTGAGTGGTGTGAATGAGGGCTTTTCAAACCTGCAGTAAAATGAGTTTAAATCATCAGCCAGGTGTGGATTGTCCACAGATCGGGGGGATGGTGACTTGTAATTGGTGATGTTCTTCAGGCCATTCCAGACTGATGATGGGTCGTTGGATGAAAACTGGTTTTTCAGCTTTTCAGAGTAGGCTCTTTTAGCAACTCTGATCTCCTTTGTCAGTCTGTTCTTGGCATGGTTATACAAGATTTTATCCCCACTTCTGTGAGCATCCTCTTTGGCATGACGAAGCTGTTTGAGTTTCCCAGTAAACCATGGTTTATCATTGGTGAATGATAAGAATGTCCTGGTAGGAATGCATGTATTCTCACAGAAACTGATATATGATGTTACAGTATCTGTGAGCTCATCCAGATCGTTGGTGGCAGCTTCAAAAACAGTCCAATCAGTGCAATCAAAGCAGGCCTGTAGATCCTGCTCTGCTTCATTAGTCCATCTTTTTACAGTCCTTATTACAGGTTTAGCTGATTTCAGTTTCTGCCTGTAGGTCGGTATAAGATGAACCAAACAGTGATCAGATAGCCCCAAAGCTGCTCGTGGAACGGAGTGATACGCATTCTTTATTGTGGTGTAACAGTGGTCCAGTATATTACTGTCTCTTGTGGGACATGTAACGTGCTGTCTGTATTTTGGAAGTTCACGGGAAAGATTTGCTTTGTTAAAATCCCCAAGAATGATTAAAAGAGAGTCTGGGTACCTTTGTTCTGTTTCAGCGATTTGTTCAGCCAGCTGTTGTAGTGCCGCGCTCGCGCACGCGTCTGGAGGAATGTAAACATTCACGAGAATGAAAGAGGAAAACTCCCGTGGCGAGTAGAAAGGTTTACAGTTTATGAAGATCGCCTCTAAATTAGGAGAGCACATCTTCTTCAGTGTTGTTACATCTGAACACCAACTTTCGTTAATGTAGAAACACAATCCACCACCTCTCGTTTTCCCCGTTAGCTCCGCGATGCGATCCGCTCGGAACAGCTGGAAGCCCGGCAGATGTATTGCGTTGTCCGGTATGGCTTCACTTAGCCAGGTTTCAGTGAAGCACAGAGCAGCCGAGTTAGAAAAATCCTTGTTAATGCGGGTGAGGAGGAGAAGTTCGTCCATTTTGTTAGGAAGGGATCGGAGATTCGCAAGATGAATACTGGGGAGTGCAGTGCGGAGGCCGCGCTCGCGAAGTTTCACCAGCGCGCCCGCTCGCTTCCCTCGTTTGCGTTTGAGCGCGCGTTTGAACAACAGCGCTGCCCCTCCGACGAAAATGTCCAGCAAAACGTCTGAATTATCAAAAACTGTAGAAAAGTTATCTGGTGTGTGTTTCCTAATGTCCAGTAGTTCGTCTTTGGTGAAGCTGATAGGAAAATAATGACTAAACACAGGACAAACAAACAAAAACAACACAATAACTGGAGAGCTCCGCACCGAGGCAGCCATCCGCGGCGCCATCTTGATTATGCATCTAAACCTATATGGTTTAATATGAGTAATTATCATACAGTATTATACATGTTTGGTATCATTTGAAATGTCTCTGTGGGACTGGTACAAATGTCTCATTCCCACAGAAGTAAACCAAAAAGGTCATAAAGTTTTTAAGAGTTTAGAGATAACTTGCACACAGAGAAGGGAGTGTCTTCCAGGCAAATGGCATTCTGCTCCCAAAACATGTAGACTCTGAATGCAAATTCCCATTGTTAGCAAATGTTTCCATGAGAAAGATGTTTCTGTCTCGGTCTGAGAAATGCAACGAGAGGCTCAGCGCGATTTGTAGCTCAAAAAAGCAGTTTGTAGCTGTAGAAAACTGACGAGCTTGTGATCGTGAGACCCGCGTGAAACAGAAGGCTTCAGAGCAACATAGATTCCTAATATGAACGGGTAAAATATAAGTAAAGAGTTGAAAAGAATAATCAAACATTCGCACACATTTAATGATTCTCAGAAAACCTTTTTTAATTTATGGAGTCAGATGAAATAAGGAGGTAATATTATGAGAAAATGTATTTAATTTAATCCTGTTGTGTTGCGAGAAAGGAAAGACAGTAACACGCAGTAACCTTCACCCGCTCATCGGAAACCCCCATTGGACCTTTAGACGGGCTTACAAAAGTAACAGTGTACCTTTAAATATAAGCCTATTATTGGCCTACATCAATACATTTTATAGTCGAGTTAATCTAAGGTAGATTTAGAGGGTGTTCACACACATCTGTGATATCTTGTTAATGTCATGCATTACCTGTAGTAGCGCACAGGATAGGAGGCATGATCAAATGTGATCCACTTATGCTAATAAATAACTGTCCAAAATGACCATGTTTAAATTGACAGCCTTATTTTAGTATTCATCCAAACAACTGCAGAAAGTTCATATACTGTTGCACAGTCTCTTACTTAGGATCAGTGATGTCGTCAAGGTTGCTAATTGTGAGTGGTTTTAGCGGAGCTGCGTCAATACCATTCAACTGCTTGACAGACTCTGTTTATAAAACGGGTATTTAAAATAATTAGATGGATGAAGCTTCTCAAAGCAGAGTCGATACATTTGCCGCTCCTTGGATAATCATCCAAATGTCCAAATAAAAACTGAATTTCCTGAGATGGATTCTTCTCATCTAAAGAGAAAAGCGCCCTCGTAGATAATTGACATAATTGTATTGAAGAGGATTCGCGTGGAAGTACGCTTCTCTAAAATAAATGTGGCGTCTACGTGGAGGCTAAGATGACCTCAATGTGGCATGTAAACAAATATCGCATCAACCGGTTCAAACCAGTATGCTTCCTGTCTCCGCTGATGAAAAGGAATAGATGAAAACACAGAGGCTGATAGAAGCAGCAACTGTTAGGCAATGAAAAAAAAACTGAGAATGTGAAAGAGGAACAAGGTCTCACCTCCCTGCAGCGTGTACTCAGTGACAGGCTGACTGAAGACGCCCAGGCCTGCCCCGGTGTACGCGGCCACCTGAATCTCATACTGGGTCCAAATGATGAGCTCTGTGATCAGGCAGTAGTTTATCTCAGGGCTGGTGATGTTCTTCTGCTGGTACTCTCCAGGGAGCCCCGCGAGCCGGTACCTGCATCAGGGCAATCGATGGCCAAACAGTGAGCGACAATGATTTTCTTCCAGTCCACTGCTCTGTTAGAAGTCCTCCCACAGGCTGTATAATTATTAGGCACACACTAGCTCTCTTCCAGGGTAGAAGTTGTGTTAAATACACCAGCGGTGTTGGGAATGCTATTAAAAACAGCATAGATATTCACAACACATCCATTGAGGAGGATAAAATTGGTCAAACACTGCTAATGAAATGCATCCAAGTTCTTGCTACATAAGAGAAATTAGTGTCATTCATTTGGTTGATCTACTCTGTTGGGTGCATAATAAATAAAAATAAGATTTTAACATTTTAGACTGGATACCCTGAATATTGTAAAGACATTATGTCTTTCTTTTGTGTCTTTGCATGCTAAACACAAACATATAATGCAACCAATGAAGTCTGACTCACAATCTAATATGAATCAACTTATTAATTTGGTCAAAAACAATTTCCGTAAATGACGGAGAAAATAGAATTGCCTAGACACAACAAACTAGCGGCGACGAATGCTGACTATGTGACCAGTCGGTCTGGGTAATTGTCTGTATTCTTCATTAAAAAAGGGAGCAGCCAATCAGAGGGCTCTCTTTTACTGATGTGCCCTGAAGGTGATCCAACAAGCGCAATCATCCAAAAAGTGCCACAACATAACAACTTTTTAAAATATTAATAAATATTATTTCTTTTTTTAAATGTACAATCTTTCTAATTGCATAAAATAGTATTGTTCAGTCACACTGTTTGGGTGTTTACGACACACTATTACGACTTTTGCCTCAAACTCCTAATTTACTGCTTATTAATAGTTAGTTAGTAAGGTGGTTAACTTTAGGTGTTGGATGTGATTAAGGGATGTGTAATATGGTCATGCAGAATAAGGCATTAATATGTGCATTATAAGTTATAAGCAAGCTAAAAACCAACCAGTTAAAAGTGAGAATTAGTCACCAAACTAAAGTGTTACCTTTTGTTCTGACCACTAGTGTCATGTTTGCCAAAACCTTTACTACAGCCTGCCTAGATTTACTTTCACACAGACATGTCAAACACTCCCTTTAAATTACAGTAGTTTGCTTATGAACGTGCTGGGCTACAGCTGTACTGTCAACTCCATTCTCTAGATGGGGTGACAAATGCAATCAAAAACTGACATGGTTAGTCCCAAAATAAGCTTGACTTTTTAATCAGAAGTGTATGCCATATGAATAAATATGTCATATTAATAAAGGACTCATATTGCAGCACATTTCATCAGGCAAGTTCTGTTTGTGAAATGGTTTGTGCATGTCTCACCTGAGGACGTATCCTCTCAAGACTCCATTGAGCTGAGGCTCTGGGGGCGGCTGCCACTGCACCATAATGGACTGGTTGGTTCTGCCGCTGGCTACGATGTTTTTGGGCGGAGCGCTGGGCGGTTCCTCTCTCAGCATCAATCTGGGGAGAAAGCGCAAGAGTGTTGCTAGCACCACAAACTGGCATGCTCTACAGGTACACACTTAACTGCGCACCAAAGTGTTCATGCATGACTGTTTCATTGCTCTATTTTCTCTCGTGCGAATCGGGTTAGTCGACTCGCTCTAGGGCGCAACATTGTGAGCCATGCAAGTGTAATCCCCTGGTTGGAAGTCCATTTCCCAACCTGATGCACTGTATCACATCCGCCCACTTCATAAAAAGCTCTTATGCGTTTTTGAGGAAAAGTCTCTCTGTGCTCTAAGCACCCTGATGCTTTAAATTTGGAGGTCACTGCTTACGTGGAAACTGGCTTGGGTGCATTTACAGCCGTACAAGATTGCGTTCGTTGGCTCAGCAACTTCAAGCTAAGAGCTTCATTGAAATTTCAAGTTTTCGAATTACAAATAGACCAAACATTTTTAAAGATAAGAGCATCTCATGGTTTGTTGTGCAGTAGGCCACAGTAGTGCTGTGCGTGGAGGATTTGTCCCCAATGTGAGTGCTTTTTAACTCAGTGGTAAACCTGTACTCTTTTCAAGGAAGGAACACACTAAACAGAACTATTTCTGTTCAATCCTAAGAGCAGAGAACATTTTTGGAGCTTATATATTAGTTTATTAAAGAGTCTCAATTCACATTTGTTGGCTGAGACTTTGAGAGATCTGAGCGAACATCAAAGAGCAAATGGACCTCAACACATTTCACTTCGCAAAAAGAGGAGAAGAAATACGCTGAAAGTCCTGTTGATGTCGATGTACTGATTTGAATGAAATGTCGATGTACTGATGTAATGTTTTAATGAAATAAAAAATGCAACACACAGCATTATGTATTACTTTACTCAGTAGAGTCCTAGTATTTATGCTAGTGGCTGCCATTTGCAAAATGGGGGAATGCATCACAATGTTTGTTTAAAAAGACCAAATTGGTTCAGATTCATAATGAAATAGTAAACACTTGTATTGTGGGAAATACTAAAGATTGTGTGGGCTCTGTGATCCCTGGTAATGTCAAATACGTCATAATGGCTGGTCTCTACAGGCTAGTTTGCTATCACACGTAAATGATATTTTGTGAGCAATGCTCGGTTCATTCCACCTACAGAATGTGCATTTTCTTAATTAACGAAGTTTAAAAATGAATCAGTGTTGAATACTTAATAATACCCATATATTCATCTTCCCTTTGCATTTCATGCTAATGGACAGTTAAATCTGCATTAAAGTTTAATAGGATCATTGGGTCCTTTCAGATTTATTGTCAGAGTCTTCTTAAACCTCTGACCACACTTTGTTATTTCTTCCCAGAAGTCTATTTCATAATTAATGCCCTCTATAACCAATATCATGGAGCTTTTTTCAGACGGTGCTCTGTAAATCTGCCTAATGATGGCCGTAAGGAAAGACTGCTCACTCCTCGCTGAAACAGAGCTTTTCTTGCTATAGCCATGCAGTATTTACACATTTGTTTTACACACTTGCACTGTGCCACTAGCTATTAAACATCTACCTCTGACAAAACAACACAAGGAAAGTGCCTGGCACTTTCTACAAATACAGTACACTTTGGTGTCCTATGAACTTTTTTAAAAACATTAGAGGCATTGTTTTTTTGTGTGTGTTCTGAATATATAAACTAGACGAGTCATTAACTAACATAAAATGAACCCAGCATCAACGGAATAATCATGCATTTGCCAAGCTCTGCTTTTGACAATAAAACAGCGGCAGATAAATAAGCGTTGGTGAGGGAAGGTGATGGCTCATTATGTGAGAGCTGCACTTGTCAGCTCTACTCTCTCTACTTAATAAGCCCAAATGGACAGATGTCTGTCACAGCAAGGAGACATGCATGCCAGAGAAGACTGATGGGGCCCTTCAAGAACCACTTTCTGTTTTAACAGTCCCTGTGGAAGCAGCATTGCTCTAAAGAGTGTATTTTTGAACTGTCTTAATCAAAAGCCCTGCATATAATTCACAATTCCTACAGTTTTGTTTTCTATCTTACCTTATAATCACATCTGAAAATGTTTTTTGGTTTATGACTTGATGAGAAAAATAAATGCAAATGAGATGTGAAGCACAAACAACCAAAGCTCAGTTAATACAGGTACATAATTGAAACATCTGTGAGCAATGAGCATTCTGTTTGAAACATCACGTTTGCAGCGAGTTTAAATTTTAAAGTATAATTGGAAGCAATATATATATATATATACACACACAACGCTTGGGACAATTGACAGGCCAATGCTGCATCATCACGAAAGTTTAAGCATTGACAATTTAAATATTCAAGCCCAAGAAGATGAGAAAGAAAGCTCATTTCGTTACTTGGAGCGTGTCGATAGCATGCAAGTCTTCTTGCACTTGAGCGGAAAAATTCACTCAAAATGATGTAAGCCAATAGCGAGCATCCTAGTAAACATAGTCATAAGTAGGGCTGCACGATATATATTGAAAAATTATCGGCATCACTATAATAGTATATGCGATATCCGTATCGCACAGAGGTGCGGTAAATTACTTTATTTTCAGACATCCCATGTCTCCCGGAAGTTCCGGGAGTCTCCCGCATATTGATAGCGGCTCCCTGATGCCCGCAAATTAGTTAAAAACTGCTAACGAAATGCCAAGTAACAATAACAGAGTCTCACAGACAACCATTAATCAAAGTTTAGCAAGTGTAACTCCTTCTGAAAAAAAAAAACTGAGATATTCTTCTGAAGATTAGAAGAATATATTTTAGCCTACCTGTTTATTTTAGTATGATCATTACATATAAATGATTTTAAAAAAAAGCTTAATAAAAATAGCATTTCTCTAGGGAAATTTTATATATATATATTTATATATAAGAAATATCGTTATCGCAATACTCAACAAGAATATCGCATATCGCATATTTTTCCAGTATCGTGCAGCCCTAACATAAACAATTGAGAAAGTAAACATATGTGTACAGTATCAGTACATCAGATCCCAGATCCGTGCATTCGCTCTTAAAGAGACACCAATGAAGACTATGCGGTGTTCTTTTACAGTTGCTTAATTTATTACATTTCTGTAGCCTGAAAATTACTCAGACCTACCTGAAAATCCTAAAAAGAACTGAAATGTTGATGTCAATACTGCCAGTTTCATGGCCATTAAAAAATATTTACCGGCCATTGGCAGGTGTGGATTGTTTTAGATAGTTTAGATAGTTAAAAGAAAGTTTTAGGCCCTGACAGTGAGTAAAAATAAAAATAAAGAAATGAATAAATAAACTATATAAATGTATAGCAAGCCTATGTGTAATTTTTTTTTTAAAAAAAAATTAACAAGTTAAATATTATTAAACTTTTTTTTCATTAAAAGGTTTGAGTGTTTCAAATCACAGCTGCCAGTCTTTTTTTTTTTTTACTGCAGATTTAACAGGATTTTTGCAGGCATTCATGCAAAAGCTAAAAAAACACAACAAAACCCACAACAAGCAGTCGTGATCTAACCTACTCATGATGATGTGATAGCAAAATGGCAGGTATGAATTGCTTTTAGCTGCCTGTACTTGAATACAATTTCCCAAATAAAGCCCTTAAATGTGTAATGTGAGCATGTCTGATACAGTTAAGCATTAATTGAGGTTAAACAAGAGTTAAGAACCTACGGTAGCTCTTTAAAGTTTAATGCGTTCCCCTCGTCAGATTGTGCTACACATTAACCTAGATGACATGAATATTTTTCAAAGACAAACTAACAAATATTACATTTATAGAGTGGGCTCAAAAGTCAGAAAGTTCGATTTCAATATTCACTTTGCCTGGAGAGGCATACAACATGATGACACTATTTTGGAAGAGCAGGTGCTCAGTAAAGCCAGAAATCATTGGTGGGAGAGAATAGATGTGAAGTCTGCAGAGAGATGATATTACCGCTCTACTGTATGTACCCGACTGCCTCACACTGATTGCACGGTTTCCTTTAAATCGGTTGCTCATTAACAGCTCTTTGCATTTACTAGAACGCTTTCATTATTCACACAGGCGTGAAAGGAACGTCTTTTTCCCTTGCAAAGGCAGATGCATCGTTCCACTGAAACTAAAAAGTCTTTTCAACTTTTGTTGCTCTCAGCCACCTGTTTACTGTAGCTTTCAGCTAATTCAACATGAAGGAAGAGAATCAAGCTGCTATATACCTATCTCTAAAAAACGTCCTCAACACTCAGCTTAATAAGAGTGAAAAGTTGTTGCTGAGGGTGAGAGATCACACAACCTTCTTTTCACCAGGAACAGAAACTGCATGTTTGCCACGTTTGGAGCAGACACAACTCCAGAGGAGCCGTTGGGAATGAGGCGTCTGCCGCCCACAGCTGCAGGCCAGAGAAAGCCAGCTGATTAGAGCGAGAGGTGAGAGAAGAGGCCTGCCACTCACAACCTGAGAGAGAAAACCTACGACGTTGTGCTTTCAGCTACAGCAGGACTTACTGAGAACTGTGGGTGGAGGATCAGTGGCAGAAAACACACTTAAACAATGACAGTCCTGATGGTCGGCAGCAGACCATAGTGTGATGGGACATAATAAGCCTGTTATTGACCAAGCGTGAGTGTAAAAAAAACCCAATGATGGGCGGAAAAGCAACTGTTGACAACCATGGCCTCCTACCTGTTGGTTTCGGTGCTGTACTGTCCTTTGCCCACCTGATTGACCGCGCAGACCCTGAACTGGTACGAGCGGGCCGGAGTGAGTCCCTTCACCATGGCCCGTGTCACGGTGGGGTCCACATCAGGCAAATACACTCTCCATGGAGAATCTGGTATACAACGAGGACCAGAACATTTCTAAGTATTTAAACAAACATTACAAGGGACAGCATTTATATTTGTTATAATATTGTTATATTAATATACACTATTGTTCAAAAGATTTTAATGTTTATGTTTTTCAGACATTAGTTATGTCTGCATATGCATTTTCCATGATAATAACCCCTTTAACTAAAGATCTGTTAAGCATAATAATTATAGTAAATGTTATTAATTAAAGTAATTATACAGTGTTACCAAACATTGTTTTCTGTCTTCTAAAGACGCATGGCGGCATATATAAAATTGCACAATTTGCATGTGTGCATAATCGCATGATACTTGTCAAGATATTTGTACACAAACTAGTCATCCACTCATAATTACATAATATGCTTTAGTCTGGACTGGCCATTAATTCTTAATGACACTTAATGACCAGGCATGTAGCTTCAGAAATTATACAACAGTCTCCAAACCAAATGTGCAATGAGATGAGGTTTAGATCAAATTTGAAAGATTTTTAATCTTTTTATGAATAAACATATCATGATTCTAAACAAAAGTACTACTCATTTCTTCATGTGACAGACCTTCTAATGAGGAAGATAATTACCAATTTCATTTCAATTCATGGTCTCTGAAGGGGGAAAAAAGTAGTCAACAAGAGAGAAGGTTTTTCTTCCTTTTTTTTCTGAAAGGTGTTTCTAATGGGACTTCCCAGCCCTATTACACCCTGTTCTAGTAATCTTCACCTCCACTCCGGGAACATTCCTCACTGTCCTCTTCCAGCCCCGGAAGATCAATCTACTAGGGTGAGTTTTTTTCCAGGTTCTGTTATACCGCAACCTTTTACACCACTGGGTGACACTAACTGACATCAACACGTACATGTAGCACATGCTGACAGAGACAGAGAGCAGCTGCACGCACGCTCTGGACTTGCTGAACATTCAGATTCATTATGGGTGGATGTGAATGAGGCTCCGAGCTCAGTAGATCTTTTAACACCGCCTGCTCAACTCAATCATTGGGTGGGATTCACTTTAAATCTACGCCACGCAGCAAATGGTTATATGATGGCCCCAAGAAGTATTTGGGCACCTTATTCACACTTAAAAGTATTTGATTTATATATCTCTCTACTGGGACACTTTGGCTCAAATGACTTTTGATCAAGTGATGTCAAGGGGATTTTTACTGGATGTAAGAAGTCAGGCTGAGTTCATAAAAGTAAAGGGTCTGGAAGTAAAAATCCCTTCAGTTTCTCCATAGTGGAATTGATTTTAAATGATAAACCTCTAAAGGCAGACCTACTTTGAGCTATGAGGTTAGTAATCGATGGTACATGCTGTTGGTGAAGACATCAGCCTGTATTATTTCAACTTAATAAAAACTAGCATGAAGCACTGCAAATGATGTATACAGGTAGTTCTTTCCCTCATTGAAGACATTTGTTAGAAGACAATCTTGTCCCTTTGTCAATTTTTTCAACTAATCTTTCAAATCAAGGTTTATAATGTTGTAATTCACATCAAAGCTGCTTGGTTTGGTTCAAGACTTATAAGTCTTAAATGAATCATTTTTTAAAAACCTCATATGTGAAAAACACTTTTAAAAAAGTGGGCGGACACACTGCTAGGATGCCATTCCCAATCAAGTTGACATATGTATCCCAGGACAATGCAGTTCATCAAATGTGAACCACTAACACCTGACCACCAGAAAAATGGGTTAAAATTTTTGAATCCAACAAACTTCTTTAGTAAAAATTGTTTTATATCTTTCTTTGGAATAAATGGCAATTGGTTTGATAAACAGTACGTTACTAATGAAACTTTATTTGACCCAGACTAGGTACAGTGATGGATGAAGGGGGTAAACCAGTGTTTGTGAGTGTGTCTGCATGTATCTTACTGTTCTCTGAGAGCTCAACCACATAATGCACTAGGGGGCTGTTTCCATCAAAGGGTCTCATCCAGGACAGGTCCACGCTGCGGCTGTCATTGGGTTCAGGCTAGCCTGCAGGTTTCGAGGCGAGTGTGGCAGCTCTCTATGAGGACAAAGAACAGCAAATGCTCAAAATAAGGGCTGTTTCACAATTCTCACACAAGTGCTGCATAAACAAAGCTAGAATTAGCACATAGCTACAGATCTATACAGAAAGTGAAGTGATTTCTAGGTTACTTAATTGAGTATTTTTTTTAGGAACGACCATAAATGATCAAATCTGAATGCTGCAACACCTTCCAGTTTATGAAAAAAGCAGATGAAAATCAAACAGAGTATTACACGAACGCTACTAGGCATTCATTGTGGTTTGGGTCTGTTAATGATTTTATCTTTGGGACTGCCCTTCCCAGTAGGCCCCCTTGGCTCATTTTCAGATCTTCTCATATTCCTACTGCTGCCTCCTCCATGTTCAAAAAGATTGTGATTCCAAATTCAGCTTGAATCTCACAGCCAGTCGGAGATGGGTGTTCATTTGCATTCGTCTTGATTTTCTTCTTCACACTAGCTATTTTTTTAATTTTATTGATTACTTTATTAATCATTTCATAGGCATCCTGCTGAGACCAGGCACCGAGCCCCAACGGTTGCGCTTGGAAAGTTTGTTTTCTCCTCTAAATTAAACCCATGGAGAGAACCAACCATGATTAAGATTTCATCACTTTTTGATTTTCTTTCTAAGAAGGAAGACTATGACGTTTTTCACAGGTGTAAAATAACTAATAATCTTTCACATGATGGTAACAATATGATGTTAACTGGTCAATTGCAAAATGTTCAATAAAATAATAAAATAAAATAATAATAAAAAAGAGAAATTCTTGAGTCTGTTTTGGGTGACCTATCTCTTTAATACTCTGTAATTTTGCTTGCAAGTAAATTATCTTGTATTTTACGGGGCTGTTAAATGCTTGAATCTGATTGGTTGACAGACATTTTAAGGTGTGCACTTATTTTCAGGGAAACGCAAGTAGATCCAGGCAGGTATTTACTGCATTACATTTCCATATCACTTTGCCAAATGATTTCAGTTATTTCAAAGGTCTTTACAGCCTACAACAGCAAAAGAACCAAAACCCACAACGACATTAACCAAGCAAATAAATATAGTAAACAATAGGAAAAAACAACAACAAATTATTTCCATGTTTTATGCCACAAAATTACATTTTATTATGCATGGAAAGCACATACTCTCCTTCTCCCGCTCTCTCTCCCACTAAAATGCATAAACATACAGTACACGCACAGAAACATTTGTCAGTGCTGCTCTGATGATTTTATCAGTAAAATAGCTTAGGAACAAAAAGCTACATGACATTTATCAATAGAGAGATAATAACAGCGTGTTATTGAAGAGATACTTAGTTTCGCTATTAGTAGAGACGCGCTGCGAACACGTTTGAGTAGACGCACAGACTCAGGAATTCACTTTGCGCCTCTCTATCTCTCTCTCTCTCTCTCTCTCTCTCTCTCTCTCTCTCTCTCTCTCTCTCTCTCTCTCTCTCTCTCTCTCTCTCTCTCTCTCTCTCTGTTAGAAATTAGTCCTACACAAGAGTGTTTTAAAAACCTGACAAATGTCTTGAAATACAAATATCTGAACAATGTCTTGATAATCGACTATTATTATTATCGACTATTATCAGACTAGGAATAATCGACTCCGGTCTGTTGAATTATTAGAAAATAATGCACACCCGATTATTTTCTAATAATTCAATGGCCCTTTGTCAATTATTCCTTATTTAAGGATGTTTAGATATTATCCATTACAGATAGTTTAAGAACTCAACACAACTTCTTTTTTTGTACATAGAGAGTTAATATAGTTATCATAGAAATAACAGACTGGCAACAAAATAAAATCGACCTTGGTATTAATGCTTTTGTTCAGATTTATGGATCATCAGTGTTTATTTGTAATGGCGTGGGCTGTGATAGCTGAAGGTGGAAAAAGACAATGGATGGGTGACTTAGCCACTGGAGAAAGTCCTCCTGACAACATGCCTGATTCCACACAACCATCTGATACCACCATGGCATCTTCTTCAGTTTAATGAGGAGCCAGAAAACCCACAAACAGATAATGAGTCTTAGTTCCACACAACATTAGCTTCATGAAATCTGTATAAAGTACACACACCCGCTGGTTACTGCAGTCTTCCAGCGGTTTATTTCTGGAGAGCTTCTGAGGGGATTTTATTCCCTCATCATATTGTGGTACAGAGTCATAAGCAAAGGCTTTAGGTGTTAAAATGTTTACGCTGCCAAGATTTAGCTTTTATTTTGGGTTTAAGGATTCGACTGGCAGACACGTATCAGAAATGGAGTTTCAAATAGCCGGGATGAAGAAATCTACCCACTCAGAGAATGGTCAAAAAGTCAAAAGGTTTTTTTTCCTTTTGTTTTTTTTTCTGGAAAAAGCACTCATACATACTACTAAACTAACTAAAAAGGCAAATAACAGTCAAAAAAACTTGATTAAATAAAAGGCTTTAATAATTACAATTACTGTAGTAGACTGTTGATGAATATGAACATTGAGTATAAGCAGTTGGAATCCAGTTTGAAAGGTTACATTGAAAAAGGTTCCTGGGGAAAGGTCAGTCTAAACACTCCTGCTGAGAGTAGCAACCCACTCAAGTAGTGCATGCAGATGCTGCAGTAGGTGAGCAAACAAAATGCAGAAGAAAGCTAAGCAAACAAAGAATACTGTGTAATGGAAGTGCGGTGTTAAAGGGAGTTTTTCTAAAGACAACTTGACAGCACATTAAACTACTACATTTACATTTACTACACTTATTTATGCGAGTGGTGCTCGCCCATGCAAAACTCATTGCAACAATGCTAAGATGGTGTTGTTGTTGGTAGCCAAGGGCATTGCTATGAAGTTGACTTTTAGTTTATTGCTTTGTGGTCGTCAGGGCTTTCAAGTCAAAAGCACCCATCAACAAAATCTCTGATTCTCTGGTCACTTGCTCTTTTCCATTATCAGAAAGAACTGTTAGCATAGTGGTGCTGCAAAAGGGATTGTGACACAGATGGCATGTTCACTGACAAACATGATCACAAACTTTCATTTTGTAAGGACTGCTTTTAGGACTGTTGTGCTGAGAAATCGTACAATAATCATATAATAATCATATCGTACCGAACCATGCTCTACTGGAAATGCTACTGGTACTGTTCCCAAAGACTGTTTATATACTTAATTTAATATGAATAGGAAAAAGTGCAATATTGCATAATGAGTCTTGTCTTATAAATAAAAGAGCCAATCACAAATAGGTAAAGTCAGTGCCCTGAGACGTGCGCTTGCGACTGCACATGCACATTGGATTTACCAATGTAAAATACACACATTTTAAATGATATAAACAAAATTTATTGGACAGTTCATGCCAGATTCTTTTGTCCCAATTCAAGTCACTTTAAAGGTTAGAGCTCTTGAAAGTCGGAAGGATTTTGATTTGTCTGTCAGGTGTTTTTATTGTTGGTTCGCTGGAAGAAAAATCGTTCTGAAAGGGAATCCAATTATATCGTTCCTCTGTGTCATTATTGATATAGTTGTGTTGTGGACTGCACTATTCTCACAGAATTAGAATGTTTATTTAAACCTTATTATAAAAATATACTTTTTTTTTTGTCTGTTCAATTGTCCACCAGGTAAAAATCATATACCCGATCACTTAGAGAAGCACTATCACAGCGTTCCTCAACAAGCTTCATGATTTGAGTTATCATTCATGTTTGTAGCAGAAACTGTGTGGGATGAGTTACATGACAAAGTTGAATACTTAGGGTTAGAGGTTTCTGAAAGACAGCATATATTTCTGCTCTTCAGTAACGTCCTCGCAATTCAAAGGCAGCTGGTGAAAAATGATGCGCTATGCGCACCTGGAAGGTGACACACATCCATCAGCACAGCGCATTAGTCAGCCTAATGCTCAGAGATGAAGGGAAGCTAAGTCACTCACATGACCTCCAGACGGGCCGCCTTGGAGTCGTTGCCGGCCTGAGAGATGACGTCACAGGTATAGTCCCCGATGTCCCCGGACCAGGTTTGACTGATGTGCAAGGAGCCCTCCTGCAGGCTGATACGCCCCCCTCTGGTCTGGCTCACTAACTCCTCATCCTTTTTCCACACGTACCTGCCAAGCGAAGGAGACGGGGAGCGGAAGAGAACTCTATCACAGTCAAACTGACACAGGGGGAGCGCAGGAAACAGCGCTGGCTCATTACACTGATATCCAGCATATTAGCGCTGAATTAACTGTACAACACTACGGCTCATGCTTTGCATCAACTTCAAGGCCTGGGGGCTGACACTTTGAATTAACATTACAATCAAACCGAGTGTGGAGCCCTGAGCTCTGATGTCCAGACGAGAAGAGGAAGCAGCTTGGCTCGTTTGTCATCACTCACCTCACTGCCACGCGCGGGTCGTATGTGGCGCCACACTCCAAAATGGCCGTGGTCCCCTTGATGACACGTCTGTCCATGGGAGGGCTGGATATGGATGTGCGACCTTGGAGAAAACACAACTCTGTTGATTCTGCACGACTTTAATGTTTCCAAGAACCAAATGGCTACGCTTCATTGTATCACAGCCTCTTCACACGTTAACGACCAAGCACATTTCCCTCCCGCTGAGACAAAGCCAGGACTTTACATGCTCTGATCAGTGTGTAATATCAAGTCTGGATGCTGTAGATATCACCTTGCTAAGCTGTGCCGAGAAAATGTTTTCATGGAATAGTTTATCATGCTCCGCTCTGACGTTAATTATTTATTTACTTATTTATTAAAGGAAGTTTGATGTGAGTTCTGCCAATCCAGAACCACACATTCCCACAGAAATAATGGTGGGTCTTTGATGAAACAGTATTTCCCCATTTAAATTCTGATGGTTAGGTCAAAGTTACAGTAGCTTGAGATGGTTTAAAAAAATCAAAGTTGAAGTGTGAAGTTAAATGTGACTTTTTATCTTGCAATTTGGCCATGCAATTCTAGCAAAGAATTGTAAGAATTATGTCTCTTTTAAGAGGCACCTAATTTCATAAATGAAATTAACTGTCTTTATCACAAAATACATATTTTGTTCAAGAAATATTTTGATACATTGAATTTTGTATTCATATTAATGACAAAATCTTATGAAAAAATGTATATTTATATAAATATATAAATTAGGCGGTCCAGGCCAGGTCCACTGGCCATCGGGAGCACAGGGAAAAATCCCGGTGGCCTAGTGACTGGTTTAACCTACTGCCACCTTCATTTACATTCATTCCATCTTTTTTGACTAAACTCAAAATTCCAAGATATAAACTCTGATGTGCAAAAAATAAAGTCAGAACTGTTAGACAAGTTTAATTTATTCTAATTTTATTTAATTCTTCCATAGTGACATCATCTTTCCACTCTCAAGTCATTGAAAAAGCAGATTCTGAAAGATGTTCACAAATGTGTTCTGATTAAGTGTGTTTCTCTTACTCCATACGGTGAGGAAGGCGCTGGCGTTGATCGCTCCCTCTGAGTTAGCGGCGTAGCAGGTGTACATGCCCGTGTCCTGCATCACCACCGGTTGAACCTGCAGACCGCCTGACTCCAGCAGGGTGAAACGTGGAATCTGCATCGAACCGCTGGCGAGGATCTGAGTATCTGTTGTGCATACACACACACACACACACACCAACAAACAAACCAGTTAGAGCTCAATATCTCGCTTCTGCTTCCATATAAGGAATTAATAGAGCATCACTATGCATGGTGTTGGAGCTCGGGATGATTTTATTACAAGCTTAAAGTTTTCCCAGAGGAAAAACCGCCTGCAGAGATTTCTACCTTGTTAGGGGCCACTATTATACATGCCGCTTCATAATTGGGAATGCTACGGAAACGACTTCATGAATATAGTCAAAACAATTGTAGAATTTAATGGTAGTTTTTTTTGTTACTCTTGCATGAAATTATCTTTTGTGTTGTCAATCGGATGCAACAAATACATCTTAATGGCTTCCTGTGAAGCACACAACACACAACCTCATACATCAATTGATGGCTCTGCCGCAGTAACAAAGCAGTGAGAATGCCAGTGATCTGGCTGTAATAAGTCAAATATAGTACTAGTAAACATAACAAAACAGCAGGGCAAAGATGCACCCATGTTAATACTGACATTACTGTGTTGCTCTGTTCCAAAGCCTAGCTGGCTGCCTATGAAGACAACATTTTAAGGCAGAATAGGTGTTATCAATGTAAAGACGCTTACAAAAAGTGAGAAATTTAATTAATAAACCTAATTTTGACTGAAATCTAAAGCAGGATACAAAACCCAGAATACATTGTGACAACCACAGTTACAAAAAAATTAAACCAAGACAGCGGATGAGTTGAATGAAATTGTTGTTATAGATAAACTTATATTTCATTAGTACAATGTATTGATAAAGTATCAAAAAGTATCAAAAAGTTAAGTGTACTTAAAATGCATTGTTTTACCTAATTTTTGTGGGTGCTACGTATTTTTATGTTACATCAAACTCCATTGCGATTCAAGTCTTTTGTACAAAAGCTGTGTACAGAGTTTCTGCCTACAGTATGTAGAGGGATCTAAATTGTTTAGATTTAAGACTAAATGGTTAAAGTCCCCCTGTAGTTCATAATTTTATCCCTTACAACCCATCTTTGATCACCAAAATTACATATTTAAAAAAAAATCCTGTGGGAAAAAAATATTCATGCCTTAAAGTAACACCAAGTAGCTTTTCCTCTTCGGCGCCCTACTGGTTGGAAACGAAATTGTCCATTGCCGCTGTCGTAAATAATTTAGCCTATCGTCGCGCGCACGTTCGCTGTTTATCCAGCGCCGGCTTTAGAATGAATGATGTCCACAGACAAGGTAAAGTATGTTACATGATTTCATGAAAGGATGATGTATTGCGACATCAGAAACGAAGAAAAACGAAATAATGACTATTGTAGCGCTTGACGTAAAGCAGTCGAATTTTGTAGTTCTTTTTGTGCACGGGTTCCTACCCGAAACCCAAAGTTACATAGTGCCAGTAAAAGCGACACAGACCACGTCAGGCTATGGCAGACGTGTAATTTAACTTATTTTAAGTCGATGTACCATCACAAGGGTCTTGGAAATATATTATGAAGGTTGAAAAGTGTTACTTAGTGTTACTTTAAAGGTGCTATATGTAGCTTATTTTCTAAAATGAATCCTTTTTTATTGCCTGTGTGTGAAGGGGTTCTAATCACACATTACAATGATCCACTTGTCGGGTTTTGCTATTACCTCTGAAGGCCAGTATTCCCATTTCTATGTGAAGGCTCCGGGTCGGATTTACCGCGAAATCCATCGGATGTGACGTGCATGCGCGCTCCCGAGCCTATCTCCTTCTATGCGACGGCACTGCAGCTAAACTACATGGAGTCTGATAACACCAAAAAATGACCTGCCTCCAGCACAACACAGACTCCAACAAAAACTCCACATAAATATAAAAAACAAAAAAAGATTATCTGTTTAAGCTCGTCAGGCCAAACGTGAATCGGATCAACTTTGGACGAAAACACGGATCAACATCGGCAGAGCGTTTGAATTATGGAGAGACCTCCGCTTTGTTTTAGGTATAGGTATATATGTATGTATAAAAACAGACCCAGAGTTGGCTTTCATCCCTATTGTGATGCTTCCTCCGGTGTGTTGAAAGTCTCAGTGTGGCCGGTACCATGAGTGCTCGCTCTTGAGTTCAAGACGCGCAAGAGCGCTCTTGTAAAAATCGGTTGCAATCTGAAACATCCCCGCTAGAGGCCGCTAAATACTACACATAGCCCCTTTAAAGTAGCTTGAATGTAACTATACACCCTTGCTTCATTTCGATTTTTACCGGATCCATGAATATGCTAATTAGTCCTGCCTCCACTCACTCAACTTTACTGTAGTAAACGCTGCTCGATGGCAAGTGGAAATACAATTTTAATTCAGCCAATATGTTTGGACTTGAAACCATTCAGAAAAAGTACAAGAGTGAACTATATATACTGTAGCTTGTATACAAGTCGTATCAGAATGGTAATGCTTTTAAGTATAGCTCTACAATGTCAGACACATAAAGGTAATTAATATGATTAGCCTTTTGCTTGACTATGTTATCAAATAGCTAATAAATGTGTTGCTAATTTTCCATCTCAGAGTCAGACAGCTGCATTCGAACAGTCAGTATCCTTAGAAAAGCTTTGAACAACTTAGAACGTCAGTGGAGAAAAGCATATAGTTCATCATAACACCATTATAGACACATAATTCACATGCTATATATATTTGATTCACTAAATGTACCCGATTTTTCATATCAACAGAAAAATATACTGGGATTACTTATACTCTTGAGAATGTTCAAGTCATAGTTAATGATATGATAAAGTCCGCCGGCAGGTTGAGGGGATTGGTTACAAGATAGTTTGTGACGTCAGAAACAATGGCAATTTCAAACCGTGTTTTTTTTTACTGCAGTTTTGAGGAGAAAATACTCAGCAATGGTGTTGACTTATGCATTTGCACATGGTTTGTCTTAAAGCATATTAAAAACACCACAAAATCCACATGATTTTTAACCCCAGGGGGTCAAGATAATACACTGTAAAGGCAGGAAGGCAACTCCCCAGGTTTGGATCAGATGTGATTTTAGCCTCATTCATTAACAAAATATAAATGCTCAAATCAAACATCACATTGAACTAGCATTACCTCTCTTCCAGATGATGGCTGCTTTAGGGGCACCAGATACCTGACAGGTGAACGTAGCCACCGCTCCGTCTGTGACAGTGATATTGACCGGGGCCGCGGTGAAGTCAGGAGCCATACCTGCAGAACACAGTCACATTTTTAATCAGGACGAGAAAACGCCACATTGTTCAATAACCCCACATTCACGCTTAATGCAGTCCACCCACACAGGAACACGCAAATTATTACAGAAGGCCAAACAACAACCAGTAAATTGTATTCAAACAATGTTTTGTCCATCAAAACACTACTGATGCTTTTTATTGTGATCTGGGACATGTCTGCAAATTTGTGTTTCAAATCAGAGACAGTAAACAACTGGCATGCATCTAATTACAATGTTCTGATTGGGTACCCAATGTGGAGTTGCAAGGTCATTTTTAATAGGCAGAAATGTGTAAATGAACAGGTATTTCCATTTGGAAAAGTAAAGTGTATTGCTGATTGAGAGCAAATGATCCCTGTTTGGATGCATTGTTGAATATGTGCTACATTAATTTAGAACAGTCGAGGCAGGAATATAAAACACATCACAGCTTGGTTTCCAATTTCTTTACATATTTTTTTATCACATGAATACAGATGCCATGGTAGGACATGCAAGTATAACCAAAATTGTATATTATGCTATAAATCAGTCTTTTCATATTACAGTAACAATCTGGTAATTTTTAGTAACTATTTTAGTAGTAATTTTTAGAACTATATCTTTATCGTTATACTGTAGCTATAAACATAATGATAAAGATATATTCCTAGAAATCTTAATAGAAAAGAATAGCACACTGAATGTGTCAATTCAGTATACACACAAATATAACGATAACGGCACAGAGAAAAAATATCCTTGGAATCACTTTCAAAACGTTTTTTTACCCCCAGCTGATAAATGATAAAAACATTGACTAATCATTCCATTCCGCAAACCTTAGAATTAACAGAACATATTAGACGCTAATACGGTCATCGCATGGTTATTTTTATAGTTATCATTCTTGGTGTGAACGTGCCTTTACTTGTGACACATAGCAAAGTTCTTAAATTAATTAGGACACATCTTGTATTTACACATTACTCGCATATGTAAAATAAACCTCAATATCTCTCGAATTCATGTATTCTAAAGGTATGCCAGCACTATCTTTCCTATAGCACTTAAAGTGTAATTCCTGACACAATGTTCCACACTTAAAAATCAGAGTTAGCATGTCACTGAAAATCAACATGCTCAATATGCTCTGATGTTTTGTACGATGACCCCATCTCTCTGGGGAGATATAGGTCTGGTAAGTAATTATGGACCACACTAACATTCATCCACTTTATTTGTCCTTGATCACTTTCAGATGAAACAAATCTATACAGGAATAATAAAGCCTGCGGAAGAACTAACACAGCTTTGATTGAATTGCAGGTCAATGAGCGAGTATAGATATGCACAATCAATATGCAAGAGATCTTCAGCTATTCAGAGCAGCATTTTTTTTTACCTCCTTACCTTTTTAAGGGCTGAAATGAATAGCTTATCTGTATTAAAGGCTTCTTATTCTAAATTGTTGTACCATTTTATTTATTTATTTTTTACTCTGAAGGTCGCCTATTAGTGAATGTTTTAAAGGGTACCTATCATGGAATTTTGAAAATTACCTTTCATGTAGTGTGTAACATAGATCTAAGTGAACAAAAACATCCTGTAAAGTTTTAAATATGAAAGTTCACCGTATACAAAGTTATTATCTCTCAAAAGTAAGAGTCGACTCTGAGTCGTTGATATGAATCGATAGACGAACGATGCATTTTCTCTAACTTTCGTACGTCACTTGTACAAGTTATTTGAATAAGATACGCCCACTCATTGCATTAGGAGACACCAGGGAAAACATCATGTCGACGAGACGCTGCTGTGTTTTGAAGTGCGACGCAAAAGCAAACTTTTTTCATCTGCCCAGTGAGGAGCATTTGAAGACAGTGGCTACAGTTCATAACTATACCACAGAAGTATTTTAGCCCGAACTTGTTCTGTGTTCGCGTCATTTTGAAGATGATTGCTTCACAAACCTAAATGCTATAAAGTATGAATTTGCGAGCCGGCTGATACTGAAGGAGGGAGGTTCAGTACCGAGTTTATTTGGATCAGCTTCCTTCTCCGAATCACAATCTGTAAGTAGGCTGTTGCTTTTATGTTTGTATCATGTTCTATAATTATTTTGTGTGTTGTGTACGCACAGGCACAGCGCAGCTTCTAGCAGCTAACTTAGGTCTTCAATGTCAATTGTATTGAAATATGTGAAGTGTTTGTCGTTGTTAATGGAGTTGTCACAGGGCTCTCGAGTGTCACGCATCACGCATTGAGCGTGACAGTCACTCATTTCAGTCTTTTGTCAAGCTCTCCGGCCACACATTGTATTTCTCACGCTGAAAAACTATTTGTAATATATTTAATATGCCGCAGTGCCCAAAACTCACTCACTGTGGAACCGGCAGGATTCAAGCGCGTCTCCTCCAGTGTTGCCAGGTCCGTATGCCTGCACTGTTTCCGCGGGTTGTTTGTGTAGTGCACGCTGGTTGACGCGATTGTTTTATCCACTGGAACATGATTGTTATTGAGGAAACACCCGGGAACGCTATTTGAATATTTTTGGCCGTGATTGGGTTAGTTTGATGAGCAATTGGGCTGGTTTTGTTGTGCAGACCTGGCAACCCTGGTCTCCTCTGGTGTTGTTCGTCTGGTGTTGTTAGCCAATCAGAAAATAGCACTGTTGTATCTGGGTAAGATCTAGCGCAACAACCAATGACACCCCGTCGGCTGGGTGTCTAACATATCACTGCAGATTAGCGTCACGCAAAGGCGGGGTTTGGAAAAATGACTCGCTAAACGATTCATTTGGGAGTCGGTGAGCAAATCAGGTAAAAATAAATGCATATTATAAGACAACAAAAGTGTTTTTTGTCATTGCATGCTTGTAAAACTGTTGTTGGGGACTCCCAGAACAATATTAGGAACATTTTAAATGCCATAATAGGTACCCTTTAATGTCCAAAACAGTTTTGGTTTTACATTTTTATTTTTATACATTGTTCTGACCCTGAACATTGTAAGGACGTTGTAAAACTTTTTTAAAAATGAAATATTGTTCTTTTTAACGAACAAGCTCCCTTCCCCAAAATATTCTGCACAATCACAGACAATCGAATGATTCAAAGGTCAATGCGGCTGGAAGTTAAAATCATTACGGCAATCTACATGCAGTAAATATGTGCAGTCGGGGCTGTGGTAATTATCTGTGTGATGAGAGTGCTCCTCTGAGGGGGTCTTAATGTCCTCATGTACAGATCGGGGCAGTGCCCTGACAAACACTACGATGTAATCAACTCTAGACAGGCCTCTCCACAGGGAGTTGCTCTGTTGCATCTCTTACAGAAAGGAGTGATAATCACATATCCGTAGATTAGGAACAACACATCTGTCACGCCGGGGAACTGCTGTACAACGGCTGAGAGAAGGTGCACTTTACAGCAGGTCACATCTAATACCCTTGGCAACGTCTTCATTGTTTGTGTGTCAGTAAATAATAACAGTAAGTCTGGAAAATGTGCGATAAAGAATGCATGATGCCCCCCTGTCCAGCTTCGGGGTCAGACTCACTTGTGACGTCCAGGTAAGTGTGGACCTGAGCCTCTCCAGCCGAGTTCCTGGCAAAGCACTGGAAGATTCCGGTATCGCTGGGCTGTACCTTCCTGACCTGAAGGCCCATGCTGGAGATGACCCTGTAGCGAGGGTTGTTGAGTTTACTGAGGGGAACAGCATCTTTATACCACTCCAGCTTGGGCATCGGCACCCCTGTGAGTTAAAAACACAACACGATGGGTCATGATGAAGGTCAGATGAAGGTAGAAATTGAGCAGTTAGGTTCAGAAGGTTGAAATTAAAATTATAAATGTAACCAGGATATTAAATCTTTTATAGAAAAAGCTTATACATTTTTTAAAAAGCTTTAAAAATGGGATGGAACTATATAGAAAGCTTAAAAAAACTGAAACCCCCCCCCCCCCCCCCCAATAAAATAGAAAAATCATTTAGTCATAAAATGTAAAGATGCATGATGTATGAGCCAATACATATTAATACATATATACAGTTGCAATCAAAGTCAAAAGAGCTCTCACAAAAGCTATGGAGAACAGATTTTTTATTACATTGGAAAGTCTATGGCTACAAGAGGTTTTCTAAACCACTAAAAGTTCATAGAGACACAGCTGACAGCCTTATTCATAAGTTTAAAATAGGTTGTACTAGAAAACCTGTGAGGGTGTTGAAGAAAACACACAATATCATTAATGGGAGTAAAATGTTTGATCAGAGCAACTGAGAAAAACCCTCAATTTCCTGCCAAAGACTTGCAATATGACCTGATTAAAAGAGGAAAAAACATTTCAGTGCAGAGTAAAAGAAAACCACTAGACAAGCATGAGCTTCATGTTTGGCACATCTTCCCGAAGTGCATTCTTGACCAAGAAGAACATAAAAGGCAGACTTGAATATGCTCAAATTCATTTGGATAGACCTGTGGAGTTCAGGAAGAATGTTTTATGGGGAGATGTGACCAAACTGGAACTGGACCAATGGATAAGTGGATTTTCTGGTGCAAAAAAGGCAAAGCTTCTGACCAGAAGAACACCATCTCCATGGTCAAAAATGGAGGGGGTGCTATGGGGGTGCTTTGCTTTTGCAAGATGCGGAAATCTTGACTGTATGAAGGACATTATGAATTCTTTAAAGTATCAAGCCATGTTGACAAAGATGGTGATGCCTTCGGTGCAGACTTGTGATCAATGGACTTTCCTGCAGGACAGCCATCCCAAAGTATACATCCAAATCTACTGAAGCCTGGTTCAGGGATCAGTCGTAGAATGTTCTTGAGTGGCCTGTACAGTAAATCAGATTTAAATCTGATTGATTGTATTGGGTGGAATTTGAAGAAAGCAGTGGTAACGTGAACACCAAAGATTATCTGTGATCTTCCAGCTTTTTCAAATGAGGAATGGGCCAATATTGCAGTGGAGAGGTGACAGAGCTTCTAAGCACCTACAGGCTGCATTTATTGGAGTTTATAAAGAATAACATTTTCTGCACAAAATTTGAATAAATTTGTACATGAATGTTTAGTGCCAATTAGATTTTTTTCATTTTTCATTAAATTTACATTTTTAGAATCACTCAAATGTGTATTAATAAACTTTCTATAATAGTTTACTGATGCCTTTGTTGAATTGTTTTCAATAATAATTTTGATTGTGACTATATATTATTATAATTATGGCTGATCACTGACAAATGGCACATCACTAAATATTACATTTAACTGTTTTTTTAAGATTAACTTTAAGTGAGTTTAAGGTAATCTAAATGTAAAAATAGAGGAATTTAGCATGCATATCCAATATCCATATCCAATATCTACCAACATGATAGAGCGACAGACAGACAGACAGACAACAGACAGACAGACAGACAGACAAGACGGCAGAACAGAAACAGAGAAAGACTAGAAGATAGATAGATAGATAGATATGATAGATAGATAGATAGATAGATAGAAGTAGATAGATAATATAATAGATAGATAGATATAGATAGATAGATAGATAGATAGATATAGATATATATAGATAGAATAGATAATAGATAGATAGATAGATAGATAGATATAGATAGATAGATAGATAGATATATATTGTTAAAACTAAAGTCATCTAGTACTGTTGGTTTATTGAGGCGGCATTCTATTGTATAAATTTCCCAGTTTCAGTGAATCCATTTTGCTAACATGAAATCACACTATGTTTATCCCCATTCTTCCCTTTGGAAGCAAAGGCCTGTGCAGTTTGAAGCCACACAGACTGCGCTGGTCTAAACACTCTTTATTATACACACTCAAAGGTCTAATATTGAAAATGCTAGATGCTCTCTTTGTAGGATATAAAAAAGATGAAGTGTCAAGTGGAAATGAGATGATCTGAGGCCTTAAGCCTCCAAACAGATTCGGCTTGCGCACTTCTAAGAATATTCCGGCAGCTTGGAAAAGTGCACTCTCGGGGGGGATGATTTAAGTAACGGCTGAAAGAGCTAACAGAGAAAATCATCACTCGCTGTGGCTCTCGACTGTATCAAGAGAAGGCCACCAGATTGTATTATTCAAACTCATTTAGCACTCTTCGCCTTCGGTTAACGGCTGTATCAAGCTCCACTCGGCACCAAACAGCCACAGACTTTGCCGTGCAAATTTTCCAAAACATATCAAAAGAGCGAGGGGCTCTGGGCATGTGTTATAGTCTTTTCCTTTATCCTTTAGAGCTGGAGACTTCTGATTCTGCTCTGGAGAGATATAACTTCTCAAAACAAAAGGATTCCTTTCAATCCAGCCACATAAAAAAAGTGAGAAGAGTCCCAGAAGCAGCACATAAGAGAGGTAATGGATTGATTCCACTTTCTGCTCTTGAGGATACGGCGGGGTGACTAGCTTGTTTTTATTTCTCATAGCCCATCTGATGCTGAGGGATCATTTTTACCCCTCGCTGAAATTGCAGCTGAGCCGAAACTGAACCTCAACGGACAAATATCATAAGTACGGTTATAACAGTTGGGCTGACTATCCATTTCAGCCCTATTAGAAAGCTAGAGAATATTTCTGAAAGAAAACCAATACCATTTCATCAGCCATTTTTCCACGCTATAATGATAATGGTTTAAGCCCCTTCCCATCAACACCTCATATCTCACAGCTAATCGTAAACTCTTCGCCACTCGTCCGAAAGGCTGCCATTTGTCTTCGACCAAGGGATGCTGACATCCTCTAAATGTACCAATTTTATAAATCACCCCCAAACAGAGCAGGACGCAGCTTTTTGGGTTGGTTAATAGACCCGCACGGCACTCCTGGGAGTTAATTCACAACGGTGGGTGGCAGCGCAAAGAATGCAATGCGAAAATTGCTATAAATACCTTTACATAACTAAGATTACTGACTACAAAAGCTCAGAGTGCTTGATGAAGCGCGTGGATCAGAGGGGGGCTGAAGTGTTCTGTATGTCTTTTGTGTGTAAAGCATATTGGAGAGTATACTTTTAAACCTCGAATCAATCCAGCCCCCTCAGTTTAAGTCCTACATGTAAAGCACTCACCTCGAGCTTGGCACTGGATATCCACACTTTTCTCCACCTCTCCCATCATCTTCCTCCTGGGCTCAGCGGTGAAATAGGGTGCTTCTGCAAAAGCAAACAAGCTTATTTGAGAACACTGACATTTCTCAACTGAATACAAAAGGAGGACGTTTTCGAGGTATTAAATTCATAAACGGCTTCAGAAATAATCGAGTGCTTCAGTCAGTGGAATTCAATATATTTTCCTAAAAACTGTATTTTCATTGAGCACAGATGGGCGTGGGACAAATTTATTCCCTTTTCTGTAGCAACTGAACGTTTACTGGAGCAAAAGTAATGAATTCATAAACATTGTCAAGATTGAAATGCTCGGCTTCTGTGCTTAATGTAGTCACGTGTCTTCGGCAGTCAGACATGTGTAAGGGTCACATTAAGACTGAGAGCACTGTTGGGCATGTTTCATTCACTTCCTCACCTAATACACAACGTCCTCTACTGTAATGTTTGGACTTCCTGCAGAGGAACAGATGGCCACTGAAACTTCACAATGCTGCAGTCTTACATTATAGATTTCATGCTTATAAAACAT
The DNA here is from genome assembly GCA_036326025.1 of Chrosomus eos. NCBI lineage: Eukaryota > Metazoa > Chordata > Actinopteri > Cypriniformes > Leuciscidae > Chrosomus > Chrosomus eos. The sequence continues at coordinate 32,287,272 of CM070821.1, forward strand.
CTGTTATGAGTCTGTAATGAGGGAAATCTACTATTTATTATGTTCACATTATACTGTAATCAGGTCTGTATAAATGTTTTTTTTTTAAATTTTTAAAGGAATGGTTCCTTTAACGGTGATAGGGATTGCACAGACTAGACAACTTTAAGTCAACATTTTATTTATCAATAAAATAGCTTAGAAACTGAAAGGTTCTAGCATATATTTACTTAACTAAAACCCACAACTATTAGTAGAGAGCATTCATATACATCAGTGTTTCTCAACCTCTCCTGCAGGGACCCCCTGACAGGCCATGTTTCTGTTTTAAACCCTGAAATGGCACACCTGATTAAATTAATTAAAGGCTTAACGAGTAGTTGACTAATTGATTAATTGACTAATTCCTACTCTTCCTACTCTAATGAATTGAATCAGGTGTGCCATTTCAGGGTTAAAACAGAAACATGGCCTGTCAGGGGGTCCCTGCAGGAGAGGTTGAGAAACACTGATATACATGTAATCTTTACTGTGCTACTGTATCTGTATCTGATTTAGAATGAGCATAAATCTGCGAGAAATATTACAACCCAAAGACAAAAGAACTCATAAAAATAAGGTGTTGAGATATGCTGTGTCATATGACATAGCAGTGCACAAGGCAACCTGCGTTTTGAATCTCAGCTGGAGGTTCAGGCTTAATTGTTCATTAATGACGTTATCAGCGACTACTTGACCTTGACTCAACTTTAATCACATAAATGTCGACTCAAAAAATCTGAAGTCGTTCAACCCCTCACCTCTATGTTGTTACAAATCTTTAGTAGAAAGCAAAAGGAGATATTAGTCAGAGTGTTTCGCTACACTTTCAGACATCTTCTAAATTCATATCACTCTCAGAAAAACCCTTAGTCGTACAACAGTTTGTCACTAAGGCAGTACCCTTAAAGGGACAACATTGTTTTGTTTTTCTACCCATTAAAGTTTAATAGAAGTAGCTTAATGATACATATTACTACTCTAAGGTACTTTACCGTAGAGTAACCTAGAGTAACCTTATTACTCACCTAATAACCTAGAATACTGTCTAACACTTGATGGCTGCTCTGTTAAGTCTTCGACGTCAGTTAGGAACCTGGGTGTGCTCTTTGATACCAATCTTTCATTTGAAAGTCACGTGTCTAGTATCTGTAAAAGCGCATTTTTCCATCTTAAAAATATATCTAAATTACGTCATATGCTCTCACTGACAAATGCGGAACAATTAGTTCATGCTTTCATGACCTCAAGGCTAGATTATTGTAATGCTCTACTGGGTGGTTGCCCTGCACGCTTATTAAACAAACTACAGCTAGTTCAAAACGCAGCCGCTAGAGTTCTTACCAGAACCAGGAAGTACGACCATATTAGCCCGGTTCTGTCAACACTGCATTGGCTGCCTATTAAACATCGTATACATTTTAAAATATTGCTGATTACTTACAAAGCACTAAATGGTTTAGCTCCCCAGTACTTGAGCGAGCTCTTAACGCATTATAGTCCTTCACGTCTATTGCGATCTCAAAATTCTGGCCAGTTGATAATACCTAAAATATCAAAATCGACTGCTGGCGGTAGATCCTTTTCCTATTTAGCACCAAAACTTTGGAACAATCTTCCTAACACGGTCCGGGAAGCAGATACAGTTTGTCAGTTTAAATCTAGACTAAAAACACATCTCTTTGGCTTAGCATACACATAACACATTATAGATATCTATAATTCAATGTTAGGCTGCATAGATTAGATCAGCCGGAACCGGGAACACTTCCCATAATTCCTGATGTACTTTGTACATCATAAGAAGGATGGCGTCTACGCTAATATTAGTCTCTCTGTTTATCCCGAGGTTTACCGCAGACCGCCGGATCCAGGGCATATCCAGATCTGATGAAGGACCATCACATGGACACGACGACACGCATTATCAGGGCTGTGAAGGCCCATGGACTCCTCAACACACTCATCTCCTCACCGGCCGGATGACCCAACCCAACCAGATGAACTGGATAATATCGTGAAAGTTCTGATCCCATCTGACTCCTGACATTATGCTGCCTAACTCATAATCATACACAGTTCATTCGTTGGCCAAAGGAGGACTGGCCCCCCGACTGAGCCTGGGTTCTCCCAAGGTTTTTTTCTCCATTCTGTCACCTGATGGAGTTTTGGTTCCTTGCCACTGTTGCCTTCGCCTTTTGGCTTGCTTAGTTGGGGACATTTAATTTTCAATTGAACAATACTATTACAACATTGTTTTCCTGTTATCTCTGTAAAGCTGCTTTGAAACTATTTGTATTGTAAAAAGCGCTATATAAATAAAGGTGACTTGACTTGACTTTATATATATATATACTTTTTAGGCATAGACGTGGTACACATTTGCCTTGTTATGGGTACTGCCCCAGTAACAAGCTGTGTTGTATCCCTAAGGGTATGATTATGATTTCAGTTAATCTCATTGTTTTTTAATGTTAAAATACAGGTTAATATGCAGAATCAACTATAAGTGTACAATTCATAGTTTGATTTCCCTAAAAAGTATTAACACTGTTACACTTAAGAAAATACTGTTTGTTTGAATATCCTGGTCAGCCTGACAACAGCAACACTGACTCAATGGCATGAGTTTGGGGCTGGTCTATCTGTTTGTCTGTCCAATGGCAGATGAGGGGAGTGGTGCATAAATTACACACTGCACCTTTAAGATGTTATTCATTGAAAATGAAAAGAAATAACACTGATTTGGAGTGACATGAAGGAAAATAAACTTTTCATTTTTGGGTAAATTATTACTTTAATCAGTTATTTAGATGCTTTAATCATGGAAATCGGGGCGAGAAAGCACATTCATAGATTTATTTTCTATGAGCTATTTCATAGATCTCTTTAATAGTTTTACAAGAAATTAATCTCTTATAATGTACAGCTTAAGAGAGATATTAATGTAGAGATTTACGCTTGAGAGACATAACTGTGATGCATGTTTCCTGAGAAAGACTCGCCGACCATCAAAAATCTGAAGTGCATTTTTTTACACAAATAAGCAGATGAATAAATGCATACTTAGAGATCTTGAATATAATTCAGACACCCAAACAGTCACTAAGCTGACTTATGTGCAGTGCCATACTGACAGCCCACATTCATCAATTCACATCCACTCAGTCTTGCCTAGTGTAATATATTCCTCCTGTTACGGATTCGTCTGTCTATACATATGTATTGGACTTCACATGGAGTTCAGAAGAACACCTGTCAGCTGGACTCTCAAATGGACACCGATGTGAGGCATAAATATTTAATAAGCAGTTTAGCTCAATGGGTTTCCTTATATAACTGTAAAGAGAAGCAGCTTTTACTGCCTGTACTCGGTATGTGTTAGTCAGATATATGTACTGTAGCTATAAATATATTTAAATATAAATATAAAAGAAAGGAAAAACTGAATTTAGCCTGACACTAACTTTAATCAGAGAAAACATAAGGTGAAATCATTCAGGAACCACTAATTAAGAAATTGAGAATCTTGTTGTATGCTGGTATCTCTCGCTAAAGCCTGGTTCACACGGGACGATTTTAAAATTGTCGGCCAATTTTCCAAACCTGAGAGACCCCACATTGGATTTAAAATCCATGTATGTTACTTGCAATTTCCAGCCTATATTAAATATTTGGGAATATCTATTTTCATATTTTATTAGGTTATTTGATAAGGTTACAATACGAATGCCGTAGCAACGTAACTTGCGTGAGGTTCCCAAACCTTTGGAAATAGTTTGGAAAATATAAATAGTTGCAGCAGGAGACAAGTATCGGCTACCTGAAGTGCAACTCGTTTGAAAAATATACAAACAGTAGCGCCACAAACCGGGCACTTCCAGCATGTCAAGACATAATTTTGTGGGGGGTCTAAGAAATAAAAAATGGTTTAGCCTATTAGATGAATACAAACGCTGCTTTGTAAATGTTGAAAATGTTTATTCGTATCGGTAACACTTTATAATAACTGCACACTATTAATCATTAGTTAAGCATTAGTAAACAGTTAATTCATAATTTATAAAGCATTAATAGACATTAATAAGCAGTTTATAAATACAGCTATAAATGCTTTATTCTTGATTTAAAAGCATATATATATAATGTGTTTAATAATTGTTTTTTCGTACTTTATTCATGATCAATTTATCATTTCTAAATTATTTATTGCATTATTTATAAAACATTTATTTAAGAGTTGTCAGTGGTTCATAAGATTACTTAGAAAGTGTAAGTAAATGATTAATAAACTATTTAAATGTACATTCATACATCTTATTATTCAGACATATAGTAATAGTTACTTAATGTGTTAATAAATGCTTTATTACCATGTATTTATACTGTAATTCAGGGTTAATTCGGGTAGTTATAAAGCATTTAGTAGTGGTCGTTAACTATTTCTGTGAGCTCATCTAAAGTGAGGCCTATTCATGCTTTGTAAAGCATTTACAAAGGAGATTTGTGTTGTTTCACTGTGTTGTTTTGTTTCATTTTTCTGTTTTGAAGATAATGAGCTTTAAATCTCATTTATAAATGTTTTACAAGGCATGAATAGAGCTCACAAATATAGTTAACTGAACACTACTAAATGCTTTATAACTACCTGATTTTACTCCATTTACTTACACTTTCTAAGTGATCTTATGAACCACTGACAACTCTTAAATAACTGGTTTGTAAATAATGCAATTCTTCATTTAGAAATTATTAATTGATCATTAACAAAGTATGAAAATACAATTATTAAACACATTATAGATATGCTTGTAAGTCAGGAAAAAAACATTTATAACTGTATTTATAAACTGCTGATTAATGTCTATTAATGCTTTATAAATTATGAATTAACTGTTTACTAATGCTTAACTAATGATTAATAGCGTGCAGTTGTTATAAAGTGTTGCCTTAGTATCTTATTAATATGACCTGATTTATGGTTCATATTCATAATCGTCTGTTGTTGCCAGTTTACAGGGCGATGTTTCCAAGCACTTTCAGGCTGAAATAAAGGCTGTTTCATTACATACTGTGCTAGTAGTGCGGGTGCGGCGGGTTGTAAAAATAGATACAGTGGTGCGGTGCGGGCTGGGGCGGGCCAAATAATTTCATAAAAGCGGGACCCGCGGGTTGGGAAAAAAGCCAACCCGCGGCGCGCATCACTAGTTTGTGGTGCGCAGCCACACGGCAAAATCAACACATCACACACAAACCGATTTGACTCCCGAGCTTTCCCAGGTCAACGGAAAATCTCGCAAAATCCCTCGAGATCAAACGTGACTTCAGAGTAAACAATCACGGCGGACGAAGAGGATGCAGTGGCGATAATTTGAAGTTTGTTTTTAACCGAAAAAAAAAAAAAAACATTATCAAAAGAGAAGTCGATGGTCAAAGAAGTGGAGACAACGCGAGCATGGACTATACTTGTATACTGTTTTGATTTTGTTTCCCGGTGCTTCCTCTGCACCTTCTTCACCTCGCTTTCTGATTGGCTACACGCCACAGTCCACAGGCTGCGTGCTCGTTTGTCCCCGGGGGACACCACACACGAGGAGAAATCGGGCCAAAAATGGATATCCCCGATTTGAGATCGGAGCGGTCCCGACGTCCTTCCGAGCAGAAGAGCAGTCTTAACACCACACACGGCAGGAATATCTGATCAGATTATTTTATATCATCCTTTATAGCATCCTTAAGATTGTCGGAAGGGGTAAATCTGGGCTAAAATCTGCCTAATTATCCTGCCGTGTGAACCAGGCTTAAAGGTGCTTTAAGCGATGTCACGCGTTTTTTAGGCCAAAACATTTTTTTGTCACATACAGCAAACATCTCCTCACTATCCGCTAGCTGCCTGTCCCCTGAACAGACTGTGAAAAGACGCGGTCTCTGCAGACACCCCAGGCTCCACAAACGGCAACAAAAACAAACTGTAGCGACCCGCTCTAAGAAACATAACAAACTGTTCCAGCCAATAACCGACAAGAAGGGTTTGGGGGGTTAGTGCGCGGATGAGGAGGAGGGAGGGTCTAGCTAGCCTCCGTTTTGTTTGACAATACTTAAACGTCAACAAGACGTGACGTCACCCAGGATCGCTTAGAGAACCTTTAAGAGACGACGATTAGTCTTTGGCATGATATATAGTTCCAAGTGATTACAGTAGGCCTTATAGTTACACTTTATTTTGATGTTCACTTTAGACATTTTACTAGTAACTTGTCAACTGCATGTCAACTAACTCATTAAAATATTAGTAGGCTGTAATAGACTGTTAGGTTAGGGTTCGGTGTTAAGGTGCAGGTTGATAGAATAAGTTGACATGTAGTTGCAAAATTACTTACAGTCAGTAAGTCTTTTGGGGAGCATCAAAATAAAGTGTTAGTAGATATTAAGCTGACAGTCTACTAATAGGTACTCTAGTGAGAGTTAGCTGACATGTAGTTGCAAAATAACTTCTAGTTAGTAAAAAGTCTAAAGTGGACCATCAGAATAAAGTGTTACTGGCAGTTTTTAATTGCAGTTAAATTACTCCCATTTTTTTTCAAGTTAATCTAAATAATGTGCTTTGTGTAGTAATTATAAACATTTGTTCAAGAAAATTATTTCTTAATTACATTTTTATAAAAAATATTAAGGGTCAAAATTAATATTTTAAAATGAATTATATTATTATTATTATTATTAATATAGTTATTGTAAGTCTGTTTTTTGTGTTTTATTATACAATAGAATATTATTTAGGAAAATAATAATAACAATTATTAATTATTTAATATCATTAATAATAATCATAGCTTATGTGTCTATACTACTAATAACAACAACAACAACAACAAAACAGCAGCAGCATACTAATAATGATAATAGTATATGCAAAATAATAATAATATTAAATATTAGATCACTTTTATTTTAACATTATACTATGACTACATTAGATAAAGTAATTTTACATGTCAGATGAGGTAGAAATGGCTTCTTTAGGTACAAATCTACTCTATTAGATTAACATTGTATTCATGTAACACACAAAGATGTTTGCAGATGCAGATTCCTTTTTTCTAATGCATTGAGCTGTCCTAAAGATATGATAACTCCAACATTTATCTCCTTACACGCCGTTATTTCAACAAAAGACTACAAATTATGTGCACTTTCTGTTTTTTAAGTAAATCAGATGATTCGGAAATAGGTCTGATGGCACTTCAGCGGTGTGTATTCAAGAAGATCCTAATGTGTAGTATTACCTGGTGATATTCTCATAGAGCGCTGTGACCGATAGCTGTAATGCCTGAGGCTCTCCTAAAAGCTCTTAGCTCAGCTAATACAGTGTGTAATTTGAGGTTTTATGCGCAGTAATGTAGTGCTATACCTATCAGAGGGCTTTGCTGTTCATCACTCCCCACTGAGTGGAACCATTAAGACGGAGGGTTTTCTCTGCAGACGTACAGCTGTGAAAGCATTGTGTCGGAGAGAAGAAATGGAGCTTTTATTGGACGAGGTGATTTACCTGTGATAGTGAGGAAGGCTCTGGCCTCCGCCGGCTTCACACTGCTGTCCAAAAGCGAGGCTTCGCACACATACATGCCCACATCAGCACTGGTTGGATTGATGATGGTCAAGCGTCGACTGAAGGAGCCCACACCGCTGGCCACTTCCACGCCGTTTCTTCGCCACACCAAATTAGCTTCTCAACCGGACTGTGGAGAACAACAATGCAAAAATGTGATGTACTGAGCTTTGTTGTTGCGAACTTATCACCAAGGTGATATTAACTACTCAGGACATGTAAGGTTTTGTCAAAATTGTAACTTAGACATAATAGTAGAACCATTTTTAGGCATACACTATCTTTTTTTAATAGTTATTTTCAGCAAGTGCACATTTTTAATTGATCAAAAGTGACAGTACAGTAATTTTTAATGTTACAACATTTTATAGATTAAAGAATCAACATTGATAATAATAATAATAATACATTCTTGAGCACTAAATCATCCTATTAGAATGATTTCTGAAGGATCATGTTACACTGAAGACTGGAGTAATGATGCTAAAAATTCTGATTTGCGTCACAGGAATAAATAACATTTTAGAATATAATCGCGGAGAAAACAAAGTTTTTTGAATCGTAATAATATTTCACAATATTACTGTTTTCATGATCAAACAGATGCAGCCATGAAAGCATAAAAATAAAAATACTGGAAAACACGTTCAAAGTAAGTGTTACTTTAGCAACTATTATAATAATGGCTTTGAAATGAAGGTTAAATTGAGAAAGTCTGAATATTGATGGCTGTGAACCTGTCAGAGGAAAATGAGTGTCAAATGAACTGCGTGCTGCTGGGAACAACATGTGTCCATATAGCCGTACTCACCGTGCATTAGCTACACACTCCAGAGTGGCCTCACTGACCCCGGCCACCACTGTAGCGTTTCGGGGTGGAATTACAATGACTGGAGCCACAGGGTCCGCAGGGGCCTCTGAATCTAACCAGAGAGAAGGTTAAAAAAAGAGAGAACTTTATATGTATATATATGATACTACAAAACAAACCATTTTTTAAACCAGCCTAAGGTGGTCTGCTGGTCTTTCAGCCTGGCCAAGTTGATTTAGCTGGTTTGAATGTCAAAAAGTACCCAAAATCCCCACAAACGTACTGTATATATAAAAAACAAACAAACAGTTTGACTGGACTAGGCAGGTTTAAGCTATTTTTTATTTGATTCTTTCAGCAAGGATACATTTGTGTTTAAATTAATGATCAGTTATGTTCCCAATTTGAAGTTAATAATATAAAACAACTTTTTTAATGGGAAACATGAAGTGGGATATTTACTAAATCAGCCAACATGCGTCGTGGACTAGTGGTATTACCACTCTTAGAAAAAGACAAAAGACAGAGTTCAGCTCTTTATGTTTTATGCTTGCCTGACACAGAATACTTTGAATAATTAATCTTTTGGCAGTGGTCCTATAACATGCTCCAAACGGTGGGATTCCTCCCCACCCCCTCCTCCGGCTGTTATGCGAAGTCATTCTTGCATGAAAATATGCTTTTTACATTTTTAAAACGACCCAAGCACATCTCTCGTCTAATAGTGAAAAATTAAATACTGCCTATTAAATCATTCTATCCAGAGGAAAATTAGAGAATGTCTAAAATATTGAAATCTTATGATACTGAGGATTTAAATAACTAAGTCGAATGCTAGAATCAAGCCTTTGATGTCGAATTTGACGAAATGCATGAAAGAGCTGAATAACTCAAAATTTGGAACTTGTCAGTAACTTCATGCGATACCGTAGTAAGTCCTAAAATGGACGGGCCGCTCCAATTACAGTTAGCATCTGATGTGACTTATTAAATATGCCAAGGAGCATACAGAGGTCATAAGCACATATTCAGGATGGAGGGAACCGAATGTAATAGCTTAATTGAAAAATTGGCCAAGCTTTAATCTGAATATTGTCAGTGACCTTTAATATTCACAAAAAGAATATTAAAGGTCACTGCTAAAGATTGCATTTTGCTTTATGATTTATGTTTGTACTTTGGACTACAATTCCAGCAAATATTACAATATTGCAAGGTTGGAGTATTTCATGACAGAAAAGACAAACTTCTCTATGCCACATAAACACAATGTGGACTGAACCAAACGTTTCAATGAGAAGGAAGCATGGAAAACATCCATAAATTCCTTAAAGTTCCTTAGAATTCTCACAAATCACAGATGTAATGCTAATTTAAGCTAAATCTTGAACATATTGTAAAAAGGAATGTGTTTCTTGTAACCAAGTCTCCAGCGGGCTTTCGTGTTGGTAACAACAGATTGCATGGGGCCCATGGGCCTCCCTCCCCCTCTCTCCCTCTGTATTTGCAGATGGGGCAACTGTTTGCAACACTAATATATTATTGGAAGACTCATATTTGTTTTTAGACTCATATTTGCAAAAATCCTGCAGTGTTATCATATGTGAGGCGTGAAGAGTGTTTCAGGGGATCCTCTGGCTGCCTACTTCTGCTTCAATGGAGAAGTTGCCTCACCTGTGGCCATGGGAGGCAATAATCGCACTAAATTCATCAGGGATGCGGTAAACAGCCCGATTCCCTCTTTTTATCACATGATCACCACTGGACGAATAAACTTCATCCTTTATATATATGTGAATTATATTAGTTTATGAATATTAGGTTGTATTAACTCATTTTTGGTGTATGCTTGTTATCTCTTCTGAGGCTCAAATTCAAGTAATTGTATTATGACTGTTCTTGGGCTGCTGGGCCATGGGTTTAGCCATTTCATTGAATTAGCTGTAAACTCCAAGACATTTCATAGGAGAACAGAGCTGTGTGTTAAGATGGCCCAAATGGTTTTACAGACTTGTACATGTATTTTAGTTAGTGCAAAAAACAAGATAATAATCATATGTTCTCCACTGGAGTGGGTTTGAACTTGGTTTTCTGAGATATCTTACCATGTGATCCACGGTACTTCTTGTTCACTGTCCGGCAGCAAAGGCAAAAAAAGAGGACAAATACCAGCCAAAACAGTGAATTTACAGTATGCTGTATTCGCACAGTGTTATTTACACAAGTAGGGAATGTTATGGCACAAACAGGGCCTAACCCCAAAAAACGCTGACTGGTCAACAGGAATGTTGTTTCAGGATCTAGGAACATTTCCTAATTGTGTAAATCATATTAAGCTTATATATGGGTGTTTCTTCAACTGGGCAATGTTGGTCATATGGCACAATCTCTTTAGCTTAATTTGTCCATTAACAGTGTCAATTGTTTTCATAAAAATCCCTACCACATTGTCATTTCTACCACATCATTAGGCAATGAATTTCTTATCATTCTGTGATGGAAATTATGGTAGTGGAAGTGATTTTTTAAACATTTTTAGAATAAAACGCTGTGATAAAATAAAACAAGGTCTTTGTCTTTCTAAGGCTGATTTAAATGTCAAGTCAAGTCACCTTTATTATATAGCGTTTTTACATACAAATTGTTTCAAAGCAGCTTTAAATGTAATAGTAACATTTCATGTAACTGATACGCACAATTCTACAGTTTTTTCTTCTTTTTTTATACACAATTTACACACACACACACACACACGCATGCACGCACGCACACATGCACGCACGCACGCACACACACAAATTAATTACATGTAATAATAAATGTTTTTATAATCCATCCATATTCATATTTCAAGACTGAAAATCTGGCTTTGGGAAAAGTGTAAAATAATATACTCTCTATATAAAAGAAATCGTGGTCCAAATCTAATAAACAGAAAAGTTTTTAATGCTTTGTTTTTAATTAAAATCTACTCTGGCACATGGATAAGTAGCCAAAGTAGAAGAAACACCAATATTCGGAAAAACGATGTAATTACTGAAATGTAAAAATGAGATTTAATAATATATTCAAAACAGGATATAAAAAGGTTCACAGTGCACATTGACAATCTATATGCATTTCTATATTTGGGCCTGTTTTTACAGCAGCACAGCAACCCTGAGACGCAAATAGAGATAATGTACAAGTACATGACCTACAGTTAATTGCAGTTGAGATGTGGAGGAACATGCCAGAACAGCTTTTTCAAGCATGGAGAGAATCGGGCAGAGACGATAAATACCAGAAGAGGGGTGAAGACGTCCTTGTTTTCCTCCCCTAAATCTGTCGTCGCCTTAATTTACACAATGCCTAATGAATTCCTATGAAGCGTGAAAAGGTGATCTGATACCACACCTCACACACACAAAACGAAAAGAAAGAAGAACAGCTGGCAGATTGACAGGCAAAAAAGACACTAAAGCTATAAAATATTCAGTGATTCAGGGACTGGGGAAACTTCAAGGCACATGTAGGAGTTTCTTCAGAAGGTATTGTCACACAAACCAGGCGTCCGCACAACACAGCCGAGAAAATATAAGAAAATATGTGCATTTGTAGATAATGCCAAAGAGACAAATATTTCCTTTGTTGTCGCATGATAGGTTTAGCATGAACGACGGACGTTGTGAGTCGGCGTAAAAAAAGAAGATGGAGGCAAACAGCAGTGATCCACCAGCACGCCGAGGACAGACGTGTGATTTCTAGCAGCGCTCGTGCCTCTGAACGACTGGCACCTGGGAATAGGAGGTCGGATTGACGTCAGGAACCCGAGGGTCTATAAAATGAGCCAACCATCATATGGAAGGCTTTTTCTCATGTTTGTTCCATAATTTATACTCTATGGGGGTATTTTTCTTTATAAATATTACAAATAACTGAAGACAACATTCGGTCGTGCCCTGCAACAGATGCAGACCCCAAAAAAGAAACATTCCCAAACAACAGCAATTCTGTTGCTCTGACCTCATCCACACCTCGCGCTGACAGCTGATGTGCGACTTCCGATTTGATGTACGGTTTCCAGCCCGCTAGTTCTGTGTTAAAGTGAACTGCTGGCAGGTGTTACAGTAGCTGGTGAATAAAGACAGCGCTGCGGCTATTCCAATGCTTGTCAATAGAACACGGTGGGGTTTGGTTCCTCGTGGGCTTGTTCTGACTGTGTTCTGTTACTTGTTCTGTCAGGTGAGGAGGGGATGATGGGTCCGGGATGTCCCTGAGGCCCTGCGGGCAGAAGCTGGCTCTCAGGTCCTATTTAGACAGACTCCACATGATTGGATTTGAACAGGATTGGTGTCCCAGACTGCTTTGTGTGTTTCATTGTTAGTTTGTTTGTTATCTCCTCATGACGCAGACGCTACTGTGGCCTTCACTCCCTTTTCTCGCATCTAACACCTAAGGCAACATGCTAACTCATTCAATGTGGTCTGTCAAAACAGGACGAGCTCCTGAGGATTAACTGGACAGTTCAGCAAAAAAAAAAAGAAAGGAATTCTCATTAATTACAAACATAGGCCAGATATACGAAACAGGGTAAATTAGCGTGAGAGCGCAACAAAAAAAGACCTATGGGAGTAAAAAGTTCTGCAGTGATTACTGCGATGTGCAAATAAAGAACACAGAGCAGGTCATTTCCATAATGACACCATGAGCAGCACAAATTAGCATCCGGTTTAAGACATGCTTTTTTTGGGCTGGTAAATATAACGGTGCAAATACCAATAAATTGACTAGCGCAAACCTTAGTAAATCACCTTGCGTGATTCATTTAAACACTCTCCTCCATAAATTTTGTGTCTGAAATGAAAACTCCTACAAATCATAGCAATAAGGTCAGAAAAATATACCTTGTCCACGCCTTTTCAGCGCTAATTTTTCACTGCGTGTTTTTAGTAAATCCTGACAAGTAGTTTTTGAATGCCCAAAGAGGGTTTGTGCTGGGGTAAGCTGTTAGTAAATCTGGCCCAAACTGTTTTTCTTTTCCTTTGGAAAGCAGACTCACTCAGCTTTTCCATATAAAGACAGTTTATTACCTCTCTCAAGCTCCAAAAAGTTGAAAACAGCTTCACAAAAGTGATCGATATGGCTTAACTGCTATATTCCAACATCGAAATAAGTCATTATTGTTAACAAAAACTAAAATGAAAACGACACTAAAACATTTTCGTTACCTGAAATAAAAATAATATTTTTATTATATTAAAATATAAGTCATATATTTCTATACTATATATAGTCAGGGGGGGAGAGTCAATATAGCTGTTACTGCCAGCAACAAATAACCTGAAGTTTATGATGCTGTTGTAAAATGGGGGAAGAGAATTTGGATGCATATGCAATATGTTAGCAAAATATTTTAGAATAAGGTTAGAATCTTTGCGCTCCCATTTAAATCAGCTATTTGACACATATGCACATGCCGACACTCATTCATTGAAGTCTGCAAAGTTAAATATAGACTCACTTGCTGTCAGGATAATTGAAAATGTGAAATGGAAATACTTCTTTACATTTACAGGTAAGTATACAAAATATATTGTTGTAATGTCAGCTGAGGAAAAAGCATTTCAAACGCATTAAACCACACCTGCATCTGATAGAAGGGCAAACAAATAACAGAATAATGGAGTAATTTAAAGATTTTAAACTATAAGAACACTGAAAAGAATGATTTGTTCAGGACTCGATGAAACAATCTGGTTTGGAAATATACAAGTAATATAACTTTTTTGGGTTAACCATCCCTTTAAAGAGCTGTTTCTCCTTTTAGCTGGCACTAAAAACACTGTGAGCTGCCTTGGATAACACAACAATATAAATGCAAGCATCTGAGCTAGTCACACCTGCAAAGAGCCATGCAATCCCGAGTTAGATTGCTATTAATGTGACGGATTTGCCAAACGTCTGTTCTGCCAAACCACGGATCTGCCTGTTAGAACGGTAAAGGTTGCACAAGATGAGAGTGAATGTGCAGAACTGGGATATATATCCAAGCTACCACTCAATGTGGTTTACACTGTTCTGAAGTGACAGCCCCTTAAATCTAAGAGCTGGTATGGAGGTATAGGTATTTCAAAGCGACTTTGTTACCAACTCTCTGAAACTGTGATCAGGTAGCACAAGGCAGGTGTGGGATGTGGCATAATTAGCCTGAGCGAAACCCTGCTCTCGGCCCCATTTCAGACATGCACTTTTATAGTTCCCCAGAACTTTAAAGTAATGGACCTGAAAGTCTGCTCTGAGAAACACCAGTGGCAGAATGCATTAAAACACAATTTTTTTGGACAATATCTGCTCTCAAACTTATACAATAACAAATATTATATTTTCCCATTAGGAAATCATAGGGGAAAAAATAATGTACATTTTTTTCTAAGAAACAAACCCATGCAACTTACACACCTATTTAGCAACAATTCCTTAATATGTACTTTAAGCACAAGCTCAAATTTGTAGCTATTTATTATTTCAAATATATATATACAATATCAAAACTATAACCATCTCTAATATTACCTGCTTTATTATAACATTAGCTGTTTTATCCTTGCTGTTGCCCTATGATTTCTATATCCATTCTGGTCCAGTGTGGAAATTTAGTTCATTGCAAAAATATTATGTTATTCAACCATTTAGTCCATCTTCAATGTTGATAACTTTGCAATAAAGAAGAGAAAGTTTATTTCTCTGGGGTCAAATGAAACACTTTCATCTTATAAAAGCACACCCTGTTCACTAGGCTATAAAAGGAGCTGTCAATCAACAGGTTTCCCCAGGGCATTCAATATGAATTGGACAAAGCTGCAAATGGGCAATATGCCCCAGGTCTAGTGTGACCTACACAGTAGACTTTCATTAAATAAATCATAGGGATATTCTCTTTATGTGTTCCTCTCTTTCATTTTAATGGATCTCTATAGCCA
Organism: Chrosomus eos; assembly: GCA_036326025.1. NCBI lineage: Eukaryota > Metazoa > Chordata > Actinopteri > Cypriniformes > Leuciscidae > Chrosomus > Chrosomus eos. The sequence goes on from CM070821.1 coordinate 32,302,672, forward strand.
AGCAGACCCCACTCAACTTGCATTTGAGATTCTAGTGTGACAGACGAGGTGTAAAAAGCTAGATGCATTGTTAAGGCTTTTGTCGCCCAGTATGGTACTGCATTAGCTCCGGCCAGGAAAACAATAGATGCAGTGCGGATAAGTCTTTAAAAAATGGAGACAATCAAATAGCTTTCCTTCAGTCACAGAGCCACAGGGTTTCTGCCATCTCTGATAGCACTCGAGCTGCTTAGCATTCTCTCCCCGCAAGCTCATCTTATCGATTGACACTTGCATTTCTTTGTAATGCAGAAGGCTGAACAATAAATACAGCCATACACGATCCAGGCTGTTTGTATCTTATAGTCAGTCCCAAATATCCCCATCAAAGCAACTGATCCCTGCCCATGTGACCCTCAGTTCAGACAGGTGAGTGATTTCCCACTTCCCAGTGAAAGAGTGGTGAAAAAAATAAGGACGATGGATCTCGGAAAGTCAGCTCTGGAGTTGACACAAGGTGACCTTTTCAGTGCTCCATGTCAATCAAAATGAAAGACAACAAGAAATCTGGTGCTAAACTTTAAAGAAGCTTGGTATTTCACCTGGAAGAAGGGCATGACCGGGTGTCAGGAGACGGTGCAGAGCGAGCGGAGACACATTACACTCTGGACGACCAAGGAGGTTCATGATGATGGACAGACATGGATAGATAGATAGATAGATAGATAGATAGATAGATAGATAGATAGATAGATAGATAGATAGATAGATAGATAGATAGATAGAAGACAGACAGACAGACAGACAGACAGACAGACAGACAGACAGACAGACAGACAGACAGACAGACAGGCAGACTGAGTGACCCTTCATGTATAAACCAGCATGTATTAAATGTTGGTCCAGGCTGGTTTATGCTGGTTAGAGCTGGTCTAAACCATAAAAATAAGATGTTTAGGCCCCGTCAAACTGAGCTGGTGTTAGCTGGTCTACTAGTACTTCTGTTTACAATGCTGGAGAAATAAGATTTTTAGGCCCTCGTCAAATTTTGAAAGGCCATCAATGGAGGAAGATGCTTTTTCTTGCAGAGTGTGTAGAGAGGCATCTACCAGCGGGGCTCTCGAGGACATGCTAACCAGCTAAACCTTGATCCCTTGGGCATTTCAGCAGGCAGAAGGGTCTAAACGAGCAGCTCGGGCCGGTGCAGCAGACAGAGCAGAAGACACCAGTGATACGCAACAGGACAATAGTTTCTGGCGTGTCTCAGCAGTAATTCACTTCATTACAACACACGATCTGAGAGAGAGTGAACTCGCCAGGTGTAAATAAGCATCTAATTAGATATTAAAATAATTCCCAGTCACTGAGCACGTTAATGAAAGCAGGTGAGGACACTTTTTTCCAATTAATGATTTAATTATGCTGTTGCAGTGGAGCGAATGACACCGCTGGGGTCAGGACTACTAGTTTAAAGCCCTGCAGACATAAAGAGTATCTCCTCTCTGATCAAAGGCTAGTTAAAATAAAAGTGCCTTTTTGTCTTCATACTTCAGACTTTTGCTGAATAAATGTTTTGAATTGGCAGCTGGCCCCGTCAAATTATTGTGTGCTTGTCCATTTATCCAGAGAGTGGTCTTGTAATTCAAAATGTGCGAGAATGTCTGTGAAATAATGAGGACACCAACTGCTTTTGCACAAATTAATTAGTGTACAGCGATGCGTATGAACAACAGAGTGCAAGATTCAGGTTAGAAAAACAGCCTGAACCGTTTCAAATAAATGCTTGTCCAGTAATCATCCAGAGAATAGACTTCTCCTTCAATGATTCAGATGGGCCGACAGCGTGCACAGCTGCAGCTCAAAAGCATTTTCCCCCTTTCCTTTTCCTCATCTCATTAATATCTCATTTCGCTTATGCCCAGACTGGGTATTCAAACATGTGTGGCTCAAATACGTATAAATAAATCACAAATCTTTCAAGGAGCAACAGCAGAAAAAAGTCATTCTATTACACATACAGTGAAGTCCAACTGTTTTTTTTTTGCATAAAAAAAAGGCATCATAAATTATAAACAGATTTTCAATACCCTCCCAATTCAATTCACATCATGATACAGACATCACAATTCAATACGATGCCTCACAATATTATTATCGAATTGCACTGAATGCATTGTTCAGGGAGAGATTAAAGAGTTTTTGTATGAAAAATATTCAGATTTATAACTGTATAAACCATAATCACTGGCTTCCGATGACCCAGAAGCCATAACAAAGGAGTGGCGTGAGCTTAGGTGAGAGTAGTCGCCTATCACGGTTCAAACAAATAGGGCTGGGTAACAAACTCAAGCTCCTCTTTGAAATATCGAAATCCTCCGCGCTTCCGCATTTGTGAATAAGTCATACGGCGGATAATTTCAAGTAATTTCACCCGGCGGCCATCTTTGAAATACCTTTCGGGCAGCTCCTATCTCTTTGAATGGGGAAAGATCAAATTCTCCAAAACTGTTTGCCAAGTTTACGATTAAATTTCATATTTGAAATCACCAATGAAATCTGACAACAACTGTCTCACATTTTGTTTCTAAACAGTGCAAATTAGCACAAGACCACAAAGTGCAGATGGGAGTGGAAAGTTCTGCGGGTGATCTACTAACAATGAGCAAATTGAAGAACACAGACACAGCAGTTCATTTCCATTATAAACAAACAAAACCTAACAAGAGCATTGGGTCACAAACAAGCAGAGACAATGATAATCAGATGCGGGTAATCTACTAAGAACAAAGGCGCAGCATATTAAAAATAACATGGCTTGACAAATGATATGTTTGGATAACCATGAACATGAGCGGAGAGAATGTTCTCCCTTCTATCATGCGCTCCCTGGTCTCTGCTGCGTCCCATCCTAGCAGCAACTATCGCATGTCAAGCACTAAATGGGTTAAAACATGCTTTTTCAGCGCAGTCTCATCCCAAGAAGTCATATATTGACGTCTTGGGACGTCTTTTGACCATACGTCAATATCCGCCTTTTTAGGGTACCCTTAAACGTCGGTTAGATGACGTTATCGGATCCTAACTCTACCCCAGACCTAAACCTACCCGTCACCTACTGACGTTAAAGGTAAAGCGTCAGTTGTATGACGTACCAGGATCGTCATTTACCAACGTTTAAGGGTACCCTAAAAAGGCGGATATTGACGTATGGTCAAAAGACGTCCCAAGACGTCAATATATGACTTCTTGGGATGAGACTGTGTTAGCTTTTTGGGGGGGGGCTGGGGGTTCTCTCACGTCCCTCGGCCTCGTCCTGCTCGCCACAATCACATTGCATGACTTATTTAAATTCTCTCCCCCCACAAAGTTTAATCTGAAATGGAAACTCTAAAAAATGAATAGCAATAGCAAAAATAACTGTCCACACCTTTTTATCGCTAAGTTTGCGTTAAATCTGGCCCTAAATGGAGTCAAATCAGCAGTTCTATAATATACATTTTAAGACGAAGATCTAGACAAATAACATTGGAATTTTTAAAAATATTTATTCCGTTTTTTCAGCTAAAAACATATTCTGAACTGAAGTCAAGAATCAACTTTATCCCAATTACATTGGTTTTGCAAAAGCAGGTTTTGAAATCATTATTTTACAGTGTCTTACCCTTGTGCTTCCTGACACTTCAAATGAAGGCTCACTAAGACCGACTATGGCATCATTAAAAAGGAGAACCACGCACTACAAAAACCAGAGTGAATAAGACTGGTAAACGTCTTGAATCTGAATCCACACTACCGGAAGGGGAGAGTTCGGGATCTGTCGGAGATGCCGACTGTCTGATCAGAGTGCTGCAGGCAATCACACAGGCTTAAATGTTACACTCCCTCAACACCAATCTCCAGTGTCAGAGGTTCATCCCGTACTCACCTCACCAGGGAGATCATTACGGAGTTCCATCTCCCAGCAAAATTACATGGCCAGCGCCTGAGTCGACTGGGTTGGAAATTAAGTTGTACAAGTACTGTGCAGTGGGATGGGGGAATAATACAATATGGATCCTCCCTGGCTTCTGACCTCTGGCTTTTCACCTATGGAAATGTCTTATCTCTGTCTTGAGAAATCCCAAAGTTGTCTAAAAATCCAAAGCAGACTACTAACTTAATATAAGTCTATACCAAAGCACTGACTGGTGTTATCTAGAGATGGTACCAGACAGAGTGCATTATCTTCAAATAAAATACTCATTAAAGCTGCAGTGTGTAATTTTCTCATTACAAAATACTTGTTTTTGTATAATACAAAAATACTTTATGCTCACCAATGATGCATTTATTTTATCAAAAATAAAGCTAGTAATATTGTGAAAAAATATTACAATTTAAAAGAACTGTTTTATACATTTTAAAATGTAATTTATTCCTGAGATGCAAAGCTGAATTTTCAGCATCCTTATACCAGTCTTCAGTGTCACATGATCCTTCAAAAATCCTTCTAATATGATTTTATGCACAGGAAACATTTATTTTTATTGTCAATGTAAAAATAGTTGTGCTGTTTAATATTTATGAATAGAAAGCTCAAAAGAACAGCTATTATTATAAATATAAATCTTTTATAACGATGTAAAAGTATGTATGGTCAACGTTGACTAATCAAACATCCTTAATAAAAGTATAAATTTCTTAAAATATATCTTATTGCACCCAAACTTTTGAACACCAGCTTAATATAATACACCACCGTTCCTTCAATAATATACCATTTGCAGAGACACGGATGCAGTGCAGACTCCTGGTCTTTCCTGAGCTACTGCTGCGAGGAGTGAAAATCAGGATTTAAGCACACTTGCTGTCTGAGAGGTTAATGATCCAGCAGTCAAGGGGCTCCTCCCTTGAGACAGAGTGGGAGATTAGCACTCTGCAGCCGGGCTCAGAAAGAGTGTGGTCTGAGTTTTAGTGACGAAGGCTGCCCGTTACATTCACAGCCCACTTGTGGATAGACACACACAATGGTGGGACATCGGCGGACTTCCTGCCTAACTGCTGACTGCACAGCTGTCATCCCTGAAGGGGTTGTCAGTGGCAAAACACACACTGGAGTCGCCTTCCGGTCAAACAGTGCATGAGAAAGGGTATCGTTTTTCGTCCAATTTTATGACTGCACGGGAAAATTAAAGTCAGGGAAAATGAGTTTTTCTTAGCTTTCTCTTCCCCCGATCCCCAGCTCCCTCCAGGTAAATTAAAAAAGAAGGACTGCTGTTTGTCAAGAAAATACTCTTACTTATAAAACTATTGAAATGTAAAATGGATTTTAAAAGCCAGATACAGTAGAACTCCTCTACAGAGAATACTTTTAAAAGTGGAAAAAAAGCATCATTGCATTCCATTTTTTGAACTTTAAGATATGTACATTGGTAATACCATGGTATACTTTGAGGTACATAGGAGTATAATGTGAATATCATTGTGCATGCAGTGATAAGGGAGTAACTAAGTATTTTTTTTCAGAGGTAACATATTAGTTCAGCTGTTTTCAGAACAGTATATCTTTCCAACCAACAATCTACTTTTTGATATGTAATAACAAAACGTGACATCGCCAGGTTTTTCTATAACTTAAAGCACACGGTTTTACAGCTGAGGATACTGTTACTCTTTATTTCAATAGTCCACTTTTGACATTTTATTAACTATAAGTAACTTTGCAATTGTCAAGTATCTCTCATTAATTCGCAACTACATGTCTACAAGCAGTAATTATAGAAGTAGTAGACTGTTAGGTTAGGGTTAAGTGAGGATGCGGGTTAGTGAAACAAGTTGGCGCACTTGAAAGTTAGTTATAGTCAGTAGAATGTCTGTTGGGGTACATCAAAATAAAGAGTTAGAAGGTATTAAGCAGACAGTCTACTAATAGTCTAATGACTGGTAGTTGAAATGTAGTTGCAAAGTTACTTGTAGTAACTAACAACTTTGATGATTTAAATATGTCGTAAAAGAAATCTGAATTGAGTGTTGTAATCATCAAACTTGCTTGTTTGGCGCACAAAAAACAATTACGTTTGGTTCTTGTGCGTCAAGCAAGCATTTTTGAGATTCCATTACAGTATTTGATGTGCTCCGTGTACAGTTTGTGTGTTGAGCAATTTTATATATGAATAAAAGCCCAAATTAAATCTGTATATATATATATCTGTATATACAGCGCTTGACATTAACTTTTTTGCTCACTAGCCAATGTGGCTAGTGGTTTTCCAAAGTTACTAGCCACACAGCATTTTTACTAGCCACATTTTTTGTTGTTGTGAAATTACTTGATTAAAGATGACTATGGTGTGCTAAAATTTACTTTAACTAGATTTACAACCCTTTTAAATGTAAAACCACTGTACACACCCAAATCAAGACTACATAAATGTATAACAATACAGGTCATTATCATTAGCTCTGATAAGGTTATGTTTACAACTCTTTTTTTTAAAAATAAAACCATATATTAAGACAAAGACATAAAAATAGCTTCTATTGCTTAGTAAAAGTGGTGCATGGATGTAGAAGATTGATGAAAAAGATTAAAAAACCAAACTGAAAAAAAAACCTTTAGCATTAGAAACACTGTCTGTTTAAATATCAGAATCAGACCCAGTAGGCTATTACTTTATTGAGCCCCGATGGGAAATTCTTTGTTACAAGTTGCAATGGAAAGTAGGTCAGTCTCGAAACCTCACGAAAAATGCATGCCATGGTCCGGAATCGGACACCACATAGCTCCACCGGCGTCCAACGACGTTAGGCCGGCGACACACTGACTGCGTGGCGTTTTCTATGTCTTTGCACTATAAAGTCTGTTTAAAGCGCTATAAATGCAGTCCATTTACCATTTGCACACCAGAAACGTGTCTGACGCGGCGCTGCTAGCGACCATGGGCGGCGCTAGGGAGGGGCTAGCAGGTGCTTCAGCACCCCCAAGAAAGACCAAAGCACCCCGATAGCACCCCCAAAAATAATTTCTGGAAGCAATTATATTCAGGCTGTATTCTATGGAAGCCCTGAACCCATGGCCGTAGCCAGCTATGAGGTCACCGAGGTCCGGACCTCGGTCATTTTTTTACATTCAAAAATAAAATGTCAAGCTCTCTGAATGATTAATTAGCCGTTTAAACCACCTCATATGAGTGTTTGCAATTCAAGTTGCTGCGAGAAGCTAGCGCAGTGACCGGGGCTTGAGAGCGCGTTGTGAGTGAGCGCGCGGGTGCAGCCTCCGTGTTGTCAGATCCACCTAATAGAAAGGTGGCAGTAGTCTTCTGGATCTGTTTTTCTGATTTAATGTGACACTTTAGGAAGTTATTAAAGTGGAAAGTTGCATGTTAGGATTAGTGATATATTAATCTTATTTCCAAAACACAAGCTTTGAACTCATTTCGGATTATTATTATTATTTTGTTTTGTTTTTCTTGTTTTTCATAGCAATATCTGGCAACATTTTACTGTCGGCATTAATTACAAAAAAGCTTATAGACAAACTGTAATTGCATAAAGCTACCACATTCGGTAAGACAAATGCAATGAGAGGGCTTTCTCGGGACATAGGCGCCGTTTATACATTTTATACATGTTTATATAAACATAAATATATAACCTACTACTGATACAGCAAAGACAACGTCGGCAGTATAGATTTCCTATTCTATTTCGTCTGGAAACGCTTCCAACACGCTTGCGTGTCGCGTGAAAAATAGGCGTCGGTTCTATTTCTAGCATCCACGCGTTTTCGGCGCGGCTCTAACCTGTTAACATGGGAGCCGAAATAAAAATGGAAACACCACGCAGCTGAGACGCGCACGCAACACAGCCAGTGCGCTCTTTTCAGATACCTTTTGAAAAGACTACAATGATTCAACCCGCCAAAGTGGCTAGTTGGAATGACTGCGTTACCCACCACGAGCAAAATCCACCCGCATTTGGCGGGTTGGCGGGTGTTAATGTCAAGCCCTGTGTATATAAAATATGAAGTAATCATGTCTATTCAGAAGACTTGGATTAAACAGCTTGATTCATATGGATTTCTTTAATATTTCTCTTTTCAAAGCATCAAAGTTTTGGTGTAATGGACTTTCATGGAAGTCTAATGCATTTGGAATAGGTTTGGGTACTGAAACCAGGTGTCAATTTGTACCGAACCGAATCAGAATGCATATTTCGGTGCCTCATTTCAAGCTGTCGAGATGGTGGCAAGGGACTGTCTGAACAAGTCATTAAACCGATCATTTAATTAAAATGTTCAAAAAGACAGATTAATTCAAAGATGGATGTAATGAAACAAGGTGTTGAAATTATTATAACTTTGAGTGCAACTTTACAAGGTTCGGCTGAGCAGCAATGCATGGGCAACGCTGAATCTGATGCTTCACTTCATAGAGATCAATGGCATTGATTTAATGCATTGAACAGTGCTGACACCATTCATGGGAAATACCCTTAAAAGTTAAAAGGATGATACGACTTTATGATGATACGATGATAAGATTTCGCTTTCCTTAGACATGGCAAACTTATTTTTTTTCCATAAAATATATGACTTGACCTGAAGGATAGACGCAGGTAATCGCAAGTCGATCTCTCTCTCATTCACTGCCTGTTTAGGCTTGTTAAGTGCAAATCCACAGAGCCTCTACAAATCACCATGATAATTTAATATATTGTTCAATTTAAAGAATTGTTTTCAATAAAAAAGCTGTTCTTTAATGTCATCCACCGTCGTTTTGTGGCTCTTTTTTGAGGCATCGTTTAGGCACTGGTAAAAGTATTGAATTTAGCACCGGTATCTTAAAAAAAAAACTAACGATACCCAACCTTAGTTTTGAATGACATGAGGGTGAGTAAATGATGACATAATTAACATTTTGGGATGAACTATCGTTTTTAATGTTTACAGTAGCTTTCCCAGGATTGTATATATGAGTATGGTCATCAAACAGTTAGCTAACCCTTTTCATATATCAAAGTGAAATATCCTCTAAATGACTTCAAGACTGGTTTTAATTATCTCTGCATAATTCCCCCATAACCTTCTTTTCATATAAGAATGAGTTTTCCTCAAACATAAATCATTCTTGGCATGAAGACCATGACAGGGTTGTTGTAATCCTCCCAAACGCCCTCTACGTCTTTTAAATGAGCAAGTGAACACCCTCATTCTCATGCTGAAGCTAATTGTGCTTTAATTGCACTAATGGCGCTGTGTAGCCTCGTCCTGCACTAATATTACAACAGCCTAAATGCTCCAACCTCAACAAATGTGTGAAAAATTACCACCTCAATTAGCATATTTGAGCTGTCACAAAATGCCAGTCCAATCCGGCAGTCATTCCAGGAACTCGGAGTCATCAGTGGCTCTAGATACCCTCTGCATATATTTTTATGATTCCTTTGGCCTTGGTTGAAATGCAATGGCAAATGCCAACAGCATTTCGGTAAGTGCTCCTTTATAGTCACAGCATTAACATCCATTGTTCAGACAGCATCACAAAATGGCTTTGGCAATTTGCTTCAGAGGTAAGTCATATAGATGGACAGAATGAAGAATAGATATGTATCATCTTAAGAATACACAATGGAAAGCATAAAGGAGAGGTGCAGAGTGATTCTCTGACCGCCCATTATGCCTCTGTTTGCCAAGGAGTTTTGGCCACACTGACCAGTCAATAAGAGTGTGTGAATTATTGCACTATGACACAAGATAAGAGCGCATTTTAAGGCAACAAAACTGCATTAAAGGATCATCCCAACCAAAATGAAAATTCTGTCATCATTTTCTCCCCCTCATTTTCCTTCCAAGCCTGTATGAATTACTTTCTTTTGTGAAACAAAAGAGAAAATGTTTAGCAGAATGTCCAAGTGATTTTTTCCATGCAATGAAAGTGAACAGTGATCAGGCGCTTCAGTACCAAGCTCCAAAAATGACAAAAAGCAGGGAGTTGCATAAGAGTAAGAGCATAAGAGTTATCAAATAATCCAACTGCTCTGAAGCCATATGGTAGCTTTGTGTAAAGAAAAATAAATCAATTTAAAAAGATAGTTTGAAAATGAAATAGAAGGGAAATGACAGAATTTTACATCTCCCTATATGACTTTCTTTCTCAGTGAAACACAAAAGGCTCTGAGTTTTTTGTTTGTAAACAAATATACTTTTTGTTTTGTCTACAATAGAAGTCAATGATTACCTAAAGGTAAAACTTTTTTGATTACTAAAATTCAAAATATATTTTTTTATGTTCTGTAGAAGAAGTATGTCATACAGTTTTGGAATGACATGAGGGTAAATAAATTATGATATAACTTTAATTTTGGGGTTAACTATTCCCAAAATTAAAATTATTCAATTAAAATCTGTCTTCTTTGCTGCAGCTCTCAAAACTCATGCACATTTGATATATATCCTATATAACTATCATTGAAAAATTGCATGAAATCTGAGAGCTATGGTCAAGATTTTCCAAGATTTAGGAAGATTTTCAGAGAAAATCAAACTTATATTTCAGTATTTTCCTCACAAAATCTATCAAACAGCTTTGGATGACTCAAAATAGTGCTCAAGCCATAGGAACGACTGTTATGGTACTATTCAGACATTCTTAGTTTTTACATTCTTGAAGCTTGATAGTTTAATAATTTTTCTACTCATCTCATTTTGTGTTTCACATAAGAAATAATGTCAATCAGGTTTCAAACAACATGAAGGTGAGTAAATTATGGCAAAATTCTTATTTTCACAGAATTTTAAACTATCTCTTTAAATGCTGGCCAATCGTCTAGGATTTGATATTACAACCACAACACAAGTAATATGTCCACAATGAAATGAGATTGTCTTCATTGTGTTCTCCTCCGCATATCGCCAAGGCAGACTTTTTGCAAATACTGGCATAAAGAGGTTAGACGGCACTAAAAAAAGTTATTACCGGGGAACCGCATTACTGCTTTTTTTTTTGAGAATGAAAAGTTTGTTATCATTGCTTCCAGGCGCATCTTTCAGACACAGAATAAGCCATCTGAATGCCGTCTGAAAAACACACACACACACACACACACACACACACACACACACACACACACACACACACACACACACACACACACACACACACACACACACACACACACACACACACACACACACACACACACACACACACACACACACACACACACACACACACAAACACACACACACACACACACGAGGCATATCCGTATATATTCCAGTTCCATTGTGATGTTAGAATGATGCTCTTTGCATATGCAAACACTCCACTTCAATGCCTCTGCCATCTGTTTGCAATCCATGAAATAGAATGCTACTGTGGATATACAAAAATGATTGCAGCGACACTTTGAGTCTCTGCACTGCTACAATGAAAGCCGGGAGAGGGCCCTGAACGCAGTGTGATTCGTGCAAAAAGAGGTGGCTGTTTATTTTTACATCACAATCGCGCCACGCTGGAGTTTCATAAAGGAGATATCTCAGATGCATCGGCCCGCCACGAACACGCTCATTTACATGCAGTGTTTGTTGGGGTGCAGGAAACAAAACACGCAGACTTTCCTGTAAACAGACTTAACCACTGTACTTCCATGACCTACTTCCAGTGATACTTTAGTAAATTTGACTGACAAGCTGACAAAAGAGTGACTTGACTAACTCACGCTGACCATAAAGCTGTGCTACCACGAATGCTAGCGGAAACACATGCTGTCATGCTGATGCCCGAGGACAGACCTGCTAGCTGAAACGGTGGAAGTGTCTCATATTTAGAAGTGATGTCTCCTTTGCTTATTTTCCCAAAATACACCTGATATTTCCAATGCTGGCAGGAAAAAAAAAAAAAAGCTCAATATCTGAATTTTCGGGCACAGCGTGTCATCCTTGTCAAGTATATGCAGCTGTTAATATAAACATGTTTACTCTCATTCCTATTTGTATGCAGGAAGACAATTGTATTAGTATTGTTATTATTGTTCTGCTTGCCAGTGACACATACAGTGCGTTGTGTTGGATTGTATTCAAATGCACGCACTCACAAGCATGCGGCGCTGCTCGCTCTGCTGTGCATATCCGCTTGTGAGTTTAAAGTTCTATTTAAAACACAATTATATTAAAGCAATGCATGTCTATGACTACATCTTGCTGTTAAACAGAACCTTAGCCTGTTTCCTGGGGCCAAAAACTAGGAGACACAAAACTGTGGTTGCTAATGATGGTGCAATTACAAAACAATGGAATGGTTTTCCAACTGGAAATTACTGCAACCACACGGTTGGTAAGCTATTAATTATAACTGCAAAACTACAAAAGTTACTTATTAGAGATTTTTTGTTTTTAAAGAGAGAGAGAGAGAATACAAATAATTTTCTGCAAATGAAAAGATTTCTAGGCTCTAATGGGGAAAATGGGAAATTAGAAATTGCAAATACTGTGATAAATTCATTACTGAGTAATATATACAAAAAGTGTTAAACTAAGATTTTTGTTTAATAAGAGACAGGAATGTTTGTTGTATTGTTGTCTTATCCAAGAATATTACAATTAGGATGTGTGATCTTCTCAAAAATAACTCCCTATTACATATTTGGGTTTTACTATTTTTAAGTGTTGTCTAAGAGACAATATATAATTCTATAACCTATGTAGTTCACTTTTTTACACTTTTTTTAAATATTGTACAGCCAATGCATACTCATTAACACCACTTCCCCTAAGGCCCACCAATACAAAGAGGATTGCAGAAAACAATTAAAAAGATCAAGTAGAAGTTATTAAAATATAGCAAGCTAAACTTCTTTTGGTGAACTATCCCTTTAAATCCTGCATCATCATTAAAAGCACTCTAATGTCCATCTCATAAAGATACATCTGGCTTGCTGAAAATGCTATTAGCAAAAAGGCTATGTTTAGGATGCTGATAATGTTGTCCTCTCTCCAACTTTGAAGTAGTGAGCCTATTCATTGTTTTGGTAGCACATTAAGTCCAGACGATGCTGTAATCGAAGAGGAAATTGAGGCTGGGCCCTGTGGGGCATTTCTAATGCATTCTTCTCTACTTTTGATTTTTCATCCCCCATTACTTCAGGCAAACTATCAAAAATAACAATGACATTGGGCAAATCTTGTCAAGAACACAAAGAGGGGCCATCGTTTTGACAGATACGCTGTTGTGATTTGCCTCCCATAATCGAGTGTGTTATCATCTTAAAAGGTTAAGTGCCGCCAAACCTATAAACATCTACTATCCGAACATTTGACAGGCATCTTATTATTTCTCCGTCAAGAGTTGTTTCGAGCACCGAACCCCGGTGCGTCTTTCACACGTTAATGAGGAGAAACGGCAGATTTTTCCAGCAGCCGGTCCATCAGAGCGCCTCAAAGCGCCCGCTGTCGCCTCCTATCAATCTCGCCTCAAATTACAGGTGACAAGTTATCAAATCTAAGATATTAGAAACTAAACACGATCTCCCAGAGGACCTATTTGTTTAAGATATAGCCAATTAAACAAGGTGCTGAGTGTCAGGGATGAAACCCACATTGGAGCGGCGGAGCTAATTTGAAATTCCTCAAGGAAATCAGATGGTGAAAGTGGGGTGGGAGGTGTGCAGAGAGGATATTCTGGTGGGATGAAGGCGATAATAACAATAAGCGCAAAAAAAAAGAAGAGTAGATAACGTGGGGAAGGAGGCTCAGCGTTAATCATATTTAGTCTCTTGGGTCAGCTTACGGCACCGGAAAGCAGCTTTTGTTTGAATGTAATCTGCCAGCACGAAGGGTATGATAAAAATTTATGGAGGTGTTCATTAAATCTTAACGACGCTGTTCTCAGAACATTCTGCATTCAATCCTGTGTCCTCCCCTGATGGTCCTGCTGTTCCTGTCAAACTTTGAGTCGTGTCGATATTCGTCGATTCTTCAGTTAGTGTTCACCCAAGGCCTCGGCTTCCTTGCAGGATGGGAACCACGCTGGAACCTGACTTGCAAATGATAGCTGCAGGTGGAAGTGTTTATCACATAGCTCTGACTGAGCTTGGCATAAATGTGTCCCTGCAGCAACGGTAGCTGCTCATTCAAAACATTGTTGAAATGTTATTATATTCTGCTGGCCTGAAGGGAGCACTTTTTTTTTTACAGAGCTGCTCTTTTCGGGCTCACAGGTGACCTGTTATTTTACATCAGGGGCAGCTTAAAAGAAAATAAAAGTAAAGAAAATGAAAGAAAGAAAGAAAGAAAGAAAAATACCGAACAAACAAACAAACAAACGAACAAACAAACTAATGGCAGTCCAATCAAATAATGAATCATGGATAGAACTTCTAGTTCATTCGACACACTGTACATGGAAGGTCAAGTTGAGCATTTTGGGATGAAGTATCCAATACACCGTATGTAGTAGTACACTTGGTAATAATGTAATAAAGTGGTGTATTTGATGAACACACAAAAAATGCACAATATGCATACTGGGGTTGTGTGTCATTCAGAATTGAATCAAGAATTCCTTTAAAGGGTAACTCAACCGCTGGTCAGAGCCTGACTCCACCTACGAGCAATATTTGAAAAATGCTGGAAAAGTGGGCAGAGCCCAGCGGAGGGGGGGGGCATGCCCCTGAGACCCGCGACTCTCTGTAGGCAAGGGCATGGTGAGCTGGTGCCTGCTTACGTCACGCAGTACCACAATATCCAATAGGAAAATTCAACTGCAGTAGCCACCGTTTACCCTGAAGAGGGCAGCACTCAGACGGTTTTACACCATATATTGTAGAATTAACACTTTATACCCAAATGTCAAACAATTTACTCGAATCAATGAACAGCATTAATAAAGTCCCATCTTACAGATCATTAACTAAAAAAAAGTTGTTTTAGGGTTTAGTTACCCTTTAAAATTCTGATTCAATTCTGAAATTTTGAGATAGATAGATAATGATAGATAGATAGATAGATAGATAGATAGATAGATAGACCCTAGTTACATACCAGATACATCCTAGTTCTACAATTTCAGTCTTCTATGTCTCTAATAGGTAATCAACTGGAAACTACAATGGCATTTCTTGATGGGGACTGATTTGATGATGCAAAGAACAGCTAAAGTACAGCTTTGATTATGCTTGTGCAAAAAAAAAGAAGAACATTTTGAGAATGAAAACGTGACTGATTTTCCAGCCTTGGCTTTGTCCTATTTTCACAAATCCAAAATGATGAAAGGCAGCTAAGAACACAGTAAGATTTCCTTGAAAGGCATTTTCAGGTACCATGGGATATCTGAGCAGACCACTACACCCAGATTCCCTGTGTCCACTATGAATTTAATATCTGCTCACATAACAGCAGCACTGTTCAAGTAAGAAGGCAAAGCATCTTCACTCTCAAAATGAAATCCATAGGAAGAGGAGGAAAAAAAAATACTATTAAAAAAATATATAAACCTACCACATCTTTCTGTGTTGGTCTTCAGACTGTATGAGCTCGCCAGCAGTTCACTGCCTACATAAACAGCTGCCTTCAACAGCAGCATCCTAAACATCATGAACCCTCATAAGTGACTAATGTAAAATGGTCTACGTAGGCAGAAACTAATGCAGAGTGATGTGCATCACACAGACAGAGCTCCGCTGGTGTAGAAGAGTTTGATGTTAGTATGTTGCTAAGATAACAAAACAATTTAATTAGCATAAACAAACAAATTATTGGTAAAACGATAATTGCATATTTTTAATAAAT
This sequence comes from Chrosomus eos, assembly GCA_036326025.1. Lineage (NCBI taxonomy): Eukaryota > Metazoa > Chordata > Actinopteri > Cypriniformes > Leuciscidae > Chrosomus > Chrosomus eos. The sequence continues at coordinate 32,318,417 of CM070821.1, forward strand.
AGCAATTTCTTACTCAGTATTCTTGTCTAGATTTCCAGAATATATACAAATATCTTACATCCTCAAAACAATGTACATTAAATTGAAAAAGATTGTAAGTCTTTAAAGATGCTTTACTATGACGTTAAAATATGATCCATCTATTCTTTCTCTTTGTGTTTCATCCTTTTAAGGAATTTCAGACCGTTTCTTTTAATTCACTTAAAGATATTATTAAGAATCTTAAACCTACTACATGTCTGCATGACATTTTTCCGACATTTTTTTCTGCAGATTTTTGACGTTGTTGAGCCTAGCATTTTAGATATAATAAATAATTCCCTTCTGACAGGTGTTGTTCCTAAATACCTAAACCATGCAACTGTTCAACCCCTACTTAAAACACAAAACCTTGACCCAACCATACTTTCCAATTAGGCCGAATTCAAATGTATCTTTTATTTCTAAAATCTTAGAGACAGTTGTTTTGGAACAGCTGCAGAGTCACTTGGAGTTAAATAGTGTTTTTGAAGAATCAGCTTTATTTAAAGTTTTTAATTATATTTTATTGTCTGTTGGGGATTCTCAGGGGATTCTGTGATACTCTTACTCTTAGATTTAAGTGCCGCCTTTGATACTCTAAACCACAAAATTATTATCTCACTACTTGAACAATATGTGGGTATTGAAGGTTGCACTCTAGATTGGTTTAAGTCCTATCTGAATTCTAGAACGTTTTCTGTTTGTCTAGATGGGTTTTCTTCTTCTGTTTCTGTTTTGGATTATGGAGTCCCTCAGGGCTCCATTCTGGCCCCAGCTCTGTTCTCGTTGTATATGCTTCCTTTGGGGACTATCTTTTCTAAACATGGGGTGTCATTCCATTTTTATGCTGATGACACCCAAATTTATTTGCCCCCCCCCCCCCAACCCCCCCCCCCCCAAAAAAAAAACAGAGGTTATCATTTTTGGTACCACAGGTGTTTCTGTTACTCCTAATGGCGACCTGGGGGATTTGGTCCCCTATGTAAAACACTCTGAAAAACTTGGGTGTTATTTTTGATTCTGGTCTTAAGTTTGATAAACAGATAAATGTTGTAGTTAAATCTAGTGTTTTCCAATTAAGATTATTGTCTAAGGCTAAGAGTTTTTTAACATCTGCAGAGTTTGAGAGAGTTATCCATTCGTCCATTTCATCTAGACTTGACTATTGTAATTCTCTTTATATTGGAATGAGTCAATCCAATATTAGTCGCCTTCAGATGGTTCAGAATGCAGCAGCCAGACTTTTGACTCGCACAAGGACGTTTGATCATGTTTCCCCAATACTACGTTCGTTGCACTGGCTGCCAGTTTGTTACAGAATTGGTTTTAAAATTCTGCTTTTTGTTTTTAAAGCCATGAACGGATTAGCTCCAAACTATCTCTCTGATCTTTTGAAATCAAATAACTCTGCTAGATCATTGAGGTCATCTCAACAAACACTGTTGATGGTTCCGAGATCTAGACTTAAGACGAGAGGGGTCCGTGCAATTTCTGTTGTTGGTCCAAAATTGTGGAAGTCTTCCTCTATCCTTAAGACTAGTATCCCAAATCTGTTTTTAAATCTAAGTTAAAAACCTACCTCTTTTCACAGGCTTACAACTGTCCTTGATTTTAAATTTGAATTTTCAAATTGGTGGTTCCGATGTAAACTCTGCGGTCTTTCTTGTTTTTCAGATATTTATCCTGTCGTACAGCACAATGGCCAACTACTGTTGCTTTTATTGTGCTATATAAATAAAAGTTTATTGATGGATTGATTTACTGGAAAAAAAACCACAGTGCATTGTTTATGTGATTATGCCTCAAATTGGGTCAAAATAAGGGCAACAATGTTGCTGTCTAGTTATTACAACTGTGTAATGTATTTTTATGAATGCAGAGCACGAGTTTGCCAAGTTCTATGAAAGCTAGCCCGGAAAGTGTGACGAGTCTCTACTCATCTTGCTATGGCGGGCTAGTGGTGTGGCTAGGAGACTCATCAAGGGAACGATGTCCACCTGTTCATCCCTCTATAAAAGTTAGGCTGGCTAGTGTAGAGGGAGGTCTGTTCTCCGGGTTATTTTGTGTTTGGTTTGGGCTCGGCTTTTGTTATTTGGTTTAGATGTTTGTTTTCTGTGACTGATACTTGTACATCCATGCACCTGACAAACATTACAGATGACCATGTTTTCTTATTTTTTATGTTTTAGCATTTATGTTAATAAATGTTTATTTTTTGCAACCCAATCACTGTGTCCTCCATTTCATTTGCCACGGCTTTGAGCCGGTCGTGACAAAAGCCACCGGTAGAAATCTCGAAGGTGAGACTCAATTTCATTTAACCACACTGAAACATCACACAATGGACATATCTCTGCAGAAATGCCAGCTCTGTTTTAAAATGGTGGATTATTATTTCAGCCAGGAGAAATGAAACAAAACCAAGCACATTCCAAATGAGATCATTAGTAACGGCAAATAATGACTGAGCTGGTTAGTCGAAGCCTATTTCCTTTTGAATAAATCAAGCTGCTGTGAAAGTTAAAATGCTGCCTTTGCCAGGGAGAACGACAGGCATGCAGATAAATCATCTGTTACAGAGGAACCACGTCCACACGTTTATAAGACAATATGGTCCAATAAATACAGCCACTGCTAAAGGCCAGGTGTAAGAATCGTTAAGCCCTTCAAGATTTGATTCGTGATTCGAGTCACAATAAAATTCCTATATCATTCTCAGGGCATCTGTGAAAAGATTCAGCATATTAGCCATAATGAAATATATTTGATCTGGCACACTGAACCAAAAAAAGGTTTTAACAAATAAACTAAATTATTGATAATTAATTTAAAATTTGTATGAATCTTTGTGGATGATGATCCAGAATCTTTTGAGAAGAATCAAAATGCATCAGTAAGGGGCTGTTTACATGACACAGTTTTCAACTAAAAATGTCAAACTTTTATGCGTTTCGGCAGTTCATTTAAACGACAAAGGCCTATTGGGTGACTGAAAACACAAACTTTTTAAAAAAGGGTTTCAAAGTGCAAGTTTTTGAAAACGGTCTCTTGAGTAAACAACAAAAATGCGAAGCGCTGAAGATGAATACATGCGTATTACGTGTTCAGTCTATAGTGTTTCCTCGCCATCTAATGGCCTGGCAGCAGAATACAGTGTTTTTAGTAATTTTCACGGATCTGTGTGTATGGGGATCTTTTTGACAATGGTGTCATCTGTACGTGAAAAACTCAAAGGAAAAACTTCTCCGTTTTAAGCATATCGTTGTCATGTAAACGTACCCTCAATAATTTTCTCTCTCTCAGCTCTCCACACATGCCACTGGTGACCCTTTACATTGGCTGTTTGAAATCACACCCCGCTCTTGTTACTCCCACACTCTTGAGTGTTATCAATTAATCAGCCTTGATCACATGCTCCGAGGTGGCTTTTTCAACCACGCTGACCTTTCTAAAGCCAGGTGTGAGGGATAATGAAATTGCGACACCATCGAGCCTAAGGGAGACGCCACCAAATGGAATCCATGTCACATCTGACTAAAGCTTTTCATTGTGGTGCAAAATAATTCATTTATGATTAGTGATTGGATGGATGATCACAATCTTAAGAGACTCTTCTGCAATTGTTGTCAGTTTCTTGTGCCATCCAATGAGGGAGAAAAATGCCTCTGAAAAGAATATGAACAATAAAGCGAAGAATAAGCTCTCAAACTAGCCGCCATGTTGTGTGGGTTGCTAATGTGTTGCTCTGGGGCTGTTTGGGGTGTTTGCTTACTGGCTGAAAGGACCGTTCACACCATGGACGACAGATATAACGATAACGACACAGAGGAACGATTTTGTTGGAATCACTTTCAGAATTTTTCCAGCTGATGAACAATACAAACATTGACCGTCAGTTGACAATCAGAATACATCCGAATTTAACAAGTTTCAACAAGTAAAGTGGCAGACAACTAAACTGCAGAGATTATAATAAACTTTGCTTGATATGGGTGCTTATATAATTACAATTATAGTTTTTGTTCTTGGTGTGAATCAAGTGCTCAAGTGGGGGACAGTTCCCCCCCAAAAAATTAAAATTCTGTCATCATTTACTCACCCTCAAGTTAGAAAAAAAAATTACTATGGAAGTCAATGGCTACCATCATTCTTCCAAATATATTTTGTGTTCAACAGAAGAATGAAACTCATACAGTTTTGGAAGAACTTGAGGGTGAGTAAATAATGAGAGAATTTTAATTTTTGGGCCAACTATCCCTTTAAGCCCACCTCTGGCCCCTGTGTATATAGCCAGCAGCCATGTCACCCTGTAGCCCAAGACTGGTTGCCCACTGAAGCTAAGCAGGGCTGAGCCTGGTTAGTACCTGGATGGGAGACTTCCTGGGAAAACCAGGTTGCTGCTGGAAGAGGTGTTAGAGAGGCCAGCAGGGGGCGCTCACCCTGTGGTCTGTGTGGGTCCTAATGCCCCATTATGGTAATGGGGACACTATACTGTCAAAGAGCACCGTCCTTCGGATGAGACGTTAAACCGAGGTCCTGACTCTCTGTGGTCATAAAAAATTTGCCCATTGGCCTCTGTCCATCATGGCCTCCTAATAATCCCTATATATACTGATTGGCTTCATCACGGTCTCCTCTCCACCAGTAAGCTGGTGTGTGGTGGGCGTTCTGGCGCAATATGGCTGCCGTCACATCATCCAGGTGGATGCTGCACATTGGTGGTGGTTGAGGAGATTCCCCCCCATCCATGTAAAGCGCTTTGAGGTACCAGAAAAAAGCGCTATATAAATGTAACGAATTATTATTATTATTATTGCTTACTGTAGGTCTTTCAATGCAAATCTATGGGATTTCTTTGCCTGTTTTATCATCTACAGAGAAAAAATTGCTTAATCACTTAAAGTAATAGCACATCTCTCCCTCAACAAGTAGCATGGTTTGAGGTCATGAATGGAGCATATATTACATTTACTACTTAGGATTAGTGGTGTGTTCAAATCTCAATCCCTCTGTCTTAGTGTTACTATTGCTCATATGGAGGGTTAGAGATTTGACGGTTGTCTTAGCAAGCTAGTACCGCTAATTGCAATAAGACCAAGGTCATGGTTCTTCAGAAAGGTTATTTTACTTTGCTTCGTTCATAGCACTTTCCGTGCAGCTCTGAGGTGAATGCTGGGTAATTTTTGAAAAGCAGGAAATGCCACAAGGGTAGTCTTGGCATTTGAATTGTACTTAACGTACATTAAGGGCAGTAGAAGCTTTCATCTGCCGTATGTAAGTGTAACTAAAAAGGGTTTCGGAGGGAGTGAGGGCGCTCCCCAACAGACTACATAATTTTCTCATCTCTGTCGTTCCTTGTTTACTTCCTGAGAACGCTATGTGTAGAATGAGACTTGGCATAAATGCCTCAGTGCAGTCACATGATGATAGACCCCTTCATCTGGGCTTGGCACTATTGTTCCTCAAATATCAAGAGGAATTAGCACTTCAATGGGGAAATTAATTAACTGCTTAATTTCCACAGCGTACAAAAAAAAAGTCATCCCAACATAACAAATCCCTGGCTGTGACAGAGCTATACACACTGATACAAGCTTAATTTGATCAACGCAATTGTATGTTACCTGTACCGCATTCACAAATTCAACACCAATCATCTGATGTGATAATCTGCTGTTTGAAGAGCAAATGAAGAGCGAACCACGCTAAATGCTTTTACTGAAGCTATTTTAAATGCACTCCATTCATCAGGATATTAAAACTCATAATTCAATTGAATTATTAACTCTGCAGTTGGTATAGAAACTCAGCGCCAGTCTCTCTTTATTAGGGGCCTCCAGCCTTCTGCTCATTTACACTCTTCAAATCATCAAGTTGGTTTCATCTGGTTTTGAAAAAATAATGCTGGCTCAATGTTCCTTCATCTCACATCAAATTGTAGCTCTATGCCATTTCCCCAAGGTCAATGACGTAATCCACCACAGCATGTGAGAGAATCACTGCCCCTCACCAAAGATTTTACTAGGTTTATAGATGCACCAACATTAAAATTCTGGACGTTACCAATAAGCGGATAATTATTTTGTTATCTTATGGTCACTAACCAATCAATGGTTGATATTAAAATCCCTTGCTAAATACATTTAAAATAAACTTAAAAAACTAAAATCAGTCGTTTTAAATGCTACACATGTATTTACGCATCATAAGATCATAATGTACAGTATGAATGCATTATGAGATTTGCTTAAAATGACATTTAAAAGTGTTATTGAATTATTGTTTTTAAAGATAAATTTAAAGTGAGCATTAGATTAAGTCTAAGTGTAAAAATGTGAAAAGAAATTGGGAAAATGAGCAAAATTAAAAATCCATTATTGTTCTATATTTATATCCAATGTTGTTGGATACCGATAAAAAAAAAAACATCTACATTATTTTGGCCGATATAAATATAAATAAATACGGAAGTGGATGCACGCACAATTTGTTTTTTGCTGAGGAACCAAGCGTAAATCTGGGTCAGCGGTGGACCAGCAATAGTGGCGACGGGACTACATCTCCGTTCCCTCCTTCAGCGAACGAGGGTTACATATGTAACTGAGACGTTCCCTTTCAGTCGCTCATGTTCGACGTAGTGCAAGACTTTACAGCAGGAGCGGCGGCAGGGCAACGCCCTCGGAGACGAACTGCCACCAGCGGCGGGGTGGAGGCAGCAGCGGGCCGCCGGGGCAGAATGTGCCGGTTCTCCACCGTGTCGCCGAACAACCCAACCTGGGAAATTGGGGAGTCCAGGAACCGAACCTTGTCCGCATCCACCATATCAACCAGGCTGAGCCAACGATGGTGCCACTAAAGTGGACATTGCCAGAATCATAGTGCATGCCACAACGCTCGTACCCCGGAGGGCGAGGTCGGCTGCAGTGCGGAGCTCACCTACGAGCGCACAGTCTGGGCTACCCTCGTGCATGTCCATGAGTGCCCTAGCCTGATAGACCTGTAGCAACGCCATGGCACGCAAAGAGGAGGCGGCTTACCCACAGGCTTTGTAAGCTCTGCCCGTCAGAACGGAAGAGAACTCACAGGCCTTTGGGGGGAGACGAGGATCCTCTGTCCAAAAGGCAGCGGCCGCCGGACACAGGTGTACCTGTGTCGAAACAGACCACTTCACTGGAGGGATAGCCTCAAAACCCACAACCGCTCCTCCGTCAAGGATAGTGAGGGGGGAGGAGCTACTCAGGCCGTTTCTGGCAGAGAAAGGTGTCGTCCACGACCTGGTAAGTTCTGGATGCACTTTGGGAAGGATCTGGCTAGGGGCAACATTAAACTCCCAGGGGGAGATAACGCAGCCACGTCATCAGTTCCAGAGGTCAGCTCACCCTCCGATGCTGCAATAGGCATCCTGTTCTCTGGAGGGGCCCCAAATGAAACGGCTGGTCGGTCCATTACAGAGGGACCAGCGCGCTCAACGGGGGCTCCACCGGCTGCGGTGTGATAGAGGAGTGAGGGGCCCACAGGGATTGGTTACCGGGCGGGGAAGCCTCACTATGATCCTCTGATCACCCATCCCATACAGCGTCGTAGCGGGGCGTGGTAATGGGGACTCCACTTTCACGCATGAAGGCGAGTCTCGATCTCAACACCGCAATAGTCATGTTCTCGCAATGAGAACATGCTCGCAATGAGAACATGAACTATCCACAAAAGCTGCTTCAGTGTGCTGAATATATAAATATATATACTCTGCACTCGCGCTGTAAAAACACCAGCACTGGGAGAGTCTTCCAGAAGAACACAGACACATTCGCTCATTGTAATATAACAACATTCTTCAGAGACATCGACATGAAGACCAATCGGCTCCGAAGCGAAAGACAACTAGTGCATGCATCCACTTCCGTATTTATACCGGCGCCACAGGTCGGACTGTGAGATGCATGATGTGCATTGGCTCGTTTTAACGGTACTGGAAGATGACAGGCTCCCTAAGCCTGATCTCAATCAGTCGACACACCGACTATGTCGAACGAGAGCGACTGAAAGGGAATACACAAGAATTTGAGCGTACACAAATATGTTTTATGTATTTAATCTCACTTTATTAACCCATGTCTTTCCTGCTGACCTTCAATGGTCTAATTCAACCATACTATTAAGCAAAAATACTTTAGATTAGATTTAGAAATAAGAGTGTTGAACTTCCTTCTCCTGTATCCTATTGTTCTTTAATCCAGAATGGCAAAACAGTTTACGTAAAGGTTTGTTTGAGTGGCGCCCTCTACTGTACATGCGTAAATATGCATTTCCTTCAGTCTGAGGCTTATTCATTTCACTTTTGGTGTGAAAGGGCCTTAACATTTGCCAAAAATATAGCTTGTCTTGATGTTATTAAAAAAAAAAAAAAAAAAAACCAGCCCAGCCCAGGAAAGAAAAAGTAACGCAAAAGTAATATAACGCATTACTTTTCATAAAAAGTAACTAAGTAATGCAATTAGTTACTTTTTTTTGGGAGTAACGCAATATTGTAAAGCATTACTTTTAAATGTAACTTTCCCCAACACTGCAGATGAGCTAGTCTTGATATGATGGCTGTGTCTCAATTCAAAGGCTGCATCCTTCGAAGTACTCAGACTGCGAAGGCCGTGAAGGTCGGACTGAGCGTTGTTAAATGGGATGGTCTAGCCTACGGAGGACTGTACTTGTGGCCTAACAACTGTGACAGCTGCCATTGATGAGTGACAGTAACGTTTGTACTGGACTGTTTTGAAAGTTATATTAAACCAAGGTTCACAAACTGTCTAAATATGTTCAATATGGTCCATTTCTGTACATGATAAAGAGTATAAACTATATATAATTGCATTTTAGAAAGATATAGCCAAGTCAACATTTCAATTTTATTTTTTTACAAATCTATGATTAGATAATTGAGTAAGTTGTAATAATTAGGCCCTGTTGGGGGAAAAAAAATTCCTGTTGTCACACAATGAAATAGGGGGTAGGCAAGGCAGTGAAGGATCCATCTGTTGTATCCTTCATTTCACGGGATACGAAGGATGCATTTGGAGGCTGCATTTAAAAGATGCTTCAAATTGGGACAGCCTTTGCGAGTGCACCGCAAGTGACTGGCTTCACACTGGCAGTTTAGTTCGTAACAGGGCACGGTTCACATGAAAAATCGCTAATGTGAATGCTGTCATGCGGACCCGGGTGCGCACTGGGGTACCGAACCCGAGACTACCTGGAGGAGTTGGTCTGAGTTCGGTTGCTCCCGAACCGTGCCGCGGCTCGTGTGAATGTGAAAGCAACACGGACTCGGGTGCGCACTTGTTCAGGAAGTAAAGTAACTTGCGCATGCATTTTAGCTTATTGTGATGTATTCAGTTAAATAAAAAACTTGTAAGGGATGATAGTGTTGATGATTTACCTCGGATACGAGCGAGAGTGAGCCTGCAGTGTATTCGTGCATTACGTGTGGAATCAGGGCAACAAATTTGGAAATCCACTGTCTCGTCAAAAGAGTCCGTATGCAAGCAGCAGAAGTCCACCTTATGTGACACATGCACAGTAAACCTGTATTGTTCACTCAACTGCACATAATAGCTTTCTGTTCTGTTTTCCGTTCTGTTTTCTATCATGTGTCGTGCACGTTTGCGATGACGTAATATGCACGCAAACGCATCAGGGTTCGATGGAATCAAGTTGACTGTGAAACCAGACCAACGCGCAGGGAACAAACGCGCTCGGGCTCGGACTGCAGCAAACGAGCCCAGTGTAAAAGCCCCCTGTATCGGCCTTTGAATGATGGAGCCTCCGAATTGTTATGCAGCATATATCTCTCATCTGCACTCTAATCTTTCCTTTCACCTGTTATATGTTACCTGACGTGTGTGTGGTCTTTTAAGTTATTTCCTGTTTGATGCCCCAATGTAGTCATATTGTTGATTTGTTTGCTCTCATCTGCCACCTCGGGACTACAAACTGACTATGAAATTTCATCAAACTATGAAAACAAACGTGAAATAACCTAAAAGTCCACACACAAGACAGGTTACATATAACATCATCAAACCAACAGTTGTCATCATAGGAAACAAATCACATACACTGCCATTAAAAAGTTTGGGGCCAGTAAGATGTTTTTTTAAAGCATGCATTAAATTGATCAAAAGTGACAATTTAGAATGATACAACAGATTTCTATTACAAATAAAAATTCTGTTCTTTTAAACTTTCTATAATCAAAGAATCCTGAAAAATATGGATTTGGTAACGGTACAGTCCTTATTAGTTTCTGATGCAGTAATCATTACGGATGGTTTAATTCTTCATGATTCATACATTAACTCATGATTATCTGTGCATGAGTTCATACATATTAGTGCACCCGTATTGTAAAGTGTTACAGAAATGTTTATTGAGCAGCAAATCAGCATATTAGACTAATTTCTAAAGGATCATGTGACACTTAAGACTGGAGTAATGATGCTGGAACATCATATTTGACATCACAGGAATAAACAAATAAATTAAAATAGAAAACAGTTATTTTAAACTGTAATATTATTTAACAATATAACAGTTTTTACTGTGTTTTTGAACAAATAAATGCAGCCTTAGTGAGAATAAGATACTCTTTTCAAAAATGTACTAACCCAGACATTTGAACGGTAGTGTATCTTGAATGGACTCAATCTACCTCTAGCCCCTGCTCCTTCAATGTGAAACATTTATATCTGGCCTTGTTGTTCAGTATTTCATTTGGCTGAGAACTCTTATTAATTTGGCCTAAAATAATTAAAAAAAAAAAAGCCTCTCTTCACCTGTTGCATTAACCAAAAGCAGGCTTAATGACGCACTGAAGCAATAGTGAAGAGCAAATTGGTTTGAAAGGGTACTCAGATAATGACTGGTTATTTCTACTGCAGGCTAATTTAAGTTCTATTTCCTTTGATCTTTTTGACCACTTTTTGGATAGAATCAAATGACAGTGTCAGTGGAACATTAATTTTGATTGGTCTGAACTAACGAGAAGAGCATGTATGCTGTCAGCTTGATAAAAAACAGCACCAAATCCAAGTAATGCACTTTAGTAGGTTTACTGATAAAAACGACAATACATTGTATCAATTCAGTTGCAACTTTCATATTGAGAATACATTTTTGAGAAGTCTCAGGATCTTTTGCCTCCTTTGACGGGCTGTCAGTGGCTGTATATGCATGAATGGGATGTGTGCATTAGCATTGTGAAAGCAGGCGATGCGCAGTAGCACCTGGCAAAGCAGCTACGACAACAGCAAGCAAACAATGTTCAGCTAGCAAATCCAAGTGTGTCACAAGAACAAACAGATTCTCTGTGTCATTCCGCGGATGGCCTTCCTCTCTGATGAATGCACCACATTTAACAGTCCCCTGAGGGAATGGGAATTACAGGTACCTTGCATCTGCATGCCGGTCTGCGAGTGCTTCTGAAACTAGCGTGTTAAACTGTGCCTACAACACGTGGGCAAAAACAAAAGAGGGAGAGGACCAACAGAAAGCCATAATTCCCACGTCTGGTCGATAGTTCTGTCTCGGCTGCATCAATGACTGGCCATGTGACATTAGCTGCAGGGTAATAGAAATGATCTAGTGAAATGCATCGCCCCTCAACTTACCTGCCACATTCAGGTAGATGGATGGGCTTGTCTTGTTTTCTCCATTCTTCTCATTAACAGCTTGAACGTAGTACCTCCCGGCATCCGCCGCAGCGGTGGCAAGCACCACTAGCTGGTTCTCCAATGTTATGGCTCTGTGGAGAGTAACAAAGCGAATGAAATACAGCTATGTTAAACCATTATTGACAATTAGTCTGGTACACTAACAAATTTCACTATCGCAATAGAGTGACAGCATTTTAATTAGTGCTTAACTGATGTATATTGGGTTACATAAAACTAACTTTGCCATGAACTCATTGCGCCATGGGTTTGACTGGGACACGTCTGGCGTGGAAGAATTTCATGCAGCCCTGAGCGTTTTCAATGTACCTGATCCTTCATTCTGACACAAGCTGAGAATCAATGAGCGGTAAGGCTCATTACAGACAGAAATACCGCTGTTGGTGGGAATAAACCTACAGGCTAGTATCTAAGTGAGGAAGCTGTTTGTTGAGACCCAGACTTGGGAAACAGTGGACAAAGTGAAAAGGAACAGTTCACTGAAAAAGGACACAAAAGGAGCATAGAATTCTCATAACGATAGAGCTTGAGCACCATCAGATAAAAATGATTTCATCCCAGTAGAAAACACATATTCTTTTGATTTGCCTCTTTTTAAAGAACCAATCATTTGATCCATTTTACAAAAACAGAAACATTTGTTCAATAAACAAATCAGAGTGATCCGATTCTCAAGTTCGTCACAGTGGTAAAGATTTTACTGGAGAGGAAATGTTTTAATTTATTTCATATAATATATAATATATCAATTTTGGTCTTTTACGATACTTTGATGGCTTCTTGCCCTCATTGCCTCTGTAATTGTATGGAAAAACAACTAGCATTTTCTTTTAAATATAGTGTTCAACAGAAAATAAAGAAAGTCATACAGGCTGGTGATTTCATGAGGGTGAGTAAACGGTGGCAACATTTTCCATTTTTGAGTGAAGTATACCTTTAAGAAGGGTTTATCTGATTCAGACAGTTGTGGACTGATATCAGAGCTGCTGCTATTGCGCTAATGATTAATTAGAACTCGTCACACTTCATCCATCAATCCAAAGTTTGCAGGAAAGACACTTAGTGGCAGATGTGTATCACTGTCAATTATTTCAGGTGCCAGTTTCTCTGTGCCTATTTAAGGCAAAATTACCATCTCAAACTGGCACTGAGCCATGGAGAACATGGCGCTTTGATAATCCACAACTCCACGTAGGCTGGATGGAATTGTTTTCTTTTTATTTCCGCAGATGAAAGCAGGCATGGATTTCATATCTCCAGCCCTGACTCCTACTCCTCATGCATAGTCTTTCCCCTCCCTCGTTTTTTGATTAATTGATGACATCCTCAATTACACATCACTGCTGTCTAAGAGATTTTCTGCTCAGGCGTGACCACCGCGAAGAAGCCCTTGAGAGGCTGAGCACGACTCGGGGATGCTTTGAAACTTATGATTAGTTTTTCAGCTCCACGGGACCTGTAGCGTCTTCCTACACGCCGCGAGTACAAGCGCCACAGTCATTACCTATTTCCAAGACAGATCTCTACAAAAGATCTTCAAGTCTCAGAGACGTTTGCAAGTAGACAAATAAATTAATAAATAAATACAGCAGAAGTAGGAACAAGAGAGCTGTCTGCGCTTCCACGGCGAACAATATTGACGTGTAATTAGAGCCAGCTTTGTTTCAGCTTGATTCTATTTTTGCTGTTTCATGATTAAGTGCAGATTAGCATAAAGAGATCCATCAAAAGTCCACGGACGCTTGGGTGGGGAGGGGGTTCGCGAGGGATGGAGATTGGCGGCCGCTGATGAGGATGCATTACATCGCTGTCTGCACCCTGACACCTGGCTGCGTATCCGGGCTGGGCTGCATCTGGGAAATAAAGGCACCCTTCACAGATGTCAGTGGCGGCTTTAAAAGGTCAGAGCGGCCCGCCTTGATGGACTTTTAATTATTAAATATGCATAGGCTGAAATGGCTTGGCAAGCATCAGAGGCTCCGAACTGATGTGTATATAAACAGCTCACCTTCATGATGATTTAAGGGCCTAATAGCAGCAAGTGTGATCCTCCGTAACGCTGCCAGAGGAGGATTGTACGCGAGAGAGCGGAGGCTGAGCGTTTACCTGGGTTATGCCGCCAGCGGAATCGATGCGACCTGTGTATAAAGTGATTTTATGATCAGTCCTGCTAGTTTGGATTCCATTACAATTGTCTAGATGAATGGCCCTTGCTCGTGGTTTGGTAAACAAAGCACAGCAGGAAAGATAATGGGAATGCTTGTTTCTGATCCCTGAGGACTCTTTGATATCAGCCCACAACGTATTAAGATGCAGGTTGGGAGCCACGTGAAATGTTAATCCACTTAGAAAAGGTGCCGGGAGCCCCAGGTAATCTAAATATTCAAAAAGGACGGCCATTTCGATTTGTAGGGAAAACGCTGCCAGGCTAAAAAGCAACCATTTAACCGGCCAGCCATTTCCAATACAAAACAATCAAATCTAAAGATCAATTTGCTGAAATATGCTCTGACAAAATGATGCTCTGACTCTGCTTTTCTGGGGGGGGAATGAATTACTCTCTGGAGAGTTTTTTTCATATTGTTTACCAGCCATGTCAGTGGGACGTGGCTTTGCACACATTCACTAGCATCTGAAATGTTAAGCAATGTGCGCATGTCGGTAAGGGTCCAGAACCTAATTCTCTCAGGCACTGGACAGACCACTAGAGAGATATTACCATTAATCAACATGGCAAGAACAGGCTTTCAGAAAGATGGTTTAGAGAATATTTGTTTTCATTTAGTGCCATAAATTACGCCCTCAAAATAGGCTTACCAGTCTGAGATGTATGACAAAGTAATTAAAATGTCAGCAACTCATATTGTGCTCCTAGTTCCTGGGAGCCCAGCTGTGTGGATCTGACGTTACGTTTTGATTTATGATGCTCTCAGGCCCGGAAAACTTTCTCCCACCCACATCTGAGGACAGAAAAGCTTACCACATTGACGCCAAGGGAGCAAGCAGAGAGACAGAAGCATCGCTGCCCTGAGGCATCGTGACCCGGAATTATGTTGGAATCATGAAATACGTTGTCTGTGTGGTGTTTGCCTGTAAGTGATGCCACAAAAGAAGACATCAAAGTCTATCTGAAAGTAAAAATTGAAGCAAAACTATCATTCCAGGAAATATGCTGTGGGTCTGGGTAAAAAGACAAGTCTGTTTATGTGAGACGATAAACAGTAAAAGAACTTAGGAAAGTAGCTTTAGGGCCATATAGGAGGCCATAGAGAGTGACTCTGTCTGCTTTTCCCATTCAGCCCCCGGATCAAATAAATAAAATGCTCAAAGTGAATGAAATCAGGTCATGGCAATTTTCTTGTTTCAGGCTCAAATGCCTAAGGTGGTCTGCAGACATGAGTCAAGCCTTTCCACCCATCATGCTGTGAACGGAGACACGGGTGTCTCAGAAACGCATACAAAGTACAGATAAAGCACAGACTCTCTGAAAGCTGCTGAACCAGAAGCCCAGACCTCCCTGTGTGTTCTCTATGGACTTTAACCCAAACTAAAAGAGAGAACATCCCCTATCTCAAAGTCCCTTTACCCAGACCCCTCACAGCTTAACAGAACAGAAAATACTTCTTGTCCCTGCCCTCTCTGGGCTGAACACTAAGGTTTTTTTTTCTACTGGCCAATTGAGCGAGTACCAAAATAAATAAAATAATTGTTTTCATTTATTTTAGCCCATGCAACCTTGTATTTGTAATAAATGACACCAAAGATACCAGTGAAATCCGTGCTTTTCAGGTGGGTAGTTTTTCAGGAATAGAAATTGAACAATGTACATCAAATGTAAAATAAGACTGCATACTGTATAAATTAAATGTATATTAATCCTTATTAAAGTTACAAAAGTTATACAGTCAAGAGCTGTGAGTCATTTCTTTGTCTTTTGATGTTTGATTAAGATTAAAAACACAGACAGCTGCAGACAGCTGAATATTAGGCTGCTATCACTTTAAGACTGAATGCACAGATATACATGCATTTTCTTTCTCAACTGTTAACATGCACTTAAGACATAGCCAAAGCCCGTCTACGGAAAGCCTGGCCACTCCCTATTAAGTCCTATTGTAACGAATTTTGGTTGTAGTTCCACCAGGGGCGATCGTCCGAGTGCAAAATGAATGGGAGTCTATGGGGCTAGACGGCTAAATTTGTCTCTTTCACCCAATTGCTGTTGAGAAATCTCAGATTTGAATGTAGGTTTTGTAAGTTCAACATGGGTTATAGGTCGAAAGTTGAATGAACGAGTACTTATGTCCTTTCGATTTCTTACAGGTTGAGTTGTTGTTGTCCATAACAAGCTAGCATTCTGCTAATGGACGCTGATTGGTCAGTGAAGGACTGATTGCGACCAGAGATATCGCTTGATGGCATCGTGGCATCCGAAGCGGGACCAATGTTAAGGCGGACTGAACTCTCACACACAGGGTTCTCAAGTTTCATCAAAAGCTTGGAGTGAGATCACATGCGGTTAGTGGAGGAGCCTTAATGAAGCCCCGCCCCCACCTATCCCCGCCCACCCAAATTTACCCATTGTTCGTAATTAAATAACACTATGTAGTTTTTCAACCTTCATAATATATTTCCAAGACCCTTGTGATGGTACATCGACTTAAAATAAGTTAAATGACACGTCTGCCATAGCCTGACGGGGTCTGTATCGCTTTTACTGGCACTATGTAACTTCGGGTTTCGGGTAGGGACCCTGCTGAATTTGACTGCTTTACGTCAAGCGCTACAATTGTCATTATTTCGTTTTTCTTCGTTTCTGATGTCGCAATACATCATCCTTTCATGAAATCATGTAACATACTCTACCTTGTCTGTGGACATCGTTCATTCTAAAGCCGGTGCTCAGTGTTGTGCCTGAACGCGTTCAATGAACGATAGTTCATGAACTCGTTCATATTTTGGGCGAACGTGAACTGAACGTACTGAATTAATGCCTGATGAACGTTACTGTGAACGCGTTCATTCTGGTGTCTGTGAACGCACGCTCTCTCGGGTGCCAAAATTCTATAGAGCCTTCCAAGCGAAAATCCGGCTAAAACACACCGTAAACAGGCCTTAATATGTAGCGAAAAAAACACCCAATCTGGCAACATCAGCCACCAGTGTCGCACGCACCGCCGCATGCGTCATCAAAACAAAAAGCAGCCTGTAGTCGACAAAGCAGCGAGCGAGGAGGCGTCATATGATCTTATAAAGAGTTTTATGACAAGGTCGGTGAGGATGGGAAAAATCTTACATTTCTGTGCAAACTTTGCCAGTCGATAAAATAATTGCGGTCTGTGGTTGTATATGGGCTGTGGCAATAATAATAAAAAAAAAGAAGCTCGCAGCAACATATGGAAAAAAGAACTATGAAAAAAGAACTATGAACTAGTTCATTTTTTGAAGTATGAACTATGAACTGAACTAGTTCATTTTAAAATTTGTGAACTGAACTTTGAACTAGTTCATGTAGAAAATGAACTTTCCCAACACTGCCGGTGCTGGATAAACAGCGAGTGTGCGTGTGACGGTAGGCTAAATTATTTACGGCAACGGTAATGGACAAAATTTCGTTTCCAACCAGTAGGGCGACCGAAGAGGAAAAGTTACTTGGTGTTACTTTAACCAGCAGAAATTGAAATTATAACAATTGGTAAATCTGATAAATGACAGAGCAATTCATCACATCAAATATACTCTTTAATGTTATATTTCAAAATTACAAATATATAACAAATTGCTCCAAACAGTTTGACAAAACAATTATTTTTGCATTTTTCCCTGACATCTTTGAAAAATACAAATGCTATGGCAATGATTAATGTATGTTTTATACAGGATATAAAATATTACTGCACTCTATAATACATATCCTTAATGTAACTAGAAACACTATTATACAGTATATAATTTAAAATAAATTTTCATTCCTTCCCATAGCCACTAACATTTCCCTTAGTTTCAGATAACTAGCCACACTGAGTCAAAGCTTCTGGCCTGGTTGCAAAGTAGTTGTAGACTTTTTGACTGCATCAATAATAATGTATACGATAAGATGTTAGGCGAGCTTTCTTCCAACTTAACTTCTCCATCACTACGTGTGTTCGCGCGATATTGATGGTTACCTAGTAACGAACGTACGGTGGCCGAGAATGTGTGTGCGTGTGTTCTCGCGCGGTGGCCGAGAATGTTCCGTCAACTTCCGTGTGTGTTCGCGCATCTATGTTGCCTGTAACGAACGCAATCGGCCCGAGATATGGACGCACTGGCGACAGGAAACTTCACTTTTGTGCCTGCGCCTCGTATACAACGTTATATATAAAGCTTGCAGGACAAATTGGTTGGCATTGCCTTTTCAGCGTGAGAAATACACGGTGTGGCGTGTGAGCGTGTGAACTGGTTGAATTGCGTGTGTCTCACGGCCAATGCGTGAGACTTGAGAACCCTGCTCACACATGTATTTACCTGTGTCAGCTGTGTTGTCGATGCCTCGAGAGAAAAGAAAGTGCAGAGCGCAAAATCATATACATAATAAATACATAGACTGCCTATTGGCCGCTTTGGAACGTTGCTGCGATAGTTTTCTTATTGTGGATTAGCATTTTCTGTGATTGACCCGATTTTAGCAATAACAAAGATAACTGATGGATTCTTTATCTATGGTAATACGATACAACTACAGTGCAATGCAAATAGTAAATATAAGATAAAGTGAGAAGTAACAGTAAATAGTTTAGTCAATAAAATAAACAAACAAAGTTTTATTGATCATTAATAGACATTATAACAGTATAAGTAGCCTAAAAGGTATAAGAAGTTATACAAGACAAGAAATAAAGTAAACGATTCAGACAAACATACAGCAGGATACAACTTTAAAATAGCCAAAATATAAAGTTATGAAACTTCACTTTGCCCTCAGCCAAAACGATTTGCCAGGGAACAAATGATAGACTAATGAGACCAAAGATCGCCCGTTAGATATACACAAGACAAATTATATATCATGTTTAACCACTAGACTAGAGACATCAGAGGCAGCGGCAAACGTCAGAAGCACTAGCCGAGGTAAGGCTGTTCTTGGCGGGGTGCAGAGCGCTGAACACCCAGTGAACGCATGGATCACACAACTCCGAAAACGTCAGATCAAAATTTTTAAATAGGCGCTATCTTTATAAATAAACCACAGATTTGAGCTTTAAACAACTACATTGTCGACTGAAAAACTATTAAAACTACATTTCGTGACACAATAACAGAAGTATTTTTAAATTTCGCAGCGATTCTCGTCTGTCTATGCACGAAAGCACCAAAGTGACTGAAGGATTGCCGTAAAGCAGGTCTCTGGTCGTACCATGTGAATGACGTCATTGACATTTTAAAAGACTTTTTAAAGCAAATAAGTGACTATAAAAAATCTAACACCCAGTAATCTGTAATTTCTTTGCATCTCATGCATTTCTTTGTCATTCTTACAGACTGCACCTTTAATGTTTAAATTGATAAAGCTTAAAAACAAGTGCAAATGATAAACGTTCATGACGATGCAGCACTGGTCCAATCGAGACCGTGACAGTTTCGTCAACTGTCCCGAGCATCTTTCACGCTGGCCCCGGGCAGTCCTTATTGTTGAGCCCTGATTGTGCTGCCTACCAACTCTAACAGAAAGAGCTCAGTGTGAAAATATAAATAGACAATGAACAAAATTAGAATATAGAAGTGAGGAGAAGACAAGTTTAGACGATACAAGGTGTGAAGAGAAGAGACAAGATGAGATGAGACAAGAAGAAACAAGCAAAAACCTAAAGAGAAAACTAGAGAAAAAAGGAGGTGGGGAGAAGATTGAGAGGAGAGAAGAGGAGAGGAGAGGAGTAATATCGAGGAGACGTGAAGACAAGACGGGAAAAGAAAAAGAGTGGACAAAACAAGATGAGATGAGAAGAGGAAATGAGAAGAGACAGGAAGAAATGAGAAGATAAGAGATGAGGCATGATGGAGGGGATGAGATAGATGAGATGAGACCAAGATGAGAAGACAAGAGATGAGACATGAAGAGACAAGACCAGATGCCCATTGATGCTCTGTTCTCCTCTCTCTCCTGCATTGTTATGTATCACAGCACACTGAGGCTCTTTCACACAAACACGGTGTGAATGCAATGACAGCAGAAAATCTCTCTGCCAGACCATATCCAGGCCACAGTTCTAGAGTATGCTTTCTTAATATCCATTAAAAGCAGCAGTCCTCTGCAGTTTCCTCCCTGTGATGAATGTGCTGGCCATTTTAGGCTGAGATGTACAAGTGAAGATAAGCCCGCTGCCTCATCCGTCCCTCAGCCCAGTTCAACCCCATGACCACGAGAACCATGACTAATGGCCTTTCAGAACCCAAACCCAATCGCCCCTGCTGGTCCAGTGCACTAGAGTTGGGCGAAATTTTGAATTGTCAGATGTGCTCTATTTCAGTTATTGAGTTGGAATTTTAATTTAATTCTATCAATCAATTTATTTCTGAATGCCACTCAAACCTGTAGTGTGTTATTGGCATTCATGACAATTAAACAAAACTTACGGTGAATCGAATCTGCACCAAAACCCTGCTGTTAAAGCAACACGAGTGTAGGTTATATTGGGATATAGGTAATATTTCTGAACCAGCATGTGCAACAGCTGTTTAAGACGCAAAGTTTGAATGTTTTTGGCAGAAACGCATTACAAAATCTGTCTTTAAGCGATGTTTTACTTGAATGTGTTTTTGTTTCATGGTGGAAACTTATCTTGTTTGCTTCTCCAGACATCCCTGCAAGGCCAATTTTCCAACTTTTAGAACCTATCATATAATGTCTGTCTAAAGTCGGGTCCAAACTGTGCGATTTATAATAGTCCTTTACAATTGTTGCTTATCAGACTGTACGAACATGATCATCGCTGTAAGCCATGTCACACTGTAAGATCTTAGTTGTCATTATTGTCAGACTGTACGACAGTCAAGACGCGTTAAAAACAGACGCACGCAAGAAAAAAAATGTCTGGAGTTTCACATCATCATCTGGACATTGTGTTAAAATGTGCTCCACGCATTTTACTTATCATTTACAGGCCTCCAAAATACTTTCCAGCCTTTGCTGAGGACTTTACAGACCTGTTATCAATAATTTCCTCAGAGTTTGACTGCTTTGCTATTGCTGGGGATTTTACTATTCACATAGATAATGCAGAAACCAATATGGCAAAATAAATCATAACTGTTTTAAATACTTTTGATCTGATTCAACATGTACACGGACCCACACACAATCGTGGAAACACTCTAGATTTACTTATTGGTAAGGGTCTAAAGATTTCATCGATTGTTATTAAGGATGTAGCACTGTCTGATCATTTCGGTATTTTCTTTGATATCTCTCCTACTATTGAAGCTAGATCTGTGTCTGTCTAGAAGAGATGCTTAAATGAGCGCACTGGTGTGCTATTTATGAAGGCCATATCTTTAACACCAAGCATATCTGCGGACTCTGTTGATTCTCTCCTTGAGTCCTTTAACTCAAAAGTACAGAGTGTAATTGATGATATCGCTCCTGTGAAAGTCAGGAAGAAGAGTGGTAGAAAAAAAGCACCTTGGAGAAACTCAACAGCAGTGCAAAATATGAAAAGACATTGCAGAAAAGCTGAGCGCATGTGGCAGAAGACAAAACTAGTAGTCCATTATAACATCTATAAAGACAGCCTTCATGCTTTCAATGTGGAACTAGGCAAAGCTAGATAGACTTTTTTCTCAAATATTATAAACAGAAAAAGAAATAACACACACACTAATTTTGCTACTGTATAGAGACTAACAAACCCCCTAAGCCAGATTCCCAGTGAAATCCCATAGTTTGCTTCCTCCTTCTCGGAGAAAATCAATAATATCAGAAAGGTGATCAGCATATCCTCGTGTGGCACTGAGGTAATACAGATCAGACCACATACTCAGAAAGTTATTATGTCTGATTTCGAAGAAATTAATGGTAAAATTTTGGAAGAAACGGTACAGCACCTTAAAACATCAACCTGCACTCTTGACACACTCCCCACCTCCTTTTTCAAAAGTGTATTAAACTGCTTAGAAGCAGATCTCCTAGAAGTGGTAAACTCCTCACTTCTCTCTGGGACTTTTCCAAAGTCCCTTAAAACTGCAGTTGTCAAGCCCCTCCTAAAAAAGAGCAATCTGGATAGCAACATATTGAGCAATTTAGGGCTGGGCGATATGGCTGAAAACTGTATCACGATATCAGTGGTTCATATCGGTCGATATCGATAATTATTGATTTTTTTATGACCTATTTAAAATAAGGACCAGGAGAAAAAATATATTACATTTAAACATTTTTATTTTAAACTTAACCTTCCTCTGATTATAATCCCAAGGCAGAAATGTCAATACAACTATGGGAAACTCAAATAATTAAAATGTAAACATAAGTCTAAATTCAGTTCGGTTCAGACATCACGGTTCGGTACGATTTCGGTACAATGGAGTGAAAAGCAAAACAGAAATATAGAAGGCTTTTTTATAAATGTCTTATGCTTTGTATTTTTTAAATAAGTTTAAAGGCATAGAACCAGTTTATTTATAGTGCACTGATAATAGTTTTATATAATTAGTTTATTAAATTAATAAAAAGATAAAAAAGACCTTGAGATATGTTTGGTAATTGTACCTGAATGAATTTAAAATTTGCAATATTTCAGATCAATACTGTATATTTGTTTTCCTTAATTTTAATGAACCCTAACTTTATTCTCATCAGAATTATAAATAATTGATTTTTTCTTTTTTAATTAATGTGTAACTTAAAAATAAACAGATTAGTGCTCTGTTTTGAGGACAAGAAATGAAAACCAATGCGATAAAAGATAGAACACACAGACTGTTTTAAAAAGGGGTTGGATAAATAGGTTTTGCTTTTAAAACGGTGTGTGACAGTTGTAGGTTACAGTTTGACAAGAAATACAGTGTGAAAAAAGCACAATGTTGTGTTTTATTGCGAGTATGGGCCTACACAAATATAATTAAACACTTTGCAGACTGAATGATGTTCTGTAT
The DNA here is from genome assembly GCA_036326025.1 of Chrosomus eos. Classification (NCBI taxonomy): domain Eukaryota; kingdom Metazoa; phylum Chordata; class Actinopteri; order Cypriniformes; family Leuciscidae; genus Chrosomus; species Chrosomus eos. The sequence continues at coordinate 32,341,288 of CM070821.1, forward strand.
TAACAAAATGACGGAGTATATTTTTATGTCTCCACTGTTAGATCGCGCCCGCGTGTCTCACTCTCTCGTGCCTCACTCTCTCGCGCCCGTGCCTACTCTCTCTCTCTCTCGCGCGCGCGCACACATGCGATGTCAAGATTCCAATGCTGGTGTGTGTGTGTGTGTGTCACACACAAACACAAACACACACACCAGCATTGGAATCTTGACATCGCAAGCCTGTTCATTATGCTGTGTTCACATCAAACGCGAATAGAGCGAATTATCCAATAATGTTTCGCAATTCTAGCCTGCATGGCATGCAGATGAAGGGCACTCATTTTCTGCTTCTCAATCGCCGGTTACTGAAGAGGAATCCAGCAGCACGAGACAACGTTATGGCCCAAACAAACTGACACCGTTACATGATTGCCTGTTAGCGTGTCACTCCCTACGTTGCTACTAGGTAGGTTACCAGAGAGTGCGTGCCTTTGTTAATGCAACCAAACTTGCTTCACAACCTGTGGTTTCTTCCGACGAGAAAAAAAAATATCGAACGTTTTATCGAACACATTTTTTATTGATATCGATCACGTGTCTATCGCGATACATATCGTTATCGTTTTATCGCCCAGCCCTAGAGCAATTACAGACCAATCTTCCTTTCATAGGCAAGGTCATTGAAAAAGTTGTCTTCAATCAGATGATCAACTTCCTAACCTCAGATGCATACAGTACTTTGACAATTTTCAATCTGGTTTCCGACCATATCACAGCACAGAGACAGTGCTCATAAAGATAATAAACAATATTCGTTAAATAGTGATACAGGCAAAACATTGTAACGAATGGACTAGACCTCATAAAACCATCCCCCTCTCCCCTGTTGTCATCAGCCCTCAAACCAGTTATCTTCCAAATGGTCACCTCTGCTACCCTGAACGATCTCAGCAAGAGACTGTGTCTGCAATCCTCAAAGACAGCACAGGAGACCAGACGGCACTAGCTATTTGGTCAAAGACTATAGAGATAAACTTCCAATACACAAGGACATTGACTCCATTCTTACCCACAAACTTTCCCCAAATGTCTATAGTATTTCTCCTGTGTTTTATGTACGTCCCTATGTTTTATTAACCTAATTAAGATTCTTTAGTTATGTTAGAGTAACTTCAAATGTTGATATCCAAAGATGATGTATCACTGCTTTAATGTCTTCAAATCCCCCTCTTTCTTGGTATCAAAATAATCCTCTTTTGATTTTGGTGTACAACATGTTATGATAAATTGCATCAACATTTTTTTACTATACTTTTGTGTAAAGACTGGACATACTTTTGTGTAAAGACTGGACAAATTCTCCATGCCACCATGAACATGCAAATGGATATAAGAAGGAACAAAGAATTTCTCCCGGTCATCTTTGATTGGTCACCTCACCAAATGGGTGTGAACTAATAGGGCCTTTAAGATTCTCGCTCAGAGTGAGACAATTTGCAACACAAACTCACTTTTGTGAAAACTGAAAATCTCAAAGCCGATTTCAGTTCAGAATGTTAACAGTTTCTATTTGTTTAACATTTAGTCATTGTTAATTGTTAAAATATAAACTGCAGTTCATAATATTAAAATTGTTTCTGTAAAGACGAAAGAAACCTCTTTACAGCACATTTTAATATTATCAAGATCGCCTTTTAGAATGAAGCAATCTTCTTTCAGTGTGATAAAAGATAGATTTGAGTGATGTTCCTCTTCACATCTTTTTAAAGGCCTATCTTTTGTATCGCTAAATTGAAGTTACTGCTTGCTCCAGTTTCAATTCAACTAAGGCGATCTCACTCCCTTAAGGTTAACCATTAGCTTAGCTAACTAATGCATACCTTTAGCAAATCTAATCAGAAAACATTGCAGGCCAGTATTTGATTGATATGTAAATGTGAGTCCTTAAAACCTTGATAAAGCGATACTTTGTAACAGCAGCGAAAAAACCCTGTTGTATATGTTTTTATTTTTAGTTTCAGTAGTCATGTCAAAGTAATTACTAAATCAGCATACTATCATCTAAAACATATTGCAAGAATTAGATGCTTTGTTTCCAAAACTTGTGCATGCTTTCATCACCAGCAGGGTGGATTATTGTAATGGACTCCTCACTGGCCTTCCCAAAAAAGACTATAAGACAGTTGCAGCTCATACAGATCGCTACTGTCAGGATTCTGAGCAGAACCAGAAAATATGAACATATCACACCAGTCCTCAGGTCTTTACACTGGCTGCCAGTTACATATAGGATTGATTTTAAAGGGTCATATAATGCCATTTTTGCTAATATGAATCTTTACGGTCTAAATGAAAACTTTGTAATATACTTTTATTAAAAATTCTCATTAGTATTTTAAGAAAACACTAATTTTACCTGCTCAAAAACAGCTCTGTTTTCAGCACGCCGTTTCAGTGCATATGCTTTTAAATGATAATGAGCTTTGCTGACTCCGCCCCTCTGCGTACACAGTTTTTAATAACACAATAACCATAACGCGTCATTATAAAGTGGGATTATGAATTATATTGAGAACGTCGTAACGTTACATAGAATACATGCCGTAATGTACCCTGAGTGTAGCCTGGCTGCGCCATCCTACGCACTTCCGCTCAATTTCATTTTCCTTCAGTACTACGTCTGGGATTGTGCTGTAGACTTCGGTTTCCAGAAATCAATTTTTTGTAGGACCAATCAGCGAACAGAGGGAGTGGCTGAGAACGATGTCGTCGATGTAGTCCGTCAGTTTGAGTTGGAGCGGAAAAAGACGTGAGAAAAGCTATTCGGTCGTCGTTGCAAAACTGCCGAATATACAGAAGTTAAAGCCGGAGCAAGAACAATGTTTGCTATGTTTTGTTGGTGGCCATGATGTTGTGGCCCTCCTCCCCACGGGGTTCGAGAAAAGTTTGATTTTCCAGCTCACTCCGCTAGTGGTGAATGAGTTCTTTTTTTTACGCTATGGTTCCCACGACCACACGTTAGCGATTGGCTATGGCAGATCCTGAGTGACTCTGGGCAGATCCAATAGTTTGAACTTTAACAGAGAACCCGCCTACAAGGAAGTAAACGTTTCTCAATGGAGCGAGGCCAGACTCTATGTACAAATGAAATGTACAAGAGTCTGGTAGAACCAGGCTACCCTGAGTGTAAACATTAGCCACAATCAGTGTGAAGCATGCAAGCGATTTGCAAAGATTAATATTTAAAGGTTAATAAAACGTTACACTCACTTCTTCTGGAGGTGCAGCAGGAACACGTATAGTTGGTACCGATTCCTTTTTCAGGAGCAGCTTCTTAGCAAAACCAGCTTTATATTGACCCTCGTTTATAAAACAGTCCGGTGAGAAATGATTCGCGCAAATATGAAAGCATTGACGTTGATGGTGGGGAATATTCCCATCGTAAACAAAACTCAGCCACTGCGTCTTCAGCGGTTCGGATTTAGGAACATCAAAATGACTGCTGTGTTCCTTATTACACCCAAGAACATAACACCACAATCGCTTAAGACGCCATTCTGCTCCAGTGTATCAACAATGACGGACTATGATGACAGCTCGCTCAGGGCGGGTCTGTGTTGAAACGCTGCTGTCAATCAACAATCGCGGGAGGGGCGTCCGTTTTATCTACGTCACAAAAATGAACGGCTCAATTTGAGGCAGGGGAAAACATATAAGGAGATCAAAACAAAAACACTGGATGGATTTTTATCATTATATGATGGTTGTGTACAGGCACTGCCAACACACATTTCAGTACAATCAACTTGTAAAAGCGCATATACCATTATATGACCCCTTTAAAGTATTATTACTGGTATATAAATCATTCAATGGCCTAGGACCTCAATACATTGCGGATATGCTCACTGAATATAAACCCAACAGATCACTCAGATCACATATGCAAGAAATACCAAGGGTTCACTCCAAGCATGGTAGCTTTTAGCTACTATGCCAGCCGCAGCTGGAACCAGCTTCCAGAAGAGATCAGGTGTGCTCCTACAGTAGTCACATTCAAATCCAGACTCAAAACACACATGTTTAGCTGTGCATTTACTGAATGAGTACTGACATTTACTGAGTCCAACTGATTACACTATTTTATTTTGCATCCTCCTTTTCTCAAATGGCACTTAGAATTGGGTAAGAGAGATGAAACCATGCTGATGGCCTGGGTCCGTGGTGCAGTAGTGAGTTCGACGTGATTAAACTCAAGGTTTGTGGGTGTGGACTGATGAGGCAGTGAACCCGAGGTTACCCTGTGAGTCAGTCCTAGAGCTCCTCCTGTCCGATTTTAGGGGAAAATTGGGTTTATTGGAGACGTCCAATAGATTTTTGGGCGCGTCAAAAGAACACCACAGACACAGTACAATCCACATGGGAAAATCTCACAGTAAAACAAGCTGCTGTGCAAAATATGATACACCTGTGTTTTTCCAGATGAGAAGTTTATTTATGTATAATTTTATTACTCTTTTAATAATTTTATAACTGTATCCACTGTATGTCCGACTGATTGCACTGTATTCCTCCTTTTGATTCTAAACTGAACTCAAATGGCACTGAGAATTGTGTAAGTGACAAACATAAATTACTTAATTGGGGAACTTGAGAGATGAAACCATGTTGATGACCTGGGTCTGTGGTGCAGTAGTGAATTTGATGTGTATTAAACTCGAGGTTCTGTGGGGTGCTTCCATTGGGATTGATTCCATTCCTAGAGCTTCCGAAAAAAAAAAAAATTTGGGGTGCGGACTGATGGGGCAGTGAATCCAAGGTTACACCCATGAGTCTGTCCTAGAGGAGACGTCCAATAGATTTCTTAGGCACCAAAATAACACCACAGACACAGTTTAATCACCATGGGAAAATCTCAGAGTAAAACCGGGAGTTGTGAAACATATGATACACCGGTGTTTTGCCAGATGAGAAGTTTAGAAGTTTATCAGTTTATGTATCATCTTTTTACTCTTTTAATTCATTTTATAACTGTATCATATATCTATTTTAATTTCTTTTATAACTGTTTTAATTGTCCTTGCTTTTATTTTGTGATTATTTTAATTACTTTCTGTAACGCACTTTGAATTGCCATAGTGTATGAAATGTGCTATATAAATAAACTTGCCTTGCCTTAATCTTTGTCTGAGGCGAGCCAAGCTGGTCAGCAGGGCTGAATAATCTCCTTTGGTTTCCTTCAATTAAATATTCAGGTTCACATCAATACAGACAATCAATATATAAACGAGTCTGAATGGATATTTCCGTCAGGTTCAGAGAATAGTGAAAAGACGTCCAAACAAGATAGTTTCTCACTTTAAATATTAAACACTATGGTAATGTTACAGGGCAAAGCTCTCGACGAAACTCCAACCTCTTCAACTCTGCAACTAAAAAAGTTCTGCTTAAAATACCATTCGACGAAGCAACTGAACGCATTGCATACACAACTTTCAAGTCACATCAGATGGGTTTTCTTTGCCTCTTGCAGTACCAAACAAACTAGACCACATAACTCCAGGGTTTGAACTATCTCCAGGAAGCAAACTTTTAATGCATTTGTTTTTTATTCCACCCCTATAAATATGAAATAAATAGCCTCCTTTACATGATCAAAAACAGCCAAGTCTTTTTCATTATCTGCATTGCATACCTTCAGGGTGAGGGTTACCGAACACCTCAGTGAAGGAGCAGGGAGAATAGAACTATGAGAGATAAATAAATACTGCTGTACCCATGTGGGCCGTTACTTCCTTTCAATCTCTTTGTTCCAAGCTATTCTTCTAAATAATAGAGCCCTGGCATGTACAGGGGGCTCGACAGTACCAAACGCAAGATTAAACCGATTGTTACCTTTGTGCCAAGAGATGGAGAGAGAATAAATAAATGAACAAATACAGTTTGGGAGAACTCAAGTCAGGACACGACAGGTGATGTTTTGTTGGATCATTAAGTAGGACTTGAGAGCCACTGGAGAGCCACATTAGAGATGGTCTTACTATTGGGGGATACGTGGATCTGTGGCTCTACCATTGGATCACGTGTACCTTGATAACCAATCACGTTACAGCCTTGACGTCACTGAATTTCGTTCAGAGTTGCGTGACAGTCAATCACTGTTTGCGGATACCACAGAATTGAATGAGAAGTGGCTTAAACTGAATCATACCCTTCCCGCAATTGTCCATGACTTCTCTTATAAAACAGCATTTTTTTTGTGTGTAAACTCTAAAAATAGGAAAGTCCAAATTAATGTTTAAGAACAAACATGTTAAAGGGATAGTTCAGCCAAAAATGTAATTTGGCCCATGATTTACTCACCCTGAAGCCATCCTAGGTCTATATGACATTCTTCTTTCTGACGAATACAATCGGAGATATATTAAAAAATGTCCTGGCTCTTCCAAGCTTTATAGTGAGAGTCAATGGTACATTTTTTTGGAAGTCCATCAAAGCACATCAATCCGTGATAAAAGTGCTCAAAGCAGCTTTGCAGGGGTTAATAAAGGTCTTCTGAAGTGAAGCGATGAAAAATATCCATATTTAAAACTTTATCGACTAAAATAACAAGCTTCCATCTGCCGGAAGCTAGTTATTTTAAGTGTAACACTATACTTGGTCCGAGCATTTAGTCTTAAAGTGACTGCAGCCTAATATTATGTCTGTGTCATTAATGTTAATCAAACATAGGACAAAGAACAAAATAACTTTAATGAGTATTCATCTAAATTTAATTTATACTGAAGACTTTGCAGTGTTTTTTTTTATTAATTTTTTTAATTTTTTTTTACATTTGATTATTTTAATCAATTTCTGTAGCTGAAAACATTTAGATTTCTAGGGCAAAACATAAATGTTTTTTTTTAATCTTAGTTAAATGTTAAAGATAGACCCTTGGTTGTGTTTTAATCTTTTAATGTAATAATTATTTATAATTCATGAATTACATTATTCATTATTGCCTATAGGCTAATTCCGCAGAATCCCTCCATCTGAATTCATAGTGTATTGTTATCATGACTCTTATAAACTCTTCACTATTAAGTTGGATATAAAATTATCATCATTATTAATATAATTAAACCTTTAAAATACATTCACACAGATCATTGATTTTACATAAATCTTCTAAAAAAATTTTTAATTAAAAATATGTCTTGTCCACGACAGTAGTGGGGTAGGATGACCCCCTTGATAATTTCATATTTTGTGCTTCAGCAGCTATATCAGCAAATGCATCCATTTATTTAGTAGTATTTTGGATTATGGATTATTTTCTCAAATACATGCAAATCCTCTCCTAATGTTACAATTTTGCAGTAAATGCACACTTCTTTTCTTAAAGGTGCAGTATGTAACATTGACTGCTAGCAGTGGAAATGTGTAAGCCAGTTCAAATTCAAAATATTGGAGAAAGTTGTTTCCTTCGCCCCGTCCTCCTCAGACTAGAAGCTCACACGGGTTGCCAGATTGAGGTCATGTGTGAAAAAGTGATTAGCCTTACACTGTAAGTTGATTAGCTAATGTAAACGTTTGCAATGTTTTTTTTTTTTTTTTTTTTTTTTTACCGAGGAGTTTTAGTTTTAGTTCAGGTAGAATCTGCAATTTCTGATCCAGTTCGTTTGCTGGCTTCAATAGCTGAAATACACTGCGTTTTACACCACCTGGCAACCCAGGAAATACTATTGGGTAAATTGCCAGTGAGCGGGATGAGACCAAAACAGAATCAGATATTCTAACATGGAATGCACATTTAGAATAACTGTCTGAAGCATTGTTTTTCTGAGAAACAAGTATAAGGTAATTTTATGCTTCAGTACAGTCAAAAAAATTACATACAACACTTTTAAGGAGGGAATCTTTACTAGAAGCTTCTATTCAGGTATTTTGGAGCAGGTTGGAGTGTAACTCTGCAGGAATGAGTTTATCCTCTATTATGAACAGCCGGATCAGATATCTTTACTGTGGCTGGTTGAGCAAGGAACGCCAAGGTCATGGGTTAAATTCCTAGGGAACGCGTAGCCTGAAAATGAATGCAATTTTGGTAAATGTGGACTAGAACAAAAGTATCACTCTCTTTCATACAAACACATTGGATAAGTCCTGCATCTTCCACTGCAAATAACACACATGCAAACACCTCCTGTATAATCACTCATACATCTTTCTTTCTGCTCTGCAGGGCCTGTGGTGCACCGCTACAGCTACAATCTATGACATATAATCTAGTACTGGAGGAAAGACTCTCTCGCAAAGTTTACTGATTAAGCAGCTATAAAGTAGCCCGTCTTCTACCTTAGATGGCTGAAGTGAGTATTACTGTCAATCAAACTAAACGGACCAAAATAAAACGTCCTTGTATCCATCTATCCATATGCAAAAAGTATCCATCTGATCTTGTTTTCTTTCCACAGCTTCATTTTAGGGCATCTCTGCGACGTCATGGACAGGCTGTGATCGGGACAGCCGTGACTTTCGGGTCCTGAGACTGTCAGCTAGCTTTGGGATGCAGTCAGAGTGACAAAAGTACAAAGGCATAGAGGCATCTTTGTTGTGTCAGAGTTCGCAACAACACTGTGACTAAATAATGAGACGAGACGCGTCTCATCAGAAATGTGAAGGCTGTGTTGTGGTGAGACTTTGCACAAGAATAAAAGACTGTATGCACTATTCTCTTTGATAAACAAGGTTTTGGAGTGCTTGCCCTCTGGATTCCTGATGCCACTTTTGTTTTCTGTGGGTGCTATATGTGGATCCCAACAGCCCGAACCATGTCAACCAGCTCTGTTTTACTAGTCTTTGACAAGTTCTGAAGCAGGAGGCTAAAGAAACCAGCGCAAGGACAGTTATAATGCTGTAATACCCTGCAAGATTAAGCACATTTCACCGCTGTGAGTTTTCTAAAGCAGATAGATTGTCCTCTAGTATGACACATAAGAAGAACTGGAAAAATGTAATGTTTTATGAAATTCTCACAAATAAGAAATAAAATACCAATAAAGATACTTACACTGATACTGACACAAGATACTTACTTACACTTTGTACAAAGTACAAAGAAACAACCACAATAAATTTCAATGAATTAAACATGCAATTTTGGAAGTAGAAGGACTGAAATTGTAATATTCTTGTAAAACAGTTTTTGAAAAATATTTTTTTAGGATGTAAAACACCAGTATATTGATAAACAAATAAATGCATATATTCAGCATCAGTCTTTCTACTGTAGACTAAGTGTTTTTATAACCTAACAAATTCTAAATTCTAATAAAGTTTTATAATTTGTTTCTTTGTTACTTATATAGACTATAGACTTTGATTGATTCTTAATAAAGTAGTCAATTCAAATTTGCAAGATATAATTTCATCATTTAAAGGGTATTCTGACGCCGTCAAAAATACCAATTAAAGAGAGATTAATCAAGAAAGACAAGTATAAAAGGTAAAAAAAAAATGTTTACCCATTTTAGTGAAATTCAAAATACATACAGGTTGATTTTTTTTTTAACTACAAACAAGAAAACAGGTGGTCTGCTGTAACAATTAATATTTTTAAAGCCTCATTTCCTTGGAGTCACCCAATGCGTATTGTTCTCGTTAAGGGAATAAATGAGGTTGCCAGGCAACCAGGTTTGCAGGCAGGTCCCTCCTTGAGTAACCCAGCAGCCTGTGTGGGTCGCGATGAAGCGCGCCCGTCTGCTCTGGGGTTTCAAGTGCTATCTGACATTTCAAAGACTTTCAGCATAATTCATTATGGACGACTTCCAAGCCTGATTAAAATGGTTTGCTTGATGATAATTTAACCTACCGAATTTCTAGCTGAGAGACTTGACAAGGCTGGAGCAGAATAAAAATAAATAAATACAATATAGCTGCGAGCAGCGATTACGGGCCCAAGCCGGTGGCACCGCAACCCTGGTGCACCAGGGTGGCGGTACCGTCGGCTTTGGCCCTTCATCGCTGCTCGCAGCTATATATATATATATATATATATATATATATATATATATATATATATATATATAAAGCCAGTGGCACCGCCAGCCTGGTGCCTTTAGCGTTATTGTGCACGACGTGACACAAAATATCTGCTCGCTATCTGCCGAACCGCTCTGGTAGTTCCGCTTCAGCACTGATGATGTTGTAGAATTAGTGCGCTCTGGTTGGTCTGGATTATTGGGGATTTTTTAATTTATGCAGAAATAAGTTATTTATAATACAGATAGAGAATAAAGTTAGGGTGTACTCACACTAGCCGTTTGAACCGTGCCCGAGTGCGTTTGCGCGGTTCGTTTGACTAGTGTGAGTGCTCCGAACCGTGCCCGGGCGCGGCTCGATTAGCCGGCCCTGGCCCGCTTGGAAGAGGTGGGCCAGAGCACGGTTCAGTTGGACTCGGGCGCGGTTCGCATGCAGTGTGAGCGCTAACCGTGCTGGAGCACGGAACAGCATTGTGTTCAGAGCAGCCCGTTCTCATCCCAAGGGCGTCATACAGGTGACACGCTCTAAAGCCGATGCACATGGCATCCTTTAGCATCAATATGAGACGCAGATCCCAAGGCGTCATAACCTAACGCTACCCCAGACCTAAACCTACCCATAACAGTGCGTTATATTGACGCTAAAGGGTGCCATGTGCGTAAGATTTCGACGAAATGTCATATATATAACGCCAAAGGATGAAAATGCGTTGGTTCAGAGAGCGCCGCTCTTCTTGTTTATCCCGAAACCGTCGCACCATAATGACGTAAGCGTGCTCCGGCACGAATGCTGAAACCCTATGTGAGTGCAGGCCAGAGGGGGAGTGGGGAGGGGGGACAATCGTACTCGGGCCCGGTTCATGGCAACCGTGCCTAGTGTGAGTACACCCTTAGTGTTGATTAAAATGAAAGAAAACAATTATATTGATCTGAAATATAGCACATTAATTGTAAATTTATTTAGGTTCAATTACCAAACATACAATCTTAATTTAATTTAAAGCAAACAATACATTTAAAATATATGGGTTGTATGCACATAAAAAAAAAAGAAGATATATCCAAAAAAGACAAGGCCTTAAAGCAGTGGTTCTCAATCTTGGTCCTATGGGTGCCACTGCTCTGCACATTTTATATGTCTCCTTTATCTGACACACCCACTTCAGTTAATAAAGCTCTTTCCTAACGAGCTGATGATCTGAATCAGGTGTGTTAAATGAGGGAGACATACAAACTATGCAGAGCAGTGGCTCCCTAGGACCAGGATTGAGATCCACTGCCTTAAAGGGTTAAACTCTTTTCACTGTAACAGACACACTCTCTCACACACACACACACACACACACACACACACACACACACACACACACACACACACACACACACACACACACACGTCAAGTCACTTACATTTTAGATGCAATATTGACGGTTTTTCTGTTTCAGCAGCGAAAATAGTTAAACAAAGATCACAGCAGAACCATTGCTCATCTCACAGCAACATGTTTTCGCATTACTGAATGATTCAGCATTTTGGACAAATTGGTTTACTCAAAGATTCAATTAGGGTTGTGCCGATAGACGATATCATAGTTAAGCCAGCATCGCGACCCCCCCCCCCCCCCCATGTTTCCATGGTGACGCGTCATGCTTGGCACGTGATTCACCACAGCCAAAATAGCGCTGTATGACATGTAACGTTAGCGCTTTTATTTATAAATATTAACAAACCTGGTTACCATGTCATCAACTATCTTCTATTCTGATTCTCAAATGTGTGTAAGTGAGTTTGTTTTGTCGTTTAAAAAACAGTTTCTCCCGAAATACATGGCCGGTGAACTGGGAGAAGAATAGAGTTAACTTTATAGTTCCTTACACTGTGTGTCTGATATGAATAAAATCCGTCGGCAAATATATTTGAATGGGTTGTTATTGCTGCTTCCATAGACACCATTGTGTATTTTACAAACTATAAATGTATTGTTTTGCTATAAATTATATGCATTTAAATGTCTGAAACCTAAAATAAACATTATGTGGTTAAAAACACTGAATAGTTGTGATATAATATGACAAGCACTGAACGCGTCTGTCTCTGGCTCAGCGCCAGCCACAGCGCGAAAGCACAGTCTGGATCTGGCTGCTCTGTCACGTGTACATTGTACATCATGTACATTCGCTCCTAGTGGTCAGCTGCTGCAGACTCAGAGCGTGCCGAAATCAAAATGGCTGATGAGATGTAGAGGAAAATATCTCCGCGTTGTGCCTATGCCCCTTAGCTGTTCTAAATCCACTGTAAAACACAGCTTTGCGGGGCTTATTGCTTAAGTGAAAAATTAAAACGTTAGCCCCGCCCCTCCTCCCGATATCATCGTCCATCGCGATGTTTCACTGTACACATCGTCTGATGCCAAATTGGTAGACATCGCAAACCCTAGATTCAATGACCAATCCATACCTGTCTCATTCATGAATGACTCAGTCGTTCGAACGAATCGTTTGAACGAATGAATCAATGACTCGCTCATTAAGACGGTAGCCTGGCGACACCTAGTGACGGTTCAGTGTTATGTTTAAAAGTATCATTCTTTCCAACGATTTTTAATTGACTCATATTTAAAACAATCTCATAACATCTTTTAATGCATTGTTATTTTTCAATGTAAATGATGTAATTTGATCAGCCCTACCTAGGGTAACAGCCATATAGTATCTTATTATTCTAAATAATTGAATTTATTGATCAAATTTACAAATTAAAATGAAAGATGAAGCATACATTTAATAAGACTGGACTAGGGGTGCCTTGCAGATATTACAATTATGCACTTTTAAATATACCATTGCCACCCACCGTCAATTTGGTGTGTGTGTGTGTGTGTGTGTGTGTGTGTGTGTGTGTGGTGTGTGTGTGTGTGTGTGTGTGTGTGGGTTGGTTTGTGTGGGTTGGTTTATGTGATTTATGAGGACACAAATTTGTATAATGACGTGTATTACACTGGTATTACAACTTATGGGTGGTTTATGAGGACATTTCAAAAGTCCTCATAAATCAAATGGCTTGAAAAACATAAAAAACAATGTTTTATTAAAAAAATTTAAATGCAGCATGTCTGTTATATGCCTTTACTTTATTAAAAAAACGTATTTAAAAAATACAAGGCTTAAGACATTTATTTCCTTTTTTAATGAAGGCCAAACCCCACTCCCCCTCCCCTCCCCACACTCACAGACACACACACACAGAGAGCAGGCACATAGCCCCACTCCCCCTCCCCCTCCCCACACTCACAGACACACACACACAGAGAGCAGTCACAGAGACGTAGGCTCAGAGAGAAATGACCATATTCAAACCAAAATATCTGACTTCCTCTTGGTTATTGCTAATGACTGTAAATTAGAAAGTTGTCTGGCTGGAGGAGAACTATATAAATACAGATTTTTGTAACTCTAGATGAAACTAACCCGCCCACTTTTGTCAAAAGGTGGCGCTACTGAGTCCCTGCACCACGCCCATTTCTGAAACTATGCACATGTCACCTGGCTAATAAATATGATCTGTCTGTCGAGTTTCATGCAATTTTAAGCAATTTCAGGCATGCTAAGAGTCTCAAAAGCATCCAAAAAGAATATTAAAGTTTGATGGATTGCCACAGCAACAGTTTCAAAGATATCAAGAATCCATTCACAGGTCTTCATCTGCCGTGTATTTACATTATACAGATGAAGTTTGAAGCAAATCGGGTAAAAATAAGAGGGTGATTTCAAAGCATTTTGAAAGTGACACACTTCCTGCTGCCAGTTGGTGGCGCTATAACTTTGACTCACAATAGTCACATCCATGTGATCGGGCTCTTACAACGAACACACTGCTGAAGTTTCATCAAGATTAGTTAATGTATGCCGTAGTTATGACACACTTCCCGTTTCACGTTTCTCGCCATAATTTCGTTTCCTCGCCACGCCCAAACCGTTCGAGATATCAAAAATCCCCTCGCAAACTTTCATCCTCAATGTCTTGACTTCACGCTGACCGAGTTTCGTGCCGTGTGTTTGAATTCTCTAGGAGGAGTGTTTCACATTCCTTTGCATGCGTTTTCCAAACAAGCCTAAATAGCCGACTTCCTGTTGGGCTGGGGTAAAAAGTTAGAGTGCGAAGTATATATGAAACGATGAGATCTACATGTGTACCGAGTTTCATATTATTACATGCAAGCGTGTTTGATTTATGGACCATGTTTTCCGACCCCGTTCCAGGGGGCGCTGTCGAGCCCCCCTGCCACGCCCGGGTACCATCTTCAGCCCGGCCCTGATGGCCGCAGGTTCTGACATGTGTGCAAAGTTTCAGGAGTTTTTGAGCATGTTAAGGCCTCCAAAAGTGTCCAAAAGGTAGTAAAAAAAGAATTAGAAGAAGAAGAAGAAGAAGAAGAAGAAGAATTATAAAATATAGCTGCGAGCAGCGATTACGGGCCCAAGCCGGTGGCACCGCAACCCTGGTGCACCAGGGTGGCGGTACCGCCGGCTTTGGCCCTTCATCGCTGCTCGCAGCTATATTTATATATATATATATATATATATATATATATATATATATATATATATATATATATATATATATATATATATATATATATATATATATATATAAAGCCGGTGGCACCGCCACCCTGGTCCCTTTAGGGTTATTGTGCACGACGTGACAAAATATCTGCTCGCTATCACCGATACCGATACCAGTATCGGTATCGGGCCCGATACTGAGCTCATGTACTTGTACTCGTACTCGTAAAAATGCCCCGATACCAACAACCGATACCAGGCAGCATGTGTACAGTGTCAGAAATTATAATGGGGATAAAAAAAGAAGGCTGTATATGAAATAAATGTATCTTATCAGTGGAATATTAAACAGAATATATTAACGCGTCGTCTATTTAACTATATGGTGCTCAAGCTGATAAGAGAAAAACACGGAGAGGATTGAGCGCGCTACGACACAGACGCGCGAGCTGGTCGAGCGCAACCCTTTTTCACAGACGTCAGTGGAAAGTTTGTAGTTCAGTCGGATGTCAATGGCAAATCAAGTAAAACGAGGCATGTAGCTTATTAATAACGTTAACTGACGAGAGAGAGAGAGAGAGAGAGAGAGAGAGAGAGAGAGAGAGAGAGAGAGAGAGAGAGAGAGAGAGAGAGAGAGAGGGAGAGAGAGCACTTCTGTTGAATGCTGTTGATTGCGGATCATTCACTCAGCACGTGTTATTTGGATTAAAACTAAATCGTATATGTAAGTAAAACATGAACTGTTACCTTACTTATGTTTAACGAGTGGTAGCCTACATTATTACAGGACATTTGCAGGTCAAGAATTTCCATGAACTTCAAACATCCACAGCGCGCGCCCCGAAAACCACCAGACAGCGCGCGAATACTGAATGGAAGTCTTTCACGCATTGCGCTTGTACGGACGAATTCACACAAATCTATGTAAAAACACATTGGCGAGTATCCTAGTAAAAGTCTGTTATATATCTCAAGTGAACGTAGACAGTATAATTCAAATGGCGTCCGTGCGTTCGGCCTTAAAGGGGCGGCACTTTAATAAATCTGCTGCTGTGTTTTAATGTTAATCAAACAAAGGACAAATAAATTACTCTCTGCTCTTGGCTAAATAGGCTACCTCTATCAACTTTACAAAAAGATCCATATATATTTAATTTATGCAGTAATAAATATGCAGTGCATGAAATATATATTTGTTGAACTAATTAAGTTTAAATTTAATAAACAACTAATATGATTGATATTATTTTGTTTTCTCTACCAATACATTTAAAAATTACAAATGCATGAATTGAAAATTAACTGAAAATTAAAAATACAGTTATCGGTTACCGTATCGGTATCGGCGAGTACCAAAAATGAAAGTATCGGACTCGGTCTGGAAAAAGTGGTATCGGTGCATCCCTAATATATATATATATATATATATATATATATATATATATATATATATATATATATATATATATATATATATATAAAGCCAGTGGCACCGCCAGCCTGGTGCCTTTAGGGTTATTGTGCACGACGTGACACAAAATATCTGCTCGCTATCTGCCGAACGGCTCTGGTAGTTCCGCTTCAGCACTGATGATGTTGTAGAATTAGTGCGCTCTGGTTGGTCTGGATTATTGGGGATTTTTTAATTTATGCAGAAATAAGTTATTTATAATACAGATAGAGAATAAAGTTAGTGTTGATTAAAATGAAAGAAAACAATTATATTGATCTGAAATATAGCACATTAATTTTAAATTTATTTAGGTTCAATTACCAAACATACAATCTTAATTTAATTTAAAGCAAACAATACATTTAAAATATATGGGTTGTATGCACATAAAAAAAAAAAGAAGATATATCCAAAAAAGACAAGGCCTTAAAGCAGTGGTTCTCAATCTTGGTCCTAGGGTGCCACTGCTCTGCACATTTTATATGTCTCCTTTATCTGACACACCCACTTCAGTTAATAAAGCTCTTTCCTAACGAGCTGATGATCTGAATCAGGTGTGTTAAATGAGGGAGACATACAAACTATGCAGAGCAGTGGCTCCCTAGGACCAGGATTGAGATCCACTGCCTTAAAGGGTTAAACTCTTTTCACTGTAACACACACACACACACACACACACACACACACGTCAAGTCACTTACATTTTAGATGCAATATTGACGGTTTTTCTGTTTCAGCAGCGAAAATAGTTAAACAAAGATCACAGCAGAACCATTGCGCATCTCACAGCAACATGTTTTCTCATTACTGAATGATTCAGCATTTTGGACAAATTGGTTTACTCAAAGATTGACGATATCATCGTCCATCGTGATGGCTGACAGACATCACGATGTTAAAGTCCCCATGAAATCAAAATTGACCATACTTACTTTGTTTGCCTAAATTGATCGTTTTGTGGTGAACAATTCATCCGTGCAAGTCAATCCACACAAAAAAATTTTTTGGCTTCGTAATCTTTAATCAAATTCTGAAAATGCCCCTCCCCTCTGCACTGGAGGACCTTGCCCGATGACGTAGGCTTGATGGTTTGGGTGTCTGCTTAACATCCGTAATCACGCCCCTCCAACTGACAGTAGACAGGCACACAGCGTGTGAAAGGAGAGATGGCGAGGAGGTGCATTTTTCTAGATCCAATCAGGTGCTAGTTGGAAAAAAAAAAGCCACGCTCACTATTTTGCCTCATAAGTATTCCGTTTCTCTCGGAAATACGTCACAGCACTGGAGAAAAGCCGTTTGCAACTTCCGGTTCATGGGGACTTTAAGCAAAGAACGTATATTTACAAGAAGTGAAAGCCAATAGAACGTTCCATTGCAACACCAGCGCCCAGCAGCAGCGCTACGCTTCCGCCATTTTGGGGTGAAAGCCACTCGGCAGTCATATATTATACATATATTTAGCCCAGTGCAGAGGTCATTTTTAGGTTGAAATAATTATGTAAAAAGAGGAGGCAGCGCCAGATTTTTTAACGCAGGTGCCGAGGGGGTGCTAGATCATTGACAGGGGGAGCTGCGCACTTATAGCCTATATTGTGCTACTATTATTAAATGAGCAAAACTTCGATATTTAATATTCAATCATTTTAATTATCACAACTAAAGTTTTAATTTTACTAAATTGAATAAGAACAACATTCAGCATTCAATCAAATATATTTAAAGATGTATTATTTATAATGTTATTTCAACATAATATCTCGTTATTTCAACATATGTGAGTGTGCAACATAATCAGAGAGTAGCCTATTTCTTTTCGTTTGGAATAGTTTCGTTTAAATATTTAGTTGCAAGCTTTCTATATTTCTCATGTCTGAGGCATATTTCGGTTAATTTATGATGAGATTCGCTCAAGACGAGCGCCGGCGCCGGATGTCATGATTATGTCTGCTATATTTGCCATTTATTAAATCCAGCCGATTAAATTTAAAAAAAAATAAAAATAAGATAGAATTTATACAAAACGAAATTAATTTTAAAGAAAGGCTTTCTACAAAACACAGCGTAGGCTAATGAGTCAAAATCATGTATGAGCCACTTCATGTCTCCCGATATCATACTCATGCTGTTCACTTTTCATAATCAATATGGGGAAAAAAACATTATAATATTTGAAGAAATATGAAACTAAATGCGCTTATTTAATGGCTACAACAACACGTATACAGTATTAGGCCTACAAACTCTCTATTTGTACAACTATTAGGCCTATACAACAGCAATAGAAACAGCTTTACAGTAAACTTCTTATATCGTATATTAATGACCGTTAAAGCAAGACTATGTAAACAAAAACACACAGCCACTGTACAAAATTGTGGCAATTATAGGATAACGGACACAGCAATGCATAATGTTCCATAAGATCATCATGTTTGTAGCATGATCCAGGGGATTAAAACGTACAAAATATATTTCAGGCCAAGTGGAGTTGGTAACTAATAATAGTAGTAAATGTGTAAAGTTGCATAAAATGGAAATATTCTATAATGCAAGAAAAAACTACCTCAAAAAACTGTTATCTGTGCTGTTGTCCAGTAACTCCCGTTGGAATATTCATCCCAAAATGGCGGCCGCGCTCCCGAAGCGCCACCTAGTGGCTGTTACCAGAAAAGCATCAGAGTTTCGCCTCTTGTGCCTCTTTGCTTTAAGCCAGCATCGCGATCCACCCCCCCCCCCCCCCCCCCATGTTTCCATGGTGACGCGTCATGCTTGGCTCGTGATTCACCACAGCCAAAATAGACATGTAACGTTAGCGCTTTTATTTATAAATATTAACAAACCTGGTTACCATGTCATTAACTATCTTCTATGCTGATTCTCAAATGTGTGTAAGTGAGTTTGTTTTGTCGTTTAAAAAACAGTTTCTCCCGAAATACATGGCCGGTGAACTGGGAGAAGAATAGAGTTAACTTTATACTTACACTGTGTGTCTGATATGAATAAAATCCGTCGGCAAATATATTTGAATGGGTTGTTATGGCTGCTTCCATAGACACCATTGTGTATTTTACAAACTATAAATGTATTGTTTTGCTATAAGTTATATGCATTTAAATGTCTGAAACCTAAAATAAACATTATGTGGTTAAAAACACTGAATAGTTGTGATATAATATGACAAGCACTGAACGCGTCTGTCTCTGGCTCAGCGCCAGCCACAGCGCGAAAGCACAGTCTGGATCTGGCTGCTCTGTCACGTGTACATTGTACATCATGTACATTCGCTCCTAGTGGTCAGCTGCTGCAGACTCAGAGCGTGCCGAAATCAAAATTGCTGATGAGATGTAGAGGAAAATATCTCCGCGTTGTGCCTACGCCCCTTAGCTGTTCTAAATCCACTGTAAAACACGGCTTTGCGGGGCTTATTGCTTAAGTGAAAAATTAAAACGTTAGCCCCGACCCTCCTCCGATATCATCGTCCATCGCGATGTTTCACTGTACACATCGTCTGATGCCAAATTGGTAGACATCGCAAACCCTAGATTCAATGACCAATCCATACCTGTCTCATTCATGAATGACTCAGTCGTTCGAACGAATCGTTTGAACGAATGAATCAATGACTCGCTCATTAAGACGGTAGCCTGGCGACACCTAGTGACGGTTCAGTGTTATGTTTAAAAGTATCATTCTTTCCAACGATTTTTAATTGACTCATATTTAAAACAATCTCATAACATCATTTAATGCATTGTTATTTTTCAATGTAAATGATGTAATTTGATCAGCCCTACCTAGGGTAACAGCCATATAGTATATTATTATTCTAAATAATTGAATTTATTGATCAAATTTACAAATTAAAATGAAAGATGAAGCATACATTTAATAAGATTGGACTAGGGGGCCTTGCAGATATTACAATTATGCACTTTTAAATATACCATTGCCACCCACTGTCAATTTGGTGTGTGTGTGTGTGTGTGTGTGTGTGTGTGTGTGTGTGTGGGTTGGTTTGTGTGGGTTGGTTTATGTGATTTATGAGGACACAAATTTGTATAATGACGTGTATTACACTGGTATTACAATTTATGGGTGGTTTATGAGGACATTTCAAAAGTCCTCATAAATCAAATGGCTTGAAAAACATAAAAAACAATGTTTTATTAAAAAAATTTAAATGCAGCATGTCTGTTATATGCCTTTATTAAAAAAACGTATTTAAAAAATACAAGGCTTAAGACATTTATTTTCTTTTTTAATGAAGGCCAAACTACACAGCAGTGAAATGGTTAATCTAGCCCCACTCCCCCTCCCCTCCCCCCCCACACTCACAGACACACACACACAGAGAGCAGTCACAGAGACGTAGGCTCAGAGAGAAATGACCATATTCAAACCAAAATATCTGACTTCCTCTTGGTTGTTACTAATGACTGTAAATTAGAAAGTTGTCTGGCTGGAGGAGAACTATATAAATACAGATTTTTGTAACTCTAGATGAAACTAACCCCCCCACTTTTGTCAAAAGGTGGCGCTACTGAGTCCCTGCACTACGCCCGTTTCTGAAACTATGCACATGTCACCTGGCTAATAAATGTGATCTGTCTGTCGAGTTTCATGCAATTTTAAGCAATTTCAGGCATGCTAAGAGTCTCAAAAGCATCCAAAAATAATATTAAAGTTTGATGGATTGCCACAGCAACAGTTTCAAAGATATCAAGAATCCATTCACAGGTCTTCATCTGCCGTGTATTTACATTATACAAATGAAGTTTGAAGCAAATCGGGTAAAAATAAGAGGGTGATTTCAAAGCATTTTGAAAGTGACACACTTCCTGCTGCCAGTTGGTGGCGCTATAACTTTGACTCACAATAGTCACATCCATATGATCGGGCTCTTACAACGAACACACTCCTGAAGTTTCATCAAGATCAGTTAATGTATGCTGAAGTTATGACACACTTCCTGTTTCACGTTTCTCGCCATAATTTTGTTTCCTCGCCACGGCCAAACCGTTCGAGATATCAAAAATCCCCTCGCAAACTTTCATCCTCAATGTCTTGACTTCACGCTGACCGAGTTTCGTGCCGTGTGTTTGAATTCTCTAGGAGGAGTACTTCAAATTCCTTTGCGTGTCTTTTACCAACAACCCTAAATAGCCCACTTCCTGTTGGGCTGGGGTAAAAAGTAAGAGTGTGAAGTATATATGAAACGATGAGATCTACATGTGTACCGAGTTTCATATTATTACATGCAAGCGTGTTTGATTTATGGACCATGTTTTCGGACCCCGTTCCAGGGGGCGCTGTCGAGCCCCCCTGCCACGCCCGGGTACCATCTTCAGCCCGGC
This sequence comes from Chrosomus eos, assembly GCA_036326025.1. Taxonomy (NCBI): domain Eukaryota; kingdom Metazoa; phylum Chordata; class Actinopteri; order Cypriniformes; family Leuciscidae; genus Chrosomus; species Chrosomus eos. The sequence continues at coordinate 32,362,659 of CM070821.1, forward strand.
CCTGATGGCCGCGGGTTCTGACATGTGTGCAAAGTTTCAGGAGTTTTTGAGCATGTTAAGGCCTCCAAAAGTGTCCAAAAGGTAGTAAAAAAATAATAATAATAATAATAATAATAATAATAATAATAATAATAATAATAATAATAAATAATCCTTAGGAAAACAATAGGGCCTTCGCCCTTTGGGCTTGGGCCCTAATAATAATAAATAATCCTTAGGAAAACAATAGGGCCTTCGCCCATATATATTTATTTATATAAACTACAATAGCCATACCTGTTTTATGTACTGAGTTGATATCATTTTGGACACAAGAGGGCAGTATAGCCCTATGTATTACTTGATGTATTTATTTTTTTCGCATTCTGGCTGTTTTTAAACTTGTACATTATTCTTAAATTGAAAACAAGAATAAAATGGCTTTAGTTCTGATATTTGTATAATTTTATCTAGAAATAATTGGTGTATAATTAATTTTTTAAAAGATATGAGGCTTTTAGTGTTTACTTTTTTGACATTGACTTTAATCCCTCGCCATAGCAAAACAATTTGAGATATTCAATAGCCATTCACAATTTAGCTTCTTTAATGTATTTTCATCATGTTGAAATAGTTTGGTGGGAATTAAATAAACCACTTAAGAGGAGTGGGTAAAAAATCAGAAGCTGATTTTGCCAAAAATACACATTCAGACCAAAATATCTGACTTCCTGTTGATCCGAGCTAATGATTGTTAATTAGAAAGCTGTCCGGCTCGAGGAGAAAAATATACATATCGATTTTTGTTACTGTAGGTAAAACTAATACCCCATTTTTGACTAAAGGTGGCGCTACTGAGCCCCTCACCACGCCCGTTTCTGAAACTTTGCACATGTCTCCTGGCTAATAAATGAGATGTGTCTGTCGAGATTCATGCAATTTCAAGCATGTTAAGAGTCTCAAAAGCATAAAAAAAGAATATTACAGTTTGATGAGTTGCCATGACTAAAGGTGGCGCTACTGAGCCCCTCACCACGCCCGTTTCTGAAACTTTGCACATGTCTCCTGGCTAATAAATGAGATGTGTCTGTCGAGATTCATGCAATTTAAAGCATGTTAAGAGTCTCAAAAGCATAAAAAAAGAATATTACAGTTTGATGAGTTGCCATGGCAACAATATTTTAGAGATTAAATCCTTTCACAGGTCTTCATCAGCCATTCGTTTACATTATACACATGAAGTTTGAAGCAAATCGGGTAAAAATAAGAGGGTGATTTCAAAGCCTTTTGAAAGTGGCACACTTCCTGCTGCCAGTTGGTGGCGCTATAACTTTGACTCACAATAGTCACATCCATGTGATCGGGCTCTTACAACGAACACACTGTTGAAGTTTCATCAAGATCAGTTAATGTATGCAGAAGTTATAACACACTTCCTGTTTCACGTTTCTCGCCATGATTTCGTTTCCTCGCCACGGCCAAACCGTTCAAGATATCAAAAATCCCCTCGCAAACTTTCATCCTCAATGTCTTGACTTCATGCTGACTGAGTTTCGTGCCGTGTGTTTGAATTCTCTAGGAGGAGTACTTCAAATTCCTTTGCGTGTGTTTTACCAACAACCTAAATAGCCCACTTCCTGTTGGGCTGGGGTAAAAAGTAAGAGTGTGAAGTATATATGAAACGATGAGATCTACATGTGTACCGAGTTTCATATTATTACATGCAAGCGTGTTTGATTTATGGACCATGTTTTCGGACCCCGTTCCAGGGGGCGCTGTCGAGCCCCCCTGCCACGCCCGGGTACCATCTTCAGCCCGGCCCTGATGGCCGCGGGTTCTGACAAGTGTGCAAAGTTTCAGGAGTTTTTGAGCATGTTAAGGCCTCCAAAAGTGTCCAAAAGGTAGAAGAAAAAATTAATAATAATAATAATAATAATAATAATAATAATAATAATAATAAATAATCCTTAGGAAAACAATAGGGCCTTCGCCCTTTGGGCTTGGGCCCTAATAAATAAAAAAAAATAAAACAGTACATGAACGTTTAAATGCAAAATGTGAAAAGACGGCTATATAGCCAACTCAATCTTGAAGTATTCCCCTTTTCCCTATTACATTAAATTGGAAAATAATTTCTTTACACAACCTGACTTTGCAGAAATGAAGCTACATAGACCATGGTAGTTAATTAGGTTCTTGGTATCATGAGTAATGATAGATAATATAAATGGTCTGCTCTTGGGGAGAAGAGAATTCATTTTCATGAATGTTAATGAACTTGTGAAATGTGTTTTCAACACTTCAACACTGTATTATGCTGGGGATCCTGGATGTTATTCAACTGTGATCATCTAATTACAGAAAGACACAGCTCTGTCAGAGAAACATGGTCTTCCAAGTATGTTTCTAAGGGAAAATAATAATAATAATAATAATAAATTCAGTTCAGAAGTTAGTTGTCAAAGCAGCATATTGTAAAATATGTAACCTGATTTGTTTACACTTACCACAACCTAGTGCAATGTTTGTTGTTAGGATAAGAAGTTTTAAAAGTTACATTTTTAGGTTGATTAAATTTGTAGGCTTTTCTACCTCAGCGGTCTATCAGCGCTCGTCAATGTCAAAATGATCGAGATGGCCAATCAAATTTACTTACTTACAAACTTACTGTCAATGTCACAATGCAAATGAATGCGGCAAATGAATATTTTCGACATATTAGACATACAAATTGAATATACAAAGTGTAATAGACATGCAAAGTTAATGTGTGCATTTTTAAATAAAATATTTTTACAAATAGCTTAAATTGATTACTTCATAACTGCAACAACACCTACCTACCATTCTTATTTATGTATTTCCTTTTTAATTTTCTAATTATTTAATTCCTTTATTACTATTATTTGTTAAATAATAAATCCCCCACCACCACCAAGCACAAAAGTGAAACTCTGTCTAGCCTATGCCTGCAATAACTTGATATTCTCAGTCACTCCGTGAAAGCTTCTCGTCATTGATGGAATCCATCTTAAAGTCACTCGAAAAAAGCCCTCATTCTTAAACTGTACCCCCTTGTTTCAAAGAGAGGAATAATCCACACCAGATGAAAGAATCAGAGTAGAATAGAACAGCCAGACAATCAAGCTCGTCAGCACAAACGCCCTCTTTACTTTGAGTAATTACCATTCCTCTGCAATAATTATACCACCTCAACTCAACTACCCCTCAAAGACTCGCCTTAATGTACGGGAAGCCAAAAGGCCATTCCTCTAAAGAGCCTCTCTGGCTACTTCAGTCCTTTTCTACTCAGCCCATTAGTCTCTATTAATATCCGACAGTCAAGTAGGCATTGTGTAAAGCTGGAAAACCTCAAACCTCTAACGGCCAATGTGATAAATTCATATTGGAAGCAGATGTGCTGGTGTTCCCACAAGTAGATGATCTATGGGTATTTTAATGATGCCAATACCAATATCTAGAGAAACAGGATGGCACTTAGCTGGTATAATGCACATTTATAGGTAACACATTTTAGTGACACCAAATGAAATGTATGCAAAATTTCTGTCTTATTTTAGACAATATTTACTCAAAATTAAATAGGCCAGGCTGACTAATCTGCCGGTGAGGACCATGTTCACACCCTAATTAATAGCAACCAATTTTTAAAATAAAAATTATGTAAATGGTGTCAAATAAATGTTAATTTCAGTAATTTTCTGCACAACTCATTACAATTTTATTAAATAGACAGTGGCCCCAAAAGTATCTGAAAGTATTTTTAAGATAAATGTAAAAATAAGTAAAAACATATTGCCTTAGATAACATTGTTTTAGGTAACAGGCAATTCCTATGTATTTTAAAAAAAATACAGAACAAAACCAAATTGACCACTGAAAACACCATACTGGCTGACCAATACTATCTGGCATACACCAGCTTGAACCAGAACCAGAACCTAGAAATTCAAAGATAAGGTTTTCTTTTTTCTTTTTTTTTAAGGCCATGCTGGGATCAAGTCACAGACAAGCCTGGGATTACTTTTAGGTGGCGGTGCCCTGCAAATTCACTATAACAATCTGATGCTGGTCCCATTGAAACCCATTAAAATTGCAGTACGATGGCCTGCAGTGTAAGTGGCCAAGCTCAACTGCTTTTCTGTTGCTGATGAGAGCAACCATTTCTGGACAGGAGTTTTTACATTGCTGTGTTAATACAAAACACCTTTAAATAGCTGCAGAGAGAAAACAACAACTATTTTCATTTTATTTTATTTTATTTATTTAAAAAAGGACAATTCACAAATCCATCTTTAAAGTCTGAATGAAACACAATCGCAATAGTCTTTTCTTCCCTTGACTAGATTTTGTCCATGGGATATTGATTGGATGGTTGTGGTTTGTTATTGCTGTGATGTTATGTGATTGACAGGTTGTCACGCCCTCACACCAGTAAACACGTGAAAGAGAAGAGAAGAGATGTTACTGTGAGAGCAAAGGGGAGTTATTTTGATCAAAGATTACGAGGGCACATGAATACAAAATTATTTGCACAGATAAATCATTTATAATAAATACTATAATACTCAATAAAAAATAAGAATTGTCAAGTTTGAGTTCATGGTGACTATAAAATTACAATTATGAGTCAAGTAAAAACCACAGGTGTAACCCAGTGGTAAGTGTCCTGGTATCATCTATCGAAAAACAAGCCAACGGTTTCTAAAAACAAATCACCTCAGCTCCCATGACATGGAAAGTGAAACATAAGACATCCTAGACATTTTTTGACAAGACTGTTTCTGTAAAACATTCCTACCAAAGTAAGGACAATTCCATTGGAAATTCAATCCATTTCAAGCAGCAATGTATTGAAAAGAAAAGGTTTTATTTGATGGTGTATGTTGCTGTTCCTGAACAAAATAAGCCAGAGAAAGCTATGATATAGAGGGTGGTTGACAGTTTATTGAAAGATCTCAAGCACTGAACACAAAAGAATATGTTTGTTTGTTTGTTTCTGTTTGAGATTGAATTTGCATTATAGAAGCCACATTATAAAAGGTGCCATGCACGTCTTAGATTTAAAAAGTTGATTCTTGATTTTTATTTTGAATCCCTGATGCCTTAAACACTGAGACCGAATAGTAGAGTGATGTAAAATATGCTTCAGATTTCATGCTTGTAATTCTATTTTTAAAGCCATAATACCACTTAAAAATGCTTGTTTAGCCAACAGCAAATGATGAATGACTTTCACAAATGGACATGTAAAATTCAATTTGCAGTTGTCAGAAAATCTGATATGGAATTTTTCAAAATACACAATCTCATTACAGAACAGACAAAATGTCTTTGTGTGGGGATTTGACATGGCATAATGCAGAAAAAAAAAGTTTACGGGAGGCTGGGCTGTTCATGCGTGTCCGGTCTGAATATCTTTACATGACAACTAAAATGTAACTATCAACCAAGTTCGGCGTGACACCGCTGAGAACGACGCAGCATCCTTCTTTCACGCAGTTATAGACATAGCGGGTCTGTTGAATTGTTGAAGCCGAGGTGGGGTTTCCACGCAACACGGGTCTGCTTGTCTGGAGACACCAAGCAATTCATGGAAGAAGTGGAGGGAGGCTTGGAAAAAAATGCGCTCCCCTGACAATGCAGTGCTTCAGTGCTGCTGAAATTGTACAAGAACCCTTTTCGTGCTTGGCATGTAGTCTGTTATATCGTGGAGACAGGAGCGTGCATACAAAAACACGAGAAACACAACCCAATCAGCTCTCCTTAATAACCACTGAGAGCTGAGGCACTGTTGATTAATAGCATTAGTCAAGGCAAAAGCATGTAGTGTATTAACTGTAAATTGGCCTTTGGAGGCAAGGGACCCTTGAAGGAATACCTCTCATTCATTTACATATTAATTCATTTTACACGAGTTTATTTAGTTTATTTTAATATGAAAACTCAAGAAGACCATCTAAAATATTCACTTATTGAAACACTGCAAACAAGTAGAATATACTGCAGAGTGCAATAGATATATTTTCCTGCAGAAAGGCGTTTAGAAAACAAAAAAGCACATTGACGCCTTTAATATATGAAGATATTGAATCAACCACGCCGAACGTGGTTGATAGTTACATTTTAGTTGTCATTTATAGGAATATTCCTAATTTCTATAAACTTCCTTTAATATTTTGTTTATAGAAATTAGGAAAATTCCTATAACAGAATATTAAAGGAAAATATTGTTTATTTTAAACAAAAAATAGCAGAATGACACTTATCTAGCAAAACATTTCACACGTTTTTTAGGCGCTGTGCAGACCGATCGATCGATGTGTGACATCAAAGTACCGCAACTAAACTAAACTAAACTAACTAAACTAAACTAAACTAACTAAACTGAAAGATTAATGACCAAGTATGACCAGATAAGAAGTCTATTAACTGCAGACTTTTAAAATTGGGAATTGCATTTTTAAAATTCCATATGACCCTAAAAACCCTGCAAACCACGTGTAAACAGTTTTCTCACTTTGTAAACACCCCCAATAGCATGAGACCAGTTTCACAATCCTTAGAGTCTGATAAAAATGCAAGACACCACTCCAACTGAGTATAAAACTTATGCCATGAGGAGCATAATGAGGAACATAAGAAGAAGAGACATGGACATTTGCCTGCTCTCTCTGCCACCAGCACTATTAAGTGCTTTTTGCTTCAGTAAGCCAAGCTGTGTGCTCCAATAAGGCAAGCGTTTGCTGCTCATTGCAACTATTTGAAGCCTCACCAATGAGCAGATCTCACGACAAGCTTATAGGGAGAAACGGACTGTGTGGAACTTTAAAAGAGAGATAAGGATTTCACTTTTCAATCTATCTATGGGCACAATGCCCAGAAAACAGCACGGTTTGATTGCAAAGAAATATGCCAGACCCCTGGACCCTAATGTTATCAAACTCATCTGTCAATATCAGCCAGAGTGTTAAAAAAAACGCACGGACAAGACTTCTATTGACTGGTTAAGAATGTGGATTAAGCAGATCATAGGGCTGGATTATGAGCTCTGTCCAGGGATCTGATGGCAGCAGGTTTTCAGGCGGTGTTGCTGGAAAATGGACTGACGTAAGGGAAACTGTGACCTTTGTGCGGGGCCCGGCCAAGTCACGGCGCTTCGCTCCATATCAGCGCGGTCAACAGGGCAACCGTCCAGCATCTGATGTTGAGCGCATTACCAGCCAAAATATGCATGGAGCATTCAGGGGGCATTAACAGCTGACACCGAAGCCGGATAGCGAACAGCATGGTCTCTAAACATAAGGCCCAAACTGTGGCTGATCTGAATCAGAATGCCTGTGCTTTTAGCCCCGCTGAAAATACAGCATTTGTCCTGCATTGTATGCTGGACTTCCTGCTATATGGTCAAATCATGAATATTAATTGGGAGTTGAGAAGAAACCATATTGCCTTATAATCCTTTAAAGCGTACAAAACAATCATTCTCGCATCTAGACTAACATGTCAATATTACCTTAGACCAACTATTAAAACTGAAGTCTTCTGGTTTAATTTTACAGTAAATAGGCCCTACAGACGATAACCACCAAGTACCAGCTGCTGTCGCATGAAACACAAGGTTTGGATACGAGAGACAAAAAAAGTGGAGGTCTCAAATACCCAGATGAGCTGTCATTGCACAGCATTGCTATTGATAACAGTTATTATGGGAGAATATCTGACCTCGAAATGTCACAACTGACCAATAAGAATCAAGCACTTTAGAGAGTCATGTAATAATAACAATAATGTTATTCAGAAGACAGTTTTCACATCTTTGGCATACAGAATGTTGATACATGCTTGTCAACAAACTAACAAATTAACACTGGTTCCAATTCATCTCAAAGATCATTAGAGGGGTTCAGGTCTGGGTTTCATGCAGGTCATTCAAGCTCTTCAAAACTAGACTAACAGTAAACTGTTTCTTAATGGACTCGCATGGTCAATGGAAAGATCCTTTTAACAAGCATTTACCAGCCTGGAAATGGTCTAAAATGGTCTTTTCAGCAGGGTGAAATTAGGAGGGAGGAATTGAAACTTCACACAATTTTCCTTTATTTAGCCTTCGACATTAAAGACATGATACGCATCTCACTTGGATGCTTATCAAGCTACTTGGCCAGTTGTTATTTTCTTAAACAATCACAGGCTTCGCTATTTGTCTGACACTGTGGAATAAACACAGACTATTCAAGAAAAGCAATTACCATCGGGTCATTATCTATTGAAGCATTGCCTCTCCAACGCCATGTCTGCTCTCTCCACTTTAAACATTCATGTTGTTTTCCACAACTCCACCATCCACTCAGAGACAAAAACAAGAGTGAAAACTTCAGCGATCGACAATCGGTCTTAAAAATAATGAATGGTAATTATAAGTAATTATCTGTGTCTTCAATTACGTGAATAAAGTATGGAATATAATCTGGCTGTTTAATTGGTATCATTTACTCAAGGGGTGCCAATGATACTCTCGAGTGATCTCGAGTCGATTTCTGACTGATCCGAGGAGGGCCGCTGACGAGGAAGCCTGCACGAGGATGTCGGAAAAACGTCCAAACCTCATATGAAACAAACATGCCTTTGCCAAGACACGCCACCCATCAGCCATTATTGATCTGTGCCTTCAGGTATTTAATGAACCCTCAAGAGAGGAGAAAGGCAGGATGGGTGATGGAGGTCTCCGATGCTGCTTTAATGTGATCCCTGTAGCATCTCCCCCCATCTGTAATTAATTCTCAATTAAAGTGGCCAGCCCAGAGCCCTGATACAGGGAACAGGAAGGAGGGAGGCCTTCGGAGTCTCATTAGTAGATTTACATCGATCAGATACATCTGTTCAATAACAAAGAAGGAAGACGTCCTACACTCTATTTTTCACCTCGCAGAGGAGGTGGGATAAATGCTCGCAAGCCAATGTCGAAAAAGACGTTCGGTTGGGAAAGAAGGAGCCAGAGCAGATGGGCAGCAGTGCCGTATAATGCAGATGAATGGATGCATTTGGAAGCTGGTGGGATGATTAAGAGAGGTTTAGAATGTCACCTTAAGGTGAGAAGCTGTACATGTGCATTTCTACTGAATTACAACGAGACTGTCTGTTTATGATTGGTGTTCCTCTTGGTCTTTTTTTTTTGTTCGCCAGTGCAACAACTCTCTCTCCCCTTCTCTGGCATAGATGCAGATAACCTTTTGTTTTCTACGGCATAATTTGTCACAAAAAAAACTTATTTTGAACAAGGAAAGTCATAACTCAGTAAATCTTGCTGGTCTACAATGCAAAGACACCGAAAAATGGAACATTAAATGTTCTATCTGGGCAAAAGCTGTAACAAAATAAATATTGTCGCAATTAGGGCTGCACGATTTGGGGCAAATGTCATATTGCGATTATTGAGGTCAATATTACGATTGTGAGATGCGATTGTGATATAATAAACAAATGGTTTCATGAGTCAACTTGCTTGGTTCTCAAGGAAAATGCACACACAGATTAGTGATAATGCTGAAATGTGTATTTCTCAAATCAAACTAGCAACAACAACTAAATGATTGATAACACCTATAATGATTAATAAGCCATTGATGTCTGGATAAAAATGTCTTGTGCGCATGCATGATACTGGCACGCGTCACAGTCAGGACATTCATAGGCAGCGCATTCTTTTTTGTCTTGTCGCGCATGAATGGTTTAAAAGCATTTGCATGAATAAAGGGCGGGATCATGTAACACTAGCCAAATGATGCCAAAAATTAACAGATGCTGCGCTAATAGCCCTAATTTGTTTAGGCTATTTTATATAAAATCACAGCATTTTGCATCATATAATCGTACAGGCTTGACATTGCGATTGCGATATGATTAATAGTGCAGCACTAATCGCAATAGAAATCTAAAAGGAAGATTCAGGTGAAACAGGATTAAAGCCAACTTTTTAGGATAAAACCAAAGTTTTCTTGGAAACAAGCTACAGTTTCAACATTTCTACAGTTGTAGTCAAAATGAATGGCACCCCTGGTAAAAATATCTCTGAAGTACATTTCCATTAATATTTACCTTTTTTTATCAGCACACCAGGGTGACTAGACCATGAAATTTTCTAGCTATGACTTCTTGTTTCACATGAGTTTAAATATGAGGAAACACAAATGCCAAATTCCCATTAATCATCCATTACAATGAGTAAAACCAAAGAATATAGTTCTGATGTGCATCAAAATATTGTTGAGCATCACAAAATAGAAAGTGTCTGTAAGAAAATAGCTAAAGAATTGAAAATCCCCATTTTGACCATCAGGGCAAATAATTAAGAAGTTCCAATCAACTGAAGATGTTACGAATCTGCCAGGAAGAGGACGTGTGTCTATACTGTCTTAATGCACGGTGAGGAGAAAGTTTGAGTGGCCAAAGACTCTTCAAGGATTACAGCTGGGGAATTGCAGAGATTACTTGAGTCTTGGGGGTCAGAAAGCCTAAAAAAAATATATCAAACAACCTCTACATCACCACATGTTGTTTGGGAGGGTTTCAAGAAAAATCTCCTTGCTACTCCAAAAACAAACTCCAGCATATTCAGTTGTCAGACACGACTGGAACTTCAAAAGGGACTGGATTCTATGGTCAGATGAAACAAAAAAGGGCTTTTTAGTAAACCCACCAGATGAGTTTGGTGCAAACAGGATAAAAAGTACTCCATGCCTACGGTTAAATATATATATTGCTGGATCTTATATGTTGTGAGCCTATTTTTAGCTGGAGGTCCTGGACATCTTGTTCAGATACATGGTATGGATTCTAGCAAATACCAACTGATAAAAAAATCGAAATCTGATTGCCTTCGTTGGATCTTCCATCAGGACAACAGTCCAAAACAAACATCAAAATCAATACAAAAATGGGTAACTGTGCACAAAATGAAGCTTCTGCCATTACCGTCCCAGTCCCCTAAACTGAACCCAATAGAAAATGATTGGGGTGACCTGAAGAGAAGAAGCACCAACATGAACTTGTGAATCTGAAGGATCTGGAGAGATTCTGTATGGAGGAACGGTTTGAGTTCTTCAAACTCATCAGGCATTATAGGAGAAGACTCAGAGCTGTTAGCTTGCAAAAGGAGATTGCAAAAAGTATTTAATAACAGGGAGCCAATCATTATGGCCAGCGTGTATTGGAGAAAAGCATTTATTTCATAATGTGATTTACCCCCACTTTCAATTCTTTTACTTCAATGAAAGGTTCGATTTTTGCTAATTTTTTAAATGAAAGATCAAAAGTATAAACAATGCAGATGTACAAACGTAATGTACAAATATTTGTTATTAATTAAAAATGTATTATTATCATTATTATTTAACATTAGATGGTTTATTGTAATATAAAGTATTATATTCATAATATAAGGTTCATTGCCTCTTTTTTTTCACAGTGAAACTGTGAAGGCAAACTTCATAGATCAGTATTAAAGTGCCTGTCTCTCAGTTTTAGAGGCAAACATTCAAGACCAGATAAAATAAATCATTCTAGACAACAAAATCTAGTAAAATCAGAAAATGCATACATCATGAGCTTCAAGCTTATTAGATGATTCAAGTCTGTATATTTTTCAACTTCTGTATTCTTCTGTCCCATATTTCAAAAATACCATATCACCAAAAATTGCAATACCTCTGCAAATTTCTTCACCCTAATTTAATTTAATCCTCCATATAGTCAAGAACTCAGCAAACATGACCTAGTTTCACTCACCATAGAGAAACTTCCCTTCAGCCTTCTCAAAAAGTATTTATTTACAATCTCTAAATGTCCCTCTTCACAGACAGAGGTAAGCATTCTTTTAAGTTCAGAAAAGATACTTATCTAAACTGAAAAGTACATTGCTTTGTTTTGCCAAGTGCATTATTGGACAACACCTTCTTGTGTGGGACTTGGGGAATGTGAGTGATAATTAGATCCATCTTTAAAAAAAACAAAAAAGCGTTTTAGTCTGCACCACGCGTTTACTGAAATTATTGTAATCTTTGCACATTACCCTAACCAAACATGCAATTAAAGGTTTGGAGAGTGAACAGTTTTCTCCTTTGCGATTCAAAGTGATTCGCAAAAGTGAGCGCTTATCACACAAATGACACATTTAGAAAAGCTGCAGACAGAATTCCCTGACCACATTACCACTAAGATACCAACTTCACTGCACTAGTACACTTAAAAGTAGCAAGAGTGGAGAAACTGATAATGGGTGTACTCTGCCAGGCTTGTCTTGACTTGCCAACAGAGCAGTCAAAAAAACATTGTGGTGTTACTTAATTTTATACAAAGTCGTTAGATGCAAAAAGTCAACAGGAGGTGGGAATGTGGTTTTCTTTCAAAGCGTTGCACAACAACTAGTCAATGACAGCAACAGATGCTTGTTCCCTGTTAGTGGCACAAAACTCACAGCAAGAGAGCGGCAACCTTGAGCAAATGTACAGGATTAAAAAGAATTACACCGCTCTTTGTAAAAACAACTTTGTAATTGCAGTGCGCACGTAACATATTGTTTTGTTTGCAGTGCACGCTTAACTCAAATGAACCCAAGTGCAATAGTCGCTTAACCGCTTATAAAGTAGATTAAAGTCCCTGACTTATGTGGTCATTAAGTCTGAACGCTGAACATTTAAATGAAAAGTAGTAAGATTTTTGCACTAGTAAAACGTACGTATGTTTAACTCACTAGTTTATCACCGTTAGCATCAGGGCAACAAAGCAAATGCATTAGTCAAGCACGCACTGATCTATAGACAGATGGATGGATGGATATATAAATTAGTCATCATGTGGCCCATTAGATGTTTGCTGAGGACCCCTAGTGGGCCCCGGGCTCCTGGTTGAGATTCGAGAACCACAAGCTTAGAGACTGGCGTAGAACTTTTTCTTGGAAATGAATAGGAAACACTGATTAAAAGCTCAAAGCGTAGAGCTCAAGACAGCATGGCTGGCCTGTAGCCATCGAGCTGCAGTATTCAGGTGCACAAGGCATGAGTCTTGGTCTATCTAGCAGCTTTGGACACCGCAGGATACGGCTTCTTTTCCATGGTGCGACAGATGGACAGACACAACAACCCAGTGTGTCAAAACCCGCTGTAGCATTCACTCTAATTCAATTATAAAATTGATTGCCTGGAAGTCAGCCTCCAGCTAACATACACTTTGGTAAGCACGTTTAAGACTTAAAAGTCTTCTGACACAAAGATAAGCAGGTATTTCCAGTGTTCTGGAGTAGAAAACTCTGTGTCTGGAACCAAATATCAGCAATTAAGTTTTTTTTTTGTACTGTTTTCCACCCAGCCTGGCAAACAGGCCCAGAGTCGCCATTTAAACATGTAAAAGTTCACAGTGTTTATGTAATCGCTATTGACCTTTAATTATATTTATCTTAAAAAGCGCTTTGCAATTGCATAAATTAGTTATTTATGAGCCGAAACGTATGCATTATTCACTGGTCTATTTGCATGACAAATGGATCACGGAATTAATTGCAATACTTAATAGTTAATGCAGAATCAGGTAGGGCCGGGCCATTGGTTTCTGAAAATATCCCATTCTTCAAAATTAAAGATGGTGGGGTTTTTTTTTCCTCTCAATTTGGAGAGGTGAATAGTTTTTTTTTTTTTTTTCATGCAGTGAGCAGTAATGGACTCCTTGTTAAAAGGCTGAAAGGCCATCACAAAGCCTCCCTCAGCATAAACACTCTAAGCAACTTTATTATTTGTAGTGAAAGCCAAATGGCTACACTGTCAAGATAGATGGACAGTTGTTATTTTTCCGGGAGTGAATTATGTTTTCAACAGGTAACTAAATTGCGCAAATGAGATTTCAGTTGGAGAAAAGTCAGTGCTTCTACGCTGACATCTTTAAGACTAAATTAATCTGCCTCATCACAATGAACTGGGCCACCGTCGCCACTGTCTCAGCTGCACACGTCATCCCTGCAACAGATCGGAGTGTTTTAATATGTCACATGTGAAATCTTGAGCTTGATCTTCCTTTTCAGAACAGATTGCTTTCTGTCTACCCACACACTTCTGTCGCCCGCCATCGCAGAGATGGGCGCGTGCGTCTGCAGACATGAAATGGGGGCTGAGCGAGAGTGCGGCACATAAAAGGATTGACTGACAGAGCTGGTCGCTCAGTGAAAAGCAGGATAAGGGATAAACATGTTGAAGATAGATATCTTCCTTTTCATTCTTTCCAGCAAACACAGAATGTCTCTTTCGTTCACACGTCTAGCCAGTCTAGTCCAGTTTTTCCTCTGCTCAATGTAGGTAGTTGACTAGGAATAATCCGTGGTGACTTCTGAGATGCTTTTTGAACAGGAGACACTTCAAATACAGTTAAAAGTATTTAATTTTTTTACTTTTACCGTCTAAAATCTCAAAGCTTGAGAACTTTTTATCAGACCTCAAACATTTATTTTAATCTTATTTTAATCCTCTTAAAATAGGATAATCAAAAATAATGATTTTATTTTACAACTGTGTTTACAACTGTGCCTCTCTTCAACTTAATAAAGTTTTTTGAAAAGTTAGTGATTTCTGAAGGATCGTGTGAAACTGAAGACTGGAGTAATAGTACAGAAAATTCAGCTTTGCCATCGTAGGAATAAATTACATTTTAAAATATATTAAAATAGAGCACAGTTGTTTTAAACTTTAATAATATTTCACAATACAGTGAACAAATAATATATATATATATATATATATATATATATATATATATATATATATATATATATATATATATATATATATATATATATATATAAATATATACTGTATATGGAAAATGAACATTCACATACATTCATGTATATAAAGTGTTTTTTAAAGGGGTCATCGGATGCCCATTTTCCAGAAGTTGGTATGATTCTTTAGGGTGTTCATGTAAAGTTTGTAACATACTTTGGTTAAAATACCTCAATGGTTGTATAAAATAACACCCTTTTTACCTCCTCAAAACAGCTTTGTTCACAGCGACCCATTTCGGTGCATGTCTCTTTAAATGATTGTGAGCAACTACCCACTCCAACCCTCTCTTCCGTGGGAAGTATCGACACAAGACATGTAAAGTGCTGCCTTGGTGGACAGTATACAAATAGCTGAGGGCAGAGAAATATGCTAATACGGGACAGTCCGTCAGTGATCGTGGGCGGAGCATGAGCAATGTGACCATAAAATATAATCATATTTCTCAGAAAATCCAAACGGCTTAATTATTGAGAAGTTTAATTATTGACACACTGCAAAGGCAAAATTAATTGAAAACACCATATAAAAGTGAATTTTGCATCCTTTAATAATTTAATTTAGAACAGTCCACATGGCAAAAACGAAGGACTCCAATTAATTTGGCCAATTAATTCATGTAAACTCAGAGATGACAAATCAAACAGGACTTAAATTACCACATGACCAGGTGTTGTTAAAAAAAACAGTAGGTAATTTTTACTGGGTAGAGAGAGAGAGAGAGAGAGAGAGAGAGAGAGAGAGAGAGGAGAGAGAGAGAGAGAGAGAGAGAGAGAGAGAGAGAGAGAGAGAGAGAGAGAGAGAAGAGAGAGAGAGGGAGAAGAACTGACATTTCTCATTCACAAGGTAATAAAATCGCAGAATAGCACCTATTAATGCTGAAATTGCATCATGACAACATGTAAAACAATTACCGTCCAAATAGGGCTATAGAGAGCCATTCCTGTTACAATACCAACCACTAGCCTTCCCTATGTGAAAGTATAATGGATTGTGGGACAATCCTTTCCATATTTCAGTCCAATCAATCATAATAATTTAGTGGTGGCATTTCTTCTTTATTTCTATGTGCAATCCAACAACTTCTCTGGAATAGCCTGTGAAAAGGCAATTATCTATCATCTGTGATTCGGCTCGATACCGGTCCTGATTAATGTGTAATTGGAGTCAATGATAATTCTTTAGCAACGTTTAATCGCACTTCAGCTCCAACAGAGCTGCCAGTAAGCAGACATACACAAATTGCTCTGAAATACACAAAACCCTTTATGCCTGTGAGCAGGTCCAAACTTTTCTTTATTGGCGTCTAACAAGCTTCCTATCAGGCAGGCAGGTGATGTGGGCGTCAGGGAAGCCTCTTCATTCACATTTTCATTACCTTTTCCTTATCGGCTGCTTGCATTTCCTTTCTTTGTGTTTACTGAAAGAAGTATGGCAGCATCTCTCCAGACTGCTGGGTTTCACTGTAGCGTCTTCAGGATGAGAGCTATATGTGCTCACTTCTGATTTGATGTTGGGTGCTGCGTCCCTTTCCTCCGGCTGCATTATTTCACTGTCAGAGGTGTGAAAGCAGAGACGAGGGCACACAGCTCCTCCGAGCTCAGACTCCTTTCAAGGTTGATTGTCACTCAGCGGCATCCTCTCACCACTGTGTCTGAGACCGTGTGGAACTCTACCAACTACTTTCAGCAGACGCCACCGGCCTGCTTTAATCAAAAACAACTTTAAAATGGCCCCTGTAGCGACTGAGACACAAATATTTATTATATTTAACTGAATAATCCATAATATCCCTCCCTCAACAAGCAAATGATGGGCTAAAGTTAACGGCGACTAATACAGAGGCAGAAACAGGTGTCCGGATACAGGACACATTAAGACTGATACAACCCAAAAGAATTTGGAGGAAGTTTTGACTCTCTCTTAATTCTCGTTGAAAAGGGCAAATAAACCATTTTAAACCTAGCCTATATATTCTATAACCACTTGAGAAATGTATAAACATGTATCCAACTTTCATACAACTTTCTATGTAGCGTCTACACTGAGAAAGCAATCAGGTCGAATGCGTTTTCGACTACCTCTGAAAGAGGTTGAAAGTGGATAAGCTCAAAGCGTTTTAGCCCCCATTTACACCTGTATTTAGCATCGTCCACTTGTGATACGATCGACCAAAATGCATCTGAATACCAGATGTAAACAGGGCCTAAGTTCCATACAGGTGAAAGTCTCCTAAAAAATATGCTTGAGAATCTCAAAAAAAAAAACCATGCTACTTTTCATGCAGAGTTAAAGGGGGGGTGAAACACTCAGTTTCAGTCAATCTCATGTTAATCTTGAGTACCTATAGAGTAGTATTGCATCCTTCATATCTCCAAAAAGTCTTTAGTTTTATTATATTTATAAAAGAAAGATAGGCTGTACCGAGTCTTTCCGAAAAAAACGAGCGGCCGGAGCAGGGATGGAAATTAGCACCCGCCACCAGCCAAATGCGGGTGATTTTGTGTTGTGGCGGGTAAACTCGCTTCACCTACCGGCCACCGTGGCGGGTAAATAAAAATTGCATACTGTTTCACCCGGACGGCGGACACTTTTAGAGGAGGCACACCTTCAACACCCGCGCGCTTCTTCCGTCGAGGCTCGGCATGGGAGCGCGAGAGGCGGTTTTCCGTCCAAAGGGAGAGCTAGCCGCGAGCGCATGGTGTATTTTTAGGGCGGGGTAGCTCTCTTGTAGTAAAGAGCTAGGCGCGCGAACATCTACCCACGCGCTTCTTCCGTCGAGGCTTGAGCGCGAGAGGCGGTTTGCCGTCCCAAAGGAGAGCTAGAGAGACGTGAGAGAGTGAGTGAGTGAGTGGCAGGCGCGAGCGCGATCAACGTGTGTGTGTGTGTGTGTGTGTGTGGAGAGAGAGAGAGAGGAGAGAGAGAGAGAGAGAGAGAGAGAGAGAGAGAGAGAGAGAGAGAGAGAGAGAGAGAGAGAAAAACATACATACAGGACATCATTCAAAAACTGCAAAGTGTTTACTTATATTTGTGTACACTCGCAATAAAACACAACATTGTGCTTTTGTCACACTCTAAACTCTTGTCAAACTGTAGCCTAACCTACAACTGTCACCCAACCACGCGCAGTTTTAAAAGCAAAACATATTTATCCAACCCCATTTCAAAACAGGTTACATCTTTTGGACATTCATCATATCGCATTGGTTTTCATTTCTTGTCCTCCGAGCACTAATCTGTTTTTTTAAGTTACACATTCTACATTGATTGATTCAAAAAGAAAATCAAATGTGTTTTTAATGGTATATTATTTTATACGGAAATCAATTATTTAATTCAGATGAGAATAAAGTTAAGGTTAATTAAAATTAAGGAAAACAAATAAATTGATCTGAAATATAGCAAATTAATTTTAAATTCATTCAGGTACAATTACCAAACATATCTCAAGGTCTTTTTGTCTTTTTATTAATTTAATTAATAAACTAATTGTATAAAACTATTGTCAGTGCACTACAAATAAACTGGTTCTATGCCTTTATTAATAAAACGTATACAACTTAAAAATACAAGGCTTAAGACATTTATAAAAATGCCTTCTGCATTTTTGTTTTGCTTTTCACTCCATTGTACCGAAATCGTACCGAACCATGACGTCTGAACCGAGATCTGAACCGAACCGTGACTTCTGTGTACCGTTCCACCCCTAATGCAATACAGTTTCATTATTGTTCATTATTATCCATACCTTACTTTTAAATAATTTGTGCGACTAAATCATGTTTTGCGCCAGTAACTGAAAAAGTTAGTAGCACAAGTGCCACCAGTGGAAAAGATTAGTGTAGTTCCCTGTCCAGCATAGAGTGCGGTTCAGCATCGGTTCAGTTTTTTGTTTAATCTGCCCTACTCATTTAATGAAATGTATATCAGTTCATGGTTTGTGTGTGTATAAGAGAGAAAGAGAAAATGTCAGTATTGCATTGAGACTTGAGATTAAATAAACTGCTTAAGTATTGTAGATCTTGTAGTATTAATTTTCACATGCAGTTACACATTGTCGGTTAAAAACAAGAAAGTGGCTGGTAAAAACATTGAGTGGCTGGTAGATTTTGAAATCCACCAGCCACAGTGGCCGGTGGACAAAAAAGTTAATTTCCATCCCTGGGCCGGAGGCGTGTCGTGTGGGCGGTGCTTACGCGCCGATAGCTAACAACACAGACATTTGAAGCAGTTTTACTCACCGCCTGCGGTTCCAACGCACCGTGAACCTTTATCGTTGGGACTGCTCCATCCTTAAGCAATGGCATTAGACGATCTGCAAATCCGGCGTAGAACTGAACTTCCCTAAAGCCGAGCACAGCGCTTTGATGGGCGTACTGCTTTCGCTCTCTCGCTCTGGTCTACGGGTGCGCGCGCGCCCTTCCGGAAGAATTGCCCTTAGGACCCGTATAAGGAAATTCCGGCCTAGCTGACGTCACACACACCCATACTCGAAAAAAACTTTCCGAAACTTGTGACAAACCGGAAAGAGTATTTTTGGCACCGAAATACTCAATCAAACGTACAACTTAATTTTCGAAACTTTGTCCATGTTTAGCATGGGAGTCCAACTATTTAACAGTGTAAAAAACTCAGTATGCATGAAATAGCATTTCACCCCCCCCTTTAACTATCGAGTAATCAAACATATCTACTGGTATTGAGACACCAACGTGCCTGGACTGGATTCTCTGGGTCTCTGCTTTAGCAGTGACAACAGACTAATTTATTTAAGAGTGAAGGAGGGAGTGGATGAAGACAAATGTGGGCAGAGGCCTTGGGCTAGAACAGGCTCACCCCACAGATGCCCCAATTGACTGATGATGGCTCTCAATAATTAACTTCATAAAGGGGCCCTACCAGCCAGCAGGTGTATTAAAACCAGGCCACATAAACGGCCTTTATCGAATTAGCCAAGCCTACGTCATTTTTCATTTGACTCCTCAGAGCCAAACCACATTGATTCCAAACGGACGTGTCCATTCGGCAAGAATATGAGCAAAGGGCAGCGGCTCGAACCCTCCTGTGTGTGACGGGGCAAAGACGTATTTCTCAATCGTGTCATCTCCTCCTGATTACATTTGTCTAACACATCATTTACTACCTGTTGTGAGGAGTGCCAGGAACAATGACAAACTGCTGAAAAAATGAGAAGGAAAAAAGCTAGCTAACATGATTTGAAATAATAACAGCAAATCACAAACACATTACCCACACAATTCAGCTCAGAACAAATCTGATATCTCATTAGTTTCAGGAGAGCATATTCCTGGAATTCAGACTCCAAAAAGCTCAAGAATGGCTTCCTTGGCAGTTTCCGAATTTTGCTAAAGCCCCTTTTAAGCAAATCAGTCCACTCAGCAGCTTTTTGTAATGCTATTTTCTAGTCATGCTACTACAGCTATCTACTTGAATGAAGAAAGAGAGAAACTGCCAAAGATTTTTTTTTTTTGTGCCAAGCTCACATTTCAATAACATGTCAAATCACCAATAAGATCTGACAAAAATGTACCATTACTTTGCTGTACCATTATGTACCATTACTTTGCTCATATAAGCTGCTCAATGAAAATAAATAATTATAAATAAATTATTTTTAATTGTTTTAAATAAATTATTAATAATTGTTAAAATAAATAATGAAACAATTAATTCACTACAAAAAGGTATTACGGTATATTAAGATTAATGTAATAATAATAATAATAATTGCTATCATTATTATTATAAATAATAACATTAATAACAATAATAACACATTTTTGTTATTCTTCTTCCTACCATAATAATTGAGCTCATGTTTTAATTATATATCAAATTGTTTTATTAATTAGCTCATCTTAGGGTAAAAATGTAAGGAAAATGTAACTGTAATATAATTCAAACAATTATATAAATAAAATAAATAGAAAATCTATTATAGTATAATAAAATTATATTCTAATAATAATAATCATCATCGTCATCATATTCTATTCCTATCCATTTATTCTCAAATCCACAAAATAACCAGTCCTTCCAGAAAAATGTGGAGTTTTTTTGTGATTGTTGCGGGTAAAAATCCTTGATTATGCGGCACATTTTCATAAAAAATGCGATGGAATATGCAGGATATTTAGCATATGCAATTTTATGCCATGAACTTGCAAAAATTGCAGTTTGACCCTTGACCCTCACTAGGCTACCTTAATGTAAAGAGTCATTTCTCATTTCTTATTACTTCCTATGATAAGCAAGCATACTACATCACAGAAAGCGCTGGGAAGATTTAAGTTCTCATCTTGTTTTATTTCAGACCTTAATAAACACACGGCTCAAACTTACAAAACATTGATGAGTCAAACAAGTTCTGTAGCTTTACAAAAGGAATATGTTACAACTTCTGTAAAAATGAAAAAAATAAAATATAAAAAATAAAATGTGTGCTTCCTGTTTTACAGCTTTTCGATGATGTTCACGCGCGTAATTACGTCACTTCATAACGTTCCCATGGCAACAGGAGAAAATGGCTGATCTTGTGTGAAGTAAAGCAACATTTTTCAACTTTCTGCTAAGATATGTGAAAATTATGAAATCATGCAAGCCTCGCATATTTTGCACGGAAATCGCCAATTTATGCAGCGAAAGTTCAGCGTATTTGAAAAAATGCGGCCCCCGCATAAATATGCAGACTTTGGCTGATGATTATGCATTGAATTTATGCGATCACATAATAGCGTTTTTCTGGAGGGACTGAATAACATTTTTACCCTGGTATAAGCTATGCAAATAAACAACCAAAATATTTATAATATATATTAATTTATAATTAAATAAATACAAAAAAATATATTATAGCATAATAAGATTATATAAATTCTAATAACAATAATAATACATTCTTATTACTATCATAATTATTTGCCGATCTCATATGTTAACGTCAAAACACCTAAGAGCCAACAAAAGTGGTTTAATTAATTAGTTTATGTCAGCCAAAAGAAAATAATTATTATAATAATTATTATTATTTGTGTATTTTGCTGTAATTGAACTAAAGCTGTATTTTTCAAAAGTTCTGTCAGGGTTATGTTAGGTTTCATTGTGTTTTGGTTTCCATTATTTCCCCTGTTTCTGTTTTGAAGTCCTCATTCACTGTTAGTTGCTATTGGTTTCTAATTAGTGCACACCTGTTCCCTGTCTCTTTGATTACCTCCAAGTTAAAGTTATGTTAGCGATGTTAGTTCTCTGTGATAATACAGTATATTGAGTTTCTTGTTCACTCTGCATCATGCATCTCTTGTCGTTTGGATTTTGCAACATGCTCAATTATTACAAGTTCTGGGACAAGTGATTTTTCAAACAAGTAAACAATCAGTTTTTCCCGTCTAAAATACAAGTACCTCAAAAAGCTTTTGGAAAGTGCACTTTGGTGCAATAAAGCTGCCAGAACATGCAGGAGTTTGGGGGTTGTTAAGTCCCTTGACAAAAAGAAATGTACATAAGGCGCAGAAACACAGCACGTGTCTGCTGTCATTGTCACCGCACAAACACCACAACCCTGTTGCTTGTACAGAGGAAAGTAATCGCCTTCCTGTGAGCACTTCCTTTACTGTCTGGTTTCTTGCTGGTGGTACTCAGGACAGGATGATTCTAGCGTTTTATGTGCCGAGCGCGATGGGAGCCTGAATAGCTCGTAATGGGTGGAAACATCAAAGATCTCAAATAATGAATGATGAAAAATTCAGCAAGGTAGAGGAGGATGCAAGGACAAAGCGATGAGAGGTAGACGCAATATCTTATTTCCAACCTGCTACTTTCATCTGCAGAGGCAACAGAAAGCACTTCTCACCAATGGGGTAATTATCGCCATCATGAAAGTTTCATGCTGTCTAAAGGGGAAGCCAGTGTGGAACAATAAGAGTGACTTTCAAAGGCCCGTGCTTCGCTGTCCTCCCCTGCTTCGGCATTCACCTCTAGACCTTTATGCTTTAACAACCTTCTGCCTTTGTGTGGCTCACAAAGAAGAAATGAAGACCAAAAAAGTAAGGGAGATGGCGAAGGAGAAGCCGTAACCCCCCACAAGAAAACATTCTGGATTGCGGCACAGTTATCCTTCAGCACGAGGCTGCGATAGGAATCACACAGAGCAGTGTCACCAGTCCACACGGCCGCTTATTTCATGCTACATTAACAGACCAAAGGGACATTTCGGATACCAAAGAAAAACTGAAACTACACTGTAAAAAATTTCTTGTCAAATTAACAGTAACTTACTGGCAACAATTATCCAGTAGTTGCTGTATTTCATTCAACAGTAAAATTACTGTAACACTAACTACAGTAGTGTTAAGCATACTGTAAAATTAAATACATTATTTTACTGTAATTTTTTTATCACGTTGAACTACAGTATTACACCGTTAATTTTTAATAATACTGTATAGTATTATACAGTTATGAAATGTTATTTTATTTCTTTTATAGTGCTACTGTGTAACCTGTAGAATATGTAGAAAATCCGTAGAAATATTATTTTAACTGTTAATGGGAAATAGAAAAAAGAACAATTGAAGATTTAACTGCACAACCAGGTTTATTGTGTATTTTCAAACAATACATTAGTAGTAATAATGTAATATAATACAACAATAAAAATCTGTTTTAAAAAAAGACTAATGATAAATTTATCATTAATAATTAAAATCAGTCAACAATTCATGTATTTCAATTCATGCAAAAATGATCCTGAAGAGGTAAAATAGAAACTTGAAAGCAGAACAGGTGAGGATGAAGGCTAGGTGAGGAAAAAAGTGGAAGAGCAGCGACAGCACTTCTGATAATCCTGCAAGAAATAAGCACAAATTAATCAGAGGCTAAACATAAAAAAAAAACTAAATCACATTATGAACACCTTTTAAGGGGATTTTTTTTTTGCCTGCGGTATCCACCTTATTTTTCACAGAAGAGTGGGCCGGTTTCATACGCTTACAGTTATTTCTAGCTGTACACAAAAGCTTGTTATGCTTCTTGATATTGCAATTCCTTACCCTATTATTTTAATTGAATGTATCATAATTGTTAACACTAGTTTGAGGCACAAATATTTTTATCATTTACAGCATTTGTTATTCATCTCTTATTTCCTTATAGCGGCTAACAAACCGGAAGTCTCGCACATTCACAGAAAATAGCTTACTTCACTTTTGAAGTTGAAAAATAAGGTGGATAATGGATATACTGCTTGCATGTTGTGTGGCATACATATACATATATCGACTATATTAGGGGTGGGGGAAAAAAATCGATTCACATATGAATTACGATTCCATCTTCTGCGGATTCAAACCGATTCACACATTTCAAAAATCGATCTTAATGTTTAATAATGTGATGATGTTGTTTCAAAGAAGGACAGTTTAGAGAGTCCACACGCTTGAAACAGAGAAAGCATTATGAATGAAGCTTATACTTTACTACAGAAGTTCATATCAATATCTTAACAAATAGAAAATAGTCTTAAATAATGTTTAGTTTAGTTAGTCGAGCACACTTCAGGCTTTTCTTACGATCTTTCCATGTACGGGTAAGCTACTTTAGTTTTTACATACAAGAAACACGTTCAACATGGTACCGCCTATAAAAGAGCATGAACATGTCCTGTATCAGAGGCTAAAGTAATAAATATTGAGAATGCAATGGTCCTTATTCTATATCTCTGACTCCAAACAATCGGCCACTGATGAGGGCTGCGTTTCCCCAAAGCATTGTAACCTTAAATTAATTATAGAACAATTGACCCTTCGCAAAGACCCGCCCCCCTTAGTTACTGTCGCTATGTCCGACAAGCTACGCCGCTCTCACGCTCTCACCATGTTCTCACGCAGTGAAAAATACATCGCGGAGCAGAGAGGAGACTGACAACACGCGGACAGACAGGACAGACTAGGTTACTTTTCGGTTACTTTTGATATTAAACATATTAAACAAATACTCACCTTTCAAATATGGTCATTTCTTGAAAGAAATTTAAACAATAAATACCGTTTTGTGGCTCTTTAATGTGCCGTGACAGATCGCTGTAGAGCATCAGTTAAAGCTGCTCGTGATCCGATCATCTCTTCCTTCTAGTTCATTTATAGCATCAAATAAACATGAATGGACATAAGGAGGAGTGTTGTTTTAACCGTGGAAAGGCGTCAGTATATTCAGTTTTTCAAGTTCAAATCCTCCCATGTTAATCTACTAACTCTCCTGACTGCTTTGTCGGACAAAATGGCGGATGGCGAAGTATGATTGGTCAGAAGACCTGTCAATCAAGCTCCACGCGAAGGGTCAATTACCACCAATGGTCTACAATCAATTTAGGC
The DNA here is from genome assembly GCA_036326025.1 of Chrosomus eos. NCBI lineage: Eukaryota > Metazoa > Chordata > Actinopteri > Cypriniformes > Leuciscidae > Chrosomus > Chrosomus eos. The sequence continues at coordinate 32,387,872 of CM070821.1, forward strand.
TTACGATGCTTTTGGTAAACGCAACCCAGATCCTGATGATAGTCAGTTCCTTTCATAGATATGTCTGTTGACTTGATGCTCACTAATTTGAATGATGAAAAAGATGCGTGTATGAATGCTGAGCGGCAGCGGGCTAGATTAAATTAACGCAGATATGAGGTGTGTATAATTTAAACTAAATAACTCCCACTCGATTGGGAATAACAGTAGCTGCTGTTTATTTCTATGCTGTTCGATTTTGAATCCAATTTAAATTTGATATATGCATAGAATATATTTAAAATCTATGATCAAATGTAAATCTATGCATATATCAAATTTAAATTTGATTCAAAAGAGAATTGATTTTTGAATCAAATCGTGACCCCAAGAATCTATTTGAATCGAATCGAAAATTTATGGTTTAAGTCATTTCCGCCCTTTTTGGATTTTTCTAAATACAGATTCAGACACAAATAATTTCTAACGATATGGGCTCCGCTGCACATCCCTAATATCTCTTACCTTAATGATTTTGCCAGTCATATTCTGCAAAGTCCCTGATGAAAGATGTGTGAATTCAAAGTTCTTCCTCCGAACAACCTTCCCACTCTCTCTGCTCCCCTGGAACTGTGATCTGCATTTTGAATTTTCAGGATTTATCCTGAAACCTTTAAATAAATAAAAAAATATTTTCCAACTGAATAAAAAACAACAACTCTTACGGACCATTTCTTTAATTGTCATTCTAACTGCATTCTAATAGGCTTCATCGCACAGTTTAAATGGATAACGTTAATTCACTTCAAAATGAAAATTCTGTCATCATATACTCACCCTCAAGTTGTTTCAAACCTGTATATATTTCTTTCTTCTGCTGAACACAAAGATATTTTTAAGAATGTCAGTAACCAAACAGTTAACTGGGCCCATTGACTTCCATAGTATTTTCTTTATCCTACTATGGAAGTCAATGGATCCAGTTAACTGTTTGGTTATGAAAATATCTCCCTTTGTGTTCAGCAGAAGAAAGAAATGTATACAGGTTTGAAACAAATTGAGGGTGAGTATATGATGACAGAATTTTCATTTTGAAGTGAACTATCAAGCTTGACTCTCAAGGCGTCGTTTTTTTTTTTTTTTTTCAAATGAGTAACAAGTCAGTTTGCACATAGTTAAAACATCAATTACGATATTATAGCTGACAATACTGTAAATGACATACCTAGCTTTGTCTTTGGACAAAAATGCACACTTTTGAGCGCTTCCATCAGATAGACTGAGGTAAATATGAGCGCGCAACTGCACAAGGTAACTTTACTGGCTGATCGTCAGGTCCTCACAGAGACGAGTAAAAGAAAATAGTGATTTACACGAAAATAAGCGCGAATGAATAAATCGATAAGAGGAATCGAAATGTTAATTTTTATAACAATAATCCGAATCCTAACCTTGGGTATCCGATTTCAGGATACATTTCTCGATTTTCAATTCCCAACCCTATGAAAATGTACGTTAGCCTACTGCAGGCGCTTCCACCGACTTAAAATGGTAAATAACAAAATGTTTAGATCATTCTGACCGTATACGTGGTCAGCTAATAACTGTTAAGTTAATAATTAGCTAGAATCCATGTATGCATACAAATAATAAGATTTAGTACTTACCAGATGACGAAGTTCCACAGGTCGGCAGAAACAGACACGATCGATGCACTGACATGACAGTCACAGAAAAACTCGTTCAAACTCAATGCACCCCCCACTGACAGAAATTAATACTGTCATGGTCACCCCATCCTGAAAATGTTTTATGTAGCCTAAAAATAACGTTGCTATACCAATTTTTCCTGCGGAATTGTGTGTGTTTTTTTTCGCGGTCAATTTGCACTGCTGTATTTAGATTTACAGTAACTGATAATTTCCCAGAATGCATTGAAAATCAACAGTAACATACTGTCAACTTTGTGCACAGTACATAACTGTTGAAAATACAACATAATACTGTGACAACATCTAAATCTACTGTAACTTACTGTACATAGGTTATACAGTAAGAAACTGTTGAGAAAAACAGTATAATCCTGTGAAAACAACAGAAATCATTTACAGTGTAGGAAACACAGAGCTCAAGAAACAATAATGCTGAAATACTGCACATCGACATGTGATGAAGGAATCTCTATTCTTTAGGGAATATTCAACGGGCTGTCAAATAGAGAGTTGAATTAATATATTGAATACATAGCTCATCAAGTTATAAGCTGATTGCAAGAAAACAAAGATCTGCAGGCCAAAGGAAATGAGCATTTGCAATGAAGCCGTGCTGGAATAAATATGACCGCCTCAAGCTGCTTTCACTGAGTGGTGCCTCTGCTTTCTCTCAATGAGATGCTTTTTCACACCGGAATTTGAAATGGACAGCTTGAGAATGAATGAAAAGTTGCTGTGGACAAAAACGTATTTGGACAATCGAGCCTTTAGGGGTGTTGAAATTAATTGTTTCTACGATGCATCGAGATGCGGGCGTGGACAATTCTGCATCGATGCATAATAGATTATAGCCTACTGACGTTTATCTGACATCATTCGTGGCATATACACCCTTCTATTCCTAACTAATGTTAACAAATGAAACAGTATTGTAAAGAGTTACCCACATATCTTACTATCCCCAAACTTTTGAATAACACAATAATGCAAACTATGCCAATCTGAGTCCATCTGTGGGGTTTAGATCCTCTATTGGTCAATTATGCAGATACACAGGTCAGAGTTCACCACCTTGTACTTTGGTGCAAAGCCAAACACATAACATCTTTGGATAAGCTTTCTTTTCCACTCTCCTCCCAAATTTCAAATTGTAAAATAGCTGAGAAAAGTAAAGTTCGGTTACACTTTATATTGATGGTCCCTTTTAAACATTCTGTTGATTATATGTAACTTTGCAACTACATGTCAACTTACTCTCATTAGAGTATTAGTAGATTGTCTGCTTAATATCTGCAAACTCTTTATTGTGAACATTATAGTTAACAGAATGTGTTGAAGATGTTGATCATATACTACTTTTACGTACTAAAATTACTTTTATAGGCCACTGTACATTTTAGTGGTAAAAATCACAAAATAATTATGATTAATAAAAACAGTAGCAGTTATGACAGTAATCAGCTGATTATGCAAGCTGACTTCTCAGAATCTCTAGTGCAGAATGTCAAAAAGTCCATGCTTGTATCATTATTATTATTATTATCATCAATGTGGCAATCTTGTTATTTTGGGCACCTCTTGACTGAGAAATTGCCATTGGTCAAACTAATTTATATGTCCATACTGAGCATCATTTTTGCAACTGAGCAAAAGTTTTGAAGAGGGCATCTCAACAAGGAACCATTCAACTCCCCCACTCCACTTTTTCTAAAGAGCATTAGTGTTCTTCAAAGCAGCACTTATCAATTCTGTAATGGAAACATCTTATGAGACTCACAAAAGATTTATGTTGTGGCATGTTCATCCATGTTAATATCAAGTCAGGGCTGTAGATCACAGCACATAGATAAACGTTGATCCTACAAGGGCAGTTAATGTAATGACCATGCCAGTCAAGTGCTTATGAAGTACAGCCCAATTTCCCAAAGTCCATCCCGGGGATTTTGCCCAGTAACACATAGTGCCAGTTTAAATGGCTAAGCTGATTGCATTGCTTCAGCCGCTGCCACAGAACAATTAAGGATGTGACATCACATCCAATAGTGTGCTAATGTGCTTGGCTGGATGTATGATTGCTTGATATTACTCTATCGTCCTCAGGGCTGGGTGAGCTTCTGGGTTCGAGTCTGGATGGCGTAGACACCATCTGGGCCGCGTATAGGGTCAAAGCAGCAGCGCTGTCTGGGAAAATCGCCAGAATCCCAAAGGTACAGATTCCCTCGGTTGCAAATATGCGGCAGTGAACATTGTCAGCAGTGGCATATTGATTTTATGTATGCGCCTTGCTTTCTGTCATGATGCAATTTTCTGTCAAAGCACTGGCAGGAGAGCACCGGTCCAATTATTGAGCTGGCATGTTGCCAAGCCGGCCTTAACTACATCTACGAAGAGCCCAAATATATCCACTTTCCAACATACCTTTCAACCAAATACACAATTTTTATGCAACACTACTGTTTCCTTGCTTCCCTTGTTCCCAGTTCTTCACTGTTTACAGAGTCACTTTAAAGCAAATCGGTTCACTTGGCCAGCAGCAATATCCAGACATGCAATTACACGTGAATGGGAAAGTACTGAAATGTATGTAATTGTTTCATGAAATTACTTTTCCAGTAATGTGTTCTTAAAGGAGAACTACGGCGCAAAATGAACCTTTGGTCTAATTACCAGTGGTACATAGTCAACCGTTCTCTGAGATTTGTTTTCATGATTATCGAATGTAAAGAGTTTTATCTCTAAAAACTGTTTAGCTTATAACGCTAGTATATGGGGCATAGAGTAATGAAGATAGAAATCGCTAGTTAATACCACTAACAAGGCTCAAAATAGCCCAACACTAACACGGTAGCATAATCAGGGTCCCTACATCCAAACCGAAGCATTGAGAACGTTGTAAGTATACAGACCGTTAAATAAGAAGATATTTTTGAAAGACAGTCCACTTCGCGAAAACAGGCAGGAGCCATCTTTGGAAAACAGTCTCGACTAGTCGAATCATGAACGCCGAGCCAAGTGCGCTGGTGAGATGTGAACGAGCCAGAACTTAGCTCGGCGTTCGTGGTTCGACTGCTCGAGACTGTCAATGCATTTTTTTTATTATCAATCTTGAAAACAATTGTGCTGATTAATATTTTTGTGGTAATCATTATACATTTGTTTAGGATTATTTGATTAATATAATGTTCAAAAGAACAACATTTATTTTAAATAAAAATATTATTTTAGGCTTTTAGTGATTTTACGTTATGAAAGTTGCATAGATACATATTACTCCGCTTCGCGTCGTGCCTAACAACGCCCTTCAGCCGTGACTTATTCACGATACAGCACAGTCTCTCATGCCTTATTGCTTACCTATGAAGCATATATATTCAAGCCACAAAAACAAACAAATTACAGATGGTGAAGTCAGTACACACATAGACTTGTTCTAAATCGTTGTATTTGAATGAAAACTATGTGAGTGACACTGTGGTGCGAATTTTAAAGACATGGCGTGGCGTTTGCTCAGTGTGCAACCCTCTTTACGCATTATTTTGCTAATGTTTGAGGCTCCTTTTAGGGGAAGAACTTGCCATCCAAAGTGATAGAACATAATTTATGAATCATAACCCGCCAAATTGGCTAGTGTCTTGATATGCGTTACCAGCCACAGTGGATTTTCACCTGCATTTGGCGGGTGTTCATTTTAAACCCTGTTTATAACATAATAAATGTCTTTAGTGTCTCTTTTGATTAATTTAATGTGCTCTTGCTGTATAAAAATATTTTTCTTTATATTTCTTTTAAAAATAAAGTCTTTTGAATGGTATGTTTATTGTTTTGTCATGCGTTTCTGACAAGGCATAAGTGATTGAATCAGATATGGTGATTGGTTATCCACATGCAACGGATATTAATTCCAGGTGTAAATGGGATCACAGAACCACAACCACAGTTCTGAGCATACTTTTGAGTGTTTTTATTGAAAATCAAACTGTCTGAACATCATTCTAAGTTAACAAATCAATCCAAGCCCGAAGCCAAATGAAACGAATCCAAACCATTACTACCCCAGGTCTATTTCTACATTTACCAGCGTTAGCCTGTTTACTTTTCAATTACACCATCTACCGAAATCAAATGCAGTTCTCAAATGGCCCCACTGCTGTATGTGCGAAGTGAAAGGCGAGTCATTAGATGTGTCTCAGTGGTGGAGTTTTTATTTGAGTCTCGTCGGAATGAAAGACACTTGACTGATAACGGTGAATCGGATCAGCCTCGTCGATCTCAGCCTGGGTGAGTTGCTAATTAGAAAAAGGCAATGAAGAACTATCGTAGCAAGATTAAAGAAGGGCCAGGAACAGGCATTAATTGCACTTCTGTGACAAGGCAGTGGGAGAAAAACACTCGCGCACACACTCAAAGAAAGCCGTGCACAGTATCCATGTCTTCTGCATCACTGGCTGAAATGTCTGTTTTCGCCAATATTTTCCAGTGTGGGCTCCCGTAAATGGGTGCCCAGAGGGATTAAGCGTGATCACTGAAGGTAATTACATCTCTTACAATGTGCCATGTGAACCCAAAGCCATAGGGACCTTTGCTGGGTCACCCAGAACTTTCCTAATGAACAGGCATTCAGGTATAAAGATTAGACAAGCAATTACGCTCTACTTACACTCTGTTGCTGGGAATGATCTTGTAGCCGTCCCTGAACCATGTCACCTGTGGCCGCGGGAAGCAACTGACCACTGGGGAGTTGAGGATGGCGGCCCGGCCCTGTGTCACCGTCTTTCTTTGGTCATTGTCTATAAAGTCGCCCATATCTGCAAGAAAAAAGTAAGGGGTGTTATTACAACCATGGGAGAACCTTATTTTTCCCCCAAAACAAAGCCATCCTGATGATACATTCAGGACAACAGAGGCTTTTGGTACAAACTGCAGAGGTGTTCAATCAGAAACATTTATTCAAACATTTATTCATGGCGCACAGCACTGCAAGATTGCATCACCATTCAGAACAAAAGAAAGTCAAGCACATTGTGCTTTGATTTTGTTGACATGCTGTAATTCCAGCGGTGCAGTTTTCGCATCAGTGTTTAAAGCTCTCTTTTACGGGATGAAAAAGCCAAAAATAACTGTAGCCATTAAATTGTATTCATAAACCGGCTAACATACACTTACGTGCACATTTTTAGCAAATCAACTACTGTAATGTAACTGTAAATGTACGATGTAGTTGTAGTTGTAGCGATGTAGTTACGCTGACGCGAAGGTGTGAGACTTATTTAATATAAAAAAATGAGTGCAACCTAATTGTAAGTCATGAACATTGGGAAGAATGAGTCTAGAGCCCTGAATAATGATTTCTCATTTAATCACTGTGATAACTCCATCCTGGCTGAATGTTTTTCCGAGTAAAAATGTTGGAAGCATCTGGAACAGTCAGTCTGGGTCATTGTGAACCTTTAAAGCATGTTATAAACTCTACAGTAATGGTTCAACCCATAGTCACCTTTTCTCCCACAGCAGTCTTTCACTCTTTCGGTGTAAATCCTGCCTTAATCAATGCATACCTGGGAACCTTTAAATGGTATCACTCAGGTCTTCACATGAGAGTGCAAGAAAGATAAACTGTTTTTCCCATGCATTTACAAAGAAGAGTTTAAGCTTAGGAAAGGATGCAAAAGCACCATAAATGTATCAAATACAACATGTATTGTACGGACCTGTGCATTGTTTAGATGTCTGTATATACTTCCATGCAACAGTTTTTGCATTAATGCAATGATTTAAATTGATCAAGAGTGACAGTAAAGACATTTAGAATGTTAGAATTTCATTTCAGAAAGAAGATTTCGATTTCAAATAAGTTAAATATTTACCACGTTTCCACAAACATAATATTAAGACTTTTTAACATTGATAATAATGAGAAGTGTTCCTTGAGCAACAAATCAGCATGATTTCTGAAGGATCATGTGACACTGAAGACTGATGATCATAGCCATCACAGGAAGAAATTAATAAATATAATATTTATTATAAAAAATATTTAAATAGAAAAAGAGTTATTTTAAATTGTAATAATATTTCCCAACATTAATATTTTGCTGTAGTTTTAATAAAATAAAATGCAGCCTTGGTGAGCATAAGAGACATTTAAAAACATTAAAAAATCATACCAACCCAGTAGTGGTGTGTGGTGTGTGTGTGTGTAAATATATGATCTACCACAGAAACTCACATGCCACTTGTATCTCGGCTCTTCTCTGGAGTAGAGCGCCCATCCTGTTTCTCACCACACACTGGTAAACACCCATATTGGAGCGTCGGAGAGAGGAGATGGTGAACCTAAGAGAAAGAAAAAAAGAATCAACCACTTAAAATCCCAGAATGGAAAAAACAACAACAAAAACAACAGTTCCCCGCTATTTGCCAACAAATTCAAGGATTTTCGACTCAAATGTATTCCCATTAAGAAGGGTTGGGTTTAAAAGGTTAACCCTTGCAGTCACAACTCCTTTTTTCCCCGCCAGTTCGCACATTAGCGTGAGCAGAGCACATGGAACTCCTCTCCATGCCCAGCTATGATGACGTGTATCAGGTTTCAGCCAAAAGGCCACTTCGACTAAAAGCAGAGGTGGTGAACGCTTTGGCATCAAAAGCTGTTGGCATTTCCAAATATGCTGAATATATGACTAATGCACTGTTGCTCACTACTTAGCCAAATCTGTTTATGTCTCTGAAAATGCCACCTGGTGGGTTTGTGCATCTCAGTGGTGGTTTCCCTCCATCACAGGAACTCAATTGCAATACCGGGGCAGCTCTGAGCATGCTGTTTAGGTGATGAAAGATAATGAGAAAAGCAATACCAATTAGAGCCAACCAGCTCTGTAGATGAACAAAATGCAGAAACACTTGACATGAGGAGTTGCAAAGATGTGAAACACCTACTTTAGCATGTATACGACTCCTAAATGGAGGATAAATCAAAACATCTAATGTAAAAGTTGACATTAACTATGAATCAGGTGTCAGCAGTGCACATCAGGTAAGGAATGAAAGCATTATTTGTCTCTGAAGAGAGCCGGGCAGCGCTGCAGCCTTTTCTATTAAGACTGAAGGAATCTGTAGGGCCAAATCTTCAGCAGTTTTAACACTGCACACGTCTGAGGAAATGTTGAATGCTAACAGAGGCTATCATTACTGCTGATTAAAAAAGGTCAGGCTAAGAGGCTATCATTACTGAGAAATTAAACACATGACATGGAGAGAACTCAACTAGGAAATGATATGGTTGATTAAATGTACTACTGCATAAACTAGAAGAATTTAGAAAGAAGAAAATGCTAATGATTTGAATGCACTTCACTTAGTAATTTCATTTCTTGATAAAAGGAACGTTCCAGGTTCAATACAAGTTAAATGTTAACAAAATGTGTTGCTCCATCAATGTTTAATAAAAACATATATTTTTTTTCTGCAATCATGCACTTTGGGAGGAGTGAAAAGCGCATTTTTCTTAAGGTGTGCCTTTAGCCCCATTGTACCCTACCTGTAGGAAACATCTAAAACATGTAACACTTATTTAAAAATAATAACATTTTCATATTAAAAAAAAAAAAATCTTTATATATGTGAGGGTTCTTCAAATTCAAATTCCAAGTTACTTTCATTAAAAACTACACATTATTTAAGTAATGAGAAATAACAGATCCATAAAAAACAACAGCACAATAAGAAATTTTTTTTAAAGGTTAATGGTCATGTCTTAAACCTGCCACAGACAGTGAATAAACGTTCTGCTTGTACAGAAGAAAAGCTGCAGGGGAGATTAATATTGGACTTTTTGTCTCTCATATTGACCGTGAGCCTCTGCTGTTCTCTCTCCTTGTAACCTTGAGACAGTTCTGAGCAGGAATTCATCTCTAGAAAGCCTTAAGATGAAAGCTGGCACTCACTTGTACTCTGGGGAGAAGGCTGTGATATCTGTGTTGTTGAGCATCCATTTGAACTCCAGAGGCCAGCTGCCCTCCGCAAGGCAGGTCATGACCAGGCGGTTCCCTTCTAGGTGGATCTCTGGAGGTCCCGGTTCCGTTTTGAAGTAGGGGGCCACATCACCTGCAGGCAGACATGAAAGAGGCACAGTTAGTAAAGGTGCGAGTTCGCTGTAATGCTACCCTGACCAGGCGCAGGCATCATCAAAGATGAGGTCAATATGCAGGAACATCACTGGTTCCTCAATTTACAACAACCAGAGCCGTCAACTTTGTGGAAATCCACACTCGATAGAGATGCCTATTTATGCCCATTCCTCAGTGAGTGCAAACAAACAGAGGCAATCACGCAAAGGTTATCGTAACATGTTCCTACAAAGGCGGAGAAATCTTTCATGACAGCGCCGGAGAACCAAAGACAGTCAGCGCCAAACCTTTTAAATCCTCCATCTGCAGATTTCGCCACACTTCACAAGAGCAAGGCTCCGAGCTTTGATTTAAAAAAAAAAAGAAAAGAAGCCAGGACACCTGGGTGCAGTGAATCTGACTTCTGTCAGCGGCATTGCTGTTTCCCCTAAAGCTCAGACAAATCAATTGTGCCGTGCAATGGCTCTTTTATACAGAGTATAAACCACCTGAAATATGTAAGCGAGAGAACTACGGCTCAGCCGATACGCACTCACTGCAAAAAATCATTTTCCTTATCATTTTTTACTGGAAAGCGAGACAAAAATAGTATCTAAACATCAAAAAGATTTACTCGAGAAGCAATATGTTGTGATTTGATGCTTGTTTCAGAAAACACATTTTGAATTAACTATTTTTTAACTGTGCTTTCTAATTTTAAGCAAAAACTAAATGTGCAGTAGTTAGATGTATGCACACAATATGTAAACACTATTTTCCAATGCAAAGAAATATAAACTTAATATAAGATATTTTCTGAAAACAAGTGTTATCTTATGGCAATAAATTAATACTGTGTCAGGGATGTTTAGATATTTTTACTGGTAAACAAGGCACAAATATTGATCAAGAAATTAATGTTCTATAGTGCTGAGAGATATAAAGAGGCTTTCTTTTTTCACCTTGGCCTTTACAGATTCCTGTATTGGATGTAGAAAATTGATTTGTTAAAGGTGCATAACGCAGGTCTCTGAGTTTTTGCAGAACTACACCCCCTCTGGCGACAAGCGAAACTGCAACCAGAGGTGTGCACGCTCATGGAGCACACGCACACGCACGCTTGCACGAGCACGAGCTGTTCATAACCAAAGGAGCATCAGCCGCACAAATCTTTTGTTCACAGTCATAATGTCTTCAGAGGTTATAAAGTTATACATCTGCAAGTCATTTTACATATATGAAAGGAAAGGCATTTGAGTAAATTACACAGTTTTTGTTTCCATTTATCTCCATGTTGAACTGTTTTATGCGTTTACTGTATCCACTTATGATTGTATTATTATGGAAACACGTTCATGAACAATATAAGTTATTAATTTGTAAAAGCTTAAAATAATAATCATACCATACACAGTTGGTCAACAAAGTACACTCAAATGTCTCAAGGTAATAAACAATCAAATGGCACTATATCCGCTTTCATAACAAGTAGTTATAGGAACTTAGTTATAGGAACTGTCCACTTCTAAACAGTTCTAAGAACTACTCTCCCCCAAACTCGGTTTTGCTGTTTGCGGTCGCACTGGCCAGTGGCCAGAACCGAGTGACGCGAGCACGGCGGCGGCGGCGGCACATACAACAACAACAAACCAGCATCGCAATGTTCCCGTTCTGCCTACCGGGACCTTAATAACGGAGTACGAATGGCGGCGTTTAAAGACTATGGTGGAAAGTCTAAAGTAATATGATGGAAGAAGATAGAAGAGCAGAGCGCAGGCAGGACGTTAGCAAAGAACACAAGGCTACCGGTAGGCCATACACAAAAACATAGTTAGCATCTTTTATGGGACATGTTTTATGTTTCATGTTGTACTATTCTTCCGAAGACAATTCCTAGTTTATGAACCTGTTCACTGACAATGGTAACGTTAGTCAAATCAATTCTGAATCTGATTGTACATTTATCTAGCTTAGGCTAAAGCATTACACATATTACACATCGTCATTTGTTGTCATAGATTTGCCGCATCAGACATTAGAGACTGTGCTATATCTTACCGTTTTATCAAGAAAACAGCCAACTGAGGATCCTGTTTGAGCCCTAGAGCAGACTGGAGATCTATCCATTTGTTGAAAGCCTTCCCGTCAGGCAATTGTTTACGCATGTATGGGTTAAAAAACGGGTATTTTTAACATGAAATGTTGCGCAATGCACCTTTAATAAATAAATTTGTTAATGAAAAACATTAAATTGCAAGTTCTTTAAATGTATTATTTTGCATTTATACATCTACATTCAGACACAGTTAGCTCATGTACAGGTTCCTGAATTGCTGTGTTTCAGTTAAACGGGCGAAATGTCAAGGGGTCACAAACTTGCTGTAGAGCACATGGTGGAGAAAGTAGACAGATGCAGCCGAGCTGTTGTGGAGAATACCAATGAGGGCTTTAAAAAGGGAATGAAAGGAGTGAAAGAAGGAGATGGAGTCCAAGAGCCAGTAAGACTCCAGGTGACAGCTGAGAGAGACATAGTGTCCTTGAGGTCAGAGCGATTGTGACGGTGAGGGCGAGGAAAGATGGGCATTGCTTTATAGCCGTTTTATGGGTTTACAGTAGTCATCTCTCCAGTATAGAGGACACAAACTGCAAGGACCATATATGGAAGTAGATTTCCTTGTTTTTTGGGGGGCTATGATGAAAATTTATGGGCGGACATCTTGCCAATCACGTCCCATCCTAGAGCTCCATCTCTGGAGAGTTAAGATCAACTAGCTCATGGGTATTCAATTCAACTTCAACAAGATCCAGCCTCTACATTTCACTACTAGCAAAGGTAAGAACAATCTGAGACTATTTAAGGAACCCATTGCTGCGTCCAAAATCGCTTACTGTCGGAGTAGGTATTACATTTGAATTTACTTTGTGACCGTTAAAAAAGTACACTCTATATCGCATGGATATGGGTAGTATGAATGAAATTTGGATGTACTACATCCGCCATGTTGTTACTGTTACTGTTGATTCGCTTCACTTCCATTCAAATCCCCTCCCATGGCCTAATGGGATAGTAAAGGGTCCACCCAATACACACTTCAGAATCTCGGCAAAAGTAATAGGTCATATGGTTTAAGGACGATTAAAGACGCATCTCTTTAGCCAAGAATTTACATAATGCTTACCTTTTATACCACTGTTGAATCAGACCGAATGTATTAATATTATGAACAGCAGCTACGCTAATTATTTCCCATCTGCTTTTCTGCTGTTATCTCGGGATGCTAGTCCTGAGGTAAATAGCGTTCGTCAGCTCCAGTTTGTATCCAGCCTCTCACAGAGACTTCAGATGCCCCAACACCTACGATGAGACGACTAAACGCCTGTGAAGAGAGACTCGACGCCTGTGAAGAGACGACTCAATGCCGGCGATATGTTATGCCCTAAATTAATACATTATTAAATAACTGTATTTTTCTATGTACATTTCTGAAATGCACTTTCTGTAAAGCTGTTTTGAAACAATATGTATTGTGAAAAGCGCTATACAAATAAATTTGAATTGAATTGAATTGAATATGGTGACTTTTCGCATACTGTTTTTTTTTTTTTAAATAATATGTATTCGGACATACTATTCTTTTGGTGTCCTGTTTTTCGCATACTATACAGTAGGGACACATTTGATTTCAGATGCAGCCCATTTGTTGCACAGCTATGAAATTAAATAAGCAATAAGTATTTCATGAATATACATCCCAGAAGCAATTCTAGGACTTTCATTGTTAGGGAATACTAATTGCAGGGTTGATTTTAACACATCAATCCCCCTACATGAGATGCAGTAGTGATTTATGATTTCAATATACTTTATGTGTAAAAGTATATTAAATTTGCTCAATATTGCTGAAGGTTTAAATAAAAGAGGTACCCACGTCTTAACTGACCTACATTCCTTGGAAAACATTAAAATTCAGTTCAATAATACATCACAAAAATGTTTTCTTGAGCTTGAGGGTTTGCAGCAATCAAGAGCTGTAGTAATTAAAGCAAACACTCAATGTTAATCATGGATAATCATTCTAAGATTAATCTCCGACTGTGCTACAACTGATATGTTCAGTCCTCCTCTCTGCCTCTTTAGTTGTACACCTTTGAGGGAAGTGATGCCTGCAAGCTGACACCTGCTCACCTCTAAGGCATTTAAATCTCCTAAATCTAAATTGGGGGCCAAGTATTTCCACATGGCATTTAACCAAGAGTTAGGCAACACTGAAGGAAATGCCTCAACTGCCATGAAGACATGAGGAGCTCTGATTCCCTAAGAGTTCAAAAACAGAACCCTGCTCATGTTGTTCTTTCCTTTTATTCGCTGTAAACATCGAAGGATGTGCCAGGCTTGACACGCCTCTTATTTCATTCCTCCTGCACCGACATAAAACCTGCAAAATGTTAGTAGCCTTATGGTTGGTTGTAAATATAAAAAAAGAGTAGCGAGGAAACTACGCACCCAAGTTTAATCGTCCTCACCGGGGTGAAGAGCACCTTGTTAGAAAGTTTCCAGACGTTAGTATCAATCCATTTTTCATCGGACGCGTTTTACTTCTTTAGCTAGCAGCTTTCCTCTGACAGCTTGATTCGACTCTCACTCATTGTGCTTCTTATTCTTATTTGATGGTGTGAAGATGAGGGGGAAATGCATTTTTAATTTAAATCAGACTCTGAGAGGGACATATCACAAAAAGCAGGATTTTCCCTGCTCTTTTGAAAGTACTATGCAGACATACTCTAATATTCACAATTCAAAGCTTTCTACAGAGCAAATATGGTTTCATCACTGACTACGATTATGATATTACCAAAATTGCACTAGTTGTGTTATGAATATGAGTAGACTTTCATGACTCTCGATTCCGATACCACAGAAAACACTAATATGCTATTTGAACATTTACCTTTGTTTAAAAAGCTAAATATTTATATAAATAAGAATTTTAAATACATCATGTACAGTAATGGCCAAAAGTAATGTCTAACTTTGGAAAATTGACATCTTCACCTTTATCAATATTATTAAAAATGTGTTAAAGATTTTGTAAGAATAGTTGTTGTCCAGGAGTCAGTTTTTTATTTGTGATAAAGCAATGAAACAAATTGTGCAGACATAATTTTTGGCCAGACTGTCACACATTGAAATTATAATCACATGCAAAAACAAGAGAGAACCAATGACATATTAATAACTGACTATGTATTTAATGTGCTTTTTTATTGTGTGTGTGTGTGAGCTTTTTGTTTTTCTATGCATTTTTTGGCAAAGTAAAATAAAACCTGTAGCTGTAGTTTACCCCATTTCTTTGCCAAATAATTTTGTTAAATAAATATCTTAAACAAGTTTAGAGTTTTGTTCTTCCCTCATAAGGCGCTCATATTTAAAATATTTAAAAATATAAAATATTTTCCTAAAATGTATTGGTTCACTCTGACTCAGAGTCATTAAAAACAATCCCCAAACCAATCCCATCCAGACATCACTGTTTGGCCACTACTGTATCTTTAAATCAAGAAAACATTACTTTTTTTTTTATTTTTTTTCAAAAGTAAACAATCAGTAATGCAATTATAGAATTTAAAGAATAGGAAGTTCAAAAGACAAGCATTTTTTTTTAAATATAAATATTTTGTAATTTTATTAATATCTTTTGAAAATTTAATGTCTCCTTGCTTAATAAAATTATTTCTAATAATTAAATAAAAATATCTGACCCCAAACTTTTGAATGAGAGGTTTTGTTGTTGGACTAGGAAAGAGGTCAATCTGTAATGTCATGTGATTTCTCAGGACACTTATTTTAAGTCATTTCTCTGAAGCAGTTGGGGCATTTTCTGCATGCTATTCAATCCAAATAACTACCCACATTTGCATATCAAAATCTATTCAGTATTCTGCAGCTTGCCCTATAATAGCAATTTATGCACTCGCTCCTGCTCTAAAAGACTAGGATTGTGAGTATTAATTTATATTTAAATATATGAAAATATACAAACAACATAATTATTAAGTCAAATAAATGATGTCATCGAACTTAAACCCCTGGTATTTAGTGAGAACCATGAAGTGTGCTGCTATGCCGCATTTAAAGGTACGGTATTGAAAACAGCCGTTTACTTCTGAGAGGGCCTGAGAAAGGGTAACTAAATTACAACCTATGAATCCTCCACTAACATAAGTGGACTTTAGAGGACAATAAAAAGATCTGCATTTGTAGAATGTGACACCTTTAAATCATGTGTGATTACGCCTCAAGATTAAAAAAAAAATGTATGGTGATGGTCTAGGAGAGTGCACTGGAGAGTGTGTAAAGGAAATATCAGTGGTGTATACAAGGAAAATCTGTCACCAACAAAAGTACACACTCATCATGATGGGTTATCTTATGTTTGCAACTAACATTGTCCATCTTGATGAAAAAGGCCAAAGAAGGCCTTGATTGTGTTAGCATAAGTGGCGTAAGTATCCCCAGCGAAACACCCAGAGAAGAATTCACAATGACTGTACGTCGCTCTTGAGACGTGCTCTGTTTGAAATGCTGTGGGAACATCTGTCCTTGTGAATACCAACTAGTCCTCTACAAATTCTCATTCAGATAGGATCAAATCAAGCAGACAAAAAATATGACGGAGTGGAAAAGAAACGAGTACAACTGCACCAAATCAGTTCTTCACCTCCCAGTAAGGAAATGAAAACATCCTCTTCTGCTTATCAATAGCCATGTTTTCATCCATCTATTTTTATGCGCATTATGGATATTGCATTAAAAAAACATATGCGCGTAAACTTTTTATCCTAAAAGAAAACATGCGCATAAACTAAGATGGAAACACCGAATAAATTCCTCGATGCGCATAGAAAAAAATGAATGTGACTTTGCAATGGGACGACATAACTGGACTCATTGCCCAGCATCTGAAATACTGTTTTGGTTGTTCTGAAACGCCAGGGCAAAGTCTGTCGTCAAAGTGGTTCAGTATAATACCCTCCCAGAAATGTCCCAAACAGCAGGCATTCACCTCCGAAAGCAAGATAACTTCAATAATTTAGTATATGCGAAATTATTATATACAGTGTCATCTCCTACTGCAGCAACTTCCATTTTTCTTTGTGATATTTAGTACAAGTTTATCAAGAAGTGACAATTTTGTTCTTTGGCTTACTGGATGGAAACTTTATTTGCAACATTTTTATGCGAGATTCCAATTTTGCGCACAAGTTAAATTTGCAACTTTGGATGAAAACATAGCTATTGTCATAACAATACACCATATGCAAACATGTCCAGATCAAATTTTAAATTAATGTTATTAATGAGAATAATAATAGTAATTCAGTTAAAGGCAGGAAATCTCTTTGAGTTAGTTCCAGGCAGTCGAAACCTTTTTAAGCATGCTACGTCTCGAGAAAGACCCTTCCCATCTGCTGCGGGTCCCTGGGCGGCTCAAGCAGATGCCTGTTAGACAGGTAGTGTGCAGGCGTCTTTTCACGTCTACTCCACCTTCCCCATTTTGCCAGGTGTGCTCAATGGAGCCTTCACTTTCCATTTGTCTGTGCATGAAGCCGGAGTGGCAGTGTGGGGCTCATCAGCATTCTGCCTCTCCAGTGGACCGTACCACTGCAAGACGACTTCAGGAATGCATAAGCAGAGACCAAGAAGGAAATTCAATTTGTTGGGATTATTATCAAAGATGAAAAGTTCCGACAGCAGACAGCTTGGCTAAAAGTGGATGTAACAGGTCTGCTCCAGGGCTGATGGGATACTTTGATGAAATCGCCCCTGTTTTTTCATTAGCTACTTCTGCTTACCTAACTTTTCCTAACAGGAATGCAAACCTGATGGAGGGATGATGCAAAAATCGAAGAAAGTGGAGTTAAACTATGCAGCAACTTTTATTATTTCAAATCTTTACACGATTTCAGCTTTTAAAGGCTTCAAAAATGCACTAGTTATACTATTAAATACACTGGTCCTAAAAAAATTATATATGTGCTGAACTTTCTAACAAGACACTAATGATGTCAAAAGTAGCAGTAGTTTGGTACTAAGTCGATCCTAACAATCATTTTTGAAATATTATATGGAATATTACTTTGAATACAGCATAATAGAACTGCTGCTGCCCATTATGTTGTTTACGGGATAGTTTACCCAAACTCATTAATAATAATGAGTACTTATGTTCATGTCGTTCCACACCCGTAAGTCCTTCGTTCATCTTCGGAACACAAATAAAGATATTTTTAATGAAATCCATTGGGAGCAACGCAATTTACACATTCAAGATCCCGAACGATAGAGACATCATTAAAGTAATCCATGTGACGTTTAACCTCAATTTTATGAAGAGAAGCAAGTGCTTTTTTTTGCACAATAAAACATAATTTACCACTTTATTTACGAAAAAAACATTGACCTGCAATCCAGTAGAGGGAGCATTTTGTAAATATAGAGGTCAATTGTGTTGTTGTTGTTTTTTGCGCAAATAAATAACTTGCATCACTTCATAAAATTGAGGTTAATTTTATAAAATTGAAGTCATATTTTACTTAAAGGTGCTCTATGTAACAATTAGCGGCCTCTAGCGGTGATGTTTCAGATTGCAACAAGAGCGCTCGTGCTCGTGTGTGTGTGCGTGTGCGATCTCAAGAGCGAGCATTCACTACCGGCCACACGGAGACTTTCAACGCAACAGCGAAAGCGTCACACACGGGGTTGCCAGGTCTGCACAACAAAACCAGCCCAATTGCTCATCAAAACTAACCCAATCACGGCCAAAAATAGTCAAATAGCGTTCCCGGGTGTTTCCCCGATAACAATCATGTTCCAGTGGGTAAAACAATCGCGTCAACCCGTGCACTACACAAACAACCCGCGGAAACAGTGCAGGCATACGGACCTGGCAACACTGACATGCTGGAAACTCATGAAAACTCCCACTGCAACGTTACAATAATAGGCTACTTTTATCAGCTTGACGTTGAACTAATGCTCCATGCTCGTATGATAACGTTACATTGACTGCATTTAGATGACATGTGATGTTATCTAGCATAAGGCATTTCACTAACTATTCGTGTATCTTTCACAATCAGCAATGTCAACATAGGTGAGTGTATACCGGTAATATGATAACGAAAACGGTGAACTAGACTGAACAATGTCAGTGTAACAGTAAGACAGAAGGAAGTAGCATTACTGTACTGAACGTGTCTGGAAATGTTTATTATATACAATATGATCGTAGTGGGATGAGTAACGGTAGACAGTAGATCTAGTACATAATAGGGCTGGGTAAACGATTATTAACTAAACGATTAGTTGGGCGATTATTTATCGATCAGTCGACTAATCTAACGACTAATTGGGATTAATATAAAGATTATTTTTCTGCTCCTCGATTAATAAAAAAAAAACATAATGTATCTCAAATAAATACGAACTAGCGTACTCATGATACTGTAGCTGGCTAACGTTAGTCTGTTATGTATTTGAACACCGTCATTAGAACTCTATAACCGCCAAAACCGTGTTATTAAAATATTTTGTACAAACATTTTTTATCATAGAGAATGTTTAAATACTAATATCAGCTTACGAGGGAAACGGAGGCGAAGTTAGTGGTGCTTCTGCTCCTGCTGGAGATGATTCAGGAGAGTCTGTTCCCCTTTACCGATCAGAGCGCGCGCTGACACGGAGCAAAGCCTTGTTATACTTGACGCGTCCGCACGAGCGTGCGGCAAATATGACGCGTTGGGTGCGCAAGACCGGCAAAACCCCATATCGTGTGCACGGCTTCTTTTGTAACAGCGTGCGCGGCGCCGCGTCCGCGGATGAACGACTGCAAGCGGATCTGCCCGAGCCGTACGTCTCACCGCACCCGCACCCAGTTTGCACGTCTAAATTGCAAAGGTTTTTTTTTTTTGTTAAGGATTTGTTTACTGTGTGTGATTCATTTAATGGAGAGCACATTCACTTCTAGTGGTCTTCGTCCTCCATTCTGCAATGTTTCGGTCTCCCACGTGTGTTGGCGAGCTGTACTGCCGGAAACGGTGCAAAAAATAAATAAATGAAGAAGCGTCGACGCAAAAATATGGCGTCGACGTAATTTTGACGTCGAAGCGTCGACGTCATCGACGCGTCGCTACAGCACTAGTACATAAAATAAGTTACACCTAGCTACTTTTTGTTACCCTGGAACAGTCTTTTGTATTCATTTCATGTCTCATGTAGTTTACCTTGCTATTTCATTAGAGTTTATTAATGATTCAAAAGCTCTGCCGATGTTGATCCGTGTTTTCGTCCTGAGTCGATCAGAATCACGTTTGGCCTGACGAGCTTCAGCAGATAAAACTCTTTTTTGTTTTTTATATATTTGTGGAGTCTGTGTTGTGCTGGAGGCAAGTCGTTTTGGGGTGTTATCAGACTCCATGTCGTTAGCTGAAGTGCCGTCGGTCGCATAGACTGTAAACAAGGAGAGAGGGTCGGGAGCGCGCATGCACGTCACTTCCGTTGGATTTCGCGGCAAATCCGACCCGGAGACTTCACATATAAATATAAATATTGGCCTTCAGAAGTAATAGCAAAACTCGACAAGTGGATCATTGTAATGTGTGATTACAATCCCTTCACACACAGGCAATAAAAAAGGATTCATTTTAGTAGAAAAATTCCATATAGCACCTTTAACAATACAATGTAACCAAAAGTAAAACCTGTTATTGTAATCTAACGCTAGCTCAGATAGTGCAAGATGACAAAAAAGTTATTTTAAATGTAAAATAGGCAGAAAAAAGCATCCAATAAATATACTGGTAAAAATACCGGTAATGGCATTGACTACTGAAATTTCGATATTGTGACAACAACTGCCTCAAATATCCCACCAGCCACGATCACTTTACATTCCTTGTCAAATCAAGGACCCTCTGCAATCATTTGTAAAGTCAGATAAGCAGATAACAGCCTCCCGATGCCGGTTACTTCTGCACTCCATGGGAAAAACGGGCCTGCCTTCTGACTCTTAACTCAATTACCTTTAAAAGGGCTCCTGGGAGCACTAGCCTGCTTTTTATCTGTCAGTCTGTCTGGGGGAGTGAAGCCCACACACTGACAATCAGAGTGGGCAAAACTAGCTCGTTACCATTCATTTGATGAGCTGACTGTGAATCAAAGCGCTAGCCAGGGCTTTGAACCTGAGAGCACAGCGTCTGACAAGATATGATACATCAACACATGAAGAAACATGCATGTGAAGTTAGTTAACATTCAACTGCATACTGGCAGCAAATTATGCAAATTATGTTGATAATGACAGGGAATGTAATGCCGTGTTCCAGGCAACCTGTAACTCGTGTTTTTCCAACCTTATACCCGTGAAAGTGCACTGGAACGGCAGTCAAACCCGTGACTTACCACCCGTGAACTCGTACTAGATCCATGTACTCCCAGTTACGAGTTCTGACGTCACATAGCCCGCAAAACCATACAAAACAACAATGGCAGCCCCTACGGGTGCAGTGTTTCTGCCGGCGGTACACGGTGAGAATACACTTTAGGACAATATAACGTTGCAGTCAAATTAATAATAATATAATAATAATGATAATAATACACACACGATTATGTATTACAATGTTATGTGTCTGAAACAATAAGTATGTATATACACACACGATTATGTATTACAATCTTATGTGTCTGAAACAATAAGTATGTATATTGCTCTCAGGTATTTTTGCGTGACTGGCCTGGAACGCTACAAAGTCGTGAGTCGTGGTTTGAAGTCGTAATTTACGAGCTCAAAAACTTGCCTGGAACGCAGCATAAGACTTCGACTCAAAAACACACTTAAATGATTTTAATATGTGGTGTTTGCTAAGAAAAGTGTCACTACTGTTACTTATTACTTGAAAACATGCGTTAGCAACCATATAGTCTCAGCCTCAGACGTCACGCCCACGGAACGTTGGCTAAACGTCTGATGCATATGGTACACTTAACTGGAAACACTTCAGGAATGTCAAAGTTGTCATCTGATTGGTTGAATTTTATCGGATTTCCGGGGGCGCGAGTGTCGCGTTTATTTTCGGTCCGCCGGGAAACAAAGCGCAGAAGAAAAACTGTTGTGGTTACATGACTGACAATGCGCATTTATCAAGATCAGCTAAACGTAGGATTCTCAAAAGTATGCGAGGTTCACGGCATAGACTCTTTAAGAGATGTCCAGGAGTTTTGTTTGAGGCACTTAGTGGAGACAAAAAGAGATATTTTAGCTTTCTACTGATTTACTCTGTGTTTTGATCAGATGTGGTAATGCAGACGCCATTGTTGTTATACGTGCACGAACAGATCAATGACTCACTGCTCGTTTTCTTCTTCTTCTTTGATTTTCTATGCTGACTGACTTGTTGCACGCCGGTCTGTTGTTGTGGGGACATTTCCACGCCCCGAAACGTGATGCTGAACGAAACAAACTGTAATTGGTTGTTTGACATGTCGGTCAAACGGCCTTATGGGCGGGCCTTGGCCAAAGAAAGCTGCTATGAATTCCAGACCTTCAGCCGTCAGTCTGAAGGTCTGGCTACGCAAGACTAGCAACCATACAGCAATGTGCTTAAAATGACTCGAATCACTTTAGCAACACCCTAGCAACTATACAGTAGCATGCTTAAAGGTGCAGTAAATAATATTTACAGCTGACTATTGAAATGTTGTTTACAACAGTTGTTTCCACTGCCCCGTCCCCCTACTCGACGCTCACACGGGTTGCCAGATTGAGGACACGCAACAGGAACGAGCACAATTGACTATGGAAGGTGACGAGCCTTACACGGCAAGTTGTTTAGCTAATCTATCTGCGTTTTAAAATGCCTCTGGTCATAAAGCTTTTTAGATGAATGACAAGGCTTTTTTATGCCAGGTAGAATCAATCTCTGACCATCTTTAAGCAAGGCTGCAATACGCTGTGTTTTCCACCAACTGGCAAACCCGGGGTGTCTAAATAATATAGGGTAAACTAGCAGTCACAGAGACCAAAATAAAAGCAGACATTATGACATGGATTGCAAATTTCAAAAGTAGAATAACTTTCTGTAGCATTGTTTCCTAAATATCTGCAAACCTATTATGGTATTTCCATGCTTTAGTGCTGTCTAAAAATTACATTCACACTTTTAAAACGGCTGACAACACTTTGAGACTACCTCGAATCACCCTGCCAATCAGATCATCCTAGCAAACTTACAGTAACGTGCTACAAACCACTCTAGGAATACTGTAGTCAGAACCTAGCAACACCTTAGCAACCACCCAGACCCTATAGCAAACATACAGTAGCTTGCTTAAAACCACTGACACCACTTTAGAGACCACATTAAAACACAGTCAACCACCCAGAACAGCTTACTAAAACCCACTAAGAACACCTTAGCTAAAGGTGCTAACTGGTGCTACCCTGCTAACCACCCACAACACCCTAGCAACCATACAGAAATGTGCTAAAACATTTAAAACAACTTGCATTTATAAGCACCACTCTTTTTTTCTTCAGAGTTTCGTCAAAAACAAATCTAGTTTTTAATGATGTCTAATGGAATAATTGTTGTGCTACAGTATCTGTGCAGTTCAGTTCCATCTTAATGTTAGATCGCTGTTAAATGAACAATAATTGCTCCTGAAACGATAAACGAAAGGCTGATTCTCTTAAAGTATGACAATTATAGCCTTATCTTCAAAGGTAGAAACTTTTAATCTAAAAATCAGTGTGGTAAGCTTCGCTCTGCGTGTAGAGTGAAAGTTAATGCCTTTCCCTTGCCGGATGACACATGAGGATCATTCTTCAGCCTGACATTGTCTGACAGGCCAGACAGGGAGCAATCAACCCTGTCTACACATTACTGTGGATATTTCCACTCAGAGTCAACCACAGATGGACAGAGAGAGACACTGGGATTCACCCTTAATACTCACTCTGTGACGTAAAGCATCTTGTTCATGAGAGGAACCAAGTTCAACCACTCTGATTGGGTAACCTGAGTGAGCTTGATCAGATAAACTCTATAAAACATGAGATGAAATACTGCTCCTCAACTAGTAATTGATACAAAAGAAAATAGAAAATAGGATTTGCAGAATGTAACTGCCAAATTATTGTTTGTTTATACCTGCCTTAAACTTGGAAAAAGTGATAGTTCCTAATAAATGTAATTGTCATAATTTTCTCAATCTCATGTCATTCTAAACCCAAGACTTTTGTTGTTTAAGATACTTTAAATGAAACCCGAGCAATTTCTATTCCTCCATTGAAAGTCCATTCCACCAAAACTGACAATTCAAAAAGTTCATAAAGTCAAGCTAATTGATTTGAATGGAACGGTTTTACCCAAGTCTTCTGGGAAGACACAATTGCATTATATGTTGAACAGATTTGATTTAGGCTTTCATTCTCATATAAACGTTGATCAACGCACATAGAGCTTATCAAATATGGTAACTGAAAAAGCATATGGATTTCGTTTACACTCTCTTTATGAACTGTCAAAGTTTTGGTGTATGAACTTTCAACAGAGGGACAGAAATCACTCAGGTTTCATTAACAATACACTCTTTCGTGTTTCGAACATGAACAAAAGCCTTATTGGTTTGGAGAGAGTAAATTATGACAGAATTTCCATTTTTTGGGTAATGAAATTTAACCATTTAGTGGCATTCTTAAAAGTGTCTCTAAAGTTTTTTGATGATTCCCAGGGAAAGAAAAGAAATGTGTACCTTGAACTGCAATGCAAGTCGCTTTGGATAAAAGCGTCTGCCAAATGCATAAATGTAAATGTAGTGTATTTAAGATGTTTCCTCTACAATTTGTTGACATATAGTAAAAGTACAGCTATAAAAAGAATGTAACAAAGTCCAGATAAATTTAGTCTTGGTACCGGAGAAGAAATGTTTTCAACAATTTGTTGAAAAAAGAATTCACATTGAAATCTCAGACTCTTGATTGCAGATGTGGCACAATTTGAGAAATTGTTGAGATCTCTTTTGAATCTCCAGAGGAGAGAAACATGAGGGTTTTTTTCCTCAAGAGAGAAAAATCTAATAACTAGAAGACTTGCAACCAAAAAAAAAAAAAAGATTGCTTTTTCTTTTTCTTATTGTCCTCTAAAAGAAACTGATACTTTTTATGAAGAGGTTCAGATATGGAGATTGTTTTACTTTTAGTTCAATAAGATGCAGGATCCAGTTTAAAAGTATTTTATGGAACTCTAAATAATAAAGTATAGTTTTACTACAATTTCCATATTTCACTACTAATTGAAAAGCGGCTTGGTACATTGACAAACAAGAAGTTTAATTTAGCTAATATGAACTGCAAGAGCAAGCCTAACCATTTCTATGATTACAGTCATTATTATTATTTCCACTTGGCCACCAAACGTAATATTTAAACCAACGTCACCACAACCATTTCACTCTCGAGACATCAACAAACTCATAAAGGAACAGGCAGAAGAGGCTTCAAATGGAGGGTAATCACTCACAACAACAATCGCTCAAATGCGTGAAGCTTCCGTGATAATCAAAACAGTCATCTTCCTCTGTGTCTACCATATACATAAACAGCTAAAAAATCATCAGCATTTAAACATTCAGACATTAATAATGCAGCAAATCTTCGCCAGTCCTATAACGAGTTCTCAAGGCCCATAATCATAAGCCCACTCACACACTTTCAATCCTCCACAACACTGAGGTCAGCTTGGACTCTGCAATCTCTGAGACGCTGCAGCTTTCTCACACAACTCTTCAAAACCAGCTAGTCTACAGCTTCCCGAATCAGGTTACCTTCTGAATACCAAACAAACCATGTACATTTCAATTTCCAGCCCTTAAATGTGCTGCAACTGTTCCGTTATTTGTCACAGGATGTTTACAGACAAGTGCAAGCGATTTAACGGCATTTTACAGAAACCATACTTAACAAATAACACATTTTAAGATGTTTAATCAGTATAATAAACACAAATATCCCCCATGAGACAAGTAAACTATGCCTTTTGCAGCTATTGTGTCACTTTTAACAACAATGGCTGCACTTAAACATGGTGTGTAAACCAATATCAGTCTGTCTTGTCACTGCAAAGGAATTTTAGACCAATCACCTCCTTGGAATATTAAAACCCAGAAATATTGGTATAGGAGAACTTCGGTTCATGTTTTGAAGGTTGTTGTTTTTTGTTCACATCATGTTTTTGTTCAGCGTTCCCTCACTGATTGTTTCCAGGTGTGTGTCATTAATTATTCTCATTAAGTCATTAGGCCTTGTGCATATTTTCCCTCATGTTTGTCTTGCTCTGTTTGTAGTGTTTGTTGAGACCATGGTTTCTCAGGCTTTACGTATTACACTGATGTATTTGGTTTCCCTGGGCTAGACTTACATTTACATCCTTTTACTGTTGTTGTTGAGTGTTTAATAGGAATGATGACAGTGTGAAGTCCATCTGCTGGATACATTTAAACCACTGACCTACATGCCATTGAGGGAACACTGAACAAAGAAATCAAACTTCAAAACGGAAGACAACAAAAGACACATGAACAATAAACCTCGCGCCTCAAAAAAGAAACAAAAAAGTTTGTATGTACACTACTGTTGAAAGGTTTAGGGTCACTGAGATTTAAAAAAAAAAGAAATGAATCATTTATTTTATATTTAATACTTTTATTTCTGAAGAATTAAACGACACTGCAGTAATAAGACCATCATCAGGGTAGCGCCATATTTAATTTTTGACAGAAATGAAAATGAGGCTGTAAGGATAGAATACAATGTGTTCAATGGATTGTAATGTTGTTTAACAACATACCAAAAACTTTCCATTCTTTCCAAAAACAAAAACTTTCAGTAGACAAAAATGGTGAAAATGATGTGACCTAGGACCCTTATACAGTGCTTTCCCTTGTAAAGACTGTAAGTCTGTCCCTCATAGCCTCATTTTGATCAGCGTTAAATTCAATATGGCATCTAACCGGCTACTGAAATTTCAGCTTTGCCATCACAGGAATAAATTGCATTTGAAAATATATTAAAACAGAAAGGAAAGAAAGAAAAAAACCCGTTAAATTATGATTGTCATTGGGATAAAATATATATCAGTAATAATAATGCAAAATACACATCTGTGACTGGTAAGAAATAATAATATTAATTATTTAAGTTCACTTGTCAGTGGCATGTGAGGCGAAAAATTACTTTTGAACCCTGGGCAGTAAAACTGGCCACTGTGTTGCCACATAACAGCACTATGTTGCTGTAGAAACACAGCGTGAATGCCAGTACAGTAACCTCTCAGATGCTGCTGTGAGTCTCCCACATGTTTCGAGCCCGCAGAGAGCTTCTGGACAGACGCCAAATATCCATAACTAAATAACCTTCAACTTCAGTGTCTGTAAGCGGAGTGGCACTCTGTGGGATCGGGAATGTAATGGCTTCAATGAAGCATCCGAACGCAGAGGCGTCCTCATACAAGGTGATTGATAGGAGCTTAATTCAGTTTTACTGGCCTCTAATGATTCTTTTAAAGAATGAGATGGGCTAGGACAGCCCTGAAAAGTGATGGAGGCTCTTGTGAGGCGTCCCCGAGTAATGAATGTGCCCATTACGCAGTGTAACCAATGGACGTGGAGTGTTCAGATGATCCACAAGGCATAAAACATTGAGCTCAACACGTTTTCTGTAATCACTGGTCATTTGCAGCCGTCGAGTGCTGGGGCGCACTGCGGTTGCTTTTCATTCAGCACTACAGGGTTTGATTAGCTGCCCACTATTATTATTTTGATTTCTCCAGTGTGTTCACTCTTCTGAGTCAACCTTAAAGTCAACATGAAACCCTTGGTTTCCATTTTCTATTTTCAATCTCGATCCGTGACAGCACTTACTCTTTTGTACTGACTGAGACAAATTAGACACACACATATTTTATTTGTTATATTCAACAAATCATTTTTAAAACCCACTCTGTGAGTTCAGTGTACCATCCTCTGAAAGAGCAACTAACACCATTAAAGGGCAGAACAGGCCTCAGTTACCAGAGCTACCTTCTGATGGACTGTTTTTATTGCTCAAAAGAATGTGGCCAAAAGGAAAAGCAAAGGCCATAAAGAAGACACAAAGACTTTTTCTGCATTCATTTATAGGCAAACTGTTCTAACATGCATATCCCCAGAACAATCATGTATCTAATTTCCCTGTGATCATACGCTATTTTACAGTGTTTGCATATGTATTAATCCTTGAATAAATGCATTATTATCACTCCATTAGTCAAGATCGCATATTATATGAATTTGTATTTTGATGACCTACATGATCGTGTATATTATTTGTTGATACCTATGCAACATACTGTATTAGTATTACGAGAATCTTTATTAGTTTCTGTCCAGTTACATATTTAATGTTTAAACAGAGTCAGACTAACATCGCAAGTTCATCATAATTTCTTCATTCAACGTGGACGAATTTGATGGTACCTTTAACACCATCGACTCACAGAACCTTCAAGATCTTGTCCTGAGACTGCATCCGGACACTCTTTTAACACTAAGGCATTGCCAGTATCATACAAATAACTAACTAAACAGGGGTTTATATGTGCTAGACCCCTCTTAAAAGGTGTTTTGAAGTAAGCAACTGATGGTTCTCTTAGATGGTTAAATTACTCTTTTCATAGTGTCATTCCCCGTTCTGTGTCCGGTTTCATTCACTTCACTTTCTTCACTTTCCATTTTACCCATGTATGCGTGATTGTGTGTATGTGTTTAGATTAGTTATTTGTTTGTGATTTAGTTAAATAAAACTTTGTGTACATTCATTCATGCAAGTTAATTCTGGTCCCTTGCTTGTAAATCAACGTAAATTTATGCGTTCACAGCTACATCCTAAGAAAGAGTTATTTTTCAGTGTTTGCTGGACGAACATATTCATTGATTGTAATATTAATTGAGCTACATTAAGTTAATTCTATTAACTTGTCCAATTATTTATAATTAATTATAACGAGTTGTGATTAATTATTAATATTTTCATTTTCAGTTAATTTGCTAGAGTATAATGGCAAAAATGTTTTGCTTCCTTTATCATTTTGTCTATTAGGCTACTGAAAGTTTGACATTGTACGTTTGAAGGTGAAAACAAAGCTAACTTCTTTTACATGTGTATTCAATTTAAGTAAACTACAAGCCTGGCACAGTACAGAAGAGAAATTCTAACATAGCTTAATGCCACCAATTAAAAGAATAATTAGAGCCAGCTGACTGAACATAACCAGGCTTGATTGCAACAGCCCTGCTCAGTTTTGAGCTTTACCAGTTCCTTTAGTCTGGTACATAATGTTGTGATCCAAGCAAGATCCCGATAAGGCATCTTTGTATCTATAGCTGCATTTACACTGCAGGTCTTGATGCCCAAATCCAATTTTCTGACTATATCCGATTTTTTTGACGACCCGCTTACATCATCTTTTAAAAGTGACCCGTATCCGATTTTTGCATTTACACTACACTGCTGAAACTACCAAATGTAGACGTTCTGACCCGGAAAAGGAAGTAAAACAGCACAAAATGCAATTTGATGCAGAAGCGAATAAAATTATCCAGTGTTTTGCTTTCGCTTTGTATTTGTTTTTTATCTTACGTTGGCTCTGTAGCCACGAGCGCTTAAAACCGTGCCTCCCCATATCTCGTGAAATGTCTTCAAACACGGATTTATTTCTGTAACAACCCTGCATTTTTGCCTGCACTGTCTCTTCGCCCCAAATACTCAAAAGACATGAAACCTCCGCATTGTTCCACTGTGTGTATCCTTCGTCCTCCCTCGCACCTATAATAAGAATGTGATCGCGCAGTTGGTGGTGTCCACCTGAGTAAGTTGACGTCACTTTTTTAATGACGTACGACTCGCATTTACTGGGGAATATCCGATTTGTCTGCTTACATGGCACACGCAAATGCACGTATCCGATTCATATCTGATTTATTACCACATATGAGTGAGGCTTGAATCCGATCTGAGAAAATCGGATTCCATGCGTTTTTTTCCAGTTTACACGTTCATGGGTCATATCCGATCTGTGCCACATGAGAGGAAAAAATCCGATTTGGGTCACTTGAACAATGCAGTGTAAATGGGCCCTGAATTGCAATCTATCAGTCTGATAAGTTTTATAAAAGACTGAGATGCATAATCACAGTGTGGGCTGTATTAAAAAAAAGATAACTTACTAACAAATTTCAATAATATGATCCAGGAAGTCAACAAAAGAACTTTAATCAGAGCCGGCGTGCAACAATGTGTCGCAACAATTGCAGAATAAAAAATGGACACTTCTGTATGCACAAACACACTTTACAATAAGGTCCCACTAATTAACATGAATAAATGCATTAACAAACAGCAAGCAATACATTTGTTAATGTAAGTTAAAATACAGCTTTTCATTTGTAGTTCAAGTTATCGCCGATCCATTAAATAATATTAACAGAAACAACTTTAGATTTTTACTAATTATTTGTAAATGTTAAAATAAACAATTGCTAAGATTAATAAATGCTTTAGAAGTATATTTCATTGTTAGTTCATGTTAGTTAATGCTAACAAACGCAATATTATTGTAAATTGTTACCGCAATTTCTTATGGACCATGTCATTAACTTCCCGTGTGTATACTTTGAAGGTGAAGTGAAACGCTGCCATCATAAAGAGTGTAAACTTATCCGTAATGCTTCCGACAATAGCATCATCCACAGTGCAATATTACGGAAAGACAGAATATATTAAATGCATGATGAGCATCAAATATGATTAGGAAGTCCCGGGATGGACACGGAACACTTGGAGTGGCTGGTTTGACCTGTAATAGAGTAATAAGACATGGCTGCTGTACCCTGGAGAAGCATGCTTACGCAGTCTGGCTTCAGTTAATATCCTGCTGAGTAGATGGGTAATGGATGCTCTATAAAGTGCCCAAGGTAAAGTCGTCTTCTCTGACTGCGGATTGCACAGGGAAGATTCGGTGAAGAATTTTAAGCATTAGAAGCCTCTATCCTGCTAAGCTGCCGTCATACCCTAGGCACCGCGAGTAGCAGCTCTGAGATTTTCCCGCTCTCTCTGGGGGGATGAGATATTTCACTAGGCTCTTTCAGACTACTGACAGTAAAAACTGTGTTTGTGCTGTGGAAAGAAGAAGAAGAAGAAAAAAAATAGAAGAAGGAGACAAGGTAAAAGGAGAGGAAAGAAACTGGACTTGCACCTCTGACACTAGGGAACTCGGAGTGGTGACAGGGACGACTGCAGTATGTGAGTAAGTGTTTTCAGTGTCTGTGGGTCTGTTGGTAAGAGGAGGGCAGGACTGCAGGCAGGTCAAAGTGAGGTTTGAAGTGACTTGTGTGGGAGTTTGGATGCCTGTGTGGGAGCCCTCACGGCGATGGATGCTCTAGAGACCCAGAGCTGGATGTAAAGTGTGCAAAGAGCATTAAAGCAATGAAGGAGAGAACAAAAGCCATCAATAAACAAGAGCACTACACTACACGTCCCTCTGGATTTAGTTATGTATTTACCATAAACTCTTACAGAACTGACCTAGCTTATAATGACCATTAAATGAGTGATTGTTGTTATACAGGAACATAAACATTATCCTTTAAGCTTAAAAAATGCATCTGTAAGTTAAAGATCCAGCATTAAAGGATCACGAACCGCTTCGAGTAGAAAAACATCTCTTACAAATTAAGTTAGTAATGGCGTGAACTCAGCATAAGTTTGTTGTATTGGTTCAGGAGAAACTGTAAAAGGTGGCTGTTTTGGTTGTGATGCTCGGTGACTGACGTCTGTCTAATTTCTAGCATGAAATGTGCTGATGATGTGTGATGTCTGCGTAGAGGTATAGAAATACAAACATTGACAGGCAGGTAGGACATTGTCTCGTTGCCCTCGGAACAAAGTGAAGTGAAGACACTTTCAACCAGCATAACAAAAATGTTTTTGGAACAAATGTTTATTTTATTTATTTATTTTTATCAAATACAATGAATATAACATGATTTGATGTTCTGTAATATTTTTGTAATATTTACCCAATAGTACTGTTAGTGTTAGACTGGTTATATATTATATGTGTGTGCATGTGCAAAAATGGCTGTACAGAGCTGAATTTGAGGTCAAAGAGATAAGGATGAGACTGCTCTAAATATCACTCTACAGATTACTTATTTATGCTTATTTATAAGTAGAGAAGAAAACATGTATTAGAGCATCTTTATTCTGTAACTATTATGTGTTAAGTATGTTGCCGTGGATGGCAAGAGGGACATGACCAAATGTGGAAGATAACACATAAAACAGGCATTTTTAAAATAATTCCTAGTCTGGATGACCTCATTTAGGAAGGTCACTAATTTATCTTTAAATATCTGTGACGATAACAGTGACATCAGATATTGCTTCATGACCACCTGAAAAGCTTCTCCAGCACCAGAAACATGGCTGATTGAAAAACCTTTTGTTTTGTACAACTTATATAGAGTATTTGTAGAATAGTATAGAGCAAGAGTTTTGGCCCGCCAGCAATAATATTTGGCCAGATTATTTTGATAGCGGATGGCTCTGAAATAAATCTGTCATGACAGCAACAGTTACTTACAATCACTTCGTCTTTATTGATTTTGTCTAAAAAAAAAAGCCATCTGTGGATGGCTAGACACACCTGTAAAATAGCCGTCATGAAATGTCTAATATTATATTCTTTGCAAACAGCGACAACTTCATTGCAGATAAGACACCGGTTTGCATTCACAAAACTAGGTAGGATGAACGCATAGTTGTCTTTCCATTCATCTTTGCATGCACCATTTTCGCTGTCAACTTTCCTCTTTAGACTCGTTGATAGTGACATTTTTGTGCCATTTTCTCACCAGCTAGCTTAACATCACTCTGCACACGACGTAATAGCGTACCTCCAGCACGCAAACAATAAAAAAAAATAAGCAGTTTAGTACGTGAGGATGCCAAGGAATAATTCCAAGTGTAAAAGTAGGCTACGTCAAAGAATTATTACAATAAGTTAGGCTCCATTGTAAGCAAGGCGGGATGTGTTGCAAGATGCCGCAATATATCAGGAGACACATTGACATGTTTGCAAATCATTTTTTTTATTCATATGCTCTCATAATCTTTAAATCAAAACCATTTACTTTCCCTCCCCAACAACAGAATTTCTTCTCTAATGACATGTGCATCAGCGTGAGGTCAAGACAATATTACCTCCCCTCCGGCAACCTGTCACTCACATGAGATCGCAGCAATAGCAAATAACAGCGGTCCGATCAATTCCTGATAGACAAAACTGCGACTACTTGTGGACCAATTGTCAAACAAAACCTCAGAATAACACTGAAGAGATTGTGTTGTGATTGGAATCGCAACAACTCCTTTCAAGAGCTGAGTTCTTCAGACAGCTGAATGGGACTTGACTTGCTAGTATGTAAAACATCACAGTCAACATATTGTCTTCTCTTTTGAAAAAGAATATATACAGAGATTGTTTCTGTCTCTCTAGAGAGGGTTAAGTAAATTAAAAGCACATAGAACAAAGAGTGAAAAACAGCATCCATTAAAGCAGACTTATAATCACTGCAAAAGTACAGTGTGTGCGTTACTAATGGTAACCCTTTTCACGTGTCATCTTTCTTCACAGACAAGCCTGAGAGACAGACATTTTGAAAATAACTGTTATTGTGAATCAGTAATGGACCACAGTCTGATTTTTCATCAGTCTTATTAACTTGAATGAGTAGTACTATAGCAGTGATTTCCCATGAGGCAGCACTTCATAATTTCTTCCTCTTTTAAAGGGAGCTGTTGATTGCATCTCGCTGCATAGTTATTTGACAGAGTTGATAAATTCACCAGCTTTAATTCATTATTTTGATCTGACCCATCAAAAATTGCATTCAAGTCGACCCTTAAGTTCAAACTAGTCTTTCAAGTGGTGTGAAGGAAAAGGTTGTCTGTCTTTCCCAGTCTGTGATGCGGCAGAGGTAGGTGTTTTTCTGACCTCATGCCCGGCACTGTCACTCATTGACGGCTTTCTTGCTAGCTCACAGCCCACAAAGCAATTATTTCAAAGTCATGCAAAACTGCACAAGAGTGACAGAACCTGCATAAAAGGATTTACATTGGCATTTAATTTGCCCCTAAAATATACTGATAAAAATCTGAGGCTGAACACAGACTCTCGTGTTGTTTGTATATTGTAACATTGTAGAGTTTTTGGAGTATGTAAACAATTTAATGAAGGGATTATTTCATATACGCTCTAGTGTGAACAACACATTCCTGGACATTTTGGCATAGTCATTTGACCTGGACTTTTGAAAACATAAAAAAAAAAATAATAACAATAATAATTTGGTGTAAATTAAAAAATGTTACCATGAAGAACAACTTTCTTTCTACAGTACCTACTGCATTCATATTTTTATTTTATTTTATTTATAAGGCCCCTTATCTAACATTAATTAACTAAAATACAACCGTTCGTTGCTAGTTCATGTTAGCACAAAAATTATTAAATAATATTAACAGATACAACTATTGAATGTTGAAATTAACAATAACTCATATTAACCAATGCTTCAGAAGTATTTTTTCATTGTTAGTTCACAATAGTTAAAATGTTAAGAAGTAGAGCCTTTTTGTAAAGTGCAAAAATTTCATTTTATGAAAGTAAAAAAAAGATACAAAAAAAAAAAAAAACAAGTGTCCACTGTCTGCACACTTCAGATTCTGGATGCAGAAGGTCAACTGGGAAATGTTCACCTTCTTTTTCATGAATAATGTGGATTTGGACAAGCTACTCATTTTAAAGGGGTCCTATTATGCCCTTATACAAAGTCTTGATTTTGCCTTTGGAGTGTACTAGAATATGCTTTCATGCTTGATTGTTTAAAAAACATTATTTTTCATAATTTTACATTATTACAGCACCTCTCACCCCAGTCTGGCCCGAACGCACCGTCTATTTCCTGTTTTGATGAAGGCCCTTCTTCAGAAATACAAAATGTGCTGTGATTGGCCAGCTGGATTTTAACAAACAAGAGGATCGTCCAGATCCAATTTCATGCAATGATTTTGCAAGCAAGGATTTCGCAGGATGTTTCAGAGTGGTCTGTTAAAAAAAAAGAAGTTTTTCTTATAGACCCCTTTTGTGCCGACGTATACGTCACGGCGCTAGCTTGAGGCAAAACAAAGTGAAAACTGGAGGCGACCAATACAGCACAGATTCGGCTACATAATAAGGAGCTTAAATTATTATTATTATTATTAAATGTCATCTTGTTGTGTTGTTTGGTGCAAGAATCGCCTACAGGCTCCAATTTTAAATTTTATCGCATAATGTTTTCTATACATTGTTGTGATATATTGTGATAGACTTTTTGAAGAACCTGGTAAGAAAGAATAATAGAATTATAGTAATAATAGAATTATTAATAATAGAATTTAGAAAATATTCACATCATTAAAATTGCACTGTAATGTCACTCTTTACATAGTCGTCTTCTGGCCTTGGCACTGGCTGACAGTAGGCTACTGCGGATTAACGTTACCACAAGTACGTGACCATTCATCACATAGTTATAGGCATCTAAAGATTTATATGCCCTCAGTTTTTCTTTACGCTCGGTTCCTCTAGAAGGTAGGTGTAGAAGTCAGGCCAAACAACCGAGGTAACTTTAATGTCAAACTGTCAGATCTTCCATGCATTGAGTAAGCGTGCAGGCTACAGGTCGGCCAATCTGGTTCCGTTAAAATTAACTTTTGAAAATAACAATCGCAGTCCTGGACAGTGAGTGACCTTACACATTAAGATAAAATCTGATTTTCTTCAGTCATTGTTAAAAAACAAGCTAACAAAACTTGCTAACTAGCGTTAGTGAAGTGGCCAGAGGGATCGTTCTGCCTCCACTTAAGCTCCGCCCACAAAAAAAAAGGTCACCATGTTTACCAACTTAAAAGGTGTCTATATATTGTAGATACAATGTTATACACGATTTAATCATTATATTTGTCGGAAAACTAAGGTAATACAAGCAGTAATAATCATAAAACCATGATTAATTTTCCTAAAGGGTGGTGAAGGCAAAGCTTTCCCTTTGTTTACATCGTAGCAAATACATAAAACGTATAATTGGAACTGGTAATAGAAACCGCAACTACAAATAATATATACTTACAAGTTGTGATCCACAAACAACAGATTGTCTCGACAAAGTGGAAACTGTTTCCACTCCTTTTAGGAGAAGCTAGTGTGAGTAGCCTGCATTTGTCATGATTCTGCCATCTAGTCCTTGTCTGTCTTTTAGTCTTGGGGCAGAATCATGATAGACCCATGTTTTGTGTGCAAGCACATGGCCTTTTGTTTGAGCCATGTGCTTGTGTTGTCTCGTTCTCTTGCCCCGCTCCCTTGTTTTTCTGTTTAAATAAACGTTGTCACTGCATCCTGTCTGCACCTGGGTACTCCTTCCACACCATCATAACAGAATGAACCGGCCACAACAGAACCCAGCAGACAGTATGTATTGTTCCATCAAGCAACATTCGGATGACCAGGAATTATGGTGGCAGTCGGCTATTGCCGACAGTAAGAGTGGAAAACTTCCGTTTCCTCCCCAGGGTGAGTCGACCTTGAGACGGTACGCCCAGGTCGTGGAAGGGAAGAGATTTTTCTTGCCGGAGATGCTGGTTAACCATTACTTCGTTGCGGATCTCAATACACCTCCTCCTCTGGCTGAACGGGAGAGACTGGTCCACCTTCCTTTCCGAGAATTGGTGGATCGTTTGTGTCGAAAGGAGCCACAGACCCCCTCCATGTCGTCATCGCTGGCCATACTGCCCGTGATCCCGGAGGGTCGTGTCCTCGCCGTGGCTACGCTGGGGGACCAGACTCATTCCAACTTGACTCCCGAGGCGCCGTCCACTGCTACGACTCTTCGTGGAAAACGAGGAAGACGGCTGTCGTGGGAGTCGGCGTCAGAGTCCTCCTCCACAGAGTCTGCTGTACCTGCGGTAGTTCCTGCTGAACTTTCACAACTGGTCGCAAGTCCGGCTATGGCCTCTGCCCCGCGGCCAAGGAAAAAGAGGAGGAGGAAGGGAGCTTTCAGTCCTCCATCTCAGCCCCCTTCTGAATCCGCGATGGCTTCTCTAACTGCCACTGCAACTGAGAGCGCTGATTCCAAGTCTGTTGCGGAGAGCGCTGTACCTGAGTCTGCAGTCGTGAGCACTGTTCCTGAGTTAGCTGCAGAGAAAGCTGCGGCCGATTTAGCTGCGGAAGCTGTTCTGCAGTCAGTGTCAGCTCATCAAGAGATGCCAGTCATCGTTGCTGCCAAGACCTTATCTGATTACCTATCGAGTCTTGTCAAGATCCTTGAAATTCCTGTCACATCTTCTAGTCCTGTACCCATTGCATCAGAGAGCGCTGTTCCAAAGTCAGCTACAGCGAGCGCAGTTTCGAAACCAGTTGCAGAGGGCGCCGTTCCTGAGACAGCCACAGAAGGCGCCGTTCCTGAGACAGCAACAGAAGGCGCCGTTCCTGAGACAGCCACAGAAGGCGCCGTTCCTGAGACAGCTACAGAAGGCGCCGTTTCCGAGGCGCAGATGTGGAGCGTTGGTTCCGAGCCGTCATCGGGGAGCCCAGTTCCTGTTACAGCTCCACAACTGCCTATTACCCCTCCTATCATGTGTCCTGTTTTGTTACCAGTTGTTCCCCCCGTCAAGAGTCATGTTCAGTCATCCACTGTACCCCCTGTCACTGTCCAACCCCGGACTGTTTTGCCCAAGCCCAATTTTCATACTACTCCACCCAAGCCTGACCGGACCCGTCACCCACAGCCCACACCCTCATCCCGTAAACCCAAGACCACCGTCCCACCTACAGACCCTGGACAGTTCCCAAGAACTTTGTTGTGCCTCCGCCTCCCCTTCCTTGTTTATTATTCCTAATTTTTCACCCTAACCCGGTCATTGTTTATTCGTGTATGCCCTTGTTATTATTTGTCATGTTTTGTTGGTTTGTGTCGATGTCCCAGCCTGTCATGTCTTGTGTGTGATTTATTTCTTTCCCTTGAGGAGCGTCTGGTAGCCGCTCCTTAAGGGAGGGGTTCTGTCATGATTCTGCCATCTAGTCCTTGTCTGTCTTTTAGTCTTGGGGCAGAATCATGATAGACCCATGTTTTGTGTGCAAGCACATGGCCTTTTGTTTGAGCCATGTGCTTGTGTTGTCTCGTTCTCTTGCCCCGCTCCCTTGTTTTTCTGTTTAACCCTTCAAGGCCTAAGGGGTTTTATGCCCGCCTGGCACTATGTTGATATTTTGGCTTCTGGAATGGTCAATTTTCATAGCAGAGTGAAGAGAGTCATATTTCTGGATTCTATAGACTCTCAGCTACAATGTGGATGCATTTACAATACACTTTTTGAGACACTTGTATGTGTTTTGCTGTGATATATCACCAAGAAATACAAAAACAGAAGTTCAATTTTTTTGTTTTTATTATAGAAAAATATTAAAACAGATGAATAAGGGATTTTACAACAAATATTGATTCGTCAAAGGCTTTAGAAAAAAATAAAAAAAAATGGGTGAAAAAAATTTAAGAAACAAATTAACTATTTAGATTTTGGCAAATGTAGTCACCATACGTTTTTTTTTTTAAAAAAACACAGCAATTATAAGATGTAGGGAACAATGTTAATTTTGAATTGAATATTCTATCAATTTACCAAACACATCCAAAAACAACCTCTAGATGTCACTGTGCACTGCATTTGCACATCAGTCCACACAAGGGAGCGCACGCGTTCAGGGTCCTGGGTTGCGCGATGATGCAATCGGCTGTTCTTGGGCTGTTCTAAAACACAAAAATGTGGTAAATAAAGATTAGCTATTCATCAT
This sequence comes from Chrosomus eos, assembly GCA_036326025.1. Classification (NCBI taxonomy): domain Eukaryota; kingdom Metazoa; phylum Chordata; class Actinopteri; order Cypriniformes; family Leuciscidae; genus Chrosomus; species Chrosomus eos. The sequence continues at coordinate 32,426,714 of CM070821.1, forward strand.
CATGTGTGTATTTTTAAATCCAAGTCATAGAACTTCTAACTACAATAATCTAACTATTATTACTGGAGCGTTCATCATTACGCACCGAGTATACGTCTTACAAACCCCCATGTAGACAAATACAAGTCTTAGGCTTACTGCACCATTATTTCTGAAAAGCTACTATACAATTTTCCTAAAATAAAAACAGTACAATAAAATAGACAAGCAAAGCAAAGTAAACGAAATAGCTTGTAAATGAAGAGGGACTACATGCGGCCAAAACGCGCACATTATTTGATGGCGCACATTATTTGATTACTGCTCCGTTATTTCTGAAAAGCTACAAAAATAATTTTGCTAAAAAATCATACAATATATATTAGAAAATGCATTATCAGCAATATTGCATTCATTACTTACTCTTCAAATGGATCGATTCCGTCCAGAATTTGATCATCTTCATCCGAATCAAATCGATATGGATCAGATCCGCTCTCGGCAAAAATCATTTCAGCAGCTTGCTCGGCAGTGAATCTTCGTTTGGCCATGTTTTCTTTGAAAAGAATCTAGTACAAATACGTGTATCTCCAAATGTGTTGTGTAAAGACCGTGTATAAGACGAAACCATTTTGCGAATCCCACGTGGGATTGATTCCAAACCCCTCCCCTTTCTTATACGTGACGACGTCATTTTTTGTTTTTGGTCTGTGATTGGTTCACACACAGGTCTGTCATTGGTTCACACACACAGATCTGTCATTGGATCACACACACACCACCCACAACAGCACTTTATATCAATAGATAGGGTTAAGTACATTTTCTCTGTTTTGCGGTAAAATGCTATAGATTTGCACTCAAATACGGAAGGCTTATCATTCGCGGAAGTCAACAAAGTCAGACTCCTTTTACGCAGACGAATGTCAGCTTTTTAATAAAAAAAAAAGTAGGTTAATACCTTGATGCATTCCGAAGTTATTAGTAGATTTGTAAGGGGAGTGCATTTTGACGATCTAGAGCGTCAATCGGGTTTGGAGGGTTAAATAAACGTTGTCACAGCATCCTGTCTGCACCTGGGTACTCCTTCCACACCATCATAACAGCATTGTAGTCTCTTAGTTTCTGGAATTTGTTCACCGTAAAATGTGCAGCGCACAGATAAAAGTTGGGGTTATAATGTCCAGGACCAGTGTTTTAATACATTTTAAAGTTCGTCAGCCATAGGAAGGTCAAACAAATGAGTTTTGGAAAAGGGGTGGAAAAAAACTATCTCTTTGACATAGCAGCAGCTCAACCAGCTCACAACTTTGTGACTTCATAAGAACCGTAAAAATGCATTGTAGTCTAAACGAGTCGTTCGTTGTAGTTTTTGAAAAGTGGATTCTGTTCAATACAATATCTCCCTTTGGAGTGGACTTTGAGCTTTGTAACCTTGCCAATCTTGTTTATGCTCAAACAGCAACATTACACACAAACTAAAGTTGAAAAAGTGAAAAATCATAATAGGACCCTTTAATGTACTGCTTTTTGCATTCCATGCATAGAAGCATATTGGTTATATTTCATTTATGAATACAAGTATGCATATACAAAGTCAGTATCAGCAGTGAATATATTATTGGAAGTGAGGTGGGAATCATTTTAAGGGCTAAAGTAATTGTAGATGTGTGAGTTCTGAGCACAGACGCTACCAAGAGACTTCTAACTAAAATTTATATTGAAGCGTATGCACATATCAGGAGAAATAATCAGCATCATACACCATGTTTTAAGTAGTAGTGATGCATTTGACAGCTGCATTCATCCATAGTAATTTGTAGTGCATCCGAGCTATACATTTGTATTTAATCAGTATGTGTAATCACTATGAAATTGAACCTGTGGCCTTGGCATTGCTAGAACTATCAGTTACCCGCTGAGCTACACAAACACATAAAAATCAAAGCATCTCTTAGAAGTTAATCTAAGTTTTTGTCCAAACTAGCAGAAGCACATGTCAAATAGGGCAGGGGGAAAATAATTCACTGATGTATAAATAAACGAATAATTATGTTTAATGGAACAGTTGTCAAATGTATTTGCATATATCACAAACTCAAAAGATAATCATTCTCATGAACATTCTCGTCATAGAAAACTGATTTAACAACCCAGAGTGTAAAGTCAGCATGAAAATTCACCCATCTATTTTCTAAATGTATATTATTGATCTCATTGTGAATTATTCATTCCTGTATTTTTTTAAACATTTTTAATCAAAATCTCTTTACTCGATCTTCCAGTGAAATGACAGACTTCTCTCATTCATCTGCTTAAGCCCCGCCCTTTCTTCAATCAACCGCAAAATCACATTCAGACCTTCATCCTGCCAACCTTCATCCAAACAACAATTGATGGATAGAAGCTAGTCCCAGCCCTACATTTTTTTCTTTTTCCGATAATCCGTTACATTCGGATTTGTCACAGACAACTTCTACAAATTGTGACTTTAAGGAGCAGATGCACTCTGATAAAGCATCTAATTGAAACTGAAGGAAAGCGATGAAAAATGAACAACAGATATATCAAGACATTTTTTAAATCAGATCATGACTAAATGAATCAAATTTAAATCAAATTAAAATTTGAAAGTTCTCAACCCCAATGTCAATATATTTTGACAATCACTTAATTTCTATAGCTGACATCTTGTATCAAAGTGAAACTTATAATTGGTCCAAATTGTTGCTCCGCATAACTGTATATTTGTGTCTCCCGTCAATTTATATGGAATATTTTTTTTATTCTATGTATAAAAAAAATAAAAAAAAATTTTTTTAATACATGCAACCAAAACATTGTTCATTGACTATCAGAGGATGGACAAAAAATGGATTTGGAACAATATAGGGTGACAGAATTTTCCCTAACCTTAAGATAAGGTGGTATGACTCCTGTAAATGACCATGGATCTGCTTCTGTAAAACAAGAACTACACACACCCATATAGATGTGTGACTGGACCTTTAACAAGTACCATGGTGATTCTTGCTATAAAGTTAATAGCAGACCACAGTGGCCTTATAAAAGGAGACCGACTCATTACCTGCTGCAGGCCAACGATGCTGACAGTACTTGTGTTACGAGGAACAGAGGGATTTTGAGTTAATATGGAATAGAGTATTGCTGCAAACCATAAACTACACCGGACACCAGTCTTTGTCCAGGCAGGACAGTAAATCTGTAGCGAACAGCAGTGCACAGATTGTCCTCATGCCGTTAAAGAAGTGCTGCACCTGTCTGAGCGCTGAGGAACAGCAGTAAGGTCAGCCTCTAAATCATTCAAGAACACGGGGAGCATTTCGCTGCCTTCCTGCGCAGGACAGCATTAAACGAACCTTTACCGGCACGTCTGACAGGTGCGTTGAGTCTCCCAGACGACAATTAACTCGGTCGCTCGGTTTTCACATGTTGAATATTTTATGTGTACAGTGAATAATCCCAATCGTGCCCACGCATATCGATTCGGCACAGGTATTTTGTGTAGACGGAGCGGAGTATAGACTGCTGCTAAAGAGAATAGCCTAATTAACGAGCGCAGAGAAAAGAGACCGATATGGTGAACGGAAAAGGTTGTCCTCTTATAATTGATCAACATTGTTTATCCTAGCATGGTAGGTTGTACAAAAGAAGTACTAAAAGTGAGCTGTCTATACAGGAGAAGGAGAAAAAGAACTGTTACAGCGCCTCGCTGGAGTTTTGTTAGCCTGATAGACGAGCCCAGTTAGCATCACCTCCAAGTCAACTTGCGCTCAGCGTGAAGAAACCTGCCTACAGCTCAGTGGGTTACAGATGCTATTTCAGAGCTCAACTAACCATACTTTCTCCTCTCACCATATGTGTTTGTCCAATCAGAAGAGCATGAAAACAAGTTAATGATAGTCTTTAAAGCACTAAAATAGTTGTGTGGAGCCAGCAAGAGACAGTGGCGCATTCACTTACACCATGCTAATTAATTAGCGCTGCTCTCTGCAATACAACAGAAAAACTCGGCTCCTAATTGTCCTTCGCGGATGTTAGGCTGCAATTGTCTGTGGGGGAAAATATCACAATTAGAGACAAAAGATTTGCAAGTGCACATTCTTTGCGCAAAGCAAAGAGGACAATTCCCCCACTTAGCATCGAGAGTAAATAGCAATAATTATTGACACAAAAGCAACAAACTCATAAAGGCAGCAGTGAATAAAGTGTTGAAACAAGAGACAGAAGAAAAGGATTTATTCTAATAGTCTTTGAAAGGATTAACAATAATAAAGCGGTCACGCTCAGACCTATTAGATCTCACTGACACAAAGCTGCTTAAACCAAGGCTTTGTCAATAAAACCCAACCTGAACATGGTCATTCAGTAAATACAGCCTGGTAGGATACATACAGGAATCTGAGAACTGGAGGTCAAATATTTTTTTTTTTTCATAAAATTTGTTAAATTATTTTTATTTTCCCAAAATTAAATAAATTTAGTTAGAAGTTGGCATGCAATGTAAGAAAACAAAATCTGTAGGAAAAAGAAAAGGTACTGCTAATTTTGTACTAGGACATTAACCGTTATATTTACAGACATTTCCTTTAACCCTTTATGACCTGCCATTCCACCAGAGTATTCACAATAGGCCTTTATCACAGTCTGCGTGTCGTCACATCCTGCTCCGATTAGTAGCGTAAAGGAGTTTCCGCCTGCATTATGGTCAATGGACGGACGGCAGTTTTGAGAAGAAAAATATACTAATTAGTTTCACTTTACAATAAACGTCAGTATTTAAAACAGTTTATTTAGACTTACATGATACCCTACTATGTATGTCATCTTTCATTCTAATGAGTAACATTATCAGATAGACACGATTGTCAGCGCTGCCGATGATTAAGGTTAACAAGCAGCGCGCAGCTCAAGTTACTGCCAGAGGAATAATCAAACGGATTTATGTTTAAATTTAATGTTATTTTCTTTATTTTTGCATTATATTATCACCTATGATTCTCCACAGTATCACTGCACTCAAACACGGATGATAGGCTACGTTACGATGATCAAACCAGTTATTTTTGAATAATTGTCTATGGGCTGGAATTATTCCTTTATTTAAATTTGATGACAGCATCGTAAAGTAACTGCATGAAAAAATGCGAACATTATTGTTTAATACAATAAGTTTTCCCTAACCTTTAATTTAATAACCATAAAATAGACTTTAGTTGTAATTAATATTTTACGATTTGTCTAATTCTAGTGTGATATGTTGTTTATTCTTGCAGTTCTGCAGTAAAATAAGGTGATCAGATTCTGTATGATTAAATAACAGTACAGCCCATTGAAGAGATGCATGTCCCTCACAGCCTCGATCATTAATTGAGTATTGTGAAACAGAAAAAAATGTGTAATATTCCGACGAATAGTTAGTGATTTAAAGGGGAGAACGCAAGCCACACTGTATGTGTGTGCGCAATATTACAGAATCTGATCACCTTATTTTACTGAAGAACTGCAAGAATAGAATACAAACAACATCTCACACATTAAAGAGCATTAGAATTAGACAAATCGTAAAATATTAATTACGAAAACTCTATTTTATGGTGATTAAGGAATAATTCCAGCCCATAGACAATTATTCAAAAATAACTGGTTTGATCATCGTAACGTATCATCTGTGTTTGAGTGCAGTGATACTGTGGAGAATCATAGGTGATAATATAATGCAAAAATAAAGAAAATAACATTAAATATAAACATAAATCCGTTTGATTATTCCTCTGGCAGTAACTTGAGCTGCGCGCTGCTTGTTAACCTTAATCATCGGCAGCGCTGACAATCGCGTCTATCTGATAATGTTACTCATTAGAATGAAAGATGACATACATAGTAGGGTATTATGTAAGTCTAAATAAACTATTTTAAATACAGACGTTTATTGTAAAGTGAAACTAAATTAGTTTAATTTTCTTCTCAAAACTACCGACCGTCCATTGACGATAATGCAGGCGGAAACTCCTTTACGCTACTAATCGGAGCAGGATGTGACGACACGCAGACTGTGATAAAGGCCTATTCCACCAGAATATATCCTTGTATTTTTACATGCTGTGCTGTCATTCTTTTGAGCATTTTCATATGCCATACATCAAAATAATCCTTACACTCCCAATTTAAAGGCTATGTTTGTAATAAATCAATAGTAACTATTTAAATATCTCAAAAGTGCAATAAACAAAAAGAAAAAAAAATTATATATATATTTTTTTACATATTTTATTCAATACAAAAAATGGATAAATGTCAACCTCAAACTTGTCAATGAGAAAAACGTTAATTTAAAACTATACAGAATTTATTTGAACTGTTTACATAAATTAGTTTTTAAGATACACTCATTTTTACACTCATTCAAAAAAAAGGCGTGTGCTTTCGTTTAGATCTAACGCTGCGTGCGTGTGTGTGTGTGTGTGTTGTTGTGTGTGAATGTCCTTGTATTTGTGAATGTCTAAAGGAGAAAGAAATGATAAAATTAAGCAATGGTAAAAAGACAATAACGATATAAGGAACATATAGCAAATGGGAGTCAAACGGGAGTCAAACGCATGGTCAAATGACGCAGCGTGTGACGTCACAACATGCGACACACCCGGGGGTCATAGTGCACAGAACGTGATACGTCAATGAGCCATCGGAAGACGTAAATATCAATCGCAGATCTAAAGAACATGTGTGGAAAGACGTGCAATGCATTTTTGTGTTTTTGTTTTTTTGTAAACGCATATTACGCAGTTTGTACAGACTGACTAGAGGGTGAAAACAACGCAACATGGGCATGTTGGAGGCTTGATCTGAACATGTTACATCTCTGGTTTTGTATGCAAAAAGAATGATTGAGCTAGCCATTTGGTTTCAGTTTCTATAGGCTTTTAAACAGACACAGGGAAACGGGGTTAAAGGGACAATATGTAAGAAGTTTGTTTCAAAATATCCAAAAACCACTAGCACAGTGTTACCGGTATATATTTCTTTCAATTGTGCACTTACATTATCCTAAATGTTTCCAAGAATTTGTAAATGTGTCACAATTTTAAATAGTGCCTGTGCCTTGTCACTTGTCGCCTGTCAAAGACGTAATATCCGCGTTATCCCTGCTGTTTTCCGTTTGTACTGCCATATTAACCATGGCGAGCAGACATGGACAACTGCGTACCGTCTAGCGGCACGCTCAAGCTGTTGCTGTTTTGTTCAAACATTATGGACCATGGCAAGCAGATTTTGGGACAAAAGGAGAAATGAAACGAGGATCAATATCAGCGTGGCGTTTTCGAGATGCCGAGAGCTCCACGTCTGTGACAAACTTAGACTTGACAGAGCTTCACGAGTCACGACTTGACAGGGACACCGCTCTTGCGTGTACTTTATTAGGCAGGTGAGCACATGAATAGCACATATCAATGTTAAATAGCTCAAAATGATGTTAGAATATGATCAGTATGATATTCTAATGTTGATCTAGCTTACTGCTAGTCTCATACAGCCAACAAACTAACACATAGAATAACATTATAACTTTCAACACACTCAAATGCAGTTTAGTATGATAACTGAGTTACCTCACAATTTTAATTTGTTACATAAACTGACCAGTCTGAGTATTAATTCAGCACTCGCGTGTGGTGCTGACATCTGTCTCTCATTAGCAATTGTGACCTGCTTCATACCAGTCATGTTAAAAAACATGAATGTATTCACTTATCCATAAACTGCGTCATCAATCTACGCCTTTGTCATTGTAAGAGGTTAGCAACCCCTAGCAGCGAAAAAAACAACAACATATTGTAGCTTTAACCCTTAAATATCCCATGTGTAACAATTGAGGTAAAAATATCCAAAAAATGAGCTACACGCATCAAAAGATTAAGAAGAAATAAGGGCGATGATGTCATTAAAAAAATTACAAGTTATAGTGCTGCAGAGATATCAACCTGAATTAGCATGCTAAATTACTAGCCACGGCCCGACAGGTGTCATAATACCAGTTTCGGCCATGGGAGGCGGAATGCGGGCAACATAACCACCAGCCAAACTGCAATACACGAATAACTCGCACGGCTTGTGGGTGTACTTGAACCTGATGTCAATCGTGTGGAAAGTCAAGCCTACTACTACATTTCAGTTCAGGGAAGAGAGCGGACCTATATTATGTTTATTAAATTGCTTTCCTGAGGTAAATCTGACATATTTGTTTTCCAGCTATGTTATTGACCTCTGCACGCTGATTAAAAAAAATGATTGGTCGATATTATGTATGAGGAATACATTTTGGTAAGTTGTAGCCTACTGTATCTTTCAACAGTGTTCGTGTTTTTTTACTATTAGCTAGCAGAGATGATCGGTTCACGTGCGCTAGGGATCCATCTGTTGTGTAATATTTACAAGTGTCAAAACGATATGTACTGTTTGAATTGAGTAATACAATTGACAGAATCTGAGAGCTGAGATTTTTTTATATCATAACTAACCTGCTCTGTCTAGTCTGTCGGTCTCCGTGTCCTCTTTGCTTTGCGATTTTTCTGTGCGTGACAAAATTGATGTGTGGCGTGAGAGCGTGTGAAAAGTGTGAATTCGTGAGAGTTGGCAGCTCTGAATGGCGCTAGCTTGGTCAACATCAGCGAATGTTGTCTGTCAAATGAATGTAATTCAAACTAACAATAAAAATGTAATATGAACAAAACGAATATAAACATATTCACTGGTAAAGGTAAAGGGGAGTAGCTTGACGATGTCATATTTAAAAATCACTTGACATCCACCAACGTTCCTCTGTAGTCAAAACCTCCTCTATTAGTAGTTGGCTCGGCTTCGGCTATGGGCAGGGTCGTTGTGAAGGTAGGGGCGGAGCATAGAGACTATGCCGTTTCTCGTTTGTTACTCTAGAGTAGACGAACTCACTTTCTGGAGGTATACTGTCCCCATCTGGTATGGAATGTGGAGTATGAATTGATTTTTTGGCCGAAATGACACAGGGCACCTTTAAACACAACACAATGCAATGTGTTGTTTAAAATATGGGTAAACCACCTGTGAAAAATCAATACAGAAATTTCCTTCATATTAACACATTACAATTAATTTCCATTTTTTTGTTGCTAAATGCATGTTATTGATCTTTTTTATTATTAATGTTCATCACAATATGGAAGAATAGCTCTGCCGTTAATTCAGTTTCAAATATATTTCAATATTTCAAAACCACTAATAAAGAAAAGTGATGGACGTGAGTATCAGCGCACAAACATGCCCTTTACATCTGTCACATGAATGTTCAGGCATGGTAACAAGGCAACCATGACAAGGTTCTAAAACAATGTTTCGTTTTTGACTTTCAAATGAGTCATTTGATTTGCATGGAGTCAGGATGGTTAGACCAACAATAAAACCTAGAAAGCTAAACATGGAAGTCTCATGCTGTGTCTTTTCAAAGCTGCGAAATGACACCTGAAAAGAAGCCTGCTGGTCATTAACTGTTCATCTTGTTAATGAGGTGTCTTATCTAACAGGATATTTTATTAAACTGGCTGGTGTTCCATTTGGAGACATGGCCTGTAACCTGTGGCACTAAAACATTGTACCTCTCCCTGGCTCTCTCAGGGCATCTGAGGGAAAAAATCATTCAGGCTAGCCTGACAGAATTACTGATTCAATTCAATCAATGGTGGCCAGCCTCACCTTCAGACTAGAGTTATTACCAAACTGAAGGATCTAAGATGCGTTTGTCACATTTTCTCAGTTGACACCTGTGTGTTATGAGTGTGCGGCTGAAAAATGTGCTTAAACTATTTTTCCTGTGGCAACTCGTCCCTTGAAGCATTTTTTGATGGCTTGGGAAACACATCAATTGAGGAAATCCTCAATTTTTATTTTTTCTCTTACAAATCAATTTATCGTAACAAAATCCATAGGCGTCATTGCTCTGTTGTTCATTATAGCTTTTTGGGTCCCTTCTTATATTATAATGCTAAAAAAAAAATTAGGGTACTCCTTAGTGACAATTAGTATATTTAAAAAGCAAGCAAAAAAAAACAATTTCACATAAATAATTTTCTTTTGAAAGTGCTGTTAATTGAAAAATCCTTTAAAAAATGCATTAAGCAGCACAACTGGGGTTTTTTTCAACATTGATAATAAAACAAAATATTTCTTGAGCAGCAAATCAGCATATTAGATTATTAGAAGGATCATGTGACACTGAAGACTGGAGTAATGATGCTGAAAATTCAGCTTTGACAGCACAGGAACACAATATATTTTAAAATGCATGAAACAGTAAGGTAAATCAGGGTTTTTCCTGGCTCAAAATGAGGCAGAGAAAATTTTGTACATTTTAAAGATAAACTAATTAATCTGGTGCACTTTGAGTCACTCGAATCTGTTGTTAAAAATAAACAATAATCCACCCGCCAACCACCCATATTCTTTGATTTAGATATCTGCATCTGATCATCACATTACAATTATTCAATTAAGCATGATAGTATGGTAACATATCACACAATTAACATTTATTTAAATTAAAAGTTCTTCTTTTGGCAAAATTTCATTTTCTCTATAGCCTAAACAGAGGCTTTACTCCCTTTAAACTTATTGTCAATGTTTCATTTTTGAAAACACTATTATCGGAATAATTTTTTGTACCTTTATAAAGGGCATTTTCCCCCTCATTTTATTTAATGTATGCTCTAAATTTCATTTAAAATTCTTACATTTTATCAATACATTCAATTAAAATAATAAGACACTAGGCTGTTACCAATCAAATTAAATAATTTACATTGAAAAATTATAACTGTATTAAATGAGATTATTTTGAATATTTTTTGAATATACAAGGAATGTTGAAAAGAATGATACTTTGAAACTAAACCGCCAGTAGGAGGGGGCAGGCGGCCGTCTTAATGAGCGAGTCATTGAGTCATTAATGTAATCGATTCGTTCAAACGGCTGATTGATTCAGAATGAGACGGTTTAATAATGGGCAATTGAATCTTTGACTCAAGCGATTAGTTCAAAACGCTGAATGATTCAGTAATGGTTCATGGGTGAGAGTTGCTTTGAGACGCGATATGGTTCTGTGGTTTGGAACTATTTTCGCTGCTAAAACAGAACAAAAACAGTCTAAAAATGTAAGTAACTTAATTTTAACTATTTGTTTATTGAACTGTTATGAAATTAATATCTCGATTTCAATCGTGATGGCATTCAGGAAAACAGCATTCTGGTCGTGTGTAGCCTATATATTGTTTCTTAACTATAATTAATGTTATAAATAACTGCGCGAGACTCAACAGCGCAACTTTGTTACCGTCCGTACATTAGGTACCATGATGGGAGTTCCGTGTCTTTATTACACTCATTTAGCTGTCATCCACCCTCGATTGAATGGAATGTTTTTATTACTCGGCCCGCTCGACCCGCGGATTATGATCCCTGCAGCACTATCGGCAAACTACACGGTTAGAGAATGGACACAAGCGGGAATCGCGACAGAAATGTCACGGTGGATAAAGTGTATATGAGCACGTGACTGTCTGTCCGAGTTTTGGCGAGAGGCGGAGGCGGCACGAAATTTGACGGAGGCGGCCGCCTCATAATTGTCTATGCAGGAAAAACCCTGTAAATGAACATAGATATACCAACGATTTCTGTTTATTTTTTACCCAAAAAGCTCAGGAACAACAGAGTGATGGAAGATCATAGCTCACAAACTTTATATATATAATTTTATTTTTTTAATAAAACAATACATCCAAATAACCAATATTACGTCATGATTTTTGCATTCCATCAGCACAGACAGGATAAATGAAACGTCTCAATGCATTTCTAATTAGCAAGCACAGTAGCCATTCATTTGTCTGTGTAGGTCTCCCAGGGGGATCTCCTTGCATTTTACAGCTTATTGAAATGAACCTTCTGAAAAGACAGCACACCGTCACAGACAGTCAAGTCAATTGACAACGACGCTTTCCTGAGCCCACACACACTTTGTTCTGGAAATGCTGTTTGTGTCCTTCCAAAGTCTGATCAAAGTCACCCTGTTGAATATTTACAAGCTGAATTATCAGTCATTTTGCATCTTTTTTTAATTGACCCATAAACACATGCATAAATGACCCGGCATGACGTGTCGCCTCTGCTGGGAAGCACGAACCCAGTGGCTGCCGTGGGCCGACAGTCCGGGGGCATTTTCACGCTCGGCTGGGTCAGCGCTTTGATTTGACTGGGTCCAGGGCCACGTGACTCTGATTTGCATGCCGACCTGGCATGGCTGTGGGCTCCTGTCTGAACTCTCACAGCATCTGTGCTGATGTACGGAACTGCAGGCTGCCCTGGGGCGATGACTTATTCTGTGCATTTTCATTTGCTTGCTGCAAAGCACCAACAAACTATTGCAGAGTACATGATCCATAGACACCAGCAGGAGAAAAGACCACGAGCTCACCCGGAATATAGTTGCATTGAAATTCAAACTCTGAGATAAGAGAGTCAGAACCAATTTGGTCATGAAGTTTAAAGTTGGCATGAGACAGAAGTTGCGATAGTCGTTTCTTCCCTATTGTGACGTACAGGATATATGAGTGAAACGGATTCTCAATCAAGATAAATGTAGGGCGGGACTTGATTTTGTCCATGGGGAAATATTCCTTGTATCAAAATTTATTGGAATAGTGCTCTGATTTCAACTTCAATAACAAAAATACAGTTTGAATCAGAAAACTGATTCTGATAAAATGCAAATTTACATTATCACTCTTAAAAATGCCTTTTTATAACACCATTATGTTGTTAAATTAAGCTAAGCCAAGCAACCTGAGTCGGCTTTTTTTATTTATTTCATAAACCCTCCATCCAGTCCATGAGCATTCACATTGATCTTGGGGCAGGACACAGGTGTGCGGGAGCTAATCTGTCTCAGTACATTGGCTGTCATTCCTCCTTCTGGTCATCTGTAATTGTGTAAAGAGCCAACCTAATGTTCCAGCACAGCAGATCACTGTGGAAAATCTGTTAGCGGATAATCACACAATCTTGAGTTCAGCACTTTGTGCTTTGCACACTAATTTCATTCAGAGTTTGGTGGTTGACCTGCCTGTTCTCCATATTGAACAGCAACAGAAATTTATGTTTTAATAGATTATAAAACCAATCAATCTGACTGGATTAACCAAAAAGAATGTTATAAAAAGCAGATGTGCACACATACTGTTGATCTTTAATAAACATTTAATAAGTTGATACACATTTATATATTAACATATTAATATTAATATTTCAATGTAAAATTTACAATCTATCCAGTGCTACTGAAAACAAAAACGAGAATTTGTGAAAACGGTGTAGTCATGCACATGTGTATTACGTGGTCAGACTATAGGCTTGTGTGTTTCTTAAAGGGGGGGTGAAATGCTATTTCATGAATAGTGATTTTTTTACACTATTAAAGAGTTGGATCCCCATGCTAAACATGGACAAAGTTTCAAAAATTAAGTTGTACGTTTGTATTTCTGTTCTTCTGTTCTCAAAATACTCCTTCCGGTTTGTCACAAGTTTCGGAAAGTTTTTTTCGAGTACGGGCCTGTGTGACGTCAGCTAGGCCGGAATTTCCTTATACGGGTCCTAAGGGCATTTCTCCCGGAAGGGCGCGCGCGCAGCTGTAGCCTAGAGCGAGAGAAGTAACGTTATGCCTATCAGAGCGCTGTGCATCGGCTTTATGGAAGTCATCGGCTGTGATTGTTTTATAAACAAGGCCCAGTTCGACGCCGGATTTGCAGATCGTCTAATGCTTAAGGATGGAGCAGTCCAGCAACGATAAAGGTTTACCGTCGTGCGTTGGAACTGCAGGCGGTGAGTAAAACTGCTTCAAATGTCTGTGAGTTGTTAACTATCGCCGCGTATTAAGCACAACAAGTAAACGACATGATCACGTACAGTTAATGTAAAACTACACTTCCCACATGTACACCTTTAAAAAAAATACGACGACATAAAGTGAAAATTAGTCATTTACAATAACCGCTAAGCAAATATAAGTTATACAGTTCCAGTACACACCGCTTAGAGACGTCCTGCTGTAGTCGTTGCTGCTGCTGCTCGTCTTCAATTTCAGCCTCGGGAACTGATTCGGGATCAAAAATGTATGGCTGAATCTGATTGTTAGCAATGTTTTGTTTTGGGATATCACAGCTTCCAGAAGCTCTCAACGTAAGCTTCGCGCGCTCGTGATTATTTAGCTCTGCCCACACGGCACGCCTCCACCCGCTCGGTTTTTTCCGGAAAGACTCGGTACAGCCTATCTTTCTTTTATAAATATAATAAAACTAAAGACTTTTTGGATATATGAATGATGCAATACTACTCTATAGGTACTCAAGATTAACATGAGATTGACTGAAACTGAGTGTCCCCCCCCCCCTCCTTTAACTAAGTTACATTGCCAACTACTGGCCTGGCCGCATTATACAGCGTTTTTAATGGCTTTCGCGGATCCGTGTGAACAGGGAACATTTTGGCAACATTGTCTGACTGTACATGAAAAACACGAAAGGAAAAACTTTTCCATGTAAATACATCGTTTTTAAAACATGGAATAACAAACTCCATAATTAGGCACACCCCTAAATTTCATTATTAATGAACAAAGTACATATTTAATGCAATGCATAAATATCTCTTATAGAATTACTTTGATCAAAGCTACACTGCGAAGCTCAGCCCAGACATCATTTAGTAGGATGAGATGAAAGCCATTAAACTGCTTACAATTCCTCACTTCTGAGAGTCTGACACCAAATGCCACAAAACAGAGATAGGGGACTGATGCAATATGAAAACATTCCTCTATCACCAGACTTAAATGGCCTTATTCCCCGGAGACAACCGTGATTCTGTGAAAGCAGTCACTAAAAGTCAGTAAAAAATGGCCCTCATATTGCTGGCGCAGTGCTGTCATCTTTCATGACAATTCCGGCATGGCACTGATGGAGTTGCATGCAGAATGAGGTGGATCCACAGGACAACACGCTCATCTTGGACAGGATGCAATCTGTGTGAATTATTGAATTATTGTCGGTAATAGAGGAATTCAACACCACATGCATTTCAGCTTGACCAAAATCTCCTTACAAAAAAAAATAAGATGGGCTGGGCGATCAGCCAAAGCACAAGTAAAAGAACCCATTCGCACTAAAATCCAGTGAAAATTCCAGTTGAATAGAATAATTATTGAAAAATCTGTCAACATGGGGCACATTCTTAAATAAGATATGTCTTTTCTTTTAACAAATGAGTACCTGCACAAAGTCATTAAACCCATTAGTTACACTAAGACCTTATGAAAGTGTTCAGATAAATTTAATAGCAATAAATCAGGATATACTCAATGTACAGAGCAAACTGTGAACGTTATTTTTTCCAAGAGTAAAACTTTCCGTTTCTTAGATTAAAACTGGATATCTTTGCTCCACTTCAAATTAGATCCATATGTTTCTCTGACTTGGCAAATGGAACCAGGGACACAAGACTAAAGGCCTCAACCCATGAGACAGATGTGGCCACCCTTCATGGACACCACCAGTACATACATTTAACCTACAGCACCAATATTCTTCCCAGAGCATCACTTCGACCTTGTGTTGATAAAGGAAATCCTCTCTGCTGCCTGTGCTGAGAATTGTACACAATGTTACGGTAATTGGCCAACCGACTCGATCAATGTTTGTACCTGGAGAGGGTTTTTTGGTTGTTTTTTCTTGATGTGCTTTCAAACCTCAAGCTGCATGGAGTCAGATTTTTCAGTTGATTTAGATGTAGTATGTATAGAAGTGTGTTTTATTCGATGAAGACGGAAAATACTCCAGAAAGGTTTTACTTGGATCACATTGGATCGTATTTCATCTGAAAAAGATTTCCCATAAAAATGGTCCATATGACTTGAACAGTATATTCCAAGACTTTGAGTCCTCATTCACTGCTTATTACACTTCCACAATTTGTGGAGAATTTGTGCTTCTATTGCACAAATAGAAGCACTATAAAAAAAAAAAATTATATATTAGCACTAGTAAAACATTTCACAAAAGGAAGTTTGCTGGGTTTTAAAATGTAATAATAAACATACTGTTGAAACATAACATAACAGAACAACCTTTAATTTTCATCAATCATGTTATGGTCATAGCAGTGCACATATACGACAGTGTAGACAAGTGTACAAATTACACGATTTTTTCTCCAGACAAATTCCATTTTCATGCTCATTTTTACTTTTATGAGAGTATTTTGTCCAACCACAGTATATAAACACACACTGAATGACATTTTTTTTTATTTCAAACTCTTTGAATATCATCAAATAAATTAACAAAATAAATGTTTGATTAGGCCTACACAAATATTTTTAATTGCGTTGGCTCTGCATTAATCAGTGATGGATTCGAAACCAATGTAATACGACAGATGCTTGCTATCTGCAGAAAACAATATAAATAAAAAAAATAGAAGAAATAACTAGAATGAGCACCAATTTGGCTACAATCTGGGATTTTAGTCACAGTAAAGTGAAGATAGCTGTGAAAAAAAGCTTTAGCATCATTTATTTCCATGTGTCTCTTGGTTGGATATTTTACATTTAATGGAATAAAGTCCCTTTTTAATTATCCAAATAGTGTGTCCAAGTACACTGCCATTCAAAAGTTGCTTTCATGTTTTGAAAACTATCTTATGCTTACCAAGACTGCATTTATTTTATAAAATATACTGTAAAAAAATTATATTGTTAAATATTATTGCAATCAATAATAGCTGTGTTCTATGTTAATATATTTGAAAAAATATATAATTTACTCCTATGATGCAAAGCTGAATTTTCAGCATCATTAGTCCAGTCTTTAGTGTCACATGATCTTTGAGAAATCATTCTAATATGATGATTTGCTGCCCAAGAAACATTTCTTATTATTATCAATGTGAAATAGTTGTGCCGAATAATATTTTTGTGGAAACTGTGATATATATTATTTGATGAATAGAAAGCGTAAAAGAACAGCATTTATTAGAAATATAGATCTTAAGTAACATTATAACTGGCTTTACTGTCACTTTTGATCAATTTAAAAAGCACAATGCCGTTTTCTGTTATTCTTCATTTTAAACATGAGCCCTTGGCATTTATAGCCTGTATTCCCCATTTATGTTTCCCAAATGGAACATACATAGACTCTCTGGTGCTATTGATTTAATATTAAGGCAGTGTTTTATATGTGGCCTACAGGATAAAGTGAGCAGTTCTGCATGTGGCAGCACCTTGCCTTCAGTCTCTGCTTAGCTCAAACACAAATCTTCTCTGACTTACACACCCATGCAACCTCTCAAAATGACAGCTGCAGACTCTGAGAGCGAAACACTCCAATGGTCTGCGTTTGCCCGCAACCCATCGTTTGACGAATGAGCCAAGACTGCAGCCTCACCTTTAATTTCACAGCCATTACATTTCACAAGGCTCACTCGCAAAATCAGAGAATGACATACGGAGGGGTTGGACAAGCGTGCTGACCTTCCTGCGTGTACGGCATTTGCTTTCGCATTCTTTGAACACTTTCCTCTCCATCAAATCTGATCAGGCACTTTCCAAACCGTTCAGTTGCATCTTGCCGGTGTGTTTGGGCGAAGGAGGACGCAGGCACTGGAAGCTTCATCGCTAATGGGACGAGATAAACACGACCGTGGTGAAAAACATACAAGCCTGGTGGGCCTTAATACAAGATCACAGCGAGACAGCCCGAGGCTAAACGGTATTTCGAAGGCACATCAAAGTCTTCTCCCGGGGACGTCCGCAACACCCGAAGTCAAACTACGACACAATCGCAATATCGACATCCTCTTAAAGAAGTCACATAACACTAACAGCATGAAACGCAACAGGATCTGACATTCTGATGGTCTGATCACATATATATTTTAATGTAGGATCATCATGCTCTACCGAGAGATGTAAAAATAACATTAAAATGTCGGTTGTCAGTAACATTTTAATATAACATTTACTAAAACGTTCGCAAATGACAGTACTATGTTAGGTTCAAAAGACCCAGACTGTAATGCATATATGTGAAAATGTTTGCACTATAAATGTCAAAATACATTTCAAATACACATATTTAGTTCATGTTAGTCAATAAATTTGTAAATTATTATCTTGACACACTAGACACAAACAGGTTTGTTCACAACATCTGACTACAGGTAAACACAGTGAGCAAGAGAAACAAGTTGAGACCAGCGTGTAGGACGCCCTACATGTTGTGGTCCCCGTCTGGATACTTGGTTAATCCAGCCAGTAATATGTGCTGGTCTCAAAGATTAAGCTGCACAGGTCTGAGGGCAGACGGTCGATACAGTAAAACTACAAATGGCTCATTAAATCATTATGGTTCCTTTGCAAATACATGGAAACAAGCAAATACATCCAAATAATCTATATTTCTCATATCAAAAAGAAGTCATTGAACGAATAACATTTGTAATATATTATTTAAATATTTATAATATTTCAATAATATTTATTTTATTGTATTTTATTTATTTATTTATTTTTGAGTGAGGCCAGTAAACATGTTGTCAGGACAAGTAAAAGTATGAACTACATGCTTGACAAGGCCAGCAGAAATAAAATAAAAAATCCTTATTGTTGAGCGCTGGATGTCCTGTGCAAATGAATAGAGAAAGGCTGTTTTTCCAGGACGGTCTCGTGTGCTCACGTTATGGGTCGTTCGTACAATACCGAAGACAACTGACACATCCTGAAAGAATCTGAACTAAACATCTCATCACAGCAGACATAGCTATGCATGTTTGATTTTTAAACACACACACCCTCAACACAGCTGCACACACAAACCTACACAGAAACACCTGTTTAAGGGCACAGTCTGCTTTTTTATTCTCAATGTGAATATTCAAATACCATCTCTGATCTTTTGCCAACACAAACCTTTCATTTCAATAATGCTCGCCTGAGGGTTGACTTTTGAGAAATATCTCCGTTTTGCCCTTTGGCTCCCGAACGCCCAAAAAGTGCACAGGTCAATATGAGGCCTAGTGTATATTTTCTTTTAATCAGGACTTGAAATGTTGTGCCACGTACAATAAACAATTTCAATCACCCACAACACTGAGCCCATTCAGAAGATTAGATTATGATTGGTTGGTCCCTGAGCTGGGCTTGTTGACAGAAATGTGGTCCCTTGCAATAACTCACAGTCATGGGGGGAAACAATCTGTCTAAGGAGGGGTCTGAGTTACACCTGCAATATGCTCCAGCTCTCAGCCGGCCATGACAAATATGAAACGCGGCTATCCCCTCGCTGCAGAGCATGAGCCCTAGAGTAAATATGAGACAAACAAACCAAATCCACTTGTTTTATCTGCAGAAAGAATACAAGGCAGAGCACTGTAATCAGCGGTAGCAAGTATGCATGTTATTGCAGAAATTGAACACCTTGGTAGCCACATCTATTTCACACTAAAAGCCTATGTAAAGCTTCGGGCTGTAGACTTATTTATCTAATCTTTAAGTGGCTGCATTATTTACAAAAAAGTACTATAGTATATTGCCATGGATTTTTGGGCATGTTCTTACAACGATGGATGGGATGGGTTGAGGATGGATGGTGATGGGTGGGTGGGTGTGGGGGTGGGGTATTGAAGGATGGGTGGGTGGATGCATGGGCAATTGCAACTTTATTTCTTACAGTGTGACTTTATTTCTCATTATTTCACTTTAAATCTGACAATGTGATCTCATATCTCAAACAGTATCTTATATCTCCCAGTATGATTCAAATTAACCTATTTCTTATTTTAAACTCCTTTAATCTCAAAATTTGTGTTTCATTCTTTACTCTGAGGAAGAAACATGCTGTCATAAAATTGTTGGTTATTTTATATTGCTGTACCAGCAAAGTCTAAACCACCAGCTGTAGAGAAGTGTTGGACTGACAGGTGAGTAGGCAGTTCATTTCATGCTGTCTGTGGAGTTTATGATACAGAAATGTACATTATCCTACAAATTACATGCATTTTCAACTACCTCTGAATGCTGTTTGAGTGATCGGATCACAAAACATTTAGACACAGCAGGCTCCACTCGTTAAATATTACTGTACCATCTGATATCATCAAGGTACATTATAATATGCATAATATGCATTATAATGTTTAACTGCTTTGTGAAAATACAAACCTTTTGTAATGATCAGACGGTCAATTGTGAAGAATGAAGGTTATATTGAACACGCTAGAAGAGCTACAACTGCCGATAAGTACATATAAATGAAAAGAGATGTAGGGAGAGAAAAGAAAGTGCTAATTATTATAATAAGAGAGTAAAAAAAAACTTTCATAAATTACTCCTGTTCTGTAGCCAGAAACAATAAGCCAAAAATAAATCGACTCCGTAGTGAACTGCTTCCCACCTGACCCTAACTCAAGTCTTGAAAAACCAATGGGTTTGGGTTGGGCTCAAGATAATTATCCAAGAATAGCTTCAAGTTGCGTTTGGGTTTGTAACTAAAGAAAAAATAATATCATTAAAAAATATTAAGGGAGAACTTATTACGGTGCAAAACAATGAGCTGGATCAGTGTGTCTGATGAAAAAAATATATCAAACAGCTTTTTCCCGTTACTCTCAAGACTGTCCCATTTACTGAGCAACCCTGCAAGTATCAGCAGCAGTGGAGGAATATTCAGTACAGTTGGACTAACTTTTTATTAGAATAAGACAGTCAAAGTGCTGAAACCATTTAATTTTTATATGTTATTCATTAACTGACGGTTTTATCCACAGCGACTTTTATCGTTGTGCCTTGTTTCAACTCTCACGAGAAATTGTAATAACTTTATGATTTGGCAAATTGGCATGAATTTGTGTGATTTGATTTATGCAAAAGAGTAAGATTTTAGAAAAACACCAAGCATGAAGGTCCAACCCTTAAAGGTATAGTGCCCCCAAAAATGAAAATGATCCCATAATTTACTCACAGTGAATCCATCCTAGGTGTACATAACTTTCTTCTTTCAGCCAAACACAATCGGAGTTACATTAAAAAATATTCTGCTCTTCCAAGGTTTATAATGGGAGTCAATAGTAACTGATATTTTTAACCCCAAAAAGCGCAACCATCATAAAGGTAATTCATAAGGCTCCAGGGGGTTAATAAAGGCGAAGCCATGCGTATTGGTAAGAAACATATCCATAAGTATAACTTTATAAACTATAATAATTGGCTTCCAGTAACGGAAGACTCGACTTCCGACACAAGACAAACATGGATGCGCAGAGGAAAGAGCAAAACAAAACGGTAACGCTTCCTTTTACAGTCCAGTTACCCATGTAAATACTATGTACTTATTTTAGTAACTACAATTACTGGGTAATAACTAGTACTAACCCTGAACCTACCCCTAAACCTACCCCTGTTCCATGTACTTACCTTATATTAGCCAGTACTTTCTAGGTAAGTACACTGTAAGTACTGTACTGTAAAAGGAAGCGGTACCAACAAAACAACGGTCATGAATGTCTAAAATGAGAATTTTTAAAGAGAAATGTCGGAGGAGCTTGAGTTTGTTGCCCAGCCCCATTTATTTTAATCGCAAGAGTCGTCTACTGTCACTAAGATCACGCTACTCCTTCATCCTACCATTCACTGGAACTCGACTTTCTCGTGAATGGGCGGGTGGACATTACCGGAAGCCAGTGATTACATTTTCTAAAGTCATAATTATGAATAATTGTTTCTTACAAAAACGCATACTTTTGTTTCAGAAGGACTTTATTAACACCCTGGAGCCGTATGGATTACTTTTATGATAAATGGATGAGCTTTTTTGGGCTTCAAAATCTCTGTTACTATTCACTCCCATTATAAAGCTTAGAAGAGTCAGGGTTAGAAGAGCCATTTTTTTATTATAACCTAGATTGTGTTTGGCTGAATAAAGAAAGTCATATTTACCTAGGATTGTTTGAGGGTGAGTAAATTATGGGATCATTTTTAATTTTTGGGTGAACTAAACTAAATATTGTACAAAAACGTCCAAATGAGATTATTTAGATTAATATAAATTCAGTAAAATATAAAATTAATATGAAATGCAATGAGATTTTTTGTTTTGTTATAGCCTACTAACCGTTGCATGCAATCCTAAACTACATCATTTGTAAAAAATTTGGGTTTGGTCTTCAAAATTCAAAAACACCAGCTTGGGTGGGTCGGGTCAAATGGTCTTTGGTACAGACCGGGAAATCCAAATATGTAGAGAATCTTTTTTCTGTTGACGTATAATATTGTGTCTTATTATTATTCCACTCATCTAAAAGAATGATTGGGACTGGCAAACTGCCAGGTATTAAACATGACCTGCAATTCCTGAAGCCCGTGATGCAAGACCTGGCAAAATAATAGCATGACTTTTTCTTCGCCGACAGTCCAAATAAACTGTTATGAATATGTTGGGAAAGTAATCTGCCTTGATCATGGACATCCTCCACCTTAATCTTCCTTTAGACAGGAAGAGAAAAGAAGAACTGGATTAGTCATACTCTCGACAGTTAAAAACTGATTACTTGATTGATTTGCGCTACAGACCCCGGTCACGTATTTTGTTCTGTGACAGAGGTGCAAAATGACAAAAGTAGCCTACTCTATAATTATCCCAAGCTGTTTCCATGCCAGCGAGATATTTAAACACCTTTCAGTCCAACCGAACACGCACAGTGCACATACATCTATTAAAGTACATGTTATAACTCCTATCATCTCTACCTTTGTTGCAATCTCATATTGTGAGGCAGCTATTGAAAATTGATGGAAATCATCTGCCGCTGTCACTCAAACTCTTTATAATCTTTTAAGACCGTTGTAATACAATGGGGGAAATAATGATGTGAATGACTTCTGCTGAAAGGCGATTTCTTAAGGTTGAGCATGGTCTTGAGCACTTACTGATACAAATGAAATACTGTCTCCCATATTCGTGCGTGTGTGTGTGTGTGTGTGTGTGTGTGTGTGTGTGTGTGTGTGTGTGTGTGTGTGTGTGTGTGTGTGTGTGTGTGTGTGGGGTGTTCCTGTTCCTCTCTTTTTTTTTTCATTTTGAGCTTTCCAAAAAAAGTAATGAATTTCCCTTCAGGATGGCGTGATGTTTCCATGGCACTGATTCACTTGACTTGGGATGCCAACAAACTTCTTAAATTAATATATTCTAGACTAATTAAGCCCTCCGGAAATGCTAAATAAAACTTTTTTGAAAGCTAAATCGACTATTTGTTAAGCAAATTATATATAAAAAAAAAAGGTTTTAATAAAAGTTCATTACATTTTTGAATATGTTAAGTTGGCAGCCTAAGTATATTCCTTAAAATAAGACCAAGAAGAATTTGATACAATAATATGCTCCTTTCTTATTTTCTTAAAAGCAGCCCAGTCATCCTGCCTCTGACAGGACGACGTTGCCAAGACACTTTAAAAAAAACTTTGAAAGGGTCGTAACTCTTGACTCATCTTAGTGAAGGTGTCCGGTTGAGTAAGATCAGTGAGATGTTTTAATCTCCTGCCGAAAATGAGTGCTTCTCTATGTCAGGCGGACTCAGGAAGCCACCTGTGTGACGGATGATCTGAGCTGTCACCTCCCTGTGGATGATATTAAGGGACTGCGGCCTGCCAGACACACAGCTGCTGCTTAGCCTCTACATTGGCCTGTCTACCTGGAACAGCTCTCTCTATGTGACCCGTGGCATATACTGTAGAGGAATGGGAGTACAATGTTGTGGCGCATGGAGATTTGGACTGGCACTGTGAAACGAGCAGATGAATAAACTGCAGAAGGCCTCTGTCCTCATTGACAGCCCTGGAAGAATGAAAATACCCGTAATACACCGGAGTGTGAGAGGAAAGGGACGTATGATAAAGGGAATTTCACAAATCACAAGCAAGCATTAATGTCTTTAAACCCTTGTCATGATGAAATGCTCAATAGGATGAGCCTGTTTGTTCATAAACTACTTATTTCTGTTTCACTATCGTCAAATACGATTGACAATTAGCATACAGTTTGGATTGGCAGTATGGTTCCGCTCTGGGCGAGAACTCCCTGTACATCAATGCAGCCTAGCATGGATAAGAGCAGCAATAACCGCCCTTAGGGTAAACAGAACAGAACCAACATGAATGTATTGCAGATATCATATATTCAAGATTTTAAAGTTTCAAGGGGAATAAAAATGCCAAAAACTGACTGACGAGGAGAAGGAGCTGGGGATGGAGGAGGGTAATTAGCTCCTGAGAAACGCGATAGCTGGTTGATAATACTGAAGGAGCTTATGTGTGGATGCTGTGATAGGTGTTGTATTCCTATAGGTAGACGTGGATCAGCTGAGAGTCAGCTGATGTGAGCTTGACTAACGTGACTTGCCAGAACTGAGGCTACGCTTGATAATTGTGTTTGGATGTAACAGAATCAGAGATACAGGCTATAAATATTGTAATAAGATAATAATTTATAATAATGAAAGCAGAATATTGTTCTAAATAAATAAATGTTATTATATTCTTAAAATGTATTTATTTAATCTAAGTTACTTTTATTCAGCAAAAATTATCAGTTTCCGCAGAAATATTAAGAAGCACAACTGTTTTCAACATTGATAATAATAAATGTTTCTTGAGCAGCAAATCATCATATTAGAATGGTTTCTGACAAATCATGT
Organism: Chrosomus eos; assembly: GCA_036326025.1. NCBI lineage: Eukaryota > Metazoa > Chordata > Actinopteri > Cypriniformes > Leuciscidae > Chrosomus > Chrosomus eos. The sequence goes on from CM070821.1 coordinate 32,451,533, forward strand.
GGCACTGAAGAAATTATGCTGAAAATTCAACTTTGCGACATAGAAATAAATTACAGTACATTTAACAAACAAATTGCAATAATACTTCTCAATATCACTGTTTTTACTGTATTTTTGATCAAATAACTGCAGTCTTGACGAGCATAAGATATTTCCATATCCGTATCATGTCTCATGATACATAACCCAATGAATCGATACTGAATCAAATCGAATTGCAAGCTTGTGAATCAAAATCATAAAATTTGTGTCAGTCCCTAGCCTTAGTCGGAATAGTCTTTTGCTGTTGAAATGGGTGGTTCACTGAGAGAATAAGCAGAAAAGTGGACCAGAATTTGTAGACAGTCAAAAGCTTGACTAAACGAGACAACAAAAAGAGGCAGACTTTGAGAGAGAGGAATGGGAAGTGTAAAATTAATCCAAAATGAAATTAATTAATCAGAACCCTTGAATACAATCTAGGCATTAAGTATATTCGATTTTCTGGCGGCTGTGGAGGTGAAATTAGAATCAGCCTCAGGTCAGTTACATATTCCACCGGTCAATTCATTCATCAGCGGCTTATCCTTGCTCCCTATTATTTTGCACCTAATTCCAAGGCATGTAAGTGTCTGGTTAGTGCTATGTCAGCCCCCTGCTGGGATCCTGTCAGAGCACACCGAAGCTCTTAATTGAATACTGCATTACCACTGTTTTCGCCGTAGGGTGCCCCCACGACACCTGAGCTAGACGGAGGCAGCCGACACGACCCCTCTCTCCAGCCTCATTAATTACTACATCACATCCCTGCCTTCCACTCCTGTGCCGAAGGGCCCCTACTGGCAGCTCATGTAGAAGCGAGAGCAATGGAAACATTACAGAAAACTCCCTCGAATACCCAGGAGGGTCTTTCATGTCGACCAAAGGACAGGCAAAGCAACGATAAGACAATACCGGAAAGAGGACAGGGAATGCTGTTGACTTTAGCTATTTCCTGACTGATTTTTTTTCACGCCGTTTACTGGCCTCAAACACCTCTGTGCCTCTGTGATAGAAAACAGAAGAGCCCACAGGAAGTGGCTCGGGGAACCGACCAATCGCTTCCCTTAGAGGGTCAAAGAGCACGGAGTCAGGTGTGATGCGTCACAAACGTTCCTGTTTGGGGGACAAAATGACCTAATCATATCTGAACACACATCCTCCCTTTGGTTCTCATGGCCATGTATTGATCAACAACAGACGAAGAGTGTGTCGGAGCTTCAGAGACAAAGAAAGAAAGAAAAAAAAAATCAAGTAAGAAGAAAAAAAAAAATAAGCCAAACTGGGGTTATTACTCTTGGCATTTCAGGACACCTCAGGCACTGGTAATAATTCTTTATGTACTTAATAATAATAACAATAATATCTAGTTGTTTTGCAGAAGAATTCCAGGTCACAATACTTCTACTACTACTAATATTAATATTATCTGCTCAGATGAGACATACAGTGCATTACATGCATCTTCATAATGCGATTATAATGGGATTTTGACGAAATTGCAAAAAAGCAATTAAGCTCATTATCGTAGTAACCATATTCACATTAAACTATGTGTCATACACCGATTTCAATCGCATTAAACAGGCCTGCAATCACTTTAATCGCATTATTACCACTCTGACCAAAGTGCGCATGTGCTCTAATGTACACAGATGCCGTGTGTTCTTCACACAATTTCATGGATGAACTCTGGGATTTCTCTTCTTCAACTCTGTCAACACTTGAAGCATAGCAAACCGGCATTGTGATGTTCATCACGGTGCTGAATAATACCAGTACGCCCAATAAAATGTATTTCGAATTTGATACGAGTAGATTAAAACAATGGCCGGTAACATGCATTCTGTATACCTATCTGAGTGTGGTATAACCATACTTATTAGCGAATAATAGTAATAATGAAAATTGCTTGTTAACTGGATTGAAGAGTTCTACTTGTGTCATCTAAATATCTTACTGCGATCAACATTTTTGCACATGTAAATTTAATCATAGACTTTGTTTACCTTTTAGGGCTGGCTTTAATGAAATCAGATCCATGTGCTCAGAGATTCTCTTCATTATCCAATGTATCTACTTTTACATTGTTACTATAGCAACCAATGTACGAGTCAGCACAATGCCAATAGACTTCCTCACACAACAACTGTTATTGTGGAAAGAGAAATGACCAACTTGTTGTCAAATTCTCCTACACATGACTATCATGACATCTCACCGAACTCACAAAAGAAAACAAAAGCAGAAAAGGGATTTTACACATTCATAATGCATACTGTATACTAGAAAAATGCAGATCATTCACTCGTTAAATATTCACTAAATATAAGGGAATGTTACATAATTATATAAAGGAAAAAGCAAACAAATAAGTGCACTCAGGCAGAGTGATACAAAGAAACAACATTCAATATTGAAATATGACCTAAGACTAAACTCAAAGCAAAGGCAAAACGCAGTAACTAATCATTTGGTCAAAACTGAGTTATAATGGAAATCTGGTCTTTAAAGGATTAGTTCACTTTTTAAAAAACTTTTGCTGATAATTTACTTACCCCCAAGTCATCCAAGATGTCCATGTCTTTCTTTCTTCAGTCGAAAAGAAATGAAGGTTTTTGATGAAAACATTCCAAGATTTTTCTCCATATAATGGACTTTACTGGTATCCAAACGGTTCAAGGTCCAAATGTCAGTTTCAGTGCAGCTTCAAAGGGCTTTAAACGACACCAGACGATGAATAAGGGTCTTATCTAGCGAAACGATCAGTTATTTCAAAAATAAATAAAAAACTTTAAGTTTTATAAGCACAAATGCTCGCCTTGCTCTGTTCTGAGATGCGCGTTCGCATCTCAAAATGAACGAATCTTTTTTCGAGTCATTTCGTTCGTTGAATGAATGAAATGACTCGAAAAAAGATTTGTTCATTTTGATGAACGAGTTCGAACAGGAGAGTCACGAACGTACATCACAGAACAGAGTAAGGCGAGCATTTGTGCTAATAAAACGTAAACCTTTTTATTTATTTTCTGAAATGACACATCGTTTCGCTAGATAAGTCCCTTATTCATCGTCTGGTATCATTTAAAGCCCTTTGAAGCTGCACTGAAACTGTCATTTGGACCTTGAACCGTTTGGTCCCTATTGAAATCCATTATATGGAGAAAAATCCTGGAATGTTTTCATCAAAAACATTAATTTCTTTTCGACTAAAGAAAGAAAGACATGGACATCTTGGATGACATGGGGGTGAGTAAATTATCAGCAAAAGTTTTTTTTAAAGTGAACTAATCCTTTAAAGACGTGGTCACATGAGCGAACTTTCAGCAAAAAAGGTCCATGTAGTGATGCACAAACCACCGTTCACACAGGAGTCATTTTCAAATTAAACAGTACAAAACAGTTCTGTTACGGTAGTTAAATAACAATTTTGTGTGACCTACTTGTGAAATCTGCGTGGTGAAATGTTGTGCCCTTACATGACGTGTTTGACTCAACCGTTGTTATTATTATTATCAAACAAACAAGGGTGAAAATAGATCAATATCAGCTCAATAAAAAAATGTATTCTATTTTTTCAATGTTTAAATGCTGGCAAAGTTACAGCAAGTTGGCTGTTGGGCAAACTGAGACATGATGTGCCCACTTTTATTGATTTTTAGTGTCTATGTGAGCAAAACCACACTCTTCTTTTAAAGCTCAAAAGCATATCCCATCTTATTTTAAAATTACAAGCACTGATTTGCTTGTTTTTTTCTTGACTCAAGTCTGTTGTTCGCACAGTTTGCGCATACATCTTTTAATTCAATTAGCTTTGACTCAGCTGAGAGACATATGTTCATCTATTGGAGTGTGGCAGGGCTTCAGATATACGTGCCAGGGGAACAGACTGCACATTTGAATATTTGTGGCCACTATTCCTCCATGTTGAGCGAGGTTTCATGAGAGTTTCGAGGTGAGCGAGAAACAACAGGATCAGTCTTTTCACCACTGTAAGGGCCTCTAATGAGCATCGTAGCGCTCGGGATGAAAAAACAAATCCTTGTAATCCACTCTGAGTACAAGGAAGCATCTTTGTTTTCAGAGGTACAGCGAAGAAAAACAAGTGCCATAAACAGCTTCAGAGGCGTTATTTGTGAAAGTCCTCCATTGGAAACTGCGATCTGCCAACTCTTTGATCGACTCTACCTAACTGAGAGAAGGAAGGAAGTGGAAGATCCGGATGCCACAGCAAGTCTTCCCTTTCTCCATGTTAGCTGCAGCCACTAGATGTGAGGTCTCGGCACACTTCTTCAAGCCTTTAGTGCTCCTGAATCTGACAAGTTGTGCGACTGTTTCCTCGACATCAAACGTGCAGCAATGTGCCAGTGGTAGTGCAGGAAGGCTGTGTGAGACAGCCCAGTCAAACAAACAGCAGACAGTGCTCTTATCCCAGAAATAGACCTGCCTCTGACTGACACCTCAGATACATCTAATGAGTGTTAGCCTATGAATATTTAATACCTTTTCCTCTTTTTTTGTCAATTTGAGCTCAAAGGGCTCTCACATGAACAATGGGGAAAGAATATGTTCTAACGGGACCTTTGAATCGAGCCACTCTTTTGACTTTAAAAAACGGCTTGTTCATTAGGCAACTGCCAAATTACCTGGCCACCGATGTGTGGTATTTGCACAAAAAAAAAAAGCAATTTAAAATTTTGCAATGCGTTTTAATCAAGGAAAATGTGCCATCCAAATTATGCAGCCATCACAAGCTGACCTTTCACAGCTCTTGTTTTAACATTAAAATTAAACAAACACACCTCGCAGCATTCCCTTATTCAAAAACTGTTTTTGATGTTTTCTAAAAATGTCACACTGTATGCATAGAGGAAAACCTTTTCACAGGTACATATGTGACCCTGGACCACAACGGGTCACATGGGTCAATTTTTTGAAATTGAGATGTATCATCAGAAAGCTGACTAAACAATATTTCCATTGATGTATGGTTTGTTAGGATAAGACAATATTTGGCAGAGATACACAACTATTTGAAAATCTGGAATCTGAGGGTACAAAAAAATCGAAACATTGAGAAAATCACCTTTAAAGTTGTCCATTTATGTTTTCGCGATTTTGCTACATTCACTCACAAAAATAAATGTTTTATAATTTACGGTAGGAAATTTACAAAATATCCTCATGGAACATGATCTTTACTTAATATCCTAATGATTTTTGGCATAAAAATCTATAATTTTGAGGAAGGTTGAAGGTACTGCAAAAAGTAATCAACAAAATATGCATCTAAATTATCACGATAAGAAACATATATTCACTTAATTAAGGTTAAGTTTTAAAAAAAACTTTTTTTAAAAAATACGTTTTTGTTTCTTACGATTCTTTGATGAATAGAAAGTTTTTCACACAAATAAGATTTATTTCCTGTCAAAAACTACAAACAAGCCAAATAGCTTTTGGATACTCTTTGGTCCTGTGCTTCTTTTCACAGGCTTAACTAAATAGTGAAACTATACAAAAAAAATTAAAAAGGAATAATAGGATATAGTTCACCCAAAAATGAAAGTTCTGTCATCATTTACTCACTCTCTCAAGTTGTTTATTGTTATGAAGTAACCAAACAGTTGATGGGGAAGAATTTAAATGATGACAGAATTTAAATTTTTGGGTGAACTATCCCTTTAACCATAATGTTGAAATGTTTTTGAATGAATGAATGTTAAAAATCTAATTGCTGAATTTGTGTTAAGGGTTCCAGTTCTAAACTGCTTCTATTTAACGGATGACATTAATAATCCATTTGTGAATAGCATGTTGTTTGTTCATTATGAATACATATGAAACTCACCAAGCAAAGACAAAGGCCAATTATTCCTCCGGGAAGTTTTTGAATTACTCACAGTACTATAAAACTACCATTTCATGAAATAAAAACATTGGTCTGGTTACATGTTATGCTGACAAGCTAATTACTATGTAAATGTCAATCAAATCCACAACAGACAGTAACAGATTAAACAGCCATGATGTTAAAGTTAGCAGTCAGAAATATCTTAGGATCCTTTATTAATTTGTGTTGTGCTGAAACTGAGTTAGCACAGCAGGAGAATATCAAGCATGATTTTTCCCCAAGTACTCTCAGAGCAAACACCGTGTGAAACGCTGCTGTTATGCAACACGGTTGAAGTGTTCTTAAATCTCAACTTGAATTACTTTGATAAAACGAGGGATATTCAAAGAAACTATCCATGTTTTGCCAGCAAACCGTATACTGACACCGCACACCTGCTCTCTGCCCTCCGATCAGACGAGGATACTTTCTCAATCTGTGTGTCTGCCGAAGTAAAGCGACTGCAGGATGAACCATGGGATTGATGTTTGGCCCATGCTACAGCAAAAGTCATTTCTGTTGCTGCTTAGATGATGAAAAGTGCGAGAAAGAGTTTATAACAGGAAGTTTGCGTGTGACACATCATCGATTCTATGATTCAGTGTACAGAATTACCTTCATGCCAGCTCGGTGGGCTTTACAAATGACATGGACTCAGGGGATACATATAACCTAAAGCCAAGACTAAAGGAAGAATGGAATGGACTTGGCTGCAGAGGAAGGAATGGATCATTTTGTCATCTTGTTTCTCTGTAAGCCATAGCCATGCTCTGTAATGAAAGAGTTGACCATTGCTCTCACCTACAGCCTCAACACTCTTTCTTAGTGCACTCAGGGGACTGGGGACAAAGAAAACTGTTGAACTAGGTATGAGTCTGTGATTCCAGGGAAACATTCATATTTATGAGTGGCTCAGCAAAGAAACCAACAATCCCAATTCACTTCGGTCACCAACTCTCAGCATAAGCTACTTGTTTGTCAAAACCATCTGAGATGTACATGGGCACTTGATTCACAACTGAATTTAATAAACGCAACTTGAGAGGAACAATGTGATGGTCAAATTCAAAAATTTTTATGAACTTGGTAGATGCATTCACCTACAATGAGATGTGGTCACGTTTACTTTTCAGGTAATTTTGATATTGATACCTATATCGATCCTGATCATTCAAGCTTTATATATGAGTTGATATGTCACTTTCATATTTTGAAGAAAATTGATTTTGATCATGTTTGGAGGTTCTTGTGTTACAACACTGCTGAGAAAATCACAGAAAAAGTAATGCAATTTATTGATTTATTTTGTTATTATTGATGCTTGAGATGATGACTATTAGAAAGTATATATGACAGGTCATATCACAATCATGCCAACTGCATCTGGGCCAAATGTTGTGTTAATATCTCAAAGCAATAACAAGTTATGGCATTTGGAACCATTGTAGCCTTTTTATCAAATGTCCAAAAACTTCTCCAAACATGTGATCTTAGTGTTTTACTGAACATAAGAACTACTTACATGTGTAAACACCACAAAGCATAAAAATATTTATGATTACATAGAATAAGTAACAAGTAATAAGATCCTGGTTTATGAGCGAAAATCTTCCAGCGCTGTTTAAGCTGTGTGCTCCTATTCTATTGATAAATCAAGACCTGTCAATCTGAGCGATCGATCCAATTCAAGCAAGCTACAGTGTCTGATTGGTCTCTACCAATCGTTTACTTTACCAGTCATCTAATAGTGACCAATTTAATCCTTAAAAATACTAATAATTTAGCACTTTAAGCATATCACAATGATTATCCATTTTCATTCTGTACATTATTATGTACATTACATTAAACTTGCCACTTACAACAGCCTTTTCTTGAGAGAAACGGCTTCTTGAATAAGAAAAATGTTGAGCGGGGCTTGATTTTGTCCCTTTGATTGGATGTGGTTTGCTATTGCTGTGATGTCATGTGAGTGACAGTTTGTCCCGCCCTCGCACCAGTAAACACTTTATCAGAGAAGAGATGTCACTGCAAGGGGAAGTTATTTTGATTAAAGATTACGAGAGCACATGAATTTAAAAAATAATGATGTGCACGGATAAATCATTTATAATAAATTCTGCAATATTACATAAATCAGAATTGTAAATTTAGATGTCATGGTGGCTTTACATTTACATTACTATGCATTATAATAACGGAATTCACTTGTAGCAATTAAAATGGTTGGATTCAGTTTTTAGCATTCTACTTTTGATTTATTTAGACAAGAGTAGTAGGATGAGAATTTCAATATCTGCAATCAGTTGTTGGGCATAAAATGAAAATAATTAATGCATTTTTGGCCGATGCAGATTTTTAATATCGGTGTCCTGGGACTACAGATGACATACAGCCTTTGGCAAATCTGACACATTTAGAGTAATGTTTATTAATGTCCACTTTTCCTGTTAAATAAACGAATAAATGAAATATATAAGAATTGATGTGTCACAAAAAATAGCCAAATGAAAGTGTTTTTACTACATGCTTCACTGAGCCGCTTTGCAATGGAGTGAATGATCTGCACTCATATGTAGTAACAGTCCACACAACCACAGTCATCCCCAAAGTTATCTTTCTGCCTCCATCTGGCAGCATGTGGCAGCGCTGGGAGGTCACGGATTAAGAAAACCCAAACAGAATTCAGTGTGATGCTGGCAAGAAATTGAGCACTCTCCCTATAGGCCCAGAAAATGGGCAGCTCATGAATATGCATGGCGGCACCTGAGAAAATCCCTCACGGAGTGAAAGGAGACTTCTCTGGAACGAGGTAGAAAAAGACAGATGGAGAAATATAGCATGCCTTACACAACCATATATTTCCGGCGAAAGAGTCTCCACTTCTCACACCACATCCAAACAAATCGAAGGGTTTCGAGGCCATGAGTATTAATATTTGAATGTCGATGATAACTTTTGCAGTGTGTCTTTGAAGGATAAAGAAAAGTTAATCGGTAGTCAAGAACTAAATATATGGATGGCAGAGGCGTATACATCATAAGGAAGAGCGCAGCCCATTCGCCATAAACACAGACAATTGCCCTCCACCTCGAGCTCCTCATGAATAAATGCAAAAGTTTTTATGATGTGCCGTGCATGACTTTGAGTGGCTCAATGGTATTCCAGCTCAGGTAGAAATCACTCGAGCCAATTTCCTGACATCAGTTCTAGCACAATGTCACATCTTGTTACTCTCTCGTGACACTAAAACGCTGTTAGGATATGGCAGAAATATAACACATCTTTCAACAGAGCAGATGCTTCAGAGCTTTATTTTCCAAGGGTGGTTTACTTTCGCCTTCCAGAGAAAGAAACAAAAGCAAGGTAAATCTATTTGATAGAATTGGTAATTGTGTGGTGCGCCTTGCTGTGCTGCTAAGAGCATAAATGGATGGGTACCGTCAACTCCTCTCTGTCATGCTGTCAGTTGTCCAAAGCCCCGGGACCAGGGCCTCCTACTGACTCATTTCCATAGCCGCGCTCATGCAGGTAAGGCTGGAAGGGGGAGGTAGGATGAGTGAGGTAACCAGAAACACCGGAGCTCGGCCAGTGCTCCCAGGTGGAATTAAGCAAGCCGGGCAGATCTGCCCAAGGTAAGTGAAAAACCTGTTAGGAATCTGCATGAACAAGGTCGGCTTTGGATTTGTAAATTATCCCTGCCCTAGCTGATCAACCACAGCGAGTAAATATCATACGGCAGCTTGTTCATTCATTCTCCTTGCCTCCAGAAATGAAACAGCAAGTATTGTGCAGAGAGCGTGCACGTATATCTACGTGCCAACAGAAGAACAAACAGATTGTGTCAGGAATAAAAACGGACACAAATTAAGCAGTGTGAAGACTGCACTTAGGAGTTGATAATGCAATAAAGGAAGAGTTTTTTGAGAAGAATTGACTGAATTATCAAAGCCTGAGGCAACTCTTTAAAAAAACAGGAGAATGTGTTTTTCACTGTACAAAAATATATACCAACCGAGTCAATCTCATGAAAGCATGTCCAGGTCATGCCAAGACAAACTAATTTTGCATAAAGAGAAATTGTAGGGAAATGAAGCCCATTAAGATAGTTTGCACTGTGATATTATTTTCATGACAACTGAGAAACATTTCCACAGTAAATTTTACATTTTTATGTACATTCTTTGTAATTCTCAAATATCAGGAAAATCTGAATATTTTATATAAAGTATTTCAATCATTTATAAATAAACAGTTACTTTTTAGTAAAATAATATTTTAAAAGTATATAAAAATATATTTTATTTCTATTTATTTATTTCACATAATCATAAGAATTGGGGTAGAATTGGGATTCTAAAAAGGCACAGGCAAATATTTTGAATATTATTTTATAAAAATAAAGCATTTAAATATTTTATTTAAAAAAACTATTTCAATTTTCAGTACACACACATACAATATACAGTAATATATATTAGGATTTGGGATTGGAAAATTGCATTGGAAAATATTCTGTAAATATTTTATGCAAATTAAAGTATTTCAATATTTAATAAATATTTATTTTTTGTACAAATGCTGTAAAACCCACATACTATTTAAATTAAGTATGCAACTGTATTTGTATTAATTCAGCATGTGCTTCATAAAACTAATACCACAATGTACATATCATAAAATATATTTAAACATTTATAAGCTACATTCAGTGTATTTTGGCCAAGACAATTGTTAGTTTCATGAGACTTGTCCATCCATACTTGCATTAAAATAACAATCCAAAAGCCCTTTAAAAAGAGCTCAAGATTATCACATGTTGGCTACATACACAAAACAGCTTTTACTGAAGCAGTCATTATCTCTACTGGATAAGACATGTGAGATTAAGAACACTGTAATTCATAACTGTGGTGGTCTTACCTAAAAGCAGGATGCATCAGCAGGCAAGAGGGAGGCATGAAGAAAAAAAAAGAAAGAAAAGAAAAATAGAGATTAGAGGTTATAGATGTCATTATATGATATATGAAGACTTTCATAGCACAAAGTGATTTTCACAGTCACATATGAAACATGCCATATGTCAGAATTATTCAGTGTGGAGATTTCTTATGTATTCCAAAATGTACCTAGCCGGCTTTCATTAAAACGTTCTCATAATGCTTTGAAAACAACAAAAAAACACGATACACACCTAGTTAAACAAATAACAGCGAGACAAAGAGACGCCTGCTTGCACATCTGCGTGACCTCTGCAAAAATGAACAGTCACACCACGACAGCTAAAAAAAATAACTGTCTTACTCTAATGAACTTGCTGTGAACTCCCTACTTAGGCCAGACCTTTTTCCCTCCATCCACCCCCTCTTAGTCTTAACACACACATGCTGCGGTCCAAAGCCACACACACGCTGGGTCTCTCCTCTTACAGGAGAGGCGAGAGAGTTTCCCTTCACAGCTGTCTGACTGAATGTTCCTCCCTAGTCGAACCGCAGGAATGAAAAGCCTTTTCATTCCATTGAACACCAAGCCCTATAAACGAGAGAACATTAGATATGTGGGCCTGCTGTCCTGACAGGCCTCCACGGCTCATCCTGGAGCTTCTGGATACACCGCCTACAATAAAGCTGAGAGAACTTTTTAGAGAAGATCAATAACATGTATGTTTTTATGCTATGTCTATTTTTAGTGATGCTTGCCTTAGCAAGCATATTACTTTGCTCATACTTACGCTTAGAGATTTTAGGCTTTGATGTGTAACGTGTCCTGCTCCACTTGCATTACTGACATGAATGAAACATCAAATTGTTCGGCTTTCTGAGGACTTTTCTAAGCAGTCACACTTAATAAAACAGGCTAAAATAAAGACAGAGTTACAATTAATGTTTGGCAGTAGCAATGCAAAAAAAGTAAGCTATTACGGTAGTTTAAAGGGCACCTATTATGGAATTTTGAAAATTACCTTTCATGTAGTGTGTAACATAGATCTAAGTGAACGAAAATATCCTGCAAAGTTTTAAATATGAAAGTTCACCGTATACAAAGTTATTGTCTCTCAAAAGTAAGAGTCGACTCTGAGTCGCTGATATGAATCGATAGACGAACGATGCTTTTTCTCTGTCTAGATGACGTCAACTTGACAAGTTATTTGAATAAGATACGCCCACTCATTGCGCGCGCCGCATTCACAGTGAAACGAGACGCTGTTCTGAAGTGAGAATCAAAAGCGAACTTTTTTTTCACTGCCCAGGGACGAGCATACGAATCAGTGGCTAGAGTTTATATATACAACTGTACCCGAACCTTATGTTATGTTCGCGTCATTTTAATGACGATTCCTTTACAAACATAAATGCTTTCAAGTGTGGATTCGCGAGCCGGTTGATACTGAAGGAAGGTTCAGTACCAAGTTTATTTGGATCGGCTTCCTCCTCCGAATCACAACTTGTAAGTATTATTAATAATTGTTGCTTTTATGGGTTTTGTAGCATGCTCAATAAGTATGTGTGTGTGTGTTTTGTTTAAGTTACGCTCAGCGCAGCTTCTAGGTCTAACTTAGGTCTCTAGGCGCAGCTTCTAGGTTCAGAGTTCACATCTGTAATATGTGAAATGTTTGTCGTTGTTATTGAAGTTGTCATAAAGAATAGAGCGTATTGTAGTACTGCAGTGCTTTATCAATATGTTTATGGGTTGGGCTAACGCGAAAAATAACTGACTGGGTCGTCTGACCAATGACCACAGATTAGCGTCATGTAAAGGCGGGGTTTGGACAAATGAGTCGTTAAACGAATCATTAGTGAGTCGGTGAGCAAATCAGGTAAAAATAAATGCATATTATAAGACAACAAAAGTGTTTTTTTGTCATTGCGTGCATGTAAAACTGTTGTTGGGGACTCCCAGAACAATATTAGGAACATTTTAAATGCCATAATAGGTGCCCTTTAACTACATTTCTCAGCGAGGCAGTATAGTTGTTAGCTACAAACATGTATTAGTCAAATTGCAGATTACTTTTTTTTAGCAATTAGCAAGCTACTTTTTCAATGTTGTCTGTAGTGCAAATAGCTACCTTATTGGAAGAGCAGCTTAACTAGAATTTTGGTAGAGCAGTCAATTGTATAGCTAGTTAAATTTGAGTAGTTTTCTCAACACATTAAAGCATGAGGTCCACTAAGTGTTATTGGTCCAACTCACACGGTTCTGAACGGGATTCAAACCAGCGTCAACCGGCAAGGGATGCTAAAGAAAGCTAAAGACCAAAATCCCTAATGACAGTCGCTAGTGCGCATCATGAGGTCGGGGGAGTGAGGTTTACTTACTCAGCTCTTACCAGCTGACCTGCATTACACTCACCCCCCTAATCATTTCCCACTCGGGTCACGGCACCAATTTAACTAATCCTACATGCATGCTCCGATTTGAACAGCATCACTGGAGGCGGGCACGCACTAACAAATGACACTAAAACCGCAGCCATACATCCAACAAATACATGTTTACCCCACTTACTATGTTATTTCGTATGTAATTCACACAAAGACTGCTCATTGATTTTTTTCCTCACTTTTTGCACCCATTTGACTTCTAACTTTTCGACCAAGGTAAACATTTTTGAACGCTAGACATGCTTAACCGTTTACATTCCATTGCTGAAACTTGAGAAATTCTGAAACAAAAGCAACATTAAAACATTTAGCTTTCAACTTTTAAACCTGCATCCCCAAAGGAGCACCTATGTTCTGAAGTGTTGTAAGCATGTGCACTAAAACCCACAATACTGTAAACTGGTTACTAAAATTCATTTCACATTTTTTTCATAAAGATGTGCCCATGGTGCTAATGCTATATGATAATGCTAATCCTTCAGGCAAAACATTTTGAGGTATTTACAAGTCTTGTAACTCAAATACCTGGTTTCTAGTTTGTCCATGTTGGATATTAGCCATTAGCATTATTTGGTTGAACAGCCATTTTGTTCCAAACACCCAGCTTGGCCACCAAAAAGCTAGCTTATTGCTTGTCCAAGATGGTCTTATTGTCAGCTTAGGCTAGTTTAGTCTGCTCTAAAACAGTTCTTAGCATCTAAAGCTGGCACTGCAGTATCAGTCTATTCTATTATAAAACTGTTACAGAATTACAGTATTTACAGTGCAGTGATAAATTTGGCAGTTGATTTGATATTATTGGAGATGTGTGGGATATTGGAAAGGTAATCTGAGGGGACATCAGTGAGAGATTGCTTTCCTTGAGTGTGCTGAGAGTCTGTGTGTGATTGACGTGCAGCAGGTTGAGGGGCGTCTTCTTATCAGGTGGCCTCAGGGACAGGGTCAGAGACGCGGTGCTAGTTCGATTAAGAGAGAGTGTCATAACTACACGCCCAACCGTGTACAACAGATGGATTGAGGGGATCTTCAGGGAGCCCCATGTCTTAAAGTTTCATCGAACGAGAAGCTCCTCCATCTGTCGTTTGCCTACTAAGGCATGTCGTCAACTCACAGAGCAACATTTGTTCTCCTGTCTGTTTGACGAAAAGTGTCCAACTGTAGATTCATCATTCTACAGGTTTGCAGCCTGAAATGTGTCTGATATTGGGGTTTAAACATTGCTATCTTTTATGAAAGCAATCAACTTTTTTGTGCAAATTTTGTGTATTGTTGAAAATTTTGTTTGGCAGAAAATGGTTCATGAAAAGACAGGGTTGTGTGATATCCCATCATTCTCCATGGCAGCATGAGAATGATAAAATATTTTGGTAAGATTGATTACACACCAATTCCAAATACTCTACTCTTTGTTTTGTTGCATTAATGCTAAATGCTTCCTGATTTTATTGAGAAAATGAAAATGAGAGTACAGCAAGCATTTTATTTAGTCTAAAATCACATGAACACACATCATCCCATAATAACGATTTCCTAATTTGTAAGTAGGAACTTTACAAGACTGAATAGGAAATAGTCAGAATACATGTCACTTAATTTGATTTAAAAAAAAAGACTATGAATGCAACACAACGATGAATAAACAATATTGCGAATCTCACAAAAGTGAGAGTGAATTCAAAGCCGATTTTAAATCCCCGCATATTTATAGTGGCTCCTGATGCCTGCAAATTATATACAGTATAATCGCTGTCGCATATCATTGATAAGATCGCATGGGTGTTTGAATATGAGATTGCATTAATCGTGCCGCTCTAATTCAAATAGATAATTATTTAAAATTAGAATAGTATATCATAATATTACAGTTTTAACTGTACTGTATTCTAGATTAAAGAAATGCTGCCTTGGTGAGCATGATATACTTCTTTCAACATCATTAAAAAAAGTCTTAACAACCCCAAACTTTTGAACGGTAGTATAAATATTTTTTTCTTATATACTTCTGATGTATTCATATACTATAAAAACAAGTTGTGTTTATAGAGTTAAAACCAATTGACAATATGGTGCTGAGATTTGCAATGATTTTCTCTGGCTTCAGTTTAAAGTGCTAAATCTGAGTTAACTTATAAAAAGATCAAACAGTTCATGTTTTTGATATTTGTTCAATGTCCAGCTTCAAACTACTTTTATAGTGTCACGAGCAATTAAAAGTGAACACAGGGAGCTAATCTCTCCATTTTTATGTTACCATACACGTTCACAGCAAATAGCCTCAACTAAATCGCATCTGCTTTGAAAACAGCAATGTGAGATGCATCTGGAGAAAGACTTAGAAGAAATATTTGTCCATATGAGATTCTGGTCCTTGTAATCAGACAATAGTGCCTGTTTCAAAGAGGTTCTGTGAAGAAATTACTTAATGCCTCCAGCTAAGAGGGACCAGTACATAAGTGTTTGTTCACACTCAAAACGTCATAAGAGATATAGTACATCACTGAAGAAAATCTAAACTGCCATTGACTGTTTTGTAATATATTACAAAGGAATGTTGTCTTAAATTCATAATATCACTCAAGACCACATGGTTAGACAAATAAGCTAGAATTGCAAGAATGTGTATATTGATGCAATCTGCAGTGGAGGCTGAACACTGTGGTGGCACATGTTGGATTCATCAGCTGTGTTTTTTTTTTTTTTTTTTTTTTTTTACTTTTTCCTTTTCTCAAAGATTTCATTTTTCTGTTCTTTAGACTACACAGGCAGTTCAAAGACATCCCATTCAATCCGCAAATGCTCTCAATTATGAGCAGCCTCTCTAGTAACCACTAAACAGACACAAGACAAGCCTTCCCCTTTCATTTCAATCTAATAATAATTTCAGAGATATTTCAACACTGTTCAATGTTTAAAAAAAGAGCGGGCTTGCAAAAGAGTGACCCATAATTTAGCTGCCAGTGAAATCTAAGAGCAGTGCACAGCGTTTGCTGATGATATCAGCTTCTCCGACTCAATTGAGCTGCGGCAGTAAGTGAGATGGTTGATAACATCATGTTCTTAGCCAGAATTGTGAAACTGCAATAAGTGAAAAACCAAGAACGAACTTACAAGTTGATTGTGTCAACAGATCTCAGTCTTAAAGGGATACTCCACTTTTTTTGGAAATAGGCTCATTTTACAACTCCCCCAGAGTTAAACAGTTGAGTTTTACCGTTTTCGAATCTATTCAGCCCGACTTTCTGATATTTAGAAGAATATCAGTAACCAGACAGTTTCTGGTCTCATTGACTCCCCTAGTATATATTTTTTCCTACTATGGAAGTCAATGAGACCAGAAACTGTCTGGTTACTGATATTCTTCTAAATATCAGAAAATCGGCTGAATAGATTCGAAAACGGTAAAACTCAACTGTTTAACTCTGGGGGAGTTGTAAAATGAGCATATTTCCAAAAAAAAGTGGAGTATCCCTTTAAACAATTTGCACACACTGGTGTTGGGATAATAAAAAGAAAACAATCTACAAAAACAGATCAGCATTAATGTTGTCTTAGGTCAAGTGCTACATGTATTTTGCTGTCACAGTGCAATTCTGAGAAATAAAGTCACAATTGCAAGACTAAAATCATAATTGTGAGTTATAAAGTCTAATTCTGAGGAAAAAAGTCAGCTAACAATTTTTTCGCATTTGCGAGTTTATATCGCACAATTCTGACTTTACACAGTAATTCAAATTGTGAGTTTAGCCTATATCTCCCAGTTCTGACTTTACAACTCGAGTTTATATCTCACAATTCAAAGAAAAGAAAAGTCACAATTACATTTCTTTTTATTCAGTGCCGTTAAAAAAAAGATTCCATAGTTTCCAACATTGGTAATAATAAGACATTTTACTTGAGAACAAAATCTTTCATATTAGAAATTATTTCTGAAGGATCATGTGACAATGGAGTCTGGAGTAATGATGCTAAATATACAGGAATAAATTACATTTTGAAATATACTAAAATAGAAAAAGGTTGTTTTAAATAGTAAAAATAATTCTCAATATTATTGTTTTATTTTTGATCAAATAAATGTAACCTTGTTGAGCAATAGAAACACATTAAAATTTAAAATCTTACCAACCTGAAGATTTGAACATTAGTGTAAAATGTATAATGTAATGCTTCTTTTAATGCTCTTATGATTTAATGTTATAATTGATATAAACATTTTTTTAATGTTTTTAATTATTAGTATTTTTTATACATTTTCATTAGCATTTTCTTTTCATTAAAATCAGAGTACTTTTTGCTTGGATTTCAGAGATTCTCAGTCAATCATGATCAAATTCTTAAGATTATCTTATGTCTGACATAAAATTTCTTGATTTTAATATATCTGCCTTAGATTTATATATGTTGCTAGAGAAGCAAAGGAGCAACAATTGTGGAAAATTAGTGGGAAAATGTGGTAACAAACACATTAAATCAAAACACATTGAATCATGATTTGTTACTCCCAAATCATTTGTGCCCCTTAATCACTTCTAATTGGCTGGAAGATGTACTTCCTGTTGGGCAAAGAGCACAGGCCAGTGGCTTTCAGCACAGTCAGCAAGGAACGGAGTGAGAAGAAATTGCACAACAGGCACAAAAGTTGCTTGTTCCAGCTGAGAATAAAACAAACTCCTTCATCCAACAATGAAAAAGATATAATCCACGAGCGGCTGTACTCTGGGATTTAAATTTGCCAGTTGACATCTATCGAGCCTTGTTTATTCACCTTTCACTTTAAAATTCAGATCATTACAGAGCTACCAGTGATGAATTGCAATGACAAGAATTTGCAAATCAAACTATAAGTATTTCGCAAACATGAAGCGCTACAATGACTTACAGCAGAGACAACAGAATTACAACACCGGGGAGTCATAAAGTAATCCAGCAGGAGCATGTGCGTCACAGTAAGGCCGAGTCTAGCCCTAATCCTCTGTGAATCACAGATAATGACATGCTTTAAAGCCGCAGTGTTTGAAGCTATCATAATCGCTATAGAAAACAGCCCATTTTTCAAGATGTGTAATTAACCCAGCTCCTGTGAGGCACATCAAGCTTCCTATAAAAGTTTTCTGATCTCTTTCAAAGTTGTCTATCACCTGTCAGTCAGTGCACGTACGCCAACAGCCTCTTCAAGCTGGAATTAGCGCACACTTGTCTGCTTAACTACCTGTGCAAGACGAGAAGGCCAGGACAGGAATTTCAGATTCTCTACTCAGTTCCTGACAACTTTCTCACAAGTCTTTCAAGGGCCTCGGAGGTGAGATTGAATCTTCGAGTGAAGGTCTGGTTGGACAATAGCCAGACATGCCATCCTCAGTTTCTCGGCGTGAAGAATGAGGCTGACAAAGCATGCGAAAGAAATCCCACATGTATAGAAGCATGTGAGAGTGTGTGATCGCAGGCCAGATGGAGATATAAAAATAAAGTAAACTTGTAGGTGAAACAGTAACTTTACTTTGTATGTTTAACTGACAGTTGTACGTATTACATAACAATTTCGTAATTGATCACCACAGTCTGTGCTGAGCTTAATGAGTAAAAATAAGCCCTTTCAATTTATCTAAAGCAGTGAACAGTGATTCTCAGCTACAGTTGTGCTTCTATTTTTGCCGGCCTGGTGATAATGAGAGAAAGATCAATAGCTTCTCGAGGGGTATAACCAGAGTGAGCAAACGCACACATACAGAATATAGTGGTGATGTTTGCTTTGCTGTTGAGTTTTCTGTTTCAGCCCAGAGGTTAAATGAGGTGTGGAGACAAATGCTGGACACTGGACTCATGTCTGGGCTATTTCACATTTACTAAAAATCCAATATTTGGATGACTATAAACACTTTTAGAAAGCAAAGTGAGTTGTTTTAGAAGTTAAAAAAAAGAAAGAAGAGAAACAAAAATGTAGCCTATAAAGTCGATCCACTGCAGGCTGGATTAAGATGGTTCTAAAGTTTTCAAAGTGAGGTCCAGGGACTCCCAGTGGTCTGAAGAGGATGCTTAGGATTCTTTAGATGAAGAAAACACTAATTTAATCTTTTCTAGACAATATTTCAAACATTTAATTTAGTACAATGACTACATGAAAATCTAATTGTCTTTATATTTTTGTAAATGTGTCCCTTACAAGGGGATCTTCATATTTAGAGGTCTTTAGCACACAAAGTAGAGAAGTACATTTGGGTATTCCTGAAGGTAAATACAACTGCATTTAAAGTTGCCTTCATTTGCTATTCAGATGTATGCACCTCACTGGACGCAACATCAGCATCTTAATTTCAGGGACAATCCCACTGGGATAACTCAAGGATCGTCTCTTGCTGGGTGTGAATCTACAAGCTTTTAGCCATCAGTCCAGCTCTTTAACCACTAGGCTATAGTATTCACATTTAAAAAAGATCAGCAGATGTTTCTAATAAAAATATATGTGACCCTGGACCACAAAAGCAGTCTTATGTGTCCATTTTCTAAAATTGAGATTTATACATCATCTGAATGCTGAATAAATAAGCTTTCCATTGATGTATGGTATGTGAGGATAGGACAATATTTGGCCGAGATACAACTATTTGAAAGCTGGAATCTGAGGGTGCAAAAAAATCTAAATATTGAAAAAATCGCCTTTAAAGGTTGCCATTTCTGTTGGTTATTGTGCTGCATCCACTTACAAAAACACAATTTTGATATATTTAAGGTAGGAAATTTACTAAATATCTTCATGGATCATGATCTTTACTTAATATCCTAATGATTTTTGGCATAAAAGTAAAATCTATAATTTTGACCTATACAGTGTTTTGTTGGCTATTCCCAAAAATATACCCGTGCTACTTAAGACTGGTTTTGTAATCCAGGGTCACATATGTGCTCTATAAAAAATAGCTATAGGTTTTGTGTACCCAATGAAATCTTTCAACATACAAACAGCCTTTTAAAGGCATTTCTGACCACGAGATAGTAATCTAGAGCAATACTCAGTACTCTCTTCAGCAACACCAACATCTGTTTAGCAGCCTGAGGAGATAGACATGTCTAAATGGCTTGTTCCTGCGGGACAGCATCTCCACAGCAATGGGTATGAATCACTGAGACTGTGCCACTCCTCATCTGGCACGTCCCTGATGCATGAGAGCCCAGGGAAGATGCCAAATTCATACTGCCCATGGCATTCATATACAAAAACACACCATTCCCTGAGCTACACTTTTCCATCCAGTCACCACTGGGACGGTTGTTCAATATCAATGCCAGCCTGAAAGTAAATGAACCAATTCTGGTTCCAATATTAACCAAACACTGATTCATAGCTATTTTATCACAAGAACAAAGAATAAGAAAAGCACCAGATCCTTCAAAAATCCTCAACACACAATTCTTAGTTGGGATGTGCAAAACTGTGACTAAAGGTGTAAAATTCCATTCCATTGGCATGAAGTGTTGCTATGTATAAAGCACAGCTCACGCAAAAATCGCTTTCAAACCAAACGGCTTTCTATTGGTCAAAGTAGAACATTTGCATAATTACCGGTCCAGACAATCAATTAACAGAACCAAAAGAGTTGTATAAATGTACATTTAAATATTATATTGCTCCCATTTGGGTCATCGGCCTATGTTGGCTAAATTACATTTATTACTTTATATTCTAGTCACTAATCAACGATTTTGAACGACTAGCTGAAGTGGTGTGATTCCCCCTGAAAAGAAATAGAGAAGGAAAACGATGTGTTAATTATGACCAGAATAAAACCAATAGGTATCAGATAAATTGTTTGCAAAACATCCGTCAGGAATCTTTGGTTATTGTGGGATTAAACTCGGCACAGTAAAGCCAAAGGTATACTACTAGGACACATGTGTAAAGTTTCAGTATATTGGATCTGTGCATTAAGTCTCACGGAGACAGCAGGATAATATACCTGCAGCTCTTTGTGTTATTAATGCTAATCAAATAACAAAAGACAAAGACATTTTCTGCTGCTTCACTGCTCTTGACTGATTAACTTTTGTAACAATAATAATGATTACTCTTTATTTGATTTATACAATGAACATTATAATTAGTGTTATTTTACACTTGATTACTTTAAAGGTGCTGAATGTAACTTTTCTTCTAAAATGAATCCTTTTTTTATTGCCTGTGTGTGACGGGGTTGTAATCACACATTACAATGATCCACTTTTCGGGTTTTGCTATTACCTATGAAGGTCAGTATTCCTACCAGGCCAGATTTTTATATACAGTCTATGCGACGGCACTGCAGCTAATGACAATGGAGTCTAATAACACCAAAAAATGACCTGCCTCCAGCACAACACAGACTCCAACACAAACTCCACAAAAATATAAAAAACAAAACAAATATGTATATGCTGAAGCTCGTCAGGCCAAACGTGAATCGGATCGACTTTTAGGACGAAAACACGGATCAACATCGGCAGGGCGTTTGAATTATGGAGAGACCTCCGCTATTTTTATTATTATTTATTTCAGATATGCTGAAATAATGGTAAACTGTAATGAAATAGCAAGGTAAACTACAACATATATGAGACATTAAATGAATACAAAAGACTGTTCCAGGATGACAAAAAGTAGGTGCTTTAGGATGTAACTTTTATTTTATGTACTAGATCTACTGTCTAACGTCACTCATCCCGCTACTATCATATTGTTTATCATACACATTTCCAGACACGTTCAGTACAGTAATGTTACTTCCTACGATCTTACTGTTACACTGAAATTGTTCAGTCTAGTTCACTAACCGTTTTCGTTATCATATTATACATTCACCTATGTTGACATTGCTGATTGTGAAAGATTGTGTAACGAATAGTTAGTGAAATGCATTATACTAGATAACACCACAAATGTAACGTTATCATGGTACGAGCATGGAGCATTAGTTCAACGTCAAGCTGATAAAAGTAGCCTATTATTGTAACGTTGCAGTGGGAGTTTACATGATTTTCCAGCATGTTGTGTGATGCTTTCTCCGGTGTGTTGAAAGTCTCAGTGTGGCCGGTACCATGAGTGCTCGCTCTTGTGTTCGAGCACGCGCAAGAGCACGAGTGCTCTTGTAAAAATTGGTTGCAATCTGAAACATCATTGATAGAGGCTGCTAAAAAATACATAAAGCACCTTTAATCAATTTCTGCACCTGAAAAGTACAGTTCCATTTCAGTCGCTCACGTTCAACGTATTGACTAATTGGGATCACGCTTAGGGACCCTGTCATGGTAAATGGACTGCATTTATATAGCGCTTTCACAGACCCAATGGCCACCAAAGCGCTTAACATTGCCTCACATTCACCCATTCACTCAATCATTCATACATACACCAACGTCAGCCGTGCAAGGCGCCATCCAGCTCGTCGGGAGCAGTTGGGGTTAGGTGTCTTGCTCATGGACACCTTGACACTTGGTCAGGTGGAACCGGGGATTGAACCACCAACCTTTCGGTTTGTAGACAACCTACATGAACCACTGAGCCACTGCCGCCGCCTGTCCTGTATTGTTAAATAGGGAAAGAAAGGGTGCACGCACCAGTTGTCTTTTGCTTCGGAGCCGATCGGTGTCGATGTCTCTGAAGAGTGTTGTACTATACAACAAGCGAGTGTGTCGGTGTTCTTCTGGAAGACTCTCCCAGTGCTGATGTTTCTACAGCGCGAGTGCAGCGTTGATCGCAAGCTTCTGAGCTCTCAACTGCTGTTTTAACAGCGTCAAATTTCTTTGTTTGTGTTTGTTGACGGTGGTTAGAGAGCAAATAAGTGAGTGCTTCACTATTTCAGTTAACTGTTACTGTGTTGCCGCGGTTATTGACCTATGTGCTCCGGCACTGGTGACGGGTCCCAATTCCTGAAAGAGCAACACGGGTGCGTTTGCGTCTATCTCACGATGCCATTCCCCTGTGAGCCTTCTTGCACACAACTGTGCTAAAGTCAGGAGATGGAGCAGGTCTTGCTAGTTGCCCCTTATTGGCCCAACCAGACCTCTCCTCTCGACAGCCCTTCGTGACTCCTTCCTTTGAGTACATTCTCAGGAATGGGGCATGATGACACCCGCGTTTAGACCTGGGAGAGTTCCAGGTCTGGTTCTAAAAAGAACAGGACGCGGAGGTTCTGGTTACTACTGCAAGAATTTCTATGCCATGGAGACCATCACTTCTGTGAGAGCACACTCTCAAAAGATGAGGCATGCTCCCCCTTAGAAGTGGAACCTATTTTTTGAAATGAGTCTTCTCTCCATGTGGAGATTCCGAAGATTTTCGATCACTTCAGTGCTTCTTTCCAGCTAATGGGTTGGAGTGAGGGCTGTTTCCTCCACCTCAAAATGTTGTTGCCCCTGTATTGACGGACATTATGATACAGTGGATACAAATCCATGGGAAGCACGACTTGATTGTTAGGTTCCTGAGGGGGGGCAAGGAGACTTAATCTGCCTTGCGTCCCCTTTTTACCCTCTTGGGACTTATCTCTGGTGCTACTGCACTGCAGAGACCTCACTTGAGCCCTGAAGGCAGTGAGGAGTGAAAAATCCTGTTTTTAGAGAAACAGTTCTCCTGCTTACTTGGTCTCTATCTAGAGGGTAGGGACTTCGGTCAACGAATCGTGCCTGGAATTCAGCCCGGCTATCTCTCATGAAATCTGAGACCACGGCCTGGATATGTGCCCAAGGTTCCTACCTCTCCTACAGGCCAGGTGGTGAGCCTGCAAGAGCTGCCCTGGAGGAGGCGGCGAGCCTGTGACTTCCCTCGGCAGACCCTGCTCTGCTGTCACTGTCCGGTTGATTCTCCCCCGTCATAGGCTGGAGCCACCCCAGTGACATTCCATGTTTTGTATTGCCCGGTAATCCGCCCAGTCCATATGTGTATTCTCCACATGTTACCTCCCTACAGGCAGAATGTGGTTTTCGCAGCATATTCCATTCCAACGAAAGAGAACGCTTTTCCAGTGGTCTTGTGGAACAGCAGTGACTTCCCTGGCCTAAGCCCTGTCCCATCTCCGCCTCAAATAATGCGGGGGGATCAGAAGGCTTTTGTCTAGGCACTGGTAGGTGGCAGCACTAGTGGCGTTTTAATTGGGATCCCAATTAGTCGACATGTCGACTACGTCGAACGTGAGCAACTGAAAGGGAACATCTCGGTTATGTATGAAACCTTCGTTCCCTGAAAGAGAGAACGGAGACGTAGTCCCGTCGCCACTATTGCTGGACCACCATTGCGGGCTCCGCTCGGCTCCTTAGCGAAAAGCAACTGGTGCGTGCATCCATGATCTGCAGTGAAAGCCAGCGAAGTCTATATAAAAAACAAAGACAAGGATGCGAAAAAAGAGAGTTTTTAAACATTTCTGATATGAGCCCTCATGCTTTGCTTGTAAAGCTGTCACTGTAATACTTGTGAGTTCTGATACATCACTGTCCTTCACAGACTACCTTTCACAACTGTCCTGATAGTTTTGGTTATGTAAAATCTGACTCCCATGAGCGCAGAATTGAGGTGAAAGTTGATCTAGAGCAGTGGTCTTCACTCCTGCTCCTGGAGAGCCACTGTCCTGCAGAGTTTAGTTCCAACCTGCTTCACCACACCTGCCTTTGAATACTCAAGCGATTCTGAAGTGCTTGATGAGCTGATTCAGGTGTGTTTGATTAGGGTTGGAACTAAACTTTGCAGGACAGTGGCTCTCCAGGAGCAGGAGTGAAGACCTCTGATCTAGAGTGACGTAAACGTAGCATGAATTCCTATCTAATTCAGAGTGAGGTTGCACTGCAAACCTTCTGACTTGTATCGGATTTAGGACCACGTATGGAAGTGGCCCAAATCAGAATTGAAAAGATCATCAGATTTCTCATCAGATTCATGAGAAAAACAAATCTGAGTCACATATGAGCCAAAAAAAAGCCTTAGACTTACCTGAAAATCTGAAAAGCACAGTTTATTTTATTTGTACCTTTGCTCTATTATATTTATTTGTGCTATTCCTTGTAGTTTGATTATTTGTTCTTATTTTCTTTATTTCTATTTTCCTTTTTTTCATAACAATAGCACTTACCGTACTGTAATGTGACCCTAAAAACGTGATACAAACCAAACCATGAGTAATTTGAACAGTTACACCCCTTGTGCACATGTGCCGAACTTGGAAAATAATCCTGTTCCTGCCTTCAACAGTGACTATGGACTTAACAATATCTTGCACTGTGAGTGTACCTGAGGAATGTGGGAGCATAAGCATAAGCTGTGAGGAGTCACAGGTGTTGAGAACGGCCTAGACGTTCTACCGACCAGCTCTTTTAGGAAGAAAACTACTCTCCCTTTGAAGAAATTGATGAAAAGCAGATGAGAGAGTTAACCTCCAGCCACACTTGCCTGAGTCTTTTGATGTCTATCAAGGCATGTTTATTCACCTTGCATTCATGCTACGAAAATCTCATTTTAAGGAACAGAGGGCAGACCTGCCAGGCATTGCAGGGAACAGATAAAAGCAGATAGGAGGTGTCCAGAAGAAATGGCTTCCTGTGTTATCTTATTTTAGGACAAATTAGCTCCAGTCAGGGGAGGTTGTGCGGGCATGGAGACATCATGCACTCAGACAAGGCAGTGTTGTTCACGCTGCATTGTATCACCATACATGTCGGGGACAATACGGCGTAGCTATTGACATAAACAGCAGGCTAGACGTTATCTATCACAGATAAATCTGCTGCATTAGGGGAAACAGATCTAAATACTAATGCGCCACTTGAAAGTATTGAGATTATCAATGGAGTATATTTCCATTCGGATAGAGATTGAGTCATTTCATGCCCATGAAGAAAACAATACTGGCATAGAAATACAAGCAAACACCATTTTTTAACAAGCAGGTGTGGTAAAAGAAGCCACTGATGTATATATGTGAAGTCAGTGTTTCATCTACTATTGTGCTTTTTTTTTCTTTCTCTGAAGGAGGAAGGATGATCGTCGAGAGGAAAGTCAAGAATTATCCACAGAGCATCAAGAATCAAGAAAATATGCCAATTAGCCAAATGAGACTTTCAAACAGACATAATGAGTATAGGCCACTAGGCCTACACATTTAATAGAATAATTAATAGAGATTACAATTAAAGTAAAATAAGCAGGGTCCCAGCTTTAAAAAATATGACTAGGGAGCTATTGGATCTTAAAATTGAACATTTATGGTCTAAAAAATTAAAGTTGAGGAAATCATTCGATGAAAATCTATTAAAGGGGTGGTTGATTGCGATTTCACTTTTTTCATTTTACATAGTGTGTAATGTTGCTGTTGGTGCATGAACATTATCTGCAAAGTTGCAGCGCTGAAAGTTCAATGTAAGCAGAGATATCGTCTTTTAAAAATCAGGAAGTGTAAATGCCTACAAAAACGACTCGATTGGGACTACAGCTGGGTTTTAGACATCACTAACCCATACATTTGCATCAACCCTCCCTCCGGAATACGCAAAAAAGGGCATTATCATATTTCTGCGGCTTTGCCGAAGAGGAAGAGTTACAGGGAGAGCCAGCCATGCCGTCAAAAGTGTGTTATTTTCATCCAGCTGTCAGGTCTTCTGTGTTCGGGCTTACTACCGACGCTGTAGTTCGTCAACAGTGGCTACAATTTATGTTTGATTATGTTTCTGACAATTACAATCGTAGTTTAGCCCTTTGTGCGGCACATTTCACTGAAGACAGCTTCCTGAATCTCCAACAATTCAATGCCGGATTCCACAAGAAACTGTTGCTAAAACCTGAAGCTGTTCCAACGTTAAAACCAGAAGCAGCAGTTCTTGGGCCACAACCTGTAAGTAAGACTTAATCATTTTAAACGTATTTGTATAATTTTAGACGTGGTTTCGTTTTATCAAGGACGTAAACAAATGCCAAACAAAGTGTTTCGATGGCAAACGCGTGCAAATATTTTGGACCTGAATTTGTAATCATATAGATTTTGTAAATGTATTTGCCATGTATAGCTACTTTATGACGTAGTTTTTCGATTTGATCATGAACGTGATCAATGTCAACAGTGTTTGTTTATAGTAGCCAGTTTATATCGATGCTAAGAAAACGATACACAGAGTAAACTAAGTTTTGTTAATAGCTAAACGGTTGTTCATTATATCGATAAAACAATAACTTTAAAAAACTGTATTGCTCATGTAATCATTTGTATAAATGTTTAATCAAGATAAAAACGTATCTCAAAAAGCTAACAAGCAGCAGTAGCATTTTCAATTATAACAGGCTATCAAACTTCCTATGTAATAATAGAAGAATAGAATAATAATAATTCAAAAACGTACCATTCAGAAACGTTTTGTAACAGCCGTGTTTGGGGAGGTTCTGCTTGACTCTCTTCATCGCCGCTTTCTGGGTCTGATTCTGGCTCAAACTGATACGGCAGTATCGACTCCATTGTTTACATGGAGCACATGAGAATCATGCCCGTAAAGGCAAGGGGCGTGACGGTTCCGGACAACGTGCGCTACGCAGTTTAGCCAATTACAACACACCGGCCCAAACTAACCAATCTGAGCCCACTGCCTGTTTCTGAGGGAGTGGTTTCATAGAATCAGGAAGCAAACCGGTCGTTCAAATGACAGAGGAGAAAGCGGCTTACAATAAAGGTGAAATTTATGAAAAATAAGACTTTAAAAAAAAGAAAAAACACGAATACATGTTATATTGCACCCCATAAACACAATCATGCAAAGAAAAAAAGCAGTAAACCACCCCTTTAAGTTGCGTTTTGTTTTAGTTTAAGCGACAGTCGTCCTTGAGGGGCTGCCGCTTTACTTTCATTTTGTTGTTTGTTTATTTTATAATTAAAGTATTATGTTGAACGCTCGCCAGTTCCCATCTCCTTCTTATGAATGAGGTTTGCTACAAATATTTTTGAATATTTTTTAATGTTATAGAAAAACATTGCATTGACTATGGCAGGTGTTTTTCGAAATGGGGTCCGGGTGCCACCAGAGGTCAAACAACATGTGGCAAGATGTAGGGGTTGTTTGATTTTTTATTTTATTTTTCTAAGCTTCTGACCCCAAGACTCAAGTAATCTCTGCAATTCCCCATCTGTGGTCCCTGAAGAGTCTTTGGCCAGTCAAACTCTCCTCCTCACCGTGCATTAAGACAATATAGACACACGTCCTCTTCCTGGCAGATTTGTAACATCTTCAGTTGATTGGAACTTCTTAATTATTGCCCTCATGGTCAAAATGGGGATTTTCAATTCTTTAGCTATTTTCTTACAGCCACTTTCTATTTTGTGATGCTCAAAAATCTTTTAAATTGTTCTCAAGTTTATTTCAGGCAAGAGATGCATTGTACAGTGTCGACAGCATTGTTTACCCTAATGAAAAAAAACTATACCAAAATGTATTTGAAAAACATTTATTTCATAAGTAAACTACAAACCCGTAACTAGTAAACCCGTTAACATATTTACTGATATATCGTTTAAGAATTACTGATATAAATATTATAATTAAACTTTATTTGGAGTACTTCTAAATTGCACAATGTACATTTCTTAATATTAAGTCTAAAATGTGTTTTAATATCACTATTATTAAGAATAGTATGATATGGTGGTTGAGGAGTTTCCCCCTCTTCCATGTAAAGCACTTTGAGGTCCCAGAAAAAGCGCTCTATAAATGTAACGAATTATTATTATTTATTAATTATTATTATTATATAATATCAGTCTTTAAATGCAAGATATTTAAAGTGTACCTAAAGTATACTTGCAGTTGTTCAATTTTAGCACAATCAAATATACTTCAGTATATATTTAGCTGGACTTCAGCACTATTTCTGGATAACTAAAGTACATTAAGAACAAAATTAGCTGTTCTGATTTAGCAGACTTTAAGTATATCAATTTAGTATACCAAAGTACAATAGCAGGTTATCTATCTATTTTAAGTACATAAATATGTTATTGTACTTGAAATACATTTATTTCATGCTAAGTATACTACAAATACCTTTTAGTATATGTATTTTTCACTAGGGTATAACAGGAGTGCTTGTGGAGAACTGTTGTGCACGGTCTATTAATCGGAATTAATAATTGAAGTTACAATTATCAAGGGAAATTACAGACAACAATGATTTGTTTTGTCATATTTATGTAGCCCTACACAAGTGCTCTGTGCCACAGAGACTTTAATATACCTCCAATGAAGAGGAGTGAGAGTGGCCGATCTGACAGCTCAAGAAGCAACTTCTCTCATTTGCAGACAAATTTGCAAATCTTCACTAGTCAGTCATGGATGTTAATTGCTAAAGACAGGAAGACTCAAGAGTGAAAGGACAGTGTTACTGTGTAAGCCAGCAAATGGCACACAATGAATAAAAAAAAAGAAAAACGCATCTGTGACAAATTCATGTATTTAACACTACACTTGATTCAATGGGATGATTTCTTTGACATGGTGCTTCTTTAATTTAACAGCAGAACTCCATGACAATATGTCTAATCGAATGCGTTCAACTGCACACATTAGCTGTTTACTTGGTTAGACACTAAATCATTCATCAATTGTGCCAATGGTGCAAAACCTCAAACATCATTATGGGTTCAAATAGGCAAACAACAGGAGTTCTTGCATGTCTCTGACCGAAACCCTCCAACAGCTACGCACATTTGAAGCAAAACAAAACACCTAATAATAACAACTCACTTGACATTAATAAATGTAAATTTCTTCTGACATTTAGAAATTATACTAAATTAATTTGCAATTCATCTGAATGGGACTCTACATTTGAAAATCACTCACAATTAAAGTGCCAATATGTGTTTGCGGGCTGGCATTCATTCAGCAATGAATCAAAATAAAATGCCAATATTAGTATAAATGAAGCCCTTATAGATATACATGAGTCCCAAAGCTCAGGTAAAATTAAACATTCTGTGAATAATCTTCTATCCACAACTACTGTATATCAGTACGAAATACAAATGAAGGTGGAGGTCCTTAAAGAATCTCAGATTATCAGAAAAAGATGACTGTGGAAATATGACCTTCATTTTTGTTAAAAAAAGAACATGTTTGATATTGATTATTAAAAGTGATTTGTGTAACTTCTAATAAAATAGACAACCATAAGTATTTCATTTGTAAGTTAAAGGGATGTAAAGTTAAAGTTATTTCTCCCAAAAATGAAAATTCTGTCATAATTTACTCAACCTTATGTCGTTCCCAACCTGACTTTCTTCTGTGGAAGATAGAAAAATATATTTTGAAGAATATTGGTAACCAAACTCGTTTCGATGCGGAAAAAAAATCGTAATTTCGTATATGTTTTACAGAATCAAGAAAGTCATATAGATTTGAAACAGCATGAGGGAGAGTAAATGAAGACAGTTTTCTTTTTTGCGTGAACTTTTTTTTCCACCTCAAAAATGTAAACACTCTTGTCACAGATGTTGTTCATCTGAACTAAAGTGCATGTATCTTATTTCTGAAAAAACTAAGACTGCATCAAGGACAGTGACCAAGGTTTTATCATAAACAAAGCCCAAAAGAGGTAATTTGTATCTCCATCAGTCCGCAAGACACACAGCGATATTTACAGCATGAAAAAGTCCTTGAGCATACACTGAGACGTCAGACCTTGGCAACCCATATGGATGTCAGGCAACTGTTGTTTTCCCTGCCTTGTTATTTCTCTTCATCTGTCCTCAGATTGACTGCTTGAAAATGAGAACTGCTGAGGCTCTCAGTGCAGAGTATCTCGAAATTGACAGTGCAAACTGAACTGAAAACTTTAGGTATTTCCCCATGGAAGAACATACACTGAAGAGCAACCTCTGACGATTTATCTTTCAGCGTTAAATTATGTGTTTCTGCAGCTGTAATGCTGATTTGTTTTGTTTTTCAGTTGGAAAGGCGTAACGAGGATCAAAATCAGCATGCATCCTTCATAAGAAGTTCTGGGGATCCAACCACAAGGTCGTCATACAAAAGCACTGGAATGCTCTTCTTCTCTGTGAATCCTAATGAAATCCTCAGAGGTTGGGTTGTCTAAGAGAGAAGAGACTGGCTACTGAATGAATAGGGAAGAGGACTGCTTGGAATTCTGCTCCGAGATTAAGCCGGGGCGGGCCGAGGGGTCACCGAGGCAGAGGGAGATGGGAGGATTCGCCATCCCACCTTTCAGCTCTGCTGGGTCAGAAATTGAAATCCAACGGTACAGATGGATCTGAAATTGGAAGTAACTTTACAGATGGAAAAGATGAAAACCTAGTTTGGGGAGTCCTGTAAGCTCTTGACAAGTGAAAGAATCAAATTAACCTCTGTTGCGGTTATAGTGGAATCGGCTTCACCTGCTTATTGAGATCCCCCCCTCCCCCCGTGATGAGCTGAAGTCCTGTGAAGTTGTGTAATGAGAAATTAACCTGAGTTTAATGGTCCTGGATCTCTGAGGCACGGCCTGACAGAACAGACTTGTGGGTGGCAGTATCTAGATGAACCCTGATACATTCGCCTATCAGGGTGATCTAGTACTTTTTGGACTCTTATAATGACTTTAAGTGAATGGAATACAAAACGGTACACTAGGGGGAAAAAAGTTGTTTTGGTAACACTTTATAATTTGGTTCAATATTCTTTAATGCATTAGGTATCATGACCTAACAAAGAACAATTTTTAAAGCATTTATAAAGGTAGATTCATTTTTAAACATGCTTATTCAAGTTCAGTCATAATAGGCTCATGTACTGTATATGTTTTAAATCATACATTTTTATAAACATTTATATGTAAAAAATTAACCTAGATTAATAAAGGCTGCAAAAGTATTTTAAATTGCA
This sequence comes from Chrosomus eos, assembly GCA_036326025.1. Lineage (NCBI taxonomy): Eukaryota > Metazoa > Chordata > Actinopteri > Cypriniformes > Leuciscidae > Chrosomus > Chrosomus eos. The sequence continues at coordinate 32,483,699 of CM070821.1, forward strand.
GAACATAGTTCATGACACATTATAATAATATATTAACTATAATATTAAAGAATTCTTAATATGAAGTGTTACCATTGCTTCTTTTGACAAAGACTGTGGTAGGGGTCAAAAGTTACAGCAAAATCACATACATTAACATATACACATGTAACATGTTTTACACTTTAAATCAGGTACCAATATTTAATGAATATCTTTTTCACACATTTGTTCATCTTGGTCATGTATTTATGAATACATCTATTGTCTATTATTAGATCTTGTTAGTTCTTAATGAAGCAAGCAATATAACTTTATTTTATTATTAAAAATTAATTAGACCAATATGATTCTGAAAGAAAACGTGTCGGGAGCCAACTGTCGCTATAGTAACACACACAACTTACACATGAATCCGATTTGCAGATAAACTGTGCACCATTTTAGTGTTTTTGTTAATGTTGTGGATATTTAAACAAACAATTTGCTGCTAATAAATCATGTAAAATTGTAAATCACAGCAAATTCTGCCAAATTTGAGCCAATGCTACAAAAAAATAAAGTATTTTTTTATTATTATAATATCCACCAGGTTTAATACATTCTAAAATTATAAAGGAAACAATGAAGTTGCTCATCTGTAATTGAATCTAAAAAGGACAAATAGCACGTTGGAGCCTTTGATAGCTCAAAATAACTACCAGATGTATGTAAATGACATTTATTAGCACCTGTGACTCACTGAGCTTGTGATTTCAGCATTAGAGGATTATAATAACTGTTTGCAATGGCTTAGCCTAATGCATTCTGCCTCTCATTGATAACTGCAAACCTGTGCCTTGACTTCAGAACCTTAACAGCCAGCTAAGCCACATCATTAGGTTTTCATGGTCTCTTAAATTATCACAGTGCAATTTTCTCTATTTCTATAAACTGTAAAAACCCACAATGGACTCCAGCATCAGTCAGAGAAAATAGCGGTGATGCATTCATCATGCCGTAGACTCATTCACAGTATGGTATGTTCAAAACTACATTTACAAAACCGTCTGGTCTGCGTCATAATCTCAACTACTAATTCAGGCTTAATGATCCATTCCTACTTAAGATTAGTGATAGGACAAAAGCTCCTAGAAACCCTCAATAATACCCATAAAACAAGACTTAAACTGCAAATGTTAGAATGAACAAAAGACAAATATGTAACATTCGTAAAACAAAGTCGTTAATGTTCTGGAGTCACATTCTCTCCTGACGGAGTGAATCAGCAAGGGAGTGGGAGCACCTGCTGTGGGAACCACATTAAGCTAATTTTAGTTAAAATGTTTTAAAACATGCAGGTTTATCAGTCAGACAAATGTCATTTCTGCAGAGAAGCTCATCACTCATCCCAGCATGCTCTCTGTTTGAGATTACTCTCTGGCTGTCGGCGGCCTCGCTCAGCCATTCTGCCCTAACGCAATTAGCACGGCTCAATGCAGTCATGACATATTCTTATGACTTAGAATAATAACATTGTTTATGAAAGAGTTTGTGTGTTCTTTCTGTGTTTTGTTTTGGGAACTTAAAAGGAAAGATCACCCAAAAAAAACATAGACATTTAGATATTTTATAAAGAAAGTCATACAGGTGAGTAAATGATGACAGAATTTTTAAGAGAGAGAAGATTAACGTTTTAAACGTTAAAGCTGAAGGCTTTAAATGGAAAGTTCATCCAAAAATTTAAATTCTGTCATAATTTAAGCACCCCCATGTTGTTCCAAACCTTCATGACTTTGTTTCTTTTAAAGACGTTCTCGAAGAATTGTCGTTCTATTCCATGTGCTTCCAATGAATAGAGCTTGCATGCTCGTAAAGCTCAATAAAATTATCATAAAACTAGAACTTATGAATCATCTTACAGTATATTTCAAGTCTACTATGATGAACATCTCAAACTTTAAGTCCTTATTCACTGATAATCTATTTTAACAACTGCGAGTGGATCGGCCTGTTGAACTCAAGAACCAAATCAATCAAATTTTTAAACGATTCACGAATCATTCAGATTCGGTTTTGCAATCTGGATGAAATTATTAAAGGTCCTCTGACATGGGGTTATTTTATTATTTTATAATGTTTCCTGGGTTGCCCTTATAATGTTAGTATGTTTTTTAGATCAAAAATAGTCATAATTTAGAAATAAAAGGCATTTTTCGAATACTTTTACTATTATACGTTTTTACTAATACAGCTATCGAGATTAACGAATCGTGAGAAGTTTTAAAAGTATTTAGATCTATTCCCATCACATAAAATGTTGCCGTGATGAGCATTGAGCAGATGACAGTCTGTTGATCGCGAGACTGAAGATCCTATCATTGCAACGCAGTTTCTGCACTCTCTCTAATGCTTTCACCAATGCAAACACGATGATGTACATACAGTAAGAGCTCCGTTGTGCAGTGTAACGTGCGTCATTGATTTCATAACGAGTTGTCCAGATAAACTCGCGCTGTGTGGAAAGATTGTTCTTTGATCGCTTTCTGTAGGCCTATATTTGTTCACAATTTAAATACGATTATTTTCATCCTACTAAAATAAACGATGTGAAGTTGATATTTTAGTCACTGGCTTGACTTACTGATGCATAAACAGTATTGAACGATTTTGAGAGAAAAATTACCTGTCTGAACTTGAACTTGAATTGTTGCTTGGTAGCTCTATTGATTTATTTTCAGACGTTCATCGAGGCCAGCTCTGTATTGGCCCAAGTTGAGGAAAGTCGTCGGTGAAATGCTTGGACCATCCAAAACTTTGGGAAGTTGTGTCGGCGCATTTCCAGAGAAAATAAAATTAACCCATTGTTTCTTCAGAGGCTCGGATGAAGGAACTAAAAAATACTTTTGTGTTCATTTGTACATCCGAACACTGATCAACTGCCATGCTTCGCTCGTTTGCAAGCCATTATAAAAACTCAAATCGCGCTCGCGCGTTCGTACTTCCTAGCTCATTTTCTCATGGGCGAGCCAAATTTTCTGGGCGGGAAAAGCAGAGAAAGGGGAGGTAACCTCTCCTCCTTATGACGTCATAAGGAGGAGATTCAAGATCAGCGCGTCTGAGCTGCAGAGAAGAGAAAGATAGCCAAAGCTCGGTTTACACCGATTGAAAATTCTAGACACCAGGGGACCAAATACAGGCTACGGGAACTAATATTAATGTTAAAAAACCTCAGAAAGTGAAATTTAATGTCAGGGGACTAGGGGTGGAACGGTACACATAAGTCACGGTTCGGTTCATACCTCGGTTCAGACGTCACGGTTCTGTACGATTTCGGTACAATGGAGTGAAAAGCAAAACAAAAATGCAGAAGGCATTTTTATAAATGTCTTAAGCCTTGTATTTTTTAAATAAGTTTTATTAATAAAGGCATAGAACCAGTTTATTTGTAGTGCACTGACAGGAGTTTTATATAATTAGTTTATTAATTAAATTATTAAAAAGATGAAAAGACCTTGAGATATGTTGGTAATTGTACCTGAATGAATTTAAAATTAATTTGCTCTTTCAGATCAATATATTTGTTTTCCTTCATTTTAGTTAACCCTAACTTTATTCTCATCTGAATTATAAATAATTTATTTCCGTATAAAATAATACTACCTTTAAAAACTTTTGTTAACATTTGTAGGTTACAGTTTGACAAGAGTTTAGAGTGTAACAAAAGCACAATGTTGTGTTTTATTGCAAGTGTACACAAAAATATAAGTAAACATTAAACAATTTGCAGTTTTAATGATGTCCTGTATGAAAAAATGACGGAGTATGTTTCCACTGTTTGATCGCGCACGAGAGATCTCTCTCGCAGGGCGCGCAAACACACACACACACACACACACTGTTCATCGCGCCTCTCTCTCGCACACGCGCGCGCAGACACACACAGTGGGCGCCTCTCTCTCTCTCTCTCTCTCTCTCTCTCTCTCTCTCTCTCTCTCTCTCTCTCTCTCGCGCGCGCGCCGTTTTGTACCGTGTATTCTACGTGCAAATTCGTGCACCAAAACCGTGACGCCGTACCGTTTCGGTTCGATACGAATACATGTACCGTTCCACCCCTACAGGGGACCTTTAATTATAAAAGTTCTGAATCAAAAGATCAATTTGTTGACAAATCACTCATGAATGCAAGATTTTCAGTGAATAACGACTCGTACAAAGTTATCATATGATTTCAGAAGGCTTGGAATATGGAGCACAAGAGGTAGAAAACAATTTTATGATGCTTGCATTGGTGTGTTTTTTTCCATTAAAGAAGTTGTACAGAATTGTAACGACATGAGAGTTAAACAAAAAGGATTTTAGGTGAACTCTCTCTTTAACTATAAAAATGAAAGTCAAGCTCTTCACAATGAAAACCACCATGTACAAATACCTAGAGTTTAACATAACAATAATTACAATGCAAGGCTACTGAGTTCTGACTTCAACAAGCCAAGTAAGAATTGGAAAATGCCAACGCAGTCTCATGAAAGTGCGTATCAATACCACGAATGTTATTTCTCGTGCCATTTATACTCCAAAAATGTTTTTTGCGTGCATATGCTACGAACTGAAAACCCCTTGGGTAGGATTAGGGGGAGGGGGGTGCGTGCGTATTACACGTCATAAAGTGCGTATCATATGCATGCGAAAACTGCATATCATATACACGCAAAAACTATTTTTGGCGTATAAATGGCGCAAGAAATAACATTCGTGGTATTGATACGCACTTTCATGAGATCGGGTTGAAAATGCCGGGCAGTCTGGTAGAGTAACGACCACTCCCTGAGAAGACAAAAGACCTTTCTCGAAATTAACAGTTGACTCTCTCTTGAGAAACTAGCATCCCCGAGTTAATCACCTCCCCCATGTTGTCTCTCTCTCACGCTGAGATCACCAGATATTCACTCAAAAATCGATATGATTTAATGTTAATAATTATTATACAGTATTATACATGTTTGGTATCATTTGAAATGTCTCTGTGGGACTGGTACAAATGTCTCATTCCCAAAGAAGTAAACCAAAAGGTAATAAAGTTTCTTAAGAGTTTAGAGATAACTTGCACACAGAGAATGGGGTGTCTTCCAGGCAAATGGCATTCTGCTCCCAAAGGGTGTAAACTCTGAATGCAAATTCCCATTGTTAGTAAATGTGATGCGATCTGGGAAAACCCGTCGGATGTCGCGCTTGTACATTTTCAGTAAAGTCTAAAAATAGATCGAATGTCAGTTTATTGTCAAATTTGGGTTTTCAATAAATTATTATTCTATAACATCTTGTTTATCATCTCTGAATATATCTAGTAAAAATTCACTAGATTAGTGCAGAAAAATAGCGATTTATAGTGGCAAGCTGAAAAGACGTGTCTTTCTCTTTAAGAACACGCGCGGAGCGGAGCTGCAAAAAAACAACAACAACGGCTATTTAGTTCTCCTTCTCTTAACACTACTACAAAGACAGTTTCGCCTATCAAAATAAAACCACATAACAGAATAAAGGTCCCGCCAGTCCTGTGTAAACTACAACGGCACGCAAGTTTTTATTTATTTATTTTTATCCAGCGTTATGTGATGCAGAGCACAAGAGAACAAAAGAGTCCTAAGCTGATCGTTTAAAAGACCTTGCTCGCCTCTCAATCGTCCAATTTCAAAACGGTTTTCACAGGATGAATTTTGAGTTTGTAAGCTTTCGAATGATACCTTATCTATGATGATTACTAAAATATGTGATATGAAAAAGGCAATAAAAAAAGAGCGCCCGTCGTCCCAATATAGCAGGACGTGACAGTTAATTAAACCTGTTTTTCTCAAAATTCCATTTCTGAAAATCATAGCGATCAGCCGACTTCAGATAACCATAACTTTTGTTACAGACAAACTATAAAAGAAATAAAAACAGATTTGGAAAGGGCTTGAACCAAGCTTTAATATGATCACAAAACCTGTAATATGTCAAATTTCACTATGTGGTGGGTTTTCCCAGATCGCATCACAAATGTTTCCATGTGAAAGAAGTTTCTGTCTATATAAAGAAAAGCAACGAGAGGCTCAGCACGATTTTTAACTCAAATTAGCCCGTGATGAGGAGTGTGTGCAAGACACTCAGCATCATGTATTTTATAATGTCAGGTTCGCATCTCTTTATTATCGTATTAGAAGGCCTCAGAGCAATATAGCTTTCTAATATGAACGGGTAAAATATAAGTAAAGAGTTAAATAAAATAATCAAATGTATTGCTAAACTATTATACAGTTGACCAATAACAAATTGGCAATCTAACCTAAATTCAAGGTTGTGATAAAATGGAGTCAGATAAGTTTAATTGAAACTAAATTACTTTGCCACGTGGAAAGAGAGTAAAAAAAATTAAGCAATGCTTTAGGGCTTAATATCATGCTATTTAAAACAGACTGCACTGATTTGCCTGCTGCCTGAATCAAAACCAAATGATGGAATCAAAGCTAATATCTGACGATTGCAGTGAAACCCAAAGCACCTGATCAGATCAGCAATCTATCTGAACACAAGGAATGCTCTGAAAAGAGTGCTGTTGTTTTCTTCTGAAAGAAACTATGTTGGTTTTTGCCTTCTCAGGTGATGGTGTCTCACAGTAACTGCTAGCCTCAGCAGGTCGGCGCATTCAGAAAGGCAATAAACTCCCACAGTGCAATCCTGAGCTGGGCTTCATTTGATTCCAAATCTGATTTGAATACACTGGCGTATGACTTGTTTGTGGGGCAGAATAAAGACATTCTATCCATCAAAATTTCCACGGTGTCTTTCCTGAAACTGGGAAGCCATCCAGAGACAATTAATCTGATTTGAAATGTATGGCACCATCCCAGACTCTTATGTGAATGCTTATTGATTTACTGTACACCACACATCCATATTCTTTCGGTGGACGCTGAATATGCATGTCATCTAATACCTTTCAATATGTGTGTTTACCAAACTCTATGGGTATAAGTGTGTGTGTAAGAGAGAGAGTGAGTGAATGAGTAAAGGAAGAGCAAATGGGTTTCATGTGAGTGAGAGAGAGATAGGTTGAGTTTTCTTTCACTGGTCAGACCTGTGGTCCACATTAGGACGTTTGCTCGGTGCAGAGCTGCATTTAAAACTCAATCATTTGTTTGTTGTAACAGAATGCAAATATGAAATGATGCCATATGAAATATTAGACAGAGGGATATGACAATAACAAAGGGAAAGAAAGATTTTAACTGAGTGCAATGGACCCTAATCTGAAGCAGTACCATTTATTCGTTGACTAATGGGCTATTTGCTATTCTATTGGCCTGATATATGAAACAGTTATGAGCAAAGGTTCGTAAACTCATTGGAATGAACTGGAGTTCTGCATCAACAGCTCCTAAATGTGGCGTGAATGATCATCAGAATCATAACACTAAATCATGTTTTTTTTAAGCATACAGTGAATCTGACATATATATATTAAATATAAAGTACTGTATGCATTTGATTGCCATTTACACTATTGATCAAGTTTGGGGTCAGTTATGGTCAGTGAATTCTCTTTTTGTTAGAAAAAATAAAATAGAATTTTTGAAAATTGACATTAATACTTTTATTTAGCAAGAATGCGTTAAATTGATCAAAGGTGACAGTAAAGACCTTTAAATTGTTTCAAAATTTCAAATGATAATACCAGTTTTGAACTTTTAACCTTATTGAACTTTCCTTGAACTTTTATTTTGAACATCAAAGAATCCTGAAAATCAAAAATATGAAAGCAGCACAACTGTTTTCAACATTGATAATAATAATAAGTAATGTTTCTTGAGAAGCAAATCATCATATTAGAATAATTTCTGAAGGATCATGTGACACTGAAGACTGGAGTAATGATGCTGAAAATTCAGCTTTGCATCACAGGGATAAATTACATTTTACAATATATTCAAATAGAAAAACGCCATTTCAAATTGTAATTATATTTCACAATGTTACTGGTTTACTGTATTTCCAAAACATAAAAAATCAAATGGACAACTTTTAAACAGTTGTGTAAAGTATGTCATTAAATGTCATTAAATCAAGGATCGGCTTCCTCTTTCGTAATAGGGCCTCCTTTACTATTCCAGCTAAACATGCCCTTGTGAATATGACTATTCTTCCCATCTTAGACTTTGGTGATGTGGTCTATAGATCAGCCTCAAACACTCTACTCAGAACGGACTATATCATAGTGCCATCCGCTTTGCAATTAACGCTCCGTTTCGTACTCATCACTACACACTCATTGGTTGGCCCTCCCTTCACATCAGACGTCAAACACACTGGTTTCTCCTCATTTATAAAATTATCTTAGGTAAAGCTCCTGCCTATTTAAGAAATTTAATTTCTGTAGCTTCTCCATCTCGCAATTTACGTTCAAGTAGATTTATCTCATTGAATACCACCAAAGTCCGTACTTCCTTTGGCAGACTGTCTTTTCAGTTTTCGGCAGCAAACGATTGGAATGACTTGCAAAAATCTTTAAGACTAGAATCTATTGTTCCGTTATCCTCTTTTAAAAGATTGATCTCCAACCTACTGTCACATCGTTGTTCTTGTTAGCGTCAGCATTCTTTCTTGGTGCAAACTAATGCATTATCTTTAAATGTATTTATTTATTTTATTCTTGTATTGTATTGTATTGTTGCCATATTAGGCCACTTGCCTAGGTATTGTATCTGGAATTATTGTTTTTTTCTTTTATGTGTAACTTCATGTTGTCTGCACCTCAAATGCTTTATCTTGGCCAGGTCGCCGTTTTTAATGAGAATGAGGTCTCTATGTGCCTACCTGGTTAAATAAAGGTAAAATAAAAAAATTAATTAAAAAAATGCAATGAATACTCTAATAGAGAGCCATATTTATTCATATATTAATATTCATATTCTGATGTAAAAATGTCTCAAACAATTGCACTAAACACAATCTAACATTAAAAATGTTAGAAAATGAACATATGAAAAAAATGAATTTTATTCTAAATATCAAGTCAGGTCAAATATATTTATATAGCGCTTTTCACAATATAGATTGTATCAAAGCAGCTTCACAGTATCAATCACAATAACATAACAATGTCTGTTTCTTAGTGGAAAAAACATCCACGTTAGGTAGAGCTCATCAATGGTATTAATGATTGGTTAAATAATTTGAATATCCCCAATATTAAATATGTTCTTTTTTCAGATTTGTAATCAGAAAATTCTGCTTACATTATTTACATTTTGAGATATTGTCAATAGTCAGATCATCGCAGTTCATATGAATGCAGTTATAGATGAAAACCCCATTCTAGGAGCCATTCATGCAAAAAGCTTGTGAGGATATTCAAAATGTTCTTTCCATGATTTGATAGACACCATAGATTCAATAAAAAGCATTATCACCTCAATGTCACACTGTTTTCACAAAATCTTAGAGTTAGCAACACATGTGTTTGTCATCACTGACAGGAAGCCTCCTCATTACCTCTTTTTGCCTTTAACCCTGACAGACTTAACGATGATATAAAACGATTCCTGGCAATTTGTTGCTTTGCTGTTCACAAATATTAACCATGACAGAGCCCTTTACATACGGATTCACACATGAGATAATTAACGGCTGAACCCGACGATGATATTGATGATGATGGCAACAAATTTCATCAAAGTTTCAGTGTGAAGTGGAGTACATTAGACAGGCAAAGAGCAGCCAGATATGGACTCCCTGAACCGACTCAGAAAAACCGTCAGTTCAGACGCTGTTTGGCTTTAGAAAGCAGAATCTCTCCCCTGCAGTGATAACTGGGTCGACAGCTCTATCTCCAGCAATGCAAAGCCCAGAGCTGCCAGCGTGAGTCCAGACGGCTCCAGCATGCAGAACTTCAGGAGATGTCAGCAGGAGTGGACAGCAGGGAGGAAATAACTGCCCATTACATTCTGCTTATGGGCGGCAAGAGCAAAGCCTCTCTGCCAAAAGCAAAAATCGAATAACTAAATGATTATTAGTTAATCAAATCATTAAAAAAAACTAGACAAATAAAAAAAAAAATATATATATATATATATATATATATATATATATATATATATATATATATATATATATATATAATACAAATAAATTCATATTTAATTAAAATAAATGAAACAATATTTAAAATTATTAGATATTTTTAAAAAATATATTTGTAAAAATTGACAGCCATAGCTATCAAATCTCATTTGCATTTGCTCTCGAATAAAATATTCAACCACGTCACATTGCAATCAGGGAAAGGTCCAATAATGTTTGGCACCATAGTGCTGCATTTTGAGGTTTAAAAGTTCACGAGCCTTAAATAATTCTACAAATAATGGCTAAAAAACATCTGATGGTCATTTAAAAGGGTAATTTTCCTTGATGTTCACTTACAATGTTATTAAAGTGTTTTGCACACACACACACAAAAAACAAATATATATGTCTGAAATGGTCTGATTTTAAGGGGCGGCTCCTTTAAAGGTGCCCTAGAATGTGAAATTGAATTTATTTTGGCATAGTTAAATAACAAGAGTTCAGTACATGGACATGGCATACAGTGAGTCTCAAACACCATTGTTTTCTCCTTCTTATTTAAATCTCATTTTTGAAAAACACCCCTGAAAAATAGGCGAATCTCCACATAACACCGACTGTGACGCAACAGTCGGGATCATTAATATGTACGCCTCCAAAAATTTGCATATGCCAGCCCATGTTCAATGACAGGCTGGACTGCGCAGCCGAACCATCAGAAGTTCTGCAGGTGAAGAAACAAGCGAGGATCATAGGGAAAATGGCAGATAAATGTTATGTTCCAGGTTGTGCAGGGGATGTGAGGACTTTTCATACCCTTCCCACAGAAAAGAAATGTCAACAGGCGTGGTTGATGTTCATCTATAATCAGATACCGCAACAGTTTAATTCGAAGTTGTTAGTTTGCTCTGCCCATTTCACCACAGTCTTATTTTCTAACCTGGGACAATATCAAGCTTCTCTCAGTGAATAAATTATACACAGAAAGCGATCAAAGAACAATCTTTCCACACAGCGCGAGTTTATCTGGACAACTCGTTATGAAATCAATGACGCACGTTACACTGCACAACGGAGCTCTTACTGTATGTACATCATCGTGTTTGCATTGGTGAAAGCATTAGAGAGAGTGCAGAAACTGCGTTGCAATGATAAGATCTTCAGTCTCGCAATCAACAGCCTGTCATCTGCTCAATGCTCATCACGGCAACATTTTATGTGATGGGAATAGATCTAAATACTTTTAAAACTTCTCACGATTCGTTAATCTCGATAGCTGTATTAGTAAAAACGTATAATAGTAAAAGTATTCGAGAGAGTTTCACATGTAATACGTAGCTATTTCATATGCAAGCATGTCAGCCAATCACAGCAGTGTCCCGTTACAGTGAATCCCACAGCAGACACGCCCCTTCAAACAGAGTGTTCAAATCAGACTAAAATCAGGCTAGGAAAAATGCCTTTTATTTCTAAATTATGACTATTTTTGATCTAAAAAAATTACATTATAAGGGCAACCCAGAAAACATTATAAAATAATAAAATAACCCCATTCTAGGGCACCTTTAAGGTCACTGTTATGATTGGCTAACATCATTGCATAGGAAACAGTATAAACACCATTGCACACAAGTAAGATTTTGAAAACATTATCCATAAAAACTGTCATTTACAGACAAAGCATTAAAGTATTTATTATGGTTTGTGATGTAGCTGCAGTCAGATCCAATTTAAAAGTACTTTTGAAATGCCAAACGTTATCTGACAACCTCTCTGTGCTTCACTTATGCTCTCTCATTAAATCACTTCCGCTGTGGGGCTACTGTATTGGGGTTCATTTCCCGAAAGCATCATTAGCCAACTATGGTCACAAGTTCAGTTGAACTCTGCTGGTAATGATGGAACTTGGAACCAAACGCACCCCTGATAAGGTAAAGACATTGGAGTGTTGTTGTGGAGATGGTCAAATGCAAAAATCGGTCACAAATGGACAGAAGTAGAAAACGAGTCATTTTGGCAGCTTGGTTTCAACAAATGCCATTTAAATTTTTCAGGTCTGCAACGTACAGTATATATACAAAGACCTCTTATATGTCAAAAGTAGGGCCGGGACTCGATTAAAAAAATTTATCTAATTAATTAGAGGCTTTGTAATTAATTAATCGAAATGAATCGCATTTTAATCGCATAAATATTTGACCTGAGAACAGTGAGAAGTCATTTTTTTCACATGGATTTTTAGTATACCATTGAATAATGACTGGTTAGGCCTACATAAGCTTAAGCAACAACATATTGTTTATTTTTGTTCAACCAAGTCCAACAGACCAGTGCAATTTTTGCCATTAAGTGTAGCAATAGCATATTGCAACACTACACTAATAGCAATAGCGAATTCCTTGTTGCAGCTTGGACACAACCATGCTCTTATCGACGCTTCCATCCGTTCGTTTTTTATAACAAAATTTCCCATCCACGGGGCCAACCAAAGCGATCGAGGCGATCTATTTTTCTTATTGCAGAACTTATACATAACTACCAACTCAGGGAAGTTAAGCAAGGTGTACAAACAAACAAACAAAGGTACCTAACAGAAAATAAATATCCTGGGTTTGCATACATCAAATTATGTAATACATACAAAAGAAAGAAAAGCATAATAATGTCAAGTCATGTCTTTGAATAAATCATCATAATGCATCAAAACATTTTCACTTTTCTTGTTATTTATTTATAAGTCTAAGGGACGAAATAAAAGAGTCAAAATCAGCCAGAAAAAGAGGAAAGCTCAAAGGAGATTTAAGCCATTTTTGCTTGTGGATGAAGAATTTTGCATACAAGATAAAGAAGTTAACAACATACTCAAGGGAAAGCAACTTTGGATTTTCATAATAAAAAATAACCTCTTTGAGAGTGAAGGTGTGAGTCACATTTGTAGGACTAAATACAAAATAACTTAATTTAGTCCGACTGAGGCGATCTATGAAGCGCGATCCGGTCAGCTCTTCTCAGCGAGTTGGTGCTCCAGTATAATCGGTCCGCCGAAACTCATCCAGTGAGAAACGTTCCGCGGTGCAAAGTCTAAAGTCTGTAATTAATTAATCTTAATTAACGCGTTAAAGTCTGTAATTAATTAATCTTAATTAACGCGTTAAAGTCCCGGCCCTAGTCAAAAGATTAAAGAAAATTTGATTCCTTGTGTCATGACCCCTTTAAAAAAAAAAGATCCTTTAACCTTGCAAGAGGAAACGTTCGCGAGAAAACAACATTTTCCAATTGCACAGGCAACACAAACTGGCTATTAAAAAGAGTCAAAGAAAATTCAGAGGCGAATAAATTGATTAGTTCAGCCATCTCGTATCACATTTTGTGCCTGCATACTCGGTGGCGGTGACATTAAAAGGTGCAATAAAAGAAAAACCTGCACAGCTTGTGGTTTGTTAGAGGTATAGTACCCTACGCAGCAGTGAAAAGGGCAGAACAGATACAGTAGCAGCCAATAAAGATGATAAGTGGTGTGAAATGCAGATCAAAAGGCCTTCAAAATCCTCCCCGGTGGAAGTGTAGGACAGCCCTGATTAGAGCACTGAAACTCTCATGTGGGGATTTTGGGTAAAGATGCAGATTAGCGTGATTATGACACATGAACGCCTCCCTTGATTTCGGATTAATCACTTAGAAATGGAAATTACCTCCTCTATTTAGACTGAAATGATTAACATTTCATAAATCAAGGGTATTTTGTATAAGGGCTGTTGTGGAAGAAAACAAGAGCACGTCATCATCAGTACAGAGACAGTATGAAGCACAAACTGCCAATGGCAATAATTCCAACAAGCACACCCACGCTTTATTAGTCGCAATATCTATCATATTTAATGACACCAGCATAATATTTACATAAATTCAGATAATACTTAGAAAATTACATGAGGAAATGCTAAATCCGAGACACCCCATGAGCAACATTTCTACAGGGATTTTCAAGTTCAGGCTCCATCTGTTAGCCGTAAACAGTGAGAATACCGAGGCACATTATTTTACCTGATTACAGTTATATTTTGCATGCTAACATAGATGCCTAGGTCTGTTTTAATTGCTCTAATTAATGTGAGAACAATGATGCTAATAAAAGCTGTTGACAGCTAAACATTGTACCAACTTTTGTATTCGTATCAGAGTAAATGCTATAACAACGCTGTAAATTGGCTTCTAATTAAAGATAACCATCTCTTAACGTCCACATGTGGTTAGGTCAAACAACAACCAACAACAACAACTCAGAAATGAACTGATGCCACTTTCGCTGTTGAAGTTTGAATCCGAGATGTTCACTAGTTCTAAGACAAGGAAGGGCGGTGGAACAATTCGATACCCCCAGTATTACGATACCGAAAGGGTTAACGAAACCTAAAGGGTTAATATTCACAGTAATGCTTAATCTTTTACTGCCAGCCAAAACAATATGTATTGTTCATTGTTGTGTGTACATGACATGTATTGTACATTTTGTCCGGTGTTTACCTAGTTCAGGTTTGAACCCAGCCTTCATCATGTCCTAATCCCATTCTCGATCTCCCTTTCCAGTGCGGTTCTTTTTGACCTTTGAATATTTTGAACTTTTTATTATATTTCAACTGTAATCACATCAATGCTGCTTGTTTTCAAGCTATTTTATAAACAGAAACTGTTGTATTAATATATTAAATGAATAGTTCAGCCGTGAAACTCTATTCGCGTCCTGATTGGTTAAATAAAGGTAATGTTCGCAGCCAATCAATTTCATGCATCATTACCATTTCCCTTTATAACCACGACGCATCCAAACAAATGCATCTCTGCACACTATGCAAATTCTTATTCTAGCGCTTTCTCTCCTACTGGACTTTCCCAGTTTCACACTGAACATGTCTAACTTTGATATCGACAAGGTCTTAGGGGTGTGCCAAATCATCATACCGTCCACGATAACACCACAGTATACATTTTTACATGAAAAAAAAAGTGTCATATCGCGATATCAATGGTATAGCAATGCCATGACGTATGGCACATTTATGTTCCCTAGCGCCCACAACAACAACACCTTTCTGAGAGTAAGAGCAGCATGTCAGCCTCCGATGACGATTTAGTACCTAAAAAGGGAGCTACTTCAATAGTATGGAAGTGGTTTGGTTACAAGTGGTCAGACCTCCAACAAAGCACAATATTTAGCAAAATATGCAAGAAAACTGCTACCGCAAAAGTGTTCATCTGGCCCAACGTTAAGCCTCAATATCAAAATGGCCAATTTTTGGAAACTTTATTCAACTGGAACATTGCAGTTCCACTGGGTTTATCTCAACAAGATCAGTTTTTCTTAGGGCTGGGCGATATGGCTGAAAACTGTATCACGATATCAGTGTTTCATATCAGTCGATATCGATAATTATTGATTTTTTTTATGACCCATTTAAAATAAGGACCAGGAGAAAAATATATTACATTTAAACATTTTTATAAATGTCTTTAGCCTTGTATTTTTTAAATAAGTTTAAAGGCATAGAACCAGTTTATTTATAGTCCATTGATAATAGTTTTATATAATTAGTTTATTAAATTAATAAAAAGATAAAAAGACCTTGAGATATGTACCTGAATGAATTTAAAATTTGCAACTGTATATTTGTTTTCCTTAATTTTAATTAACCCTAACTTTATTCTCATCAGAATTATAAATAATTGATTTTTTCTTTTTTAATTAATGTGTAACTTAAAAATAAACAGATTAGTGCTCTGTTTTGAGGACAAGAAATGAAAACCAATGCGATAAAAGATGGAACACACAGACTGTTTTAAAAAGGGGTTAGATGTTTTGCTTTTAAAACGGTGTGTGTGTGTGTGTGTGTGTGTGTGTGTGTGTGTGTGTGTGTGTGTGTGTGTGTTGTGTGTGTGTGTGTGTGTGTGTGTGTGTGTGTGTGTGTGTGTGTGTGTGTGTCAGTTGTAGGTTACAGTTTGACAAGAAATACAGTGTGAAAAAAGCACAATGTTGTGTTTTATTGCGAGTATAGGCCTACACAAATATAATTAAACACTTTGCAGACTGAATGATGTTCTGTATTAACAAAATGACGAAGTATATTTTTATGTCTCCACTGTTAGATCGCGCCCGCGTGTCTCACTCTCTCGTGCCTCTCTCTCTCTCTCTCTCTCTCTCTCTCTCTCTCTCTCTCTCTCTCTCTCTCTCTCTCTCTCTCTCTCTCTCTCTCTCTCTCTCTCTCTCTCTCGCCCGTGCATACTCTCTCTCTCGTGCGCGCGCACACACACACACTCTCCAGCATTGGAATCTTGACATCGCAAGCCTGTTCATTATGCTGTGTTCACATCAAACGCGAATAGAGCGAATTATCCAATAATGTTTCGCAATTCTAGCCTGCATGGCATGCAGATGAAGGGCACTCATTTTCTACTTCTCAATCGCCGGTTACTGAAGAGGAATCTAGCAGCACGAGACAACGTTATGGCGCAAACAAACTGACACCGTTACATGATTGCCTGTTAGCGTGTCACTCCCTACGTTGCTACTAGGTAGGTTACCAGAGAGTGTGTGCCTTTGTTAATGCAACCAAACTTGCTTCACAACCTGTGGTTTCTTCCGACGAAGAAAAAAAATATCGAACGTTTTATCGAACACATTTTTTATTGATATCGATCACGTGTCTATCGCGATACATATCGTTATCGTTTTATCGCCCAGCCCTAGTTTTTCTGTTGACCTTTTTCCATGCCACTTCCGACTCCAACCGGCCCCAGAGAAGGCTAGGGCTAAAGGAAAGCACACGACACCCACGGCAGCATCTACTCATTCAGTCAAAAAACCATTCAGCATCCCTCAAGATACTCAGAACCCAGTGCTCTCCTCGACATTGCAGTCTATTTAATTAATCGAGTCTTTAGAGTAGCAGCGCTAGAGAAATCTTCCTTTTTAGCATTCACATTGACTGTGGGGACATTTCCGTCATTCTGAAAGAATACGACCCTAGACTGTCTAAAAGCCTGTCACTCGCAGAACTCAATGTCGCATTTGGAGTTTTCAGAGACACTATTTGCAAGGTTTTTCCAGACGGAAGATGTGATATAATATTATGCACACAGTATAAATGCATCTACATTACACAATACATAGTTGCCATTATATTTTAGAAAGAGGGTCCCTCGATGGAGATCAATCAGTTTGAAATACCCTTTTCTAGATAACACATAAAAATAAAATAAAAACTGAAAAATGGCAGAAAGTAAATAAATAAACAAACAAACAAATTAGTCATGTCTAATGTTAGTCTGTCTGTGTGTTAATTGTGTTGACTTCTATTTAAAGTCGTAGGTGGACAGAAGGCCATTGGGTGTTTGGTGCCCTAATTCATTTTAACTTTAATTACTTTCAATGTAAACTACTAATCTCAATCAGAGAGGTTCCATTTCAATTTCCGTTAATGTATTCGCCATCTGGCTGAACAACTCAAGACTCAAACGTGCCTATTGTGTAAAACGCACAGGTGAAAATCATGAGGCAGCTGCGCCCTGTCAACAACACAAGTGTGAAAAAACCTAAGGTGCCCAAAACGCCTCTAAAACCAGAAAAGCTGGTTTAAGATGCTTTTTTGTTTGTTTGTTTGTTTGTTTGTTTGTCTGTATGTTTGTTTGTTTGGTTTCAGCAGAAATGGAGTCAGCGGATATCAAGTCCCAGCTCTTTCCAAACAGTGAAATGAACTACACTTTAAAATGTGCAACATTCATCACCCTTCAACAAGCTGCAAGTTCCTCTCATGGATTTTGATATCACACTGCCTTATGACATCAGCAGAAGGATGACACACAAATATGTGTCAAATAAATGATCCTGAAAGATAGTATTGCTCTTGTGATGTATTGTAGGAGAAGGCCAGGCTAGGGATAAGACGTTTACATTTTTCTTGGCGGGTGCCGTAACGGTGAATCATCTTGCGTGGGTAGAGAGACAGAGCTTCCCACCAAAAGTTTGAGAGATTGGCTAGGTGACCTTATAACTGATTAGTCAAAAACACCCACGACAACGCAATGCAGTGGTCATTCGCTTTTACGGCTGCAGAATTAAAAGCAAATGAAGATCCAGCTCTGCGTTTCAATAAACGAAAATATTCCAATAAATAACATACACTGCTATACAGGTCGGCTTTGATGAGGCTGTGTTTATGAGCCTTTTCCTGCTGGTAACAGCATCTGTGTTCAAAGCACTAACATTTAAAAGAGGAATGGAGAAGGTGAAGGAAACTTTCTGCAGATCTGAAAAGCAGACATTAGCATTCACAGGGCAAAGGAGGCATAAGCCAAGCATTATGAGACTTTCATGGCCCAGAAAATTTGTGCAGATTTGATACCTCTCAGATTAAAAGGCCAAAAGCCTCTTCCGAAACAGCTGAATATAAGTGTGGACTGACTGGCATGTTAAATGTCTCAGAGGTAGATCTGACTTTAGTAGGTGTGGGTGGTATGACTGGAATCATATATCACAGTAAAGCCAGGGACACACCAAGCTGACAGTCGGCCGTCGGGCAACGTCAGGCCGTTTTCGAGCTTTGACCAACTTTTCGGGTTTTTTGGCTGATTCAACGTTGAATCGGCATCGGGCCGTCTGTGAGAGAGAGAGCTCTTATTGGCTGTTCAGTTTAGCAAACGAGTCAGTGCACGAGAATAAAAGCGAAAGTGATGAAAGCGAGCAAAGTCATGATGGTACAGACAGAAGACTGTTCTAATTTTACGTCATCTTACCTGAGCATTCCACTGCATGGATATATTCATAACATGTGCGGAGTGAAAAAAAAACGAGATGAGCATGATTGATATTCAAAACAGTAAGCAAGCGCTGCTTTGTTTATGGTTTGTATACCTGCAGTCTTAGTTTTACTTTCCCTTTTTGAATGACGAATATAGACGAAAAATTTCTGCTTTAACAGACAGTTTTTTCCAAGGTGGCGCAGAATGTGCGTACTAGTCGACAGTCACCTGTAGTCCTTTCGATGTGTTCAAGCACAGATTGTTTTTCTCCGATGCGAGGCGACAACACAGTCGGCTTCCATCAGCACTAGTTCTTTGGCGTCGATTTGGTGTGTCCCTACCTTAACAGTCATTTAATACCACGGTAAAGGTAGTATATACAAAGTCCCTTTAAGACAAGTCATTTCAGTCGGCGGCCATCTTTGAAACGCCTCTTGGGCAGCTCCTATCGCTTTGAATGGGAAAACATCAAATTCTCCAAAACTGTTTGCCAAGCTTACCATTAAATTTCATAAATCATCTAACATAAAAACGTGTATTTAACATATATATATATATATATATATATATATATATATATTATATATAATATATATATATATATATATATATAACATACACACACACACACACTGTATGAATGTGTATATATATATATATATATATCAGGGTTTTTCCTGCATAGACAATTATGAGGCGGCCGCCTCCGTCAAATTTCGTGCCGCCTCCGCCTCTCGACAAAACTCGGACAGACAGTCACATGCTCATACACTTTATCCACCGTGACAGTTCTGTCGCGATTCCCGCTTGTGTCCATTCTCTAACCGTGTAGTTTGCCGATAGTGCTGCAGGATCATAATCCGCGGGTCGAGCGGGCCGAGTAATAAAAACATTCCATTCAATCGAGGGTGGATGACAGCTAAATGAGTGTAATAAAGACACGGAACTCCCATCATGGTACCTAATGTACGGACGGTAACAAAGTTGCGCTGTTGAGTCTCGCGCAGTTATTTAACATTAATTATAGTTAAGAAACAATATATAGGCTACACACGACCAGAGTGCTGTTTTCCTGAATGCCATCACGATTGAAATCGAGATATTAATTTCATAACAGTTCAATAAACAAATAGTTAAAATTAAGTTACTTACATTTTTAGACTGTTTTTGTTCTGTTTTAGCAGCGAAAATAGTTCCAAACAACAGAACCATATCGCGTCTCACAGCAACACTCATCCATGAACCATTACTGAATCATTCAGCGTTTTGAACTAATCGCTTGAGTCAAAGATTCAATTGCCCATTATTAAACCGCCTCATTCTGAACCAATCAGCCGTTTGAACGAATCGTTTACATTAATGACTCAATGACTCGCTCATTGGCGGTTAGTTTCAAAGTATCATTCTTTTCAACATTCCTTGTATATTCAAAAAATATTCAAAATAATCTTATTTAATACAGTTATAGTTTTTCAATGTAAATTATTTAATTTGATTGGTAACAGCCTAGTCTTATTATTTTTATTGAATGTATTGATAAAATGTAAGAATTTTAAATGAAATTTAGAGCATACATTAAATAAAATTAGGGGGAAAATGCCCTTTATAAAGGTACAAAAAAATATTCCGATAAGAGTGTTTTCAAAAATGAAACATTGACAATAAGTTTAAAGGGAGTAAAGCCTCTGTTTAGGCTATAAAGAAAATGTATTTTGCCAAAAGAAGAACTTTTAATTTAAATAAATGTTAATTGTGTGATATGTTACCATATTATCATGCTTAATTGAATAATTGTAATGTGATGATCAGATGCAGATATCTAAATCAAAGAATATGGGTGGTTGGCGGGTGGATTATTGTTTATTTTTAACAACAGATTTGAGTGACTCAAAGTGCACCAGATTAATGAATTTATCTTTAAAATGTACAAAATTTTCTCCCGGGGGGCATGCCCCCTGACCCCCCTAGTGTTACAATTTTACCACCTCCACCTCATTTTGAGCCAGGAAAAACCCTGTATATGTGTGTATGCGTGTGTGCGTGTTAGCCTACATTTGTTTACCTCATTACAATAGTCTCTTTAGAATTATTGCTATCATAAAAACACACTAGAAATTATGTAAACTTGGTTTTAATCTACTCGTATCTATGCTATTACAAACAAAGGAATTGCAGCCTTGAAATATTCATCAAATCTAGCTATATAGCACTCTGATATTATCCCCGTGGTAGCATTTTGTAGTTGTTGTTCCAGCATTCTTTAAGCTCTCGCTATTAGACTATCCCTTCAGCTCAACCCATTTTAAACTCCCATCAAATGTCCAATCCTACCAGTTGTCAGTTCATAACAGTGGGCATCAATGCCGTCCCAAAATGATATGCAAAATGTCACAGTGAAATTAATAATGACATTCATGTTTCTGCAAATGCTGCTATTACCCAGCTGGAAGCAGCGAGATGCAGAAAACCTCCTAGCCACTTATGGTTAACGACAGTTTCCGACTGACATTATTCCAGCCCTCTCAGAAGTATTCTTCAAGACTGAACCCCAGAAAGTCTTCACATGTTCTGACATTTCAAATTTGTAGGCATTTGAGCTGTCAAGAAAACATTCAGTTCTGGTGGACTACTTAAAAGTCATTACCTGCTAAACTTGGGGTCCTACGGCAAATATCAAGGTCACGGATTTCAATCGCTTCAATAAGGATTCGCCTGTCAGTCTGAAATGAGAGGTTTGCTCAATGGCAACAAGTTGACGTATGCAAGAAAAGATAAATCTTCACATTTTCTCTACACCGAGCATAGATCCAATCAAAGCGAAGTCATTTGAACTCCTGAAAAGCCTACATTAAGAGCAATGGATTATTGTATTTTCAAAAGAGAATCATTTTTCTATTTAAATAATGATAAGTACATCGGTGACCTTTAGAAGTCATTAAAAATGGAATTAACCACCTCATTTAATCTATCATTAGGTGAATAGAGTTTTCAAATAAGAGGCTCATGCAATAAGACTTCGATATAGACATCATTCTTTGTCTTCCATTCATCACATTGAAAATACCATCAGGGTAAAGCAGAGTACGGGTCAACAAGAATCACTCCCAACAGTTTAATAATAAACGTTCAATACAGCATTAGCCATTATGGACTCTTTTATGATAGCTGTGGTGCTGCTGAATGCACGCCATTGTTGTTCAGGCTGGTCTTTTTTGTCTTCGTCCACTCCTGCCTCCTAGCAACCCGTGTAACCCTACACCGTATCGGTTTGTTGTGAGGTGCACACCCCACCTTTAGATGCTGATGGTTGAATGGTGACCCAGTCTCTGTTTGAATACCAATGTTAGCGCACATAAAAGAGCTATTCAACAAGTATCAGCACATCCCCCCATCATTTAAAAAGCTTTGATCTGTGCCACATCACAACACGGCTAATCTTCAATGTCACTGCTGTGTCACCACATCATACAACAGACTAAGGAGTGTGTAGCTCAGACTGGTTAAAAATTCAAAGAGTGTCAGGAAATAAGACACTGTTGTCTGACAGGTGTGTCTGTGGAAGAGGGCAGTCACATGTGTCTGCATGCTTATGTACATTTAGCACTTCCATTAGCTTACCCTGACCAAGGTAAATTTGTATTTCACTAGAATCTCATCAACATAAAAAGAAAATTTACACCAATAAGGAAAGCTCAATCACAGACTGATTGGCCATTGTACTAGATTATCAGGTCTGATCTTCAACCACCTTTTAAGCCATCTTGGTTCTTGAATTATTCTTCCCATTTATTTTCTCCAGAGGAATTAGCAAAATCATTACAGAGATTTAAGGCAAATTAAATCAACCAACTCACAATCACATCAGCTGCACATATGGAAAAGGGGACAAACAATATTGCAATATGTTTGCGATATCCATTGTGATGGGTTAACTACGTTAGTTAACGTGAACTAAGAATGAACAATACTTCTACAGCATTTATTAATCTTAGTTAATATCAGTTATCAGTACAGTTTAGATACTGCAATTTTAAAAAACACATGAGGATATTTTAGTTTGTCCTATCGCCTATCTCTCAATCAAGCAAGGTATTTACCCAGATCCTTGGAAGTCAGCAATAGTGACACCCATTTTAAAGGGTGGTGATAAAACAAACGTAAGAAACTATAGACCGATTAGTATTTTGCCTGTAGTTTCCAAAGTGGCCGAGAAATGGGTAGCAAAACAGCTGATTAATTACCTGAATGAGGGACACTTCTTTGCATTCTATGCAATTTGGATTCCGTTCTAATCATTAAATTATGCGAAACTGCTAACTGTTATCCTCTTGAGAACATGAAATTTAAACTAGATGGTGGTAGTGCAATAGAATCAGTTTTTTTGGGATTTAAAGAAGGCTTTCGATACTGTGAACCATGATGTACTCCTTTCAAAGTTCACACTTTTTAACTTTTCTGTTGAAGCTATTAAATGGATGAACTCATACTTATCAAATAGGAGCCAAAGTGTCCGTGTTGGTAATAGTCAATCAACATATCTAAACTGTAATATTGGAGGTCCTTAAAGGGTAACTAAACCCCTGGTCAGAGCCTAACTCCACCCACTGGCAATATTTGAAAATGCTGGAAAAGTGGGCGGAGCCTAGCGGAGAACTGAGGGCAGTTAAATACTCTATCCTGATCGTTTTCAATACTTTCAATTCCAGCTCCTGACTCACTACAGTGTTTTTGACGAAACAAGATGGTTTTTACACTGCCAAGGGCGTGGGAGCTCGTACCAAGAGCGCGGTTAGCTGGAACCTGCTTACATCAGCTCTCACCGCTTACATCACGAACCACCGCAAACATCCAATAGGAAAATTCAACTGCAGTAGCCACTGTTCAACCTGAAGAGGGCAGCACTCAGACGTTTTTACACCATATATTGTAGAATTAAAACACTTTATACCCAAATGTCAAAAAAGTTACTTGAATCAATGATCAGCACTAATAAAGCCCCAGTCTTACAGACCATTAACTAAAAAAAGTTGGTTTAGTGTTTAGTTACTCTTTAAGGATCCATTTTGAGCCCTATCCTGTTCAGTTTATATATTAATGACCTGCCTTTAGTCTGTCCATCTGTTAATATTCAAATGTATGCTGATGACAGTTCTTTATGTGCATGCTTAAAAACAAACAACAAGCAGCAAATTATTTAACTGAGGCATTGGTTCATGTTTCTGATTGGTTAAGTAACTCATATTTACATTTGAATACAAGCAAAACTGTTTGTATGTTCTTTTCACAAAGATGTACAGTGATTCCTCATCCTGATGTATTTGTTAAAGGAGAAAAGCTTAATGTCGTTCTTGATTTTAAATACTTAGGAGTAATTTTAGATTCTCATCTGTCATTTCAAAAGCATGCTAAAAAACTAGCCAATATTATTAACCTCTTAACCTTCGTCAGAGCGAGGGCGCTCTGAGCGTTTTTTTTTTTTAATCGTTCAAAGTTACTATCAGATTCAATGTTAATACCTTGACAAACTATACATCATTAAAAAGATATAAGACTGAAGGTTTAGTATTTGACCACTATTGTATTCTGAGAAAGTTATAGTGACAGTTATGTCTTAATTTGTGTCTGGAGTTATGAAATCAAAAAATGAGTCGATACCTTTGATATGAATTATGAGCGTCAGCCGCTTCCATTCAGAAAAAAACTCCAGTGAGATCGTCACGACAGAGCTTGACAAAACAACGTCCATCAGGGCTTTTAGCTCAAAAGTGTACAGATTTTGAGAAATATTGATAGATTCTCATAGGTTTACATCAGATTTATATAGACAGGAATCATATTTATTGAATATCTACCCAAATGCGTCGATTTAATCATTATGAGCGCTGGAGACTCTGATGTACTGTGTTTTCAATACATACTGGCAGCCTGAGGGCGCCCTGTGCACATATGCAGTCCAAATTTGGAACACGAAGAAGAATCATATCATGTGACATTTCAGGAAGTCCATCACGACGTAAACACTAACAGAGATCGCTGTAACATGCAGATAAAGATGTTTTGAAGACAATAAACATGATTGCAATGACATTTGGTTTACCTGTGTTCTTCGAGCCATATCAGGTATTTTCATAATAATAGTTTATATTTATAATGTAATGCTAATCGATATAGACTTTATCATTGTGAAGAATATATAAAATACTATATTTTCTGTCCGATTTTTTTTATCTGAAGCCAAATCAGAGCACAGAAGGTTATTTAAAACACTCGACTTGTGCTATAAAGTAAGTTTTAGAGCACAAACATGGTTTTAATCTCATAAATTGTCGTGTATTGATGGTGTGCTAAGCTAACATGCTAGCTAGCCCTTGGTGGTGCACCTGCTACCTAGCTGTTATATTTATGAATATTTCTAAATAGGACTGCTTGCTGAAATGTTTCTTTTTTTCAAGAAGGTCATTTTATATAGTTTCAAATGTAAAGTGAGAACTTTGAGAACTTTCCCTAAAAGAGATTAGGGGTTGAAACAGTGTGAATAGCCAGTCGTTAGTAATTATAATGCAGACAAAAGAAAGCATATTTAGAGCAATAACCAGAGGCTGGAGAGGTGTGAATGTGTGCAGGGGAGACTGACACTGAATGGAGATCGTTTAGACCACAACACAATAGAGAAAATAGACTGAATAGATGCTTAGAAAATGACAATAAACATCAGTTTGCATTTTAGAGTCTAATCAAAATAAAGTCGTTTGACATGATCTTGAAAAACATTTAACTAAATAAAGAGTTTTAGACATATCATCTTCAGATTTTAAATATAACATGGTCAGACATGTGGATTTAGCTGCAGTGCATTTCTAGATTGCTACAGGGCCAACTTCAATTTTATTTTCATGAAAATATTTCATAAAAATAAATTTCTAATAACTTGACAAAACTTTGAAGCTATTTATAACATTTATTTTTCATTATGACAATAATTAATTCTACATTTGCAATAAACTGCCAGGTGTCAGCTTTCAAATGAGATCATACTTGTGCTTTTAGAACAAATGGTTCATGAACTGTATCTGTTTCAGTTTGGGTATGCCATTTCTGGGGATTTTTCAAAATTGGGGGTGAAGCTTAACAGGTTAAATTTAATTTGGCCAACTTTAGGCATATAAGACCATATTTAACAACAGAGGCAGCAAAACTTTTTATGCATTCTACGGTATTTTCTCATATTACATATTGCTTTACTAGTTTGTCTCAAGCAAGCACAACAATTTTAAAATCAATTGAATCTCTTTACAAACAGACACCTAACACATTTGCAGGGTTGCCAACTTTGGGACCTGGCTGGAGTAAGAAAATTTCAATGCGTGTGCGGAGAACATTTTTGGTCCCCACCACTTTTTCTCAGGATCGATATTGTTCCCCACCACTTTTTGAAACATTGAGGCACGGATGCACCTAATACAAATAAATAAAACATCTCCAGTTAACTAGCAGAGCATTTATTTAGATCGCTATTAAATAAGAGATCTAGCGCTTAAATCTTTTTTTTTTCTTTTTTTTTTTATCAAGCTGAGCGCTCATTTTCGCTGCTATCAGTGTCATGGATACAGTGTTATCTTGTGGCTCGCGCACAGTCTTCACTCGGACGCATAAACCTATCGATGAGAGAGAAAAAAACTATACGAGTGCGGATTAGAACCCGTAACCTCTGACATGCTTGGCAAAAGATCTACCACTAGACCATAGAAGCACTCAAACAAAATTTGCAGATCAATGCATTTATTTACAGAGAGGCTGCACAAGCGGGCAGCAGCCGCACACCAGCCCACCGGATGGTGTTGCTAAGAACTTCCAATGTAAAACTATTATCAGACCGGCCCTCGCGGCCTCAAAACACTACCGGGCCACAGGGAAAAGTCCCGACTCTCCAGATTTCCACTCCGCCCCTAATACGCTGTGGTAGTCTAGTCATTCGATTGAGAGGGGAGAAAA
The DNA here is from genome assembly GCA_036326025.1 of Chrosomus eos. NCBI lineage: Eukaryota > Metazoa > Chordata > Actinopteri > Cypriniformes > Leuciscidae > Chrosomus > Chrosomus eos. The sequence continues at coordinate 32,510,543 of CM070821.1, forward strand.
ATGGATTTTGCCGTGACATTTCTTACGTGTGCGTGAGAGCGTGAGATTGATGCTGAAAGCGTGAGTGTCACGCCAGATGCGTGAGAGTTGGCAACCCTGCATTTGATAGGAGGACTAATATTTTTTATCATTGCAACATAGTGAAAACATATAATTTATTGGGTTTCGATAATATTAAACATATAATTTATTGGGTTTCGATAATATTAAACATTTTGTTGATGCTTGCTTGATTTTTACAATTTTAAATGGTTATGCACCTCCCCCATTAAGTCAGTTTATAATACAAAAGGATGCTAATGGCAGAGCAACCAGAGCAATTACTTGAGGAGACTGTATTGTACAGTTTAGGCGTACAACTTTCGGACGATCAGTCATTTCAGTAAGAGCCATTCATTATTGGAAAACTCAACCAACTGAGTTAAGGGGAAGTACAAACTATTCAAAATTTAAATTCGAGAAATGGCTAAAAGCAAAACAAATTTGTAATCATGTGTAAATAATTATTATTTTTATTATCTCTGGCAGTGCTACTGTATGTAATTTGATATTGTTTCTATTTTTTATTATTTATTTATTTTGTGTGATTCATGTTTCTTATTTATTGATAATTTGGATTTGTATATGTGGTAACCTACCAATCATGTGTTTATTTTAGGTTGCCTTTTTGAAATCTGGCAAGGGTCAACAGATGATAATTAGCCTGTGGGGCTAACTCTGGCGTATTTACAGTGTTTGACTGTTGGTTAATGAGCACTGTCCCGATTAAATAAAAAATAAAAAAACGAATGAACCTTATTGTAAAGTGTTACCGAAAGAACTTTAACCTACAAAATCTGACTGTTGGATTCTTCTAATTCCTTCCCTTACATAACATTATATGTACAGAACATTATAATCACACGTTATTTATTTATTTCAATGGCTTTGATGATGCATGTGTAAAGCTACTAAAAATATCCCAATCCCATCCAAATCAGTACATGAAATCACACATGTTCTATGTTATTAATTGTGACAAATATTGTTTAGAAACCTAATACCATCCAAATAGTGCCTTTGGTGAATCTGCATTTGGAGAGAAGGTCAGGACCTGCCGCTTTGAGGTTTAGCGTTTGGAGAGAGGTCAGGTTGATGGGAGGTGGGCTTCGCTGGAGAGCGCCTGAGGTAATCTCGAGCTCACAGACAAGGGGCCCTTGAGCAGACGGACTCAATTTTATCAGTCATGACCACACCATGTGTTGTGAGTTATTCTGCAAGAACCACCAGGACACATCACTTCCTTCTCTGAAGCCTCAAGTCTCTCAGGTGCCCTGTTCCTGATGCGATATGCAGTCGAGCACCGCACACCAAAGCTACATGAAGTGTTGTTGATGTAGCTCTGACGGAGACTGATAGTTTCTTTTGAGGTGCAGTCATTAGAATTTAATAAGAACAGCTCAGGTGAAGTGCTTTTCATGTAGAATACCACCGCTCGGATCTCGTGTTCGAATCTCAGTTATAAACCTGGGTCAGGTCAAACTTCTAAAGAAATGGCAGATGTATTTCAGGTGGAAAGAGCCAATCATGAGTAACCTGCTTAGCTAGCATTTCAGCAGTTTCCACAGTGATGGGACACATTTGGGTAGCAGGTACAATACGAGTCAAAAGTTCGGACACAATAACTCATTCCATATTATTCCACTGTTCCATATTTCAAAACAAAGCAACACAATAACTCAAATGAAAATGAAGCATTGATCAAAAATGCTTTTGTTTTTTGTATAAATCTGATAATCAAGTATTCAAGCATAAACCTTTAAATCAAAAGCCTATAAGACTATGAGCAACATATTCACTCAAGTTTTCATACATTTGACTGGTACACTAAAAAAGACTTTTGCTGCTTCCTCAGTTTAGTTAATTAAAATTAACTAGTGAAACCATTTTTGTATTGTGTCACAACTTAGTTTCATTTCATGCAATTCCTTTAAATTTGTCAAATGGAACTTTACTTAATCCATTTACATTGGGATTATGTACATAAATATGTTTCATGGGCCATAACTGGATGTATGGAAATCCAGATCTACGCAGACATATTGGAAAGGGATTCAAGCTTTATTTTTTGTTAATCTATCATCGTCTGTCCATGGAGCCCATTTAATTCAGTACTCTACTAAATTAAAAAAAAAGTTACTCCTTTATTTTATGCTGTATGCCAAAAAAACTTACCCAATGTTTGGTAAAAAGCTAATAATCACAGTGATCTGATATATTACATGGTGGTTCATGTGTGCAGGTGAACAGTGTTTGAATCCAACTTCATCCTTCCACCTCACAGCATCTATATAGTAAGATTAACTAGATTAATGTAAATTCATACGCTTCAATATACGTTTCTTTGAAAAAATATGAAAATATTTTGTTTGTCCTATTCCCTGACTGGGTATTCCTAGTCTGGGTTTCCCCATGCTGCCTTCCCGCAGCGCGATTTTATTCACGCTGAAAGGCAGTATGGATACCATGGTCCAGATTTTCGCCTCATTTAGGGAACCAATCACAGAACGGGGAGGGAGCAGCAAGACGATGACGACATCTATGTTGGCTATGAGCTACGTACAGGCGCATTTGATAGACATTCTTAGCACCCAATAAACGGCGCCCGGCATTCGTAAACCACACCTCAAATACGAGAAAATGTACATGTGGTTCCCAGACCCAAGTCTCAACGAGAATTGGGTCTGGCGTTAGCCAGGCTATTCCCTGACAGTTTTAACTGGAAAATAATGATTTCTAAATAAATAAATAAATCCATTAATCCATCTATAATGCACATATCTGAATCTGCATTGGTGCACATGTTAGAAAACCTGTCACTAGACATGTTTCCATCCACCTAATTTTTTGCAAATTTTGGGATATTGCGTATAATAAACGCTGGATGGAAACGATAAGATGTTTAAATTCTAAAAATGTGCATAAAAATGTATGCGCTCAATTGAGTATAATTTTTTTTTTTTTTTTTTTTTTCAACGGGTAATTTTTTATCCGATAAGAAGACATGCTCTTAAACTATGATGGAAACACATTTACCAAATAAATTCCTAGACACGCAGCAAAAAAGTTTTGAGGCTTGCGATGGGTTGGCATAACTGGACTAACCAGCAGAACGATCTAGTTGTTTGTGTTATTCTGAAATGCCAAAGTCTGTCGTCAAAGTGGTTCAATATAATTACCTCACAGGGCTGTTCTACACGACTGTGTTCCCAAACAGCAGGCATCTGCCTCAGAAAGCAAGATAACATGACCATGTTTATTGTGTTTTGTGCATGCTCTGAGCGCAAGTAGTTTATTATTTGTGAAAATAGACCCACAGTGACTTCTCCTACTGCAGCACCTTTAATTTTTCTTAGTGATATTTAGCGGCAGATTTTTTGGAAGATATGACTTTGTTCTCCTCGACTTACTGGATGGAAAAGGTGCTTTATTTGCAAATGTTTTATGCGATTTTCCAGTTTTGCGCACAAGTTAAATTCTCAGCATTGGATGGAAACATAGCTACTGTGAGAATATTATAATACAATTTGAGGTACACTGAAATGTATGCAGTAGTTACAGAAAAAGAAAAGGGACAATGAAACTAGAATAAAAATATGAGATTTGTGCATATGAGAATACAAAGAGATTTTTGTATAGCATTGATAACCAGGATCATTTACAACGACTGTAAAATGTCAAGGACTTTTTCTCCTCCTAATAAAACTGTAGTCCAGACTGTAGCATGTGATAAAGATAATACTAATCTGACCTTAAAATGGTTAATGTACGACATAAAGAAAACTGATGGGAAAAAGGTAAATTTAACATCTAAAACAGAGCAATAGAGTACAACCCTTTAACTCTGTAACGAGGAGATTGAAAATATGCACTTTATTACAGTTTAAAGCACAGGCTTTCAGATGTAAGACACTAAGTGCAACCATTAGTAATCACTGCCTTCGGTGAAACATTCAGTGTTGAATAAAAAAAGAAAATTATGTACAAAGAGATTCTTTCTATAATCCCTGAACAGACTTCAAGATCGTGCCATATGAGCACATCTCACATGCCTCTGTCACATATGGAAGATTAATTATCATCCAGACTCTAAAAGAAGATGCCACTAACTTGTTAAGTGATTTCTTAGAAGTTCACCCAACCAACATTGGCAATACATTTCAATGCAGCTTGTTTAATAAACCAGCATAATCTATAGAGCGCACATGGTTAAATGGCATAATTTAATTATCTTGGGGTCAGTTCCTTCCTGTGAAGCTGTAAATTAGTCACCTTTCCCTGAGGTTACGAGCAAAAGGGTGGCAGGAACATGTGGCTGAGATGTTTCCATGTAAGTGCAAATCACTTACACATAAGTGATTGCCCTGCTCATGGAAGCATATCTGAAACACCACTGCGCCGAGTCAAGCGATGACTCAAGATAGTCAGGACACGTTAATGAGAATTAAGATCCATGCGAGAGAGAACAATGGGAAGGCTTATCTTAATCCTGATTCTCTCTAGAGCGGGTCATAGAAGTCCGCGAGTGGAGTAGAATTAAAAACAGATGCCTCGCTGCACTCAGGTACACTGGTCCTCGCCATGTGCAGAGTGCGTTCAAAAGAAAACCAGCGGCAGACTGAGTGCATGAGAATCTAGCACCAATGTCCCAGCATTAATGATGGGTCTGTCTAGGTGGAACCGCACACCCGACTTATAAATCAAGGATCTATCACTGAGGCCTGTGCTGGTCCATTACAACTCCTAACTAAGTCATTTATTTGCATTTATTTGAGGACAAAACCATGTTTTGAAATATATTTTAAAATGTAAAAATCAGTACTCCAGTCTTCATTGTCACATGATCCTTCATAACTCATTTAAATATGATGATTTGATGTTCAAGAAACATTTCTTTTATCATTAATGCTTTTTTTTTTTTTGAAATGGTGAAACCTTTTTAAGGATTTTTTTGACTAATAATAGAAAGTTCAAAAGAACAGCATTTATTTGAAATATAAATATTTTGTAACATTATAAAATGTCTTTACTGTCACTTTTGATTAATTTAATGCATCCTTGTGGAGTAATAATTTCTTTTAAAAAAAATCGTACTGACTCCAAACATTTAAACAGTAGTGAGACTCACTATTGGCGCTTTTCCACTGCATGGTATGGTACAGTATGGCTCGGTACGGCTCACTTTTGACGCTTTTTCCACTGCATGGTACGGTACGGTACGGCTCGCTTCGGCTCGCTTTAAATGGTAACACCTCTGTTGAGGTTCCAAGCGTACCGTACAGATACTAAAATGTGAAAACACTGCAGATCACTGATTGGTCAGATAGAATCGTCACTACCAGCGTCATTGTATTTGCGAGACATCAAACCCGCTAGATTTAAATACCGTAGCCAGTAACAGCCACCACTGTAGCACCTGTTTTAAAACTACTTGCTTGAAGAAAAAAGAAAGAAATAAAACTTCCAAAAAAGAAATGGCTGAATCAGTGGACGAAGTGAAGATGTTCCTCTCGTTGGTTGCCGAGAAGTGGATAAACTATAATGATCAGTCTATAATCCCACCCACTTTGAAGCGGTACTAACTGCAGTGGAAAAGCAGACCGAGCTAAAGCGAACCGAGTCGTGCCGTGCCGAGCTGAGTCGTACCATGCAGTGGAAAAGTGAAGCGAGTCGAATCGTGCCGCGCCGAACCGTACTGAGCCGTACCATGCAGTGGAAAAGTGTCATAAGTGTAAGACGTATGAACAGTGCAATTACCTACAGCTGGTCTATCAAAAGAATTTTTTCCCGGAAAAAGGAGGACAGAGCACTTAGCCTGAGAATGTCTGCTTCACAGTTGCTTTCTTTCATTTATGACCTTTTAACACCCTAGTCCTGAACTCATAGATACTTGCAAGTTTTCAGAACATTCGCAAACTTTGAGAGTCACTGATATCACAACAGAAATGGAAAATGAATTGTCTGCTATGATCTTTGCCATCCAGACACATTCAAATTTGGAAGTCATGGAGAGAAGCATCTAATCAGTGCGCGGTCAATGTATTAAACAGCTGGATGGAACTTTTTCATTCCAATAGTGAAAAAGCTCTATTGTCTTCATTGTCTGGCATGAACTGGATGTGAAACTCTCTAAGAGTTACTGTTATTTCCAGCTACTCTTTTTTTTCAGATTATTGTTTATACCTTTTTAAATGGGATGCGAGGACAAAAGCATTGATCTTCGAAGAAGACTCCGTAAATAGAAAGCCACATCTTCATAGATTGATTGGTTCACTGTCAGGCATCTGTTGATTCATGTGCTATATGCCTGAGCAACTGGCAGAGGGGGCGGAAAAGCAGTGCACATTTTCCAGGAAAAACACCTTCAATGAGGTAAAATGGCTAGAAAAAGTGAGGTCTGAAGAGCCTTATATACCGAGGTGCCTGTGACAAGCAGAAAGTTGACAGGAACAATATGACGTTTTTACTCTCATTTGGAATTGTGCTGATTGGCACAAGGTGCTGGTGAGGCTCTCTGCCAAAAGGCATATTTTTAACTGACAGCAGATAAATATTTACATACTCTAGATGTGCAGGCTAACAGAAAGATGGCCAAGAAGGTCTGACTAATGCTAAATATATATATATATATATATATATATATATATGAGGGCTGGGCAAGTTAACGCGTTATTATCGCGTTAACGCATTTATGAATTAATGCCGACAATTTTTTTAACGCACGTTAACGCAGTTTTTTTTTTTTTTTTTTTTTTTTTTTTAAGTCCGTTGCTCACTGGCTCTGAATACTATACACAGACCTACAGTCAAACCATGGATCACAGGAGGGGTGGGATATTGGTCAGCCAGCAAATAACCCACCCAAACAAGCAGTGAAGAGGCTTTGGCAGGTTCTCTCAGGTGAACAGAAAGGGAGACAGCGCTCCGCGAGTGAATGACAGGCGCGGATAGTAACCAACGGGTTCTGTGCGCTTGACGCAGCTGTAGCCTTTTTAACTTAAATTAAAATTATACATAACTTTCCCTAATAGGCCTGCGTTTAGTTTAGCGGGGATGCTCTGCCATGTGAATTCCCTTCTGTTGATCTGAACTATTTAGATTCTGGAAACTCACAAACAGCGAACCGAGGATCAGTCTCTCTTCCAATGATTTGTGCTGGCTGCGCGTCGTGTACAGTCAAGAAGTTATAGACAATTCAACGTCGGCAACAGGCGGACGCGGGCGCGTGCGTGAGGCGAGCTTGATCGCAACAGTTTCACAGGAACTTTTCGCTGCACCTTGTGCTCGACCACTTCACCTCTGAATTATACTGATTTATACTTCTGCGTCGACCTCTACGTTGGTTTTCATTATACTTCTGCGTCGTTGTCCGCGTTGACGCGCAATTACACAGAGGGAGCATGTGAAACCCGGGGAGCGGTTCTAGCAATCACAGCGCTTGCTGTACGGGTATTGACGCGTTGTTACATTTTTGGAGAGGTGCACGTCAGGGTACGCGCGCTACACACAGCCTATGGCGTAAGTTCGACGCAGAAGTATATTGGGCTTTATCTCTGTTTTAATGTAGCCTAATCTTAGTGTACGTGGGAAACCATGGCATGACCAAACCTAAGCTACTATCAGAGAAGTAACGGTGGTCGTCTTATATCTGTAGTAGTGGTGATGACCTCTGACTACATAGACTGTTTCTGCTGCTCCCTGATAAAAGATACCTTGATACCTGTTCAGAAAAAAAAAAACAAGAAAACTGGACTCGTTTTAACTAGATAAAAGGTAATCCCTCGTGCCAAATAGCTTTGTTTAAATATTTGATTTGATTACATTAATGTTTAAGTTGAGATTTACAATAAATATTTTATTGCTACTGTGTAAAGAGAATACTGCTGGTATAAAGCACCTTATTTGTTTTAAGTTTTTGCAAACCACATGTTAATGCACTTTTGTGTATATAGCAGTACATTTATATCAAAAGTGTGCAATACATTACTTTAGAATTCATTATTCAATTTTGCGCGTAACAATGCGATTAATCGCGATTAATCGCAGAAATTCATGCGATTAATCGCGATTAAAAATTTTAATCGTTGCCCAGCACTATATATATATATATATATATATATATATATATATATATATATATATAGTATACACTATGAATAAGACAACGTTATGACTTTAAACAGAACAACACAAAGTCTTTAGCCGTGTTTCCACCACAGGAACTTTCACCAGAAACTAGGGACTTGGGGGTGGTACTCTAGAACCCGGGTCTAAATGAAGTTCCGGGTAAAACTTTCCCCCTCAGAAAGTCCCTGCTGGCAAGGTAGTACTTTTTCACAGTTCAGGAAGTGCACGCAGCATTTTGATTGGTTGACTCCATGCAGCATTTTATTTCAACCACCATTTTTAAAAATCATTTGCGATGCATGCAGTAACAGTTGTTTGCTATTCGAATCAACAATGGAGTTTAAAAAATACAACTGACGGATAGATGATGAGCTTTATTAAGGGTTTATTGAGCTTATATGCAAAGGAAGAAATCCAGCAGGAACCGGAAAGTAGCGCGTAGTCCTACGTCACCGGACTAATTTGCCTAATCTTCACGGTACTTTAGACCGCGATGGAAACGCAGGCAGCAACAGGTCTGGGGGGAAAAAGTTCCTGGGACAAACTGTTCCGGGTAATTTCGGTAGACACCACGGCTTTTGAGCTGTTTAGTTGCTGCATTGCTCCAAAAATACAAGGCATTTGAAACTTTGTTGATGAGTCAGAAAGATTCATTCATAAATGACAAGTGGACAGGCTACTTTGTTGCTACAAGAAAGAAACACTGCAATTCAGCGACTATCTTCTCCCAATTTCCCATCAATAAGAAATGATGTACACTCCATTGTCTCTTATTGATTAAACGTGGCTGCCAGATCTGTAATATTGGAACTGAAGCAGCACAGACAAGTAGAGCCACAAAATGTACAATTAGCCAGCAACTGAAACAAATAGGTATTTTTGTACAGGATAACCTAAAGTACATGTTGTAAGTGGATGAACTGTGCATGGTGACATGGGATCTTAGAGCTCAACTGAAAGCCGTAACCGGAGATATCCGAGGCCATCAAATGCTCATCCATGTAAATGCCTATACACTCCCAAAACACTTTGCTTTCAATGCTACTAAACTTATAATGATGGAGATAACTACAAAATATGTGCTACACTTGCACTCTTTCACCATCATTTACTGTTTTTGCTCTTCATTCAATCATTAGAGTCAAAAAGGCCTAAATGAAAAAAGAAAACACTTAAACTGTGAGCTTTAATGGCTGAAAGATTATTTGAAATGCTAAATGTAAGTAAAAGCATACGTAGCATTCAGACTATCAATCATTACAGTATCAAAAAGCTAAAAAGGAAAATACTTAAACTGAAACCTTGAACCTTAAGATTATATGAAAGAACAAACACAAGTACCACAGAAACCAAAAAGGTCAACCCCTTTCCACAGCTTCAGACATGGTGAGGTTTCAAAAACGCTTTTACATCAGTCAAAGTGCATTAAGATAAGGACGCCCTCACAATAATAATTTGTCATTCTTAAGTTGGAGACCATAGGTCACATCTTGGAGTCATCAACGAGAAAAAGGCGCTTCTCTTCTATGTGAAACGCTCATCGATCAGAGGTGCATGACTGAGTGCCAATGAGTGAGTGACTTAACAGAGTAATTATGAGGGAAGAAATGTCTTCACAGCGCAGACGTAGGCAACGGCACTTAAGATGGTCCTTAACATGTCTGAACCTGTAGTCTCACTAGACCATTATCTGCTTGTCCTGACTCTTATTTCCTGATTTAACCCAATTCATTTATCTAATTATAAAATCATTTGGCTAGTATCCAGAGGATCTTTGCTTTTCAAACAAGCCTGATGTAGATTGGCATAATTAGAGATAATATACACCACAAGCAACAAGAGTAATGAACCGTGTGATTGAACTCACTCCTCACCACCACTAAATATGAACAATAGGCTGGAGTCTTTAATTTTGTAGGTCTGATGTCATAAATGCCCAGCTGACATCATAGCATGATACGGTACTCAGATTGTTTTGCAACCTTCTTTAAATTGTGGCATCAAAGCACCATTTTATGCTGTTGTACTTTTATTTTTTTTTATTTACTTGACCATCGTCAGTGTAGTACACACTTTTTGACCAAAATAATGCAAATAGCTATTTGATAGTGATGCACTATATATCGGCCACCATATCGTTATGGACAAATATAGTTTTTTTTTTAAAGTTATCGTTATTGGCCCGATAAAAAATTGTGTCTTATAAATAATGGATTATTTCCTTCTGCTGAGACATTGCAGATTTGATTTTGGTTTTGAACTGCATGAAATATAATTGGAATCACTTCGAAAAGGAAAATACAGTTAAGTGCAACATGTGCGGTGCATGTGCAGTCTGTCATATAGCCCACATCAAATTATAATGAGGGCACTACTGTAAAAGAAGGTTGTGAATTCTTTGTGCGCTTGTGTTTTAGCGTGTTGTTAAGGGATAAACGTATCCACAACGGAGTTACACCTTCATGACTAGCACAGTCAAGTTCGCTTGTTCATTAGAAGCCTTTTGTTTTGAGTGATTGTAAGTTGTAATATTATGTTTACTTGTGTGCATATATCGGATTTATCTCATATAGTATGTGTTTGGTTAAGTTAATTAACGTCATAGTAAAGTTAATTAAAGTTTAGTAGTTTAGTTTCAGCGCATGCAGCTCAAACAGCAATGCACAACATTAATAACTATGACTGTCTTATACATAACATTATAAAGACACTGTCAGGGCTCACAGAAGGTACAGACGAGATGGTAAGTTAATATAAAGTTTATTGCAGGATGGAATCACAGCCGGAGATAACAGGTAAGAATTAGATGATATGGAAACATGTAACAAGCTTAGCTGAATGAGTAATGTCCATTTCTTTCTTGCAGGTAGAAGGTGTGCAGTCACTCTGAGGATTCGACGGATCCAGAAGGATAGGGAACAGGTAGGTAGCAGGTGGGTAGAAGGTGAGTCTGTGAGTCATGGAATGACGAGATCAGACAGTGACTGCAGGGAGAGTGAGTGCTTTATAGTCCATGCTGGTGATGGGACACAGGTGACGGTGATCATGATGAGGTGCAGGTGCAGGTGATGATGACCGGGAATGCTGGGAAGTGTAGTGAAGACACAGATGAAGGAGGTGAATGTGACATAACTCCCCCCTCCCGCTAGGCGCGACCCGCGCCGTACAAGGCAGAACACGGGAGGGGGGGTGGGCATCCTGGAGTCCGTGACGGGAAGGTGGACCAGGTGCAACTGGACGGACTCCAGGATGGTCCAGGCGGAGCAGGATGAGGGCGTGGCCAGGGCAGAGCAGAACGTGGGCGTGGTGGTGAAGACCCTTCAGGTGACCATGGCGGTGCAGACCCTTCAGGTGGCCATGGCGGTGCAGACCCTTCAGGTGGCCATGGCGGTGCAGACCCTTCAGGTGGCCGTGGCGGTGCAGACCCTTCAGGTGACCATGGCGGTGCAGACCCTTCAGGTGACCTTCGTGGATCTTTGGCCGGCCATGGCGAAGGCGTATGGCGCCCCCCCAAAATTTTCTTGGGGAGGACAGGCTCATGATCGGGAACTGACTTGACATCAACGGGCACTGGGTCAACGGGTTCTGGGTCAACGGGCTCTGGGTCTGGGTCAACGGGTTCTGGGTCTGGGTCAACGGGCTCTGGGTCTGGCGCTGGGTCAACGGGCTCTGGCTCTGGCGCTGGGTCAACGGGCTCTGGCTCTGGCGCTGGGTCAACGGGCTCTGGCTCTGGGTCAACGGGCTCTGGCTCTGGGTCAACGGGCTCTGGCTCTGGCGCTGGGTCAACGGGCTCTGGCGCTGGGTCAACGGGCTCTGGCTCTGGCTCTGGCGCTGGGTCAACGGGCTCTGGCTCTGGCGCTGGGTCAACGGGCTCTGGCTCTGGCGCTGGGTCAACGGGCTCTGGCTCTGGCGCTGGGTCAACGGGCTCTGGCTCTGGGTCAACGGGCTCTGGCTCTGGCTCTGTGAAAAAGTCTATTTGATCAGTGCTGGCAGAGGCCAGCAGTGGGGGCACTGTGCTGGATGGGACCAGCGGCGAAGGCTCAACTGGGCTGGACGGGACCAGCGGCGAAGGCTTGGTGCTGGATGGGACCAGCGGCGAAGGCTTGGTGCTGGATGGGACCAGCGGCGAAGGTTCTGTGCTGGATGGGACCAGCGGCGAAGGTTCTGTGCTGGATGGGACCAGCGGCGAAGGCACTGTGCTGGATGGGACCAGCGGCGAAGGCTCTGTGCTGGATGGGACCAGCGGCGAAGGCTCTGTGCTGGATGGGACCAGCGGCGAAGGCTCTGTGCTGGATGGGACCAGCGGCGAAGTGGGCTTGGTGCTGGTAGGTTGTGTCCCGGGTCGGGAACCGACACTCTCCAGACACCGGATCATGGTCTCCCTCCAGCTGAGTCCGGTGGTGTCTGGAAGGTCGATCCGGTGGTGAAAGGTGGCCCCGAGCCGGAATAAGGTACTCAACCGCTCGTCATCCTCATTACTGACGAGTGCTATGCGGATAAAGCCTGCAACAAATGAAGACAAACTTTGGCTCTCCTGAGCCAGGACGATAATCTTTACCCCATCGTCCATCTTAGGGCGGTCTGATCTTCTGTCAGGGCTCACAGAAGGTACAGACGAGATGGTAAGTTAATATAAAGTTTATTGCAGGATGGAATCACAGCCGGAGATAACAGGTAAGAATTAGATGATATGGAAACATGTAACAAGCTTAGCTGAATGAGTAATGTCCATTTCTTTCTTGCAGGTAGAAGGTGTGCAGTCACTCTGAGGATTCGACGGATCCAGAAGGATAGGGAACAGGTAGGGAACAGGTAGGTAGCAGGTGGGTAGAAGGTGAGTCTGTGAGTCATGGAATGACGAGATCAGACAGTGACTGCAGGGAGAGTGAGTGCTTTATAGTCCATGCTGGTGATGGGACACAGGTGACGGTGATCATGATGAGGTGCAGGTGCAGGTGATGATGACCGGGAATGCTGGGAAGTGTAGTGAAGACACAGATGAAGGAGGTGAATGTGACAGACACAATTGTAATAAAACATTGTGAATTCTTTGGGTTTAGTTGCTGTTGTTATGGGAGAAGTGCATCCACAACATGAGTTACACATTCTGACTAACACGTAACTTAGTTAAAGGCCACTTGTGAATTTGCCTCAATTTGTGCAAATTATAATATTATTATGTTTATGTTGTATCAATATCTGATTAATCTCATATAGGTTTTGTTGAGTTAATTAACCTGCAAACAAAGTGCTTCAGGTTCCCGGTGTTTACTCAGCTCTTCAGCGAGCGTAGCACAAACATCAATGCTGGTATGAAACATCTAAAATTAATATCACAAAACAGTGATGTTTATTTTTCAAAAAATATTGATGCTTTATTAATAATAACTTGCACTTGTTCTATTCTCATATTATTTTCATCAACAATATGGTTTAATTAAAATCATTTAATTATTGTCTGTGCGGAGGCTATTCCATTTCATTTATACATGGCAGATGCATTTTGATTCTTTATCAGCACGTAATGATGTCCAATGACTCGTTTGCTTTTTTTAGGCAGTATTTAAAAGTGGGGTATGTGATTATCTTTTTTGTCAATTTTTTCAAAATAACTTGAAATCCTATTCCTAACCCACTTACAGCCACTGAGTTAGAATCACTGAAATTAAAATTAAGCAATTTAATCATCTGTGGAACGGGCAGGACTCGAAAAACTCCAGCCAATCATTTCCAAGACCAGCTAGAATCATTGGACAGTAAGTTTGTCAATCAAACGGTCGTACCACACACCCCCTCCCCCCAGCGTGCGTGACCCAATCAGGGCCAGCGTTGGAGGAAAGAAGGCAGGACCATTTGAATTGTGTATTTTCAAAATCTGCCGGTCGTTTTCCAAATCTCATACCCCACCTTTAATGTATTTGTAAAAGATATGTTTGTTTGTTTGTTTGTTTGTTTGTTTTTTTATAAAGAAAGTTGGCCATATGAGTGTAGAATTAATTTTAAACTTACACTGATTAAAACAAGGCTACTGTACTGATTTATTTTGAACATTATCTTGAGACATGGCTCATAATGTTAAGACTTTTGTTTTTGTAATCAGGATTTAGATTTATCAGTTGATATATCAGTTATTGGCTTTACAAGAATTATCGTTTATTTGTATCAGCCAAGATGTTGATATAGGAGCATTCCTGCTATTTGAATGTGAACTGAGTGGTGTAGATTGTAAAGCAACAGTTTAGAACTTTTTTTTTATGTTTAAAAAAAGCATTCATTTCAGTTTTTGGGGGGGCATCTCATTTTAAATATATACATTGTATTAGTTACCTTTGTATAAGTTACCTTTGAAAATATTGGTTAACAAAAAAAAATCTTAAAATACTTAAAATTATGACTGATATTTAAAACAAATTAACCACAGACAGGCTTTGTAAATTATGCTTGGATGGAATCAAAATTAAAAGAAAATAAATTGCCTTTATTTTAATAGACTATCACAGCTGTTCAGCATCTGCATTCAGTCCACTGGGCGTCTTTCTCCATAAATCAAAGACATGTCAGAACATAATTGCTGCTGCACTCAAAACTATTATAAAGTGCCTCACAATCACTCATTTTAATTGGTGGCATCAAGCACAAATGATATTTATTGAATTGCAGATTTTGAGAGGGAAACAAAGAAAAAAGACATCAGTAAGGTCAGAAGTACCGCAGAGGGTGCATGTAATTTTTTGTGGTGGGTAATCGCAGTTATGCATAAGCGCATTCTAATAAGTTTTGCATCTCAGTATCTGCACATTATAATGAGGGATCAACAAAACAAGCCCAGTGTTGCCACCTTTGGTGCCAATGAATGGATGTGTAGCAGACACAAGTAATGAGGAGCCAGCACACCGTGCAAGTGAACAGTGAGCACAAAGCCATGTCTGGAAAAGCAAACAGCTGCAGCAGCCTCCTCATCAGGATGCTCAATGCTCTAGAGAACCTTTGGCTGACATCTGATTGAGTATAGATGGATGGAAGAATGGATGGATGGATGGATGGATGAATGAATGGACGGATGTGCCAAGGAGAGAATGAACGGGGGAAACGCTGTGAACCCTCCCCACATTCAAAGAGTATGACCTGGTGCACTAGTTTTGTACACAAAGAAATGAATAATTGTTATGTTTACATTCCTATATATTAACATGAGATGAAGAGTTCTACTGTATCAGTCACCTAACAAAAGCCATTTTATTTTAGATGGAGCAGACATGTTGAGAGATCACATGACCAGTTAATTACCCCTTTATCTATGTGACAACCATATTAATCTGACATTTGCTAGAAAAATTAATTCATCATGGCTGACTGTGAATAGCACAATTCTAATGCCAAGGATCCTTTGCGAATGCAGATTTAAACTATAAGATAAACTTCTATACAATTACATAGGAGGGCATAGAATTGTTTTTCGGTTTGTATTTGCCTTGAACAGCAAAAGAAAAATCCACTATTGCATTTTCATGACTTTCCAAACGAGGAAGAAAGATGGATTATGGCAGTCAGAAGAGAGAAAGATGTGTAAAGATGTAACAGCACCATTTCAGCAGTCTTGACCATTTCTTTTAAAAATGTCATTGTAATATAACACAAGATGACAATAAATACACTCAATTTGAACAAATGAGAGGTCCATTGGCAACTCAACAATTGTTCTATAGCATGATACCTCCACACCACTAGGTGTCAGTAGGTGCAACAAACAAAACCTTTAATTATAGTTCTGAAATCATGTTTATATTTATATAAATGGATGGAGAAAACATCTATAAAACAGCAGGCACATTAGCCGCGTTTCCACTGCCGGGCTAGGGCCGGGCCAGGGCTAACAGCAAGCCGAGCCGAGCCAGTAGCCTCGGGCCTCAAGCACCGGGCTTGCGTTTCCACTGCCGGGTAGGGCTGATCCGAATACCATTTTTTGAGCTTCGAAGCTTCGGTAGGAATGAACATCGAATATTCGAAGCTTCTGAATCTCTATTATGTCTCAGACATCCCAAGTCTCCCGCATATTGATAGCGGCTCCCTGATGCCCGCAAATGTGTTAAAATCTCCCGGAAGCTGCTCGCGAGCTCCAAACCGTGTAGCGCACACACGACAAAGAGAGGGAGAGACCTTGCGTGTGTCTGTGTGTGCAAATGTGCGTGTGTGTGCAAGTGTGCGTGTGTGCCTCTTGAAGCGCATGTAAAATGCGCTTCAAATTCTCGAAATAATAATCATGCGCTGATGATGATGCGATCATCATCAGCGCATGACTATTATTTCGAGAGCCGTTCATCCAAACGACTTCACAAGGGAGTGCAGTGTATTTGGTGCAATATAGATAGACACTCGAGATGCGACACGTTCAGAATTAATAAACTTCTAATAAACTACAGAACAGCGCGAGCGGGAAGTGGCGCGCCTCACGCGAGCAGAGCTTATGCTCCGAGAACGGACACTGCACTAGTGATATAAAACACACACAGGTCTGTAACTTAAGCAATATTTCTAATAAGGTAGGCTAGTCTAATAGTCTCACTAACAAACTACTGAGTAAGGTAGATGTAAATAAAGAAGCGAAGCGCCTCACGCGAGCAGAGAATGGACTCCGATATTATCTTATGCTCCGAGAATGAACACTGCACTAGTGATATAAAACACACTAATACATACATTTATACATTTTAATACTACATACATTTTAATATATTTTGTTTCTATTATTCTATTTTCCACAATGTCAAAGCAATGCAGCTTAACCCAAAATACAAGCTCAGGCATTCACTTCTGTCCATACAAACTCCGCTGTTCTGCACTCTAGCCAGAGAATACTCCCGTTGAAGGAACACTTTTAGTAGTCCAAGAAAAAGCAAATATCTATTTATTAAGTAGCTATAATGAATTTATATGTAAAGTATTGTATTTCACCAGATTTTATAGTGTAAAACATATACAACCGCGAATGAGAACCGTTTCGAGGGGGATGGATGCCAGGTTTGAAAAAAAAAAAAAAAAAAACGAATATTCGAATGTCACATTTTCAAATCGAATACCAACCCACCGAACGAATATTCGAATATTCGAATATTCTGGTCCAGCCCTACTGCCGGGCCAGTAGCCCCGCAGCGCTGCCCTAAACCCCGCCCCTAACAACGCCTTTCTGGATCAAACGTCATTCAACCCAACCCATTTCAGCGGGTATTATGAATTTATTTATTTTTTAAGCTAGGAAGATAGCATAACTCACCGGTCGTGGCTGCAACAGTGTCCCGACTTGTCTCGCGAGTCACCACTAACAGCACCGTCCATCAAGTCGAACCATGGAAACCTCCTTCTCTGAGCTCCGCTTTGTCCATTGTGCGTTTGAATCGCCTTGTACAATACTGCGCCCGCAACTTTATTTTTTCCCAAACTTGAAGCGTTGCTCGCTGAATGCTTAGCTTGTTCAGTATCGGTGTATTTTATAACGTCCTCATTTCTTCACACGCCGTCATGTACCCTTTCTTCTGCCCAAATGCTCTTAAGAGCTTAATCTTCGACAGACCGGTAGGGCTACAGGCGATTCTCCATTTCGAGCAGCGAATATTTTGCGCGATATAAAAAAAGTGAAATGTGCATCTTGCCACAGATCATAACGTTCCATAACACCGATAAACTCCGCCTTTTACCTTGAGCACGCCTCTAGCCCGAGCTGGCCCGCTTTGGCCCAAGGTATTCGACGGGCCAGAAATCCTGGCCGTTGGCCCCGAGTAAGCCCCGATCAAGCCCCGGAAGTGACAGTGGAAACGCGACTGGCCCTGGCACGCACCAGCACGGCTCGGCCCTGGCCCGGCAGTGGAAACGCGGCTATTGTATCACTTGTTCATCATATTCATCATCAACAAGTATGTTAGACCTTCACCAACAAAGAACAAGGAACTGCTTCTGGTTGGACAGATTTCTATTTCATTACAAGAAGTAAAAAACTGTTGTTAGGGTTAACAGCTTGTATTTAACTCCTCCCTGACTGCAACCACCTACTGTGGAGTACATTCAAGGCAAGGTGTTGTCAGAATCTCAAACAATTCCTATTGTTAAACTACAGAGTTTGTTGCTACACACGACTGCAAATTGCCATAAACTCAATGTGAGAAGACTTCCATGAAGACTCCCTACCGTTGCTGCTGACCAGCAAAAAACCTTCCCCAATACAAAAGTGTTATGTTCACAACATGCAGCAATGATAGCAGCACAAACAATGAATTATTTTCAATGCCTTGCATTTCTGTTCCTGCCTGCAGGCTCTTTCGACTGTATCTGTATCCTCAACCTATTCCTTTTCCATTTCTCCTGAAGCCATGATATCAGCTGTCATGCTGTGAATTCATTGCTCAGCAAGTTTGGATGTATCTCACTTCAATGATAAATAGAAAATTTAAAAAATTAGGGAAAATAATCTAGTCGCCGACAGGTCACGGTATATCTAAGTCGCATATTGAATCTTCTGCTCTTGATGAATAGAGCAAGATTCGTGCACCATACATGTCTATAAAGAATAGAATAATTATATCACACTAAATAGTCTGCTAATGTTGTGGTATCATGCCATAAACATTTTCATAACCCAGGAAGGCTCATTGAAAAAAAATTATATATCGCATTTCTCAAACTTTTGAAGTGAAATGTCCAGTGAGTGGTGCTAAAAGCAAGTTTGATCCGAAATGTGATGAATGTGAAACATTTTATTATGTTGGTTGTTGGCACTAAAAAGTTAATGCTCTAATCGTGTTTAAAAATAACACAATTACTAAACCCTAAACCCTTCGGTGTGTCCGAATCCACTTTTGCTAGTTTAACAATGAGAAAAATGGTCAAAAGGGTTGTCCCTATTCTCTTAATTATGAATGGGTGTGTTTTGGGTGTGACGTGCAAAAAAACAATCAGAGTGTAATTTCCCATTCCCTTTAAATCCAGTTGCGCTTGCACCATGGCGGATTCGCTATTTACATGGCGGAAAGGCTGAACACTAGCAGAGCGCAAATGATAACTGCGTCGGGCTGAAACTAGCAAAAAACCCTTGTGTCGCACCTGGTGCTGCAAGGCGCTGCAATTTTGAGGTCACAACATAATAATGTGCAGGGAGTTGGGCAAAAATAAATCTTTTTTAATAGTTAATCTGCTCTTCAATCATAATTTGTGTGAAAAAGGAATAAAAGTTGTTGTTGCTTTGCTGCCACTAGAGTTCATTTCAGATAGAAACTTAAGTTAATTATATATATATAGGTACGGTTTTGGAGTTTTGCAAAAAATGCAGATAGAAGCTAGTCCCGGCTAACGAGACTTGGGTCTGGGAACCACATGTTCATTTTCTCGTATTTGAGGCGTGGTTTACGAATGCCCAGAGCCGTTTATTGGGTGCTACGAATGTCTATCAAATGCGCCTGTACGCAGCTCATAGCCAATCGTTTCAATTATACCATAATGACGTATGTAGAGCGAAAGAAATTAGATGAGAAAGAAGACGATTGGTCAGAGATTTTTGAGCATAGACATCAAATGTGTATGTGTACACGTTGGCGTGTATCTAACGTCCGTTTCACACCGCATGCGTGAGCGGCGCATATTTTTTTCAGTGTGCATGTTAAAGGGATACTCCACTTTTTTTGGAAATAGGCTCTTTTCCAACTCCCTCAGAGTTAAACCGTTCAGTTTTACCATTTTCGAATCTATTCAGCTGATTTTCTGATATTTAGAAGAATATCAGTAACCAGACAGTTTCTGGTCCCATTGACTTCCATAGTAGGAAAAAAATAATACTATGGAAGTCAATGGGACCAGAAATGGGACTGTCTGGTTACTGATATTCTTCTAAATATCAGAAAATGGCTGAATGGATTCGAAAACTGTAAAACCCAATTGTTTAACTCTGGGGGAGTTGTAAAATTAGCCTATTTCCAAAAAAAGTGGAGTATCCCTTTAATCAATGAGTGCATTCACACCGGGAGCAGGAGCGGCGCGTGATTTAGAAGATTTAGGCTACCCGGTATAAACTTGTTTATAATTATTCAGTTTGGGTGAAAGTTGTGTATTATATAAAAAAATGAAGTAAACTAGCCAGAGTTTATTAATATTATTATATTAATATTATATATAAACGTTCTTTTAGTTTATGTAACACAGAGACAGCTACATAGGCTAGCACAACCCAAATCAAACCCGAGTGTGTGGCTTTATGTGTGTTTTGTTTTTTATCCGCGGAGTTTGCAGTATTGTAAACATATCGAAAGTATGACTGAAACGAATAGATTAGAGCCATTTTCTGGGTTGTTTTGTTGTTTAACATTTATATGCGAATGTTGTACACCTCCCCATAACAAACTTTCAAGACTATCAATGTTATAAATGACCAACTTCTAAAAACAAATGTATAGTTGTCTTTGTAAAAGATTGCTCGCTTATGTATCTTTGGAGCCGCTGCTGTGACACTGTACAAACGCTTCCAGTGTGAATACTCTCACGTGTTTGCAGCTGCAGTGACGATGTAGTTACGCTGACGCGCTGCTCAAGTGCCGCTCACGCTTGCGGTGTGAAACGGCCATAAGGCTGCATCGAAAGGTAACTTCGCGTCTGCTGCCATGTTGATAGGTATCAACAAACTGCTTCGGTGTGTCGCATAGACGTCGTCATCGTCTTGCTGCTCCCTCCCCGTTCTGTGATTGGTTCCCTAGATGAGGCGAAAATAAGGACCATGGTTTTCATACTGCCTTACAGCGTGAATAAAACCGTGCTGCGGCAAGGCAGTATGGGGAAACCCAGGCTAGATAGAAGCAAGTTTTTCCAGTGAGTTAGTTTAATTTTAAACTACAAAAATGATTTAAAAACTACTGAAAAAAAATACGGTATTTTTTACAATGTCAAAAGTAGTGGTAGACCTATCAAAAAGATTTTCAATATGAATTGTTTCTCTCATTTGACAGTGGCACAGGCTCAGAAAAGAAAGTTTAACTGCGTTAGCAACAGCAACTAAGAGGAGCGGGCCTTAACGAAGGGTCAGTTCCACACCACAGACCACAAGCTCTAGCTAATTTTTTCTTTGATTGTAAAGTGACAGACATTCCCTACCCTGTAGTGGAATTTCGAAACACTGCAACAGAAAATCTCCACCGTTATATAGCTTCAACTGGTAGATCACTCACTTATAATTGATGGACTGAAGGATTAATCTATAATAATCAAAGCTGAAAATTCCATTCTGAACTCATTAAGATTTTACAGATGACCCAATTCCCTAGTTAGCGGCAATGTAGAGGTGTAAAACATGTGAGAAAGGTCCCTGGAAGGCCTCAATACTATTTCTCCCTTTCTAAAAATTTGAAGACAAGGGGAAGGTAAAAACAAGCTTTAATAGCAGTAGATTAATTACCTCATTCAGAATGGTTGCAGGCGTCCACATAGTGCACTTGAGCCAGCCAAAGGCAAGGTTGCAGACATCCCTGTCAATTAGTTTCTACTTTTAGACCAGGTGCCTTCGGGACAAACAAGTAATGTCACTGCAGTGCGTTCCCAAGAGTTGTAGTCTGACTGCAGGCCATGCACTCTACTGTGGGTCTATGAAGTATAGGAGCTTCACAGGCATTTGATTTAATCACAGGGAACATTTAACATTGCGATTACAACGGTGAACTCTAAGTCTTTCAAGTAATTCGTTTCTGCCAGTGGGAAAAACCTTGCACAGACTTTGAGTAATCTGGGGAGTCTTTCCTCAGATGTCTCAGATCTAGATCAGGTTTTAGTAATTACAAATAGTGGTTTATCCTAATTAAACACTAAATTACACCCAAAACATGTTGGGAATACAGCTTTTCAAATGCATATTTATTTTTTATTGGTTTTGAAATGCAAGGGCCTTATATAGACATGTAGTTGGCAACTGGGACACATCGCTAATGTCTATCTTTTCTCTGCAAAAGGGTAGCAGTATCTGTAACAGCTCAGGGCGGCCAGCTATTTCAAAAGAAATGACAATACCCCAAAAAAACATTTCTGTGGATTCTGGCCTTTTCTTGTAGCTTTCCAACTCTCAGCTGACTGTATAAAGTTGCCCGCAGAGTTCACATGGGACTTGAATGACCTTTTCATTATGGCTTTTGGGAAAGAGCAAGTGAAGATTACATAAAACATTTTTAACACATGTGATATTGTCCTGTTGCAGTTCTCCGCAATAAGGACTTTTTTTATTTTGTGCAGTAGCTCTGTTTTATTTTTTTACTTGCCCTGCCAACACCACAAAAATATCATTACAAATTTGTATGTTTGTACATGCATAATATTTCTTCTTTTTTCAGAATAAATAAAAATATTGAAATTTAAGTTTCAATCATCAAACCTTAAAAAAAAACGATGGTGGAGGGGGGGGGGTGATGTTTGTTTCCCGGCAAATTTGCAAAAAGCTGGAAATTATATAGCTTTAATTAAACATGATCAAATTTAACTGAATCTTATGAAAGAACACACATTTGCTGAAAAACAATTACATATGGTACAAAACAAAATACAAAAGTTTTCTACACATTCTTACTGATGCTTTCATGATTATCATTTTCACAATTTTGACAAAACCTTAAATTTGTTACCCAGATGTATGGTTGTTGCAATTTCTGCTAATTGTTAACCAAGATAATATAGAAAATATAACAGAAAACCACATGTGTAATCTAGGGCTGTTGCGATAACTAGACTTAGATTTTGATGGGCTTAATAGGTACACTTACCCTACATTGAGAAAGAGACTGCCGATCCAAAGCACCAATATCTGGCTTCTGGCACTGCAACAGCCCGATTCTCGGATTATGTCAGGCTCACCACAGCCGGATAAAATATGACTGCCTAAATGGCAATAACATTATGTGTCTCTATAATTTGGTATGAAGGCCATCTTGTGACAGCTGGACGGTAGAGTCCATAAAACCATCACTCTAGGCAAAAGCAGCATTTCCTCCCCCTTCGCAAATATATTTACTGTACTGTACAAGAGTTGGGTTCAGTCTCTCATGAGACCAACTGGTCTACTGGAGAGTGACTGCTGATTGAGACAAATGTGACCAGGCTGTCCCGAAGGACAATCGACGTGAGAAGCCCCGTCCCTCTGTTTGTTTCTCTCTTTCTTTAAAAAAACGCTCACCTCGGCGTGCACCAGCTAGCTTGAGCTCTCAGATGCACTATTTATAGGTTATCAGATGTGTCACCTCTCACATCCCAGCAAGCAATAACCATCATTTCACTGTCTAGGTTAACTATAGACCCGATATTGTCCGGCTATGAGTAACCCACTTCTAGCCAAAATAACCTTGCATTTGGTTACATGTCGTTTTAGCCAAAATAACTTGTGAGATGTATGATATTTCATCATGTAAGTAAAGTAAACAGTGATTACAAGGTGTTTGGTTTCATTTCCTCACTAATTTCATTGTTATTTAATTGATGACTAGTCTATTCTTGGATTATGGTTTAGACATCTATTAAATTTTCACTGACAGCCCAAATTTTGTTTTGTTTTAGCCTACACGTCTGGGCTGTGTTTGGACGGCTATTATTAGACATCTTTTAAACGCAAAATTGATTGCTGGGAAAAATTGTTTACATGTCCTCTCCTTTTCATCACTCACTTCTCACCAGACAAGATCACGCTGCTAGCCATACCAGGATCCACGGGAGAAAAGTGGACAGGAGTTACCAAAGCTAACAAACAGCCAAATCCTGGTCTTTTATATCAGGAGATTAATTTAATCTTGGATATATGGAAATGTGCTAGAGTAAAAAAAAACACTTGACTGAGGTCACTGGATGCATCTGAAAAGAACAATTTACCAACATGCTAAAAGACAACGAAGACATTACTTGACTCTCTAATCGAATAAAGATGATGGTCCATTTAACGCGGCCTTCATCGGGCCCTTTAGCTGCGAATATAAGTTTCACTGAACATACTGAGGAAGAGAAAGACAATCTTGTTCCCACTACTGCTCTTTTACTCATCTGAAAACCTCACGAAACCACACTGGAAAAAAGCTGTACTGCTCCTAATTTAAGAATTAATGAAAGGTCTGGCTTTTGTCCGGGATGCCTTCTGTGCTTAAATCACAATGTAAAATTATCTTGGTTCTGATGTATAATAGAGATTTAGAGACTAATTTAGACACACTAAAAAAATTGTAGAACATTCGCTCATCTTATTATTCATTCCGAAGGGAGCACAGGAAAACTTTCTTCGCTTTGCACAGGTCTACTCTATTCTTAACTGGTCAATTAAATGTTAAATCGCAGCCATGGAAACATTTGGACTCATGACGAATGAGAGAGTTGTGCGTGAGCCCATACATGTAAGCTTTGTCGGCTTTGTATTCTGGTTTGCGATCTGGTCACCTGATTATCAGCGAATTGAACAATATTCCATTTGTTATTCCACTGGACATGGAATCTCTTGTTTCTTTTGCCAAATCTTCACTCACATCTCACCTGTTTTCGAAGGGGATTATAAATGTTTCTTCCATGATTTACTTTTAATTAGGCCTATTATATTTGCATTCTTTACTGTGGTAAAGTAGAAAACCGCTGTAGGACAGATAGCCTATCTTTTTACTTGCATGTGAAATTCTTTTTAACACAGTATGTGCTTGTTATTAGTCTTTGACGGAATTGCTCAAATAAATATGCATGTCTTTTACGAAATGGATGTTTGAGCCTCATTTATTATTACTATTTTTATTTCAAAACAACCCCCCAACCACCGCCAGTAGTTGGTCTATTACCCCTGTGGTGGTAAAAAAAAAAGTCTCAGGTTACGGCTGTAACCTATGTTCCCTTAGAACAGGGAACGAGACACTGCGTCAAGCGCTATGGGGGAACACCTTTGTGTGAACCGGTGAGCCAGTCTGGCCAGTCACGAACATCTGATTCGAGCATCAGACTTTCAAAATCCTCTTCTTCCATATCATATTGAGTAGCTACATTTCGCCATTGTAACTTCACATCTGGCTCCACAAGCGCCTGTTAGCTTAGCTTCCAAACAAGATGGAGGATATTGTTTTTAGTTTCAGAAAGTGAAGTCCCACCCACTGATCTGTAATAGGTCTGTAGTGTGAGTGGGTCCCACCCCCTGGAAAAATAAGGAATGAGCGTTTGTAGTAGTGCTGTAGCGACGCGTCGATGACGTCGACGCTTCGACGTCAAAATTACGTCGACGCCATATTTTTGCGTCGACGCTTCTTCATTTATTTATTTTTTGCACCGTTTCCGGCATACAGCTCGCCAACACACGTGGGAGACCGAAACATTGCAGAATGGAGGACGAAGACTACTAGAAGTGAATGTGCTCTCCATTAAATGAATCAAACACTGTAAACAAATCCTTAACAAAAAAAAAAACCTTTGCAATTTAGACGCGCAAACTGGGTGCGGGTGCGGTGAGACATACGGCTCGGGGAGATTCGGCTTGCAGTCGTTCATCCGCGGACGCGGCGCCGCGCGCGCTGTATACAAAAGAAGCCGTGCACGCGATATGGGGTTTTGCCGGTCTTGCGCGCCCAACGCGTCATATTTGCTGCACGCTCGTGCGGACGCCTCGAGTATAAACAAGGCTTTGCTCCGTGACAGCGCGCGCTCTGATCGGTAACGGGGAACAGAACAGACTCTCCTGAATCATCTCCAGCAGGAGCAGAAGCACCACTAACTCCGCCTCCGTTTCCCTGGTAAGCTGATATTAGTAGCTACTTAAACATTCTCTATGATAAAAAATGTTTGTACAAAATATTTTAATAACACGGTTTTGGCGGTTATAGAGTTCTAATGACAGTGTTCAAATACATAACATTAGACTAACGTTAGCCAGCTACAGTATCATGATTCAGTACGCTAGTTCGTATTTATTTGAGATACATTATGTTTTTTTATTAATCGAGGAGCAGAAAAATAATCTTTATATTAATCGCCCAATTAGTCGTTAGATTAGTCGACTAATCGATAAAATAATCGCCCAACTAATCGTTTAGTTAATAATCGTTTACCCCAGCCCTAGTTTGTAGTCTCAACCCCTCTACAAAATTATGATTTTTACATCATTATAAGCAGGAACTGTAACACTGAAATCCTTATTTCTCCTGTCTCAGGTGAAAATGAGGGAATAATGCACGACCATTAAAAAAATATGGCTGGGTTTCTAAAAATACAAAGCTTAATGCAAATGGGTGAACACTAATAACAAATTGCACCCATATAAACATTAATTTAAGATAAAGCATATGGGTACATAAACTTTTACTTATAACTTATCCGCATTCATTGATTCAGTCTTGAATCAATTGGCAATCCTGACTAAATAATTCAAATGAATGGTTCATGGATTCACTCATTCTTTTGATCTTGAATCAATAAGCGATTTTGAACGATATGTTCGAGTGAATTATCCAAATCGAACAGTTGTATAATTAATAGTATTAGTATAAAGATATATTATTATACTATATTACATTATTATATTAAGATATATTTATATTAATTAAAAAAATGATAACTTTTGTGCAAAGCCAGCTGAGCTGTACCACCTGCAATCATAGGATTCTCAGAATCTAAATGTGAGTCAGAATCTAAACGTACAAATGTAGACCACCATCTCCAAGGTTAGAAACTGAGGCTTGACCCTCCCACACACACACACACACACACACACACACACACACACACACACCTGTCTGCTGAAGCCAGAGAACCTAAAAAAGCATGCAAATTGCAAACACAATATCACTACCAAAGATTCACTGCCCCTGACAACAACATCATTAAGACTGCATAATGGGCAGTTTTTCCGGTTGAATCATCATTCCATGCAGACATGTTAGTTGTATCTAAACGACAGCGGACAAGTACAACTTGGGAGGTTGGCTGTGAAGGTCTTATCACGTGCAGTTTCTTGCACAATGCACCTGAGTCCTACACAGCCCACATTGCCTGACAACAGATTACAATTAATTACTTGCCCAGAAATTATCATCTGGGCTTAACTGTGCATGTAATTTTACGTGAGCATGGGCGGCAAACAGTTTACCTTGATATAAATGTGTGGCAAGCATATTAGCAGCTGCACTGTATTTCTGTTTCAGCCTGTAAGGGCATTAGAGGGATTTCATTTTACTGACACACAATCATTGGCGGCACACAGGCTCATTTCTTGGCTGTGAACTGCAGAAACTAATTCAAATGCTTGAAGCAATACTTTGTAGGTTTATATGATGCAAATGTCAGCTAGATTGCTCTTTTGTCCATGATTGGCAGTAAAATGCCCCTCGAGTGCTTTAAGGAATGTGTCTATTATATATAGTTTTTTGTCAAGGTTCTGTCGTCGCTGTTTTCATTGTGCTGATGATTGTGAAATATACTTGGCTTGCACTGGGAAAGTAGTACGTCTTTATGTCAAGAGTCAGAAATGGCCCAGTGAGAGCGCAGATTTGCATCTCATTTGTTTGATAATGCATCTTAATAGGCCATTCATCATACATCATACACAATCAAAACGCATTGGCTTTGCCGGATTTCAATAAAACTTGCAGTAATCTGTCCAATCACAATTTGTCCAGTGTAAAAGCACATGCAAATTGCATTTGAACAATCATCTCGATTCATTCAGCCACATTCATTGTCATCCATATGTATTTTTTACATGGGATGATAACTGTAAGCAGTCTGCAATCTATATGTGCCATTAAAAAAAATGATTCAAATGAATTTTGCCCATTTGCGCCCACAGTTACTGAAGATCAATTAGGCTGCAGCAATGTTTATGGTAATATTTAAGGGACGTGGATGTTAACAATTAAATGGTGTGGATCCGACAGCCTCCGGAATAATCGAGGAGTGGATTACCCAACAACGCAGACACGAGAGCGAGCAGCCACTAGCTATTTCTTCACATTACGAGAACAATTACATCTTGCAGGCGTGATTAACCTGATTATCATGGCCTTGCCAATAGTGTGCACACATAGTGGGAACTTTGAATTAGAAATGGTTCATGAAGTGACATCTCACTATCTGCTGACATTTCGGGTCAACAATCTCGTACTAGTGAATCGCTCCAAATCACGGATCCATTAGGATGAGTTGTAGAGGCATAAAGATGATGATAATGACCTCATAGAAGTACTATAGGAGTTAAATCATGCGCTCTGCTCCAAAACCTAGTGAGCTGCCTCCAGAAGCAGTATTTTAGGCATCACAGGTGTGCTCCTAATGGAAAGGCTACTTCAAAAAGAATCATAATTCTGCTACTAAGATGCTTTTGTTTTAATCAGATTGTAAAGCAGCATCACAGCAAAGTAAACCCAACTGCATTGCAACAAGATCAGTGAAAATCTGAAGATGGTGGATGATGATGTGAGAAATATAAATATACTTATAATCTGTTTAATATTAAAGTATATATAAATTAATAATTATGTTAATGTTTAATAATAAAATGTATATTATAGTATAAAGGTATGGATAAAACAGTTTACAATAATTCCATGTTGCAATGTTTAAAAAAATGGATATTATTAATACTAATATCATTAAAAATGTAATATACTACACTGAACAAAATTATAAACGCACTACTTCTGTTTTTGCCCCCATTTTTCATGAGTGTAACTCAAAGATCTAAGGCTTTTTCTATGCACACAAAAGGCCTATTTCTAAATATTGTTCACAAATATGTTTAAATCTGTGTTAGTGAGTGTTAAAAAAAATCAATCTCTGTATTTGTTGGTGAAATACAATATAAATATATAATAGTCTATATATATTATATATATCTCGGTCGGTACGTTCTATTTTTTTTCTATTTGGATAAAGAAAATCTGTATTTATTTTAAAAAACGTCATTTCACATCCTGCCCAATGATATCCTATCAAACAATGTTGATATTGAAGGATATGGAAACAAATATAGTGAATGTAATGTAGGCTATGCAATATATTATGTGCAAAAAGGTGGTTAAAATCACATTACATTCTAACATTGTAACAAATAATGCTTTTGTTTTTAAATTGACTAAAGGCTAAACTAAAAATGAAAATAAAAACAAAAGCACTTAAACTAATTATATTAATAGCCTGCATTTGATTACCCCATTATAATGGTCACTTTTATAAAAAATATACTTTGTAGGTTTAAAATTCCACGTATGGCATATTCATTGTTTCCAACAACAAATATTTTAGCAATATGTATATTTTAGTCAGAATTACTATTATATTGTGCTCCGTCTGTTTCGCGCGCGGCGGCACTCATTCATGGAAGCTTGAATTTTAGCAGAGATTCACTTCCAGAAGCCTCATACTCTCCTGACAGTGAAATTGGACATATTTGTTTGACTTTCTAACATTTACAGATGGAGAATATACCTGTGAAAGGTAAGTTAAGCACTGAGAAAAGCACCACATCTCAAACGCATTAAACAGCGCAAGTATTTATCTGTCAGTCAGCAACAGTAGCCTATATCTGTCAGAGCATCTCACAGGGCAAGCTGCTTTAAACTTGTTAACTATATTACCAATTATTTTGAAGCCCTTAATATAAGCTTGTGTCATGTTTAGGACAAATTGTACTATGTACTTTCACTGCACCACCTCACACTGCGTCTTCCGCTATTTTTCAGATGTGCTCGAATCAAATCGATAGAAACGGTATTGCCTCATTCCATATCGTTTCAAAAAATATATATCGATATATAGTACAAACTCGATATACAGCCCGGCCCTAACAGACGGCTCAGCTTTTTCCTGAAAATATTCAGCTTTGAGTGAAAGTAGCATGGAAAAGCTACCCATAAACCCACCAGGCATCCTCTGAGGGGTTCATTTTAGTAAGTTAGCCTGAAATGACAACCAGGTTTATCAGCCTTTATACGAGAACAATTCAGGCAAAATCAAATAAAAATGTTCTGTTGAAGACAAAGCATATAGGAAAGGCACATCAGTATTTGTTTGTGCAAGTCCTGAATTTAACTAATGAAGCATAAAAAGACCATAATGGAATCGACTTCATCTACATCTCCAATGCATCTGAGAAATGCCCATTCGCATTCTGACAAGATGGGCTAAATGTTCATCCAACATGTTTACAGGGTTGTAAAAGGAATCCAAAACAAATGCAGCACAATAAAAATATATATATATATAATATATATATTTTAAACACACATACATATTATGGGAGGTGGGAAAGTCAAAAATATGTATAAAAACTCAAGCACTGCAATTAGGCATAATCTTTTATTACTATTATGTATTATTATTATTATTATTATTATACTGCAGTTCAGGTTAGTTCAGGTTTTAAAATGTCTTGTGCTAAGTCTCCTAAAAAAACGTAATGATATTTATTGATATTTACGAATTAATACATGTTTTTGAATTTATTAAGATGTGTGCACTCACGTGTATTTAAGGCGTAGATTTTTTTTTTTTTTTTTGTAATTTAAAAACTCTAAAAAGTTTTTCAAAACAACATGAAGCCAATATGAATTTAAAGAGTAGGCTACATGTCTAAGAACTTGACATTTTTTAAAGTAGAGTTTTAAAATATTTTTTCCGTTTATTTATCATGGACACAAGTTATTAAGCTGAAAAGCTTAAGCGGTCATCATCTGTGCGAATCATAAGCAAATCCATTCCCACTCATAATGACATTCAGGGCACGGAGCATGTTTGCATATAAGGAGTGAAGAAATGTAAATGACCTCATCATTTCACCAGATTCAGATGACAGATTGCCTATGGAGTCCTGCGGTCATATATTAAAAAGTAAAGACTACGGTGACAACGATCCGGCAGTGAGAGAAAATGCTGAGAGTGTAAAAAAATTATTCCACACTATTTGAAGCCATTTGGCAGGAGATTGAGCCCAGTATTCACTGCCTTTTCTTTTCAAATAATAAAGCTCTGGCTAATAGGTGGTCCTGCAATTTTACGATTCCAGTGATTAAAGTGGCTTTCTGTGTGAATTTGCTTTTGAATATCACCATGCCAATCTTTGCGTAGTGGCGATGTGGCTCATTTCAACAGGTGTTTCCTGTCTCTGCTTGACTGAACCCTATCCTTTTGCTCTTGTGGCCTACAGAGAAACTTCAACTGATAACAACTGTGTTATTGTGAAATCAAAACCCGGTTCCCATGCTGCTCTTCACATGTGTCTAGTGTCTAAACACATTTCAGTTGACCTACTTATCAGTAATACTGAACAAAATGGGCTCTTTCATGTCCAATTCAGTATCAGAAAGAAAACACTGAAGGGTCAGAAAATATTTGCTCAAGTTAATATTCAACATAATGTTCTGTGGACGAGCGGACGATTCTAGATAAAATTGTGGACATGGGAGCGAGAGGGATTTGTTTGGTGTAATCAATAATTGTGTGGGTGAGTGTGCTATATGAAGAAACAAATCACACAATTCAGAATCACATAGCCAGATTCTCTGAGTTGGACGACAGAAGTCTATCCAGCCAGAATGAAGGATTATGCCATAGTTCAATTATTCTGCCAAAACATCTATCCAACCAGGAATTTTCATTATGTTCCTTTAGCTCAACTGGTAGAACACAGCACTAGTACTGCCAAGGTAGTAAGAATGATTCCCAGGGATCCATATTATCATATGCTTTGGATAAATGCATATCTATTTTTTACATACAATTTCATATTGCTCTACTTCACATTGTGCCTAACAACAACATAAAAAAATCACTATCACAGTTCATTAGCATAACTGAAGGGGTTGTTTACATTAGACAAGCAGGGTAGAAACTCTGTGCCTTAGAACATCAATAGACTGTCATGTATGTTTAGCGCATATATAATCTGAATTTAGTGTCTGAACTAATTTAAAGTCCCCGTGAACCGGAAGTTGCAAACGACTTTTCTCCAGTGCTGTGACGTATTTCCGAGAGAAACGGAATACTAAATGAGGCAAAATAGTGAGCGTGGCTTTTTTTTCCAACTAGCACCTGATTGGATCTAGAAAAATGCATCCGCTCCTCGCCATCTCTCCTTTCACACGCTGTGTGCCTGTCTAATGTCAGTTGGAGGGGCGTGATTACGGATGCTTAAGCAGACACCCAAACCGTCAAGCCTACGTCATCGGGCAAGGTCCTCCAAGTGCAGAGGGGAGGGGCATTTTCAGAATTTGATTAAAGATTACGAAGCCAAAAAAATTTTTGTGTGGATTAACTTGCATGGATGAATTGTTCACCATCACCACAAAACGATCAATTTAGGCAAAAAAGTAAGTATGGTCAATTTTGATTTCATGGGGACTTTAAACTAACATTGTAATGTATAATGTGAAAAGGTAGTGTGCTTAATTGTACTGAATGTGCACCTGGCTGTAGTGTACTTAAAATTGAATTTTTTTTTAAATCTGCACTTGCATTTAATATAATTTTAATGAAATTAAAGGCTACGTAAAGGGTAACTAAACCCCTGGTCAGTGCCTGACTCCACCCACTGGCAATATTTGAAAAATGCTGGAAAAGTGGGCAGAGCCCAGAGACGAGTCTCTCTGTAGGCAAGTGCGTGGTGAGCTGGTGCCTGTTAACGTCACAGGACACCACAACTTCCAATAGGAAAATTCAACTGTAGTAGCCACCGTTCAACATAAAGAGGGCAGCACTCAGACGTTTTTAATTAAAACACTTTATACCCAAATGTCAAAAGAATTACTTGAATCAATGAACAGCATTAATAAAGCCCCAGTCTTACAGATCATTAACTAAAAAAAGTTGTTTTAGGGTTTAGTTACCCTTTAAATGTATACTAAGAATTTTCGTGTATTAAATCGCCTATTTGAACAGTCTGTAACAAAAATTAAAAAAAAAACTTCCAATGTTTTCAGTGAAAGCCTCTAGACTTTTATATTATATGACTTATATGATAGCTATTTATGTGAAGGCCCCGGGACATTTTTGTTGAGAAAATCGATAAGATGTGACGTTTACACACGCACCGAGAGCCTCTCTTCTGTTCGATGACACATGAAACAAATGTTTATACAATGTCCAGGAAAATGCTGAAAGAGCCATTCTGTACCGTAATGTCATGCAAAGAAAACGGATTAATTCAAACTAGTCTCACATAGCCAGATCTATATAGCCTCAAATATACTTTTTTATCAAATATCATAACTGTCATTTTAATGAGGTGTGCATGACTGCAAGCATTAGCAATAAGTTGCTGGCTGGAGTTCACTTTATAGCCACCAGTGTCGCTAATAACAAGGGTTTCTGAATTCTACATATTAAAGGGACGACCGATAGTGGATTTTACCGATAACAATACCTTGGACAACACTGGCCGATAACCGATTGATCAACCAATAGTTTTTATACTGAATAAAAATATGCATAACACATAAAATAGTGCTTAACTTTATTCAGGGATGCAAACACATGTATGGTCAAAAAAGAGAGAGGTAATCGAAGCCCTCGCCCTGCGGAAAATACCCAGATACTTACATTGCCACCAACCCCTGCCATCCCCGGCCCACCCCTATAGGCACATAATGAAATACTGAAAATCAAATACACCGAGACGAATTTGGAATTTCAATTTCATTTTTTAATTCTGAACAATAAACTCTTATTTAACTATCTAGCACTTCTTCTTCTTGCTTTTATGACTGTAGAGTAAAGCATTCAAGAATGGCAGCATTTTGTGTGTCTATGGTCACAAAGGGTCATTTGGAGTCTCCAAGTGGCTTTTTTTGGGAAGTGCCTAGACATACACTTAGATAAACATGTGTAAAACACTCATTTTCTAAGATATTATAATCAAATTTGAAACTGTGTTTTGGTAAGGCTTCATGCTGTGACCCCATTGTGTTTTCCAGCTAATAGCTCCCAGCTGTAGTTATCTGCAGGCATCTGTTTACAAAAAAAATGTAGGCGGATTTTTTTCTGGTCATTTTTCAGTGTGTTCAAAGTTATATTACTCAATACCAGTCAGACTTACAGTAATTCATTCTGATGGTTTAGGAACAAACCTCCGAGTGTCACCTTTCAAAAGAGACCAAAAGCATGTATATACTCCAAATGGTTCAAGAACAGCATGCAATTTAATTTGGCTAGGCCTTTTTTAGGCGTTTTAGGCAAATTTAGCAGGATTTATAAAAGGTTAAAAATAGCAAAACTATTTTTTAGTAGGATCGCGTAAACAAAACGTTACTATGAAAAAATCAAGGACACGGATATGGAGAAAAAAAGTTATGAGAAGTAATGTTTGACGCAATGTTGCTAGCTATAACCAACAGTAAGCAAAGTCAAGGGCAATAGTTATACTACGGGGCTTTGACCGCATTACAGTTCCACTGTGCGTAGTTAACTGTAGTAACGGAAAATAGGATACAATTTTTATAAAAAGAAAAAACATGCAGCCCCATGCGCTTGATCTGCAATTTTCTATGTCTAACTTCACAATCAATGGACACATGTAGTTTAATTTAAATAAATAAAGTATATAGTCCTATCTATAATAAATAGAAAATTAAACTGAATATATAAATAAATTAATAGTCCTGCTGCACGGGTTTTTGTAATTATTCCAGATAATATAACAAATAAATAATTATTGATAGGCCTACTTCTTAAAAGGGCTTTGTGTGTTTCATTTATTAGGTTATCTACTGTCAATAATAGAAAAAAAGAATGAACGAATTAAATTAATACATAAATAATAATATTGACGGACATGCTTTTCGCTTCTCTCTCTCTCTCTCTCTCTCTCTCTCTCTCTCTCTCTCTCTCTCTCTCTCTCTCTCTCTCTCTCTCTCTCTCTCTCTCTCTCTCCTCTAATAACTGCATTAATAACTGCATAAAAGCCGGGGACACACTTACTCTAAGGCCAGTTATGAATGTAATTTTATACTTATGACTGATCAAGCCCAAACGCGTGTTCAGCGCATTCAGTGTGTTCACAGTTGGTGACCTGTTAAGACCTGCTGCAGTCGATGAAAACCGTCAGTCTTCAAATGTTTCAGCAAGTCGTAAGTGTGTCCCTATCATTAGTCTGCTATCAGTGGCTCAAACCTCCGTTACTAACTCTAAAAAAAAAAAACAATGACCGCATTACCACCTCGGCTGTGCATTATTTTTTTTATAATAATTCAACGGCCTGTCGTCAATTATTCCTTACACATTAACCATAGTAAATCCATGGGCATGCATGCAGCATTTATCTAGCATTACCCCTAATCTAGCATTAACAACAACATTGGAAAATCGGTAACGTAGGGTTTAATATTACTGTACAAGATAGGCGATAGTAACGTTAGCCAAGTCAGGAATTTAATATTAAAA
This sequence comes from Chrosomus eos, assembly GCA_036326025.1. Classification (NCBI taxonomy): domain Eukaryota; kingdom Metazoa; phylum Chordata; class Actinopteri; order Cypriniformes; family Leuciscidae; genus Chrosomus; species Chrosomus eos. The sequence continues at coordinate 32,546,093 of CM070821.1, forward strand.
TGCATAACGTGCAAACGAACATGATTATAGTCGAACAACTTTTTCAATGTAGCTACAGGTATCCATAATTTGATCTGCTAGCAAGCACTAACGTTAGGTCTTTTACATGTGAACTTGATGTAACGTTAGCTAAAACGTAATGATATATATGTAGATTACACACACACACACACACACACAACCTACCTACCCAATTGAAATAGGCATTGTTGAAATGTTTAATAAATTACATGACTAGTAGATTATATAACATTATAAATAAAAAAAGTCAAATGCCAGTAAGACGGGAATACGCGGCGCCGAACTCTGGTCCTCAGGGAGAAATTTGTTGTAGTGACAGTTACGCAGCAAGAAGAAACGCTAGTGGCTCACGCTTGCGCGCATATGATAGGCCTGCTGTTTTGGCGCGCAGTGTTTTGATTTGCTTATTTCCTATTTACTTTTTTGGTGGATGCAATCCAGAATTACTGTTGGTGAAATCACCCCCCCCCCCCCCCCCCCCAGAAAAAAACTCTTCGAATCTGCACGATTCACACAAGTCACCCAAACTGACGTGAAAAAAGCGCGAGGCGCCGAAAAGCGCGCTGTTTGCATCCCTGTTTATTACAAAAATTGAAAAATAGTACTGAACCATGAACATGTACTTTTTAAATATAAAAAATATTATTATTATCATTTATGTTAGTTAATCGTGCATTAACTAATGTTAAAAGATACAACTTTAAAATGTAAAAATGTAATACTACAAAACCGATCAATCGGTCGACCTCTACTACACATAGCCCCTTTAGAGAAAGATTTAGGTTTCTTTTTTGAAAAGTTCCATTTGTAATAATGTCAAATTAAGAGTATTACTTTAAAGTACATTTTAAATCGTTTTAATAATCTATTTTCATGCTTTAAAGAAATCTATATAGATTAACATACTAAATTACTTGATTATAATTTGAAGTAATCAATATTACATTTAAAGATAATATATTATAAATGTTCTGAATTGCAACTTTACAAATCTGTAATTACACAAATATATTTGTCGTTGTAAAAAAACGTTATACAAGAAAATACTATTTCAGTCTTTCAACTTCAAAATTAAACGTAATTATTTGTGAAATTCTTTAGCAATTTCTTAATGAAAATCGTTTTAAAGTTAATCGGCAGTATACCATTTGAAAAACAACAGACTTATGAAAATACAAATAAAGATGTACTTGACTCCTTACTTTAGAGGGTCAAGAAAGCTCTTAGAATTCAGCTAATTGCATTTAATATCCATATAAACTATACTTTAATTGAATTGCAATTAACACGCAATGTGTCTGTAAACATTACATTTAGGTAGTTCAAAAAAATGGTAGCCTAAAACTGCATAACATTAAGTTTGAGGCAACAGGACAAATCAAAATGTGTTTTAAACATTAAAGTAACACCAAGTAAATTTTCCTCTTCGGTCGCCCTACTGGTTGGAAACGAAATTCTCCATTGCCGCTGTCGTAAATAATTTAGCCTACCGTCGCAACGCACGCTCGTTGTTTATCCAGCACCGGCTTTAGAATGAACGATGTCCACAGACAAGGTAGAGTATGTTACATCCTCATGAAAGGATGATGTATTGCGACATCAGAAACGAAGAAAAACGAAATAATGACTATTGTAGCGCTTGACGTAAAGCAGTCGAATTTTGTAGTTCTTTTTGTGCACGGGTTCCTACCCGAAACCCGAAGTTACATAGTGCCAGTAAAAGCGATACAGACCCCGTCAGGCAATGGCAGACGAGTCATTTAACTTATTTTAAGTCGATGTACCATCACAAGGGTCTTGGAAATATATTATGAAGGTTGAAAAACTACTTAGTGTTACTTTAATAAGCTGGAATGCTAGAAGTGTTGGTGTGATTTGAATTTTAAAGCAAAAGTATTTTGGTTCCCACACAAAAATGTCTAGTGCTGTTGAAAGGTCCCTGCTGGCCATGGTTTAGACTACCGAGTTAGCAAAGCCGCATTATCTAACATGAGTCAAGCCCATCTTGTGTTTATAATGCACAATAGCTGAAAGGGTGCCAAACGAACCTCAGGAATTAGCTTATTATCTTACATATGGGAGTCATTTTAAACAGGAGTATACTGTTATTGTTCAAAGACTTTTATTGTTGCGGTAGATTACAAGCCTGCCAAGTTTCGCAACAGGTGACTGCGCTCTTTAAAATGGGTACTAATGTCAGCTAAAATGAGAGGAAAATCAAAAAGCCCTGACTAAATCTGTTAGGGATTGACAGTCAGACAGGCTGAGCAACTATCATCAGATAAATTATTCACAACAAACATGTCTGTTGTATCTGATGAACATGAGTTTTTCGACAGCCTGAAACCCTTTGAATGTTAAAGACATGACACAGCTGACACATTTTATATACGTGTAAATCACCCGTCTTATCGGATCAACGAAGCAGTTTTACCCATGAGTCATTTCAGGTATTCTTTAAAAATATAAAAACCTTTTTTTTCATTATTTTTTAGTGCTACAATTATTTACCTAGTGCTACAATACTGAACACCGTTCATTGGTGACAATCTTGTTCAGCAATATAGGCTGTTTATTAATTTTTTTTACAACCGTTAGTTCCATGTTTGCTCATTTAGACAGACTGTCAATATTAGCGGTGGGATTTTTCAGTGACTCTTTCTGGAATTTACATTGTTACACTAGTAGGTGGCAATAAGAGACTTTATAAGTGAGTGATTATGAATGAGTCACTTGAATCATTCGTTCAACCAATTTGTTCCAAACCACTAATTCACTAATTCTCTCTTTATCAATGAGTCATTGAATCATTTACTAAAAACATTGAATTGTTTATGAACGAATCATGTTGTAACAGTTCTGCAGTATTTGTTTTGTTTATCAACTAACTATTTTTGCAAAAATAGACACAATAACAGACACTGACTGTGGAAGACACTGCAAAAACGAGCCCGACAGACTCTGGCTTGGTGTGTCATGGCCTTTAACAATAAAAGTTATTTATTGGCATCTGATTCTATCAGAACCTTTACCATCCATGGTTTCTTCACACTAAATAAAAAATGGTTCTTTTAAGAACTGGGGCCGGATTCACAAAATTCTTCTTAGGAACATTACAAACTTCTTTATCTTAAGAATTTCTTTAAGTTTCAGTTTTAAATCCTTACGAAGTTCTTAAATATTTACTCCCTGAATGTAAAACACCTCAAAGCCTATCTTTTTGCAATGTCTGCAGATTTTGTGTTTTCACTGTTACATGGTGCTATTAGGCATCTTCTGAAAGAGTAAGAGTAACTTCTTAAAGTTTTTTTAAGTCTGGATCTAGGCACAATGAGGAGACAGTAATCACTGGATCAGGAGTGTACAGACAGAGCAGATCGGTCAGGTACTGAGGGGCCAATTTGTTAGAGCTTTATAAACAAATAATACACATTTTAAATAAATTCTAAATTTGACCCTGTAGCCAGTGCTGTGTGGATAAAATAGGGGTGACCGACTCTTGCGGGTCCCAGTGAGGAGTCTAGCAGCTGCGTTTTGCACAATGCACGATGCATCATCACCAACAGCATGTAAATCTAAACTGTGTTTTGAGTTTTGGGATCTTGATTGACGTGATATACTCCATCTATGTTTTGAACATCATTCTGAATCCGATCTGGATGTAGTCTTTGAAAGAAAGAAAAAAGGTGATTTTCTCAGCTTTTTGCTCAAAAACTTGCTTATTTTATAAAATTTACCCACATTCAAGTGTTGATTAAAAAAAGAATGCATGATGAAGCTAGAATAAAAAAATATTTTGTTGTTGTTTAAAAGAGTCTGTTATTTCTTTTGATATATTGTTCAGATATGCATACAACAAATTATTCTGGGGGCCAAATACATTTTGTGAAAATGATCAAAAAATGCCACTGGCAACTATTTTTCAAAACCGCTGGCAGGGATAGTGTTAAAGTGCCCCTATTATGCTATTTAAAAGTTTCCTAATGTTGTTTTGGAGTCTCCTACAAAGGTTTACATGCATCAAAGGTGAAAAAACTGTTCAATCTCCTCATACATCACCATATTTTCAATGTTTCTCAAACACTCGTCAGATGAATCAATCTCTCTAAATCCCTCCTTTCCGCGAACTACTCTGCTCTGATTGGCCAGACAGCTCAGTCTGTTGTGATTGGTCTACCGCGTACAGCGCGTGTCGAAAACAAAAACGCCCATTGCCATAACAACATGCAGCTCTGTCCTGAGGCTTCCTACAGCGTAAACTAAACACAGTAACGAACGATGATGTTGATTTTGCAATATCAATCCGAGCACAAGCCCGATGATGAAACATTGGAGGAACTATTCATTCAACCCGAACCTCCATCACAATGACAACTCGAGCAGGATGTCTCTCAGTGATACACTACCCAGTTTGAGGTACAATATGAGATGTTGCGACTGTAATTCCTCACCATCAGCATTAACAAGTGCATGTCCATCAACAAACCGATTATTTTACTTGTACTTATTTATTTAGCGAGTATTTTTCTAATTTATTGCGGTGAACATGTGGAAACTGTATTAAATTATTAAACAGCGTGCAACACGTGGGCGGGCAATATGCTAATGTTTCGTCTTGACGTCCCAACGAAACGGCTTTTGACTCGTTTAAAAAACGATTAATTTCATTGACTCAGAGTCGTCTCTTACATTTGAAAGACAATAACTTAATATACGGTGCACTTTCAGATACACACTACATGAAAGCTCATTTTCAAAAATCCATATTAGGGGCACATTAAGAATGTTTCATGATTCCTTCCCCTGATTCTTAAAACTGGTTCTTCTTGGGTTCTCAAAATGATTCTTCTATGGCATCACTGCAAAAATTCCCTTTTAGAACCTTTATTTTTAAGAGTTTATAAATGTAGCGTGGTTTGGGCTTAAGAGAAGATAGGGACAGAATGCAAAGGGGCCTGAAAATGCATTTTTAAAGCAAAACACAGCGTGATATATTACATAATGGCCAAGGACCACTAAATCAAAAAAGAAAGCAACACTTAAAAACACTTTAAAAACAATGAAAATTTAATAAGTTATTGATACATTTTGTATATTTAAAACCTTACTGATTACAGATTGCTCATGATTGCTCTGACACTCTGACAGGCCTTACTGATGATAACATAATGACTCGCGCATCTTGTTAATTGTGATGAGATGTGGTTTAGTCAAGTACCAATAGATGCTCAGTGATGCCTTCAGAGTATGACTTTTTGTTTATAAGAAAACAAGCTTTTCTTAAAGTAAAAGCTTTCATTAAACTGCCAAATCGGTACATATAGCCTATTTTATATTGTGTACTGTACATTAAATTCATTCATTCACTGTTTTCTGAATCTAGTTTCCATGAAGAGTTTGTAGTATCTTTTTGAGATATAACTTGGTGTCAAATCCGGTCCTAGAAATTAATTCACGTTGCAATTAGCAGGAAATGCAATTAAAGTTTGAGCAATACAATCAAGGAAATAAAATAACGACTAATTAATCCAATCTTATGCGTCGAAAAACAATTCATAAATTTCATTAACCTTTATGAAAACAGCAGACATGATTATTAACCTTGCTTTAAAGCAGCACATGAAAAACACTGGGAAAAAAATGAATTTATGTTAAGCAGCACTGACACAATTTGTCATGCCAGGAGTTGTACTCATCGTTTTAATTTAGAAAATAGAAGGCAATTCCTTAACTTTGGCATGAAATACTACGTATCCTTCACCTGGACGAGCTGGCAGCGCTGCAGCTGTGAAATGAATGTCTGCTCTTGCATTACATGCATTCACAATGATTTATGTACAAATCAAATCAATAATCAAAATGGTGGCAGGAGGGCTCGACCCCCAGTTATTATTTTTTAGATATTTTCACTTCCCCTCCACAGAAAATAAATAAATAAAAAATGTAATATTTGTTTGTTTATTTCATGTCTTTACAAGATGTGCCAAGCTGATAGCCAATCAAGCTGAGCTCCTATCCATAAAATCAAAGGAGAGAGAGAGAGATCTGGCAAATGTGGTTTAGGACACAAATGAAATGTGTATAATGCAGGGCTCCAGACTAACTTTTTTTACTAGGAGCACTGTAGAAACTTGCAAACTTAAAATAAAACTGCAAATTGTAAAATTTCTGTCATTTGAGTCTATTTGTTACCAAGGCATTTTCAGTAATAAAGTCAAAATGGGGAAAAATGTGAATAACTGCGCTGCAGGTTGATTTAAGGTGTGCCCCTCTAAATGTTCTGCTTGTGCGCCTAAAAATCACCTTATGCGCATTTTCTCTGGAATTTTTCTTTTTGCTATATCGAAAACGTACCGAACTGTAACACCACTGTATCGTAACGAACCGAACCGTGAATTTTGTGAACCGTTACACCTCTAATATAACACGCATCCAGTATATTCAAGATATTTGTAAAATAACAAATGTATATATTATTTTACAAATATCTTGAATGTAATACAAATGAAATAAAAGTAACAATTCTGAATTTATATTAAAAAAAATGGTTTATGGAGCCAAATATTACTGATTTGTAACTCTTCTTGTCACAGCCGGTTGAAAATGCAGGCTGGATCTATTCACAGCAGTTATTTATTACAAAACTCAAAGAATAAACTACATCAAAAACTTAACGGAATAACAAAAAGAACGGAACAACCAACTTAACACGACAAATACCGAACAAAGAGTGACAAGCTCCATTGCTATAAACAAGACCCAACCAACCAATGAAACAAGCAACGGGTGTAACTACATCACTCAGTGAGGAACCAGAGAAACAAACTCAAACTCATGAAGAACCAAACCAAAACGTGCAAAACCAACACAAGCACAGATCACCCATGACAACTTTTATCAATTTTATCATAGACATTTTAATACCTGAATTGACAATAATGTTCAATACATAAAACCAAATGTTTAAGTTTACAAGTCATTAAAAACCATGTATATGAAACTTGACTCTTTCATCTAAAGTATCATATTCTTCAGATACAAAAGGACACTGCAGAAAATGAAAAATTTAGCAGTTGGTGATTGCACAGATGGCGAGGCAATGAAATTTTAAAGATTACAGCCATAAATGAGTATGTGGATGTGTCTGCTTGCACATCTAGCAGACGAAGTACAGGGAACTTTCTTGTGGATGAAACTACATTTACCTTCACAATGCTCTGGCACAAACATCATTAGCCCAGAGACCTTTCTAGAAGCACGGCAGGGGATTGTGCACCTGCTACTCCTTGACAAACTCCCTCTCTGCACGGGTGTTTGGTTTTAAGGGCATTGTGGTCCTCTGCCAGACCCAAGCAGCCAGAGAATTCAACTGCCAGCAGAAGTTTATGATTTGAGACAAATATAAACACCTGCAAAAAGGTAGATTTGCCCAGGTTTTTCTGCATCAAAATGAGAGCCAAGAGCATTTTTAGAGTATAATAGGCAGCTTTTTCATTTGAACATTAACTGTGGCTTAGGCTTATCTAAAAATAAAAAAAATTACAGCAGCTTTCGGATCGAAAAACCTAATCTTAAAACTCAGATTTATATTGCCATGTTAAATGAAACGGAAAGGTTAACATGTCAACCTCATTCCAATATGCTAGCTCCGATAATGCTGTTGGCTCCTCAATTCAGATCAATAATATCTAGCTCATTCCCAGAACAGTGCTGGGAGCTCTCCAAACATCAAAAGACCTTGACACAGGACTTGGGAACTGGCTGACAATGCATGCACCTCAACAACTTTGCAGAACCTTTAGAAATTAAATAAAGTATATAAGTTTGAAGCATGCAATAAAAGACTGCAACCGTGAGTTACAGTAACTACACTCCACACACACACAAAAAAAAGGTTGTCTGCTTTACAATTTCTCGACTGATATGGGGTCAATGCATCCTCTTAAAGGGATACTCCACTTTTTTTTTGGAAATATGCTCATTTTACAACTCCCCCAGAGTTAAACAGTTGAGTTTTACCGTTTTCGAATCCATTCAGCCGATTTTCAGATATTTAGAAGAATATCAGAAACCAGACAGTTTCTGGTCTCATTGACTTCCATAGTAGGAAAAAATATATACTATGGGAGTCAATGAGACCAGAAACTGTCTGCTTACTGATATTCTTCTAAATATCAGAAAATCGGCTGAATGGATTCGAAAACGGTAAAACTCAACTGTTTAACTCTGGGGGAGTTGTAAAATGAACCTTTTTCCAAAAAAAGTGGAGTATCCCTTTAAGAGAGTATTTAAGGACTGTTTCCGTATGTTCAAAGTTAATTAGTAACCACAGCAGTGTATATAAAGTAGACTTTGGAGCATAGGCTACCTCTGACAGCATTCATTATACAAAACAGATTGGTCTTTCAATGGTGCATTACGATATGATATATTTACTCTAAATATGACACACTTCTCTAGGGCTTTATCTTCAGTGAGTGTTTATCTTGAAGGACACACAACTCCGCAGACAAAACAGAACCTCACACTTGAATATTTCAGATACAGTCATGTCAAAGTTAATGACAAGGATATTATTCCTATTTCTTGTTGTCTAGTCATAGAATTAAAAAACAAAATCAACATTTAGTTTTAGGCTTCAGACTTATTTATTTCATTTATAGCTTAATCTAGTTAGTAGCCGATTAAAAAATCTTCAAATCCCTGACTAAACATCTTGTTGTTGTTGTTGTTGTTATTATGGTGCCTTCAGAAATGCAAATAGCACAAGTGACAAAAATACATGCATTGTGGGTGGAAAGAGCTTAAAGCAGGATGAGGTTTTAATTCATGAGAATTTTGCCGTCTTTTTTTTTTTTTAGATCATTTATCCTTTTGATTACGGGAAGAAAATGACTCTAATCTGTGGAGTATTACGGAATTATAAATGTTCTTTTTAATGAGGCATGCTGTTTTGGTTATTTTTCAATAAAAATAATTTGACAGAGGAATAAAAGAGCCTGTCATTAATAGTCACACATGGCTGATCATTTCTATTATACCCCCCGATGTCTAAAATAACTAATTCACAAAAATAAATGGTACTAATTCTGACAAGACCAGTTCTGTTTTATGCTCACCTGCATCATCACATTAAAAAGCACTTTGTAAGAGCGCAATACATAAAGCAAACACATCAAGGCCTGGTTTCACGCACAAGGCTTAGACCAGGGGTGTCCAAGCTAATCAAGGTTTTAGGCATACTAGAAACTCGGTCAGGTGTGTTGAGGCAAGTTGGAACTAAACTCTGCAGGACAGTGGCCCTCCAGGACCGACTTTGGACACCCCTGGCTTACACTAAGCCTGGTGAAAACTGGTGGAAAAAAAAAACATTACTGGTCTGTGTCTTGAGATAAAACAATAGCATGCATTTTAGTCTGAAGCTTTGTCTGTGAAACCGGGGGCTATAGAGTTCTTATAACAGCACTAACAGTCACTTTCTTTTCTCAGCATGCCAACTGTTACTCTTTTCCCCAAGTGCCCTATGCATATCAGTATACCCTATATGAAACATTACAGAGGAATGACAGCCAAATGATGCATATGCCATCTGTGACCATGCATGCAGTCTGACCTAATGACTCCTCTATTGTTCAGGTCCAGAGATCTCAGCTCAACTGTCTGTTGCACAGACACAGACAGATATTTGACATTCTATTGTCATTGAAATCAAGTTGGCAGTCTTATGACATCAGTGTCAAACGCATTGATCATGCACCATTCATATTTTCCAATATGCCACCATTGGGTCGATCTATGGAATTTAGGTGATTCTTCAAGTAGGAGTACTTTTTTGACTAAATAAACTGATTTTGGAAGAAGAAGAAAACATCTAAAATCATCTCTCATTTTAAAGAGCAAATTAAAACAGATTATGTATTGTGCCAATGCTTATTTCAGAGATATGTTAGATTAGCCAGTATTTCTCCAAACTCCCCTTCTTCAACAAGTAACCAAAGCAATATAAAAAATGGTTAACATTAGATCAATTCTACTTTGCAATCTGTCATAGAACTTAAAAAACACACACATTTTCAGTTAATTTGATATTGATGTGTAGTACGACTACTTTTTTTCAAAAATGCTGACATTAAGTTTTTCCATAAAACTTTATTTTAGAATACGATGACGTTAGTGCAAAATGACAGGGGGCGTGTTTATATAAATAAATAAATAATGATCATTACCCAACGGTTAACATTTAATTCTAAGTTTTAACGAATTTTAATATCAGAAACAATCAAATAGCCTACCTTTTAATAGTAGGCTATACATTTAACGCTAACTGCTAGCTAGATAACTTGTGTTAGAATATTCACGGCTTAACCATGGGCTTAACCAACTTATCTAAGGACTCATTACCTCCAGACATAATATCAAAACTTCACAGTATCACACATTACACCGAAATCCACAAAATCATCAAGGCCATGGTCAGGAATTAATTGATTCACGTTTTGACAGTCATTTCAAGTAGCTGCCTCCAATCCATATAGAATCCCTCATATTTCGGAATACTGAACTGTTTTATGTTTTACTTACCTTGTGTGGCCGCTCTCAACACGTGGACGTGCATGCAGAAAAACGCCCACCAACTCCAAGTGCACAATGCAAACTTTCTCTTTCCATTCCCGCTCACATTCCTCCCGGAGAAACGTGTACAAATCTTGGAAGAAGAGCTCCTGTGATCACACATGATGGCATTATTGTCCACGCATGTGAGAAATGATGTCGAGTAAGCGCGCGCTGTGGCTTTATGGGAGCCGTTGTCTCCTGAGTAAATACTGTCCTCCTCCACTGCCGTGTTGTGTCTCCCAGGTCTGTGTGCTTTAGACAGACCTGTGAATTTTCTCTCTGTGGGATCACATCCACTGGCGTCCATTGCGGTCTCCGCTCTCCGTAAGTTTCTTATTCACGAGAAGTGACGGTTAGAAAACGAACATTCTGTCCAGTCGAAAGTTCCCGGCAAATGACGTGTTTTTCATTAACAGTTAAATGCAGCAACTGCGCGTGAAGCCCGCAAATTGCACACACGTCATTACGGGTTTATAAATATACAGTCCTGCTGCAATTAAATGTATGCATTACACTGATGACACCACACTGATTCACTTTACAGGATCCCGACAATGTTTTTTTATTATTTCTTGCAATAGAAAGTCTCATAAACAGTATTTAGCTCACTTTCAAAGCACTCACACAATATATCCCCTCAAGTCTCATGCGTGAATATTCGCAAGATCCACTCTTACTTTGCAGATCCAGTTGCATGCAGAGCTGCTCCTCCTGTTTGCTGTTATTTCAACATATTGAACGGGATTACAAAGAAAACCATAACCAAACTATCAATTACCAGTCAACTGATGTACAATAGCTATCGACAAGATCCATACGGTTGCATGCAGTCACGTAAACCAAGTCAAAGACACCAAAAAACAGTGTGCGTACTAATATGACCTCTCTTAAATTCACCGGCAGTGCCTGATGAAACGTCGAAAGCGCATATGGTTATAGGAACACATCGATAAATACATATGTATATCGCAAGGTATCCCAGGTGCTCCAGCGTACTTTGGAAATGCCCTGCGAGCTAAAGCAACAAGCGGCTGGTCGTTGTGTACGTGTGAGCAGAGCTCCGGCTCACAGCGAACTGAAGCGAGTGAAATGTAGTGTACAGGTCCAGCAGCGCACTTACACTTACAGCAACTTCCATTGAGAGCTGCAGCCGCGCTCCCTCTCACTCACTCACTCACTCACCTCCGCCCCACTAAAGACTCATTGGCTGCTGCAGCTGGAGGCAATACTTTATACACTCCTAGAAGTACATGCCGTATATTTGCTTAAATACTGATATAGGCTTTATAATATATATTGAGAATTGAATGGTGGGTTGGGGGTGTGTCTCTTGTCGCCCTAAATAAACCTTAAAGGATATCAAAACAAACTGTTAGGGGCGTTACAAGTACTACAAATTTAATTGTATTAGAAAAGGAACATTCATAGGCTATTATTTTAAACAACTTTTCAGTAACCTTAAACGAGTTTGCAAACAGAATCGCCTTTGCCTTTGAAGTGGCCATAAATCAAAATTGACTATTTTCTTATAAATAATTTATCCATTCACATCGTTTGAAATAAATCATGTGCCTTTGTAATCTTTAATCAAAATAACTTTTCCTTCTTGCAGCGACATCTCTTCTCTGATGATGTGTTTACTGGCGTGAGGGCGGGGCAACCTGTCACTCACATGACACCACAGCCATAGCAAACCACAACCATCCAATCAATTCCCCATTGAAAAAAATCAAGTTCCTGTTCCATCTTTATTTTTTTCTAGTTTGAGAAGCCATTTTACTCAGACATCCCAATTTGGGAGAAAAGACAACTTCTGTTTCATGCCGACTTTAAATAGTTTGTTCGCCCAAAAATGTCAACCAAACCTCTAGTCTATGAGTTTATTTCTTCTGTTGAACACAAAAGAAGATATTTTGAAGAATGTTCTTTTGTGTTCAAGAGAAGAAAGAAATTCATACAGATTTGGAACAACATAAGGTATGTAAATGATGACATAATTATAATTTTTGGGTGAACTGCCCCTTAGAAGTTATAGCTACTAAGTTAAATAAAATTATTGTCATTATTTAGGCTATTACCGTTTCAAATGTGTAGGCAATGAAAAAAAAACTTCTTCAAAGTTTGAGATAGGGAGGACACATGTTTCCAAGAGAAACCTCAAAAGATTGAGCCGTCAATTTCAAATAACATTTACCTCTTAACAAGAGGTAATTTCATTGCCATTGAAATGTCATTGCAAATCAAAAACTATAGGTTTTCAACGAAAGTTCCAAATGTTAAAAAATGTTGATACAAAAGGTCCTGAAATCTATGAACATTGTTTTGACCCAAGTTGTCCTTATACCGCTCTCATTCACATATTTTTGTGTTATTCTGTCTTTATCATCAGCAAGTCATCTAACACACTTCCTGGTTGTTTATGGCAATTAACACAACTCAGACTATGTAAATATGTGTGAATCAGCTTTCTGTTCTGCAGAGATAAATAGCTTGCATGGTTTAGCCTCGAGAACCAAGGAAATTGACTCAAAAGGGCACAAAGTTGCATGTTTTTCCTGTGAATGTAAATGAATATAGAAACGTCTGAGTAAGAGTTTATATATCCCACTTTACACTCTTAAATAACCTTTAAAGAACCATCTTTTATTTAAAGTTCTTTACACATAACAGTAACAGTTCTATTTAGAGCCAAATCGTCCTGAAGAACCATGCTGAAATGGTTCTTTGTTTTAGTGTTTAGGGTTATTTATTCCCGCCTTTTTCTTTTTCAAATCTGTAACTGTCAAAGCCACCTACTCATTACTGATTTTCTGGTGCTCAGCCACACAGACTGTCAACATACTCTCAACAGGTATTTCTTTCTTATAATGTCTATAAATTATAACTTTAAAAATTGTAACTGGTTTCCAACCAATCATGTCTTTTTCTCTTTTCATTTACTGAACATGTAAGTGTGAACAGTTCAGTTCAGTTAAGGATACTCAATTTCTCTTCTCCACAAAGTAACAGAGATATGGAATTTATAGTCCATATTTTTTTAGATTTCTTTTTAATTATTACTTTATGCCTAAACATAGCCATACAAAAAAAAACATTAAAAGCTATCCCCATGACTTTATATTACTTTTTCCTTTTAACACGGTAAAGGGCTCTACTGTCCATTTTTGCTAATTTTGGCCTTCATGAACATAATTGTTCATATATAATCAAATCCTTACACCAAACCCTTTAGATTTAGAAACCCAAACCTTGAGCTTGACGCTTTGTAATTAAGACTTTAAATGCCACATATAATCCACCTGAATGTCTCATTGAGTCTAGACACCTGGGGTCTTTAATTGCTCAGGCCAGTGTTATAATTCATTCCGTGACTCATATTTGTGAGAGCAAGAAAGAAAAGGAGAAACAAATGCCTTTGTCATCACAGCAGGAAACTCTCGGTTTCATGAATGCAGATTGTTCTATTAATGCAATACAAATAATCAGTGCCGACTCCATCATACCAAACAAGCAGTGCTTTCATCTTCTCTATGTTAACAAATTTGAGCAAGACCGATTATGTCAATGAATTCTTGTAAATGGAACTCTCTTTGTTTACCTGAGTTATAACTGTCAACGCTGAGAGGCTATTTGATAAGGCTGAGTCACATGATGCCTGGGTTATTTATCACCTCATCGCTGTGATCTGTTATTCATCAGCTAGAGATTTTCCATAATCAAAGAGCCCCGTTATGGTTTTAAGACAGCCGACATGATTATTGCGTGTTAGTCGCTGCGCCCGACTGAAGGTGCACAATGTTTTCGCGCTCAGCTGTTTTGTGTTTCTGATAAGAGATGATGCATATGGCGAGACACTCTGCATAAATACTTCTGCATCTGTTTATTTCAGAGCCTTGTCTGCGTGGCAAACAGCGTTGAGACAAAGCCAGCAACAGCAGGTCCTGTTTACTTCATGCCTTTCAGATCCAGGTCTTGTTTCCTGTCAATAAATAGTTAGTGTAAACTGTTTGTCTGGGAACAGTCAGTCTCATATGCTGAAAATGGGTTACGTCTGTGCTTGTGCGGCCTCAAGATCACTCAAATCCCACGTTTCCTCAAGCCTGTCACAGTCCATCCCCTGCTGGCCACGTTCATGGTTGGATCTCAGTGAGCAGAGCTTTGACTGGGAGCAAACTGGGCTACCTTTCCTCACTGGCGTCCAATAAATAATTTCTTCCTCTTATCTAAGCCAGAACCACAAGGACCCCGCAATCAGATGAAAACGATATGTTTAGCTTATGTGGTGGCCATGGGGTTTGTTGTCACCATGCTGGGGGGCTGAGAGGTGCTGCTGGATCTCAAAGAGATGAGATAACGCACGGTCCGGCTTAAGAAGTCATGCTCCTTCTGTGAAGTACCTCAACCCCCTTGTCAGATACAGATCAACTGAATATCTGTGCAAATGTATCTTCTTTTTTAGGATGATAAATGACTTATCGTCATGGCAATAAATGTTTCCCTCTGCTGGATGAAAGATAGGCTCTCTGGATAGATTCCAGAGTATATTTATCTAATTCTCCTTAAAACGTGCAAGTGACATTTCTGATTGGTTCCTCGAGTGCCTCAGGGTTTAATGGAGAATTCACCCAAAAATTTAAATTGACCCTTCGCAAAGACCCGCCCTCCTTAGTTACTGTCGCTATGTTCCGACAAGCTACGCCGCTCTCACACTCTCACCATGTTCTCACGCAGTGAAAAATACATCGCGGAGCAGAGAGGAGACTGACAACACGCGGACAGACAGGACAGACCAGGTTACTTTTCGGTTACTTTTGATATTAAACATATTAAACAAAGTCTCAGCTTTCAAATGTGGTCATTTTTTGAAAGAAATTTAAACAATAAATACCGTTTTGGGGCTCTTTAATGTGCCGTGACAGATCGCTGTAGAGCATCCGTCAAAGCTGCTCGTGATCCGATCATCTCTTCCTTCTAGTTCATTTATAGCATCAAATAAACATGAACGAACATAAGAATTAATGTTGTTTTAACCGCGGAAAGGCGTCAGTATATTCATTTTACCAAGTTCAAATCCTCCTAACTCTACTGGCTGCTTTTTCGGACAAAATGGCGGATGGCGAAGTATGATTGGTTAGAACACCTGTCAATCAAGCTCCACGCGAAGGGTCAATTCAGTCTTCATTTACTCATCCCATGTCGTTTCAAATCCATATTACTTTTTTTTCCTGTGGAAAAACAAAGGAGATTTTTTAAATAAGGTTTATGATGCTTTTTCCATTAAATGAAAGTAATTGGTGACCAAAAAGGACAAAGATTACCATAAAACAATGTAAGTCACGGACTGCCTGTTTTGTTTTCTTGGACTTTTAGTTTGTTTCTCTCAGTTACCTTTAGTCCTTTCCAGTTTCCCGCTCTTCGTTTGTTGCAATGGTCTGTTCGTCATTCAATGAATTCATTCACCTTGTGCATTTAAGTTCCTCATTTCATTCAGTTGGAGGTCTGGTATTTGTGTCGTGTGTCGTGTCTACACGCTGTTCTGTTGCCTTCCACCTTGTGGATTACTAGAGTTTTCTTAATAAATCTTTTCTTCATTTGAACCTGTTTTAACTCCATCATCATCATCTGGACTAAACGTGACATATATTTCAAGTTTTTTCAAGCTTCTATATATCTTGTTGACAGCTTAAACATTCTGCTATATTTATCTGTTTGTATTTGACATAAGAGATCAAATCATATTTGGAATGATGGGTGAATAAATGATAATTGAATGATGCGGTGGAAATGACAGATGCTGCTTTTTCCATTCAGTGAAAGTGAAGGGTGACAAACAAGTATTTAAAAAAATGCATAAAACAATTTAAGTTGAAAACATGAATTTGAGATGTATTACATTTGTTTTGAAGCATCTGATGAACATAACTCAATGAATAAATAGCATTTGACATATACAAAGTTCTGTCATGAAACTCTATCACATCGTTATCTACATAGTGCAGCTGATTGGTTGCTGTGTAATTAGCAGCCAATGAGCTCGCTGCTCAACATTCAGGTTGCTGTTAGCAGTCTGCGGCGCGCGTTCAGAAACCCTCCATCTTCCCCAGATCCACCTGTATAGATCTGCATATGGGGTTATATGTATGATATTTGTGCAGCAGCAGCAGCATGTCTTACTTGCTCACAGCAGCGTGTCTGTAAATGTATTGCAACTCTCTGTACTAGTTGAGTTGTACTCTGAGAGCTGTCATGACAGAAATATTCACACACACACACACACACACACACACACACACACACCACACACACACACACACACACACCACACACACACACCACACACACACACACACACACACACACACACACACACACACACACACACACACACACACACACACATTGCTGTGTGCCCGCTATACACTTAAATAAGGCACTATTTGAAGGGACCCGCCATTTGGTGTCCGAAACCATGGTTCAATTTATTGAGTGCACTAATTCAATCCCACAATGCACCGCATTAACGATTGTACAACCAATGTATGCTCAACAGAGAATACCCATAATGCACTGTGAGAGCCGCGCACTGAATGAATTCCCTCGTCTTGCCAGGAGATGGCGCCTGCAGCTGAATCAATCATCCTTCCAGTTTCCAAATTGCTGGTTCAGAGTAATATCATCATACAGGTATAAATTCCTTTTTAATTAGTTATTACATTTTTTATTACGTTTTATATGCTAACTTCCATGTCAGGTTTCAAGACAATTTTTTTCATTACTACTGGAGCTGCCAGTTTACCAAGTTTCAAATAATTAATATTAAACAGTAAGCACAAACAATGCAAAAGCGGCAGCACTTCAGTGTTCAAATTCACTCCCTCATTTTTATCAACTTCTTCAAGTGGACTATATTAGTGTAGTAATGCAAGGAATAGTGAATGGGGTATAGGGTGCAATTTTGAACACAGCAACTGTCTTTTTTGTCCAATTTGTTCATCATTCTCACTTTCTTTAAAACATCTCCTTTTGTGTTCCACAGAAGAAAGAATGTCTGAGCTTGTAACAATATGCATTTGACATAAGAATTTAAATCATACAGATTTGGAATGACATGAGGGTGAATAAATGATGACATTTTTAGGTGAACTATCCCTTTAAAAGGAAGCGCATCACTTTTTTGAGTAAATGATGTGCCGTGCACTGCCTTGAGCTAAAAGGGTTGGTGCATATTGTCTTATTTTGTCGCACAATCATCATGCAAGAATGATGTCCTATGGGAGCAATCTTTCAGGCAACCAGAGATCGCAATGCTTTGTTCTATCTGTTTTGTTTGAAGCACACTAGGAACTCTAAATAAGTCTGCATTCGTCTTTTGCTTTGATAAGCAGGCTCTATTACTCATTAAGAGGCCTGAATGACTGTCTCCTTGCCAACACTCAGTGTGGCTCATAACAGACCAAGCAGATGCAGAAAATCCTTCATCCTGTAAGGGAGGAAGACACTGCTGCGAGCTACAGCACCAGGATAGCATCTGGATGGTAGTACAAACTTCTGTATTAGCACCGGCAAGCAAGACAAACACAAAGACGTTGGTTATTGGATAAACAGTTTATGCAAATGTATGTGGTGCATTTGAAACCTTATATGAATGACCCTGAAAGCCTGAGGCATTAATTACAGTCTGTCTGAGCCTGTATGGCACTGAACATATAGTGAGGTTTAAAGTGTAGAGCTGTTTGGTGTGTTATCATGAAGTCATGGTGTACAGAATGTACTGCATGTGTGGGAGTGAGTACAGAGGACTGTAATGAGATAAAATGCTATATTAATTCAAGTTTGTGGCAATGGTAAACCAGATGCATAGAAACTAATGAGTCTTTAATCATCTTTAGAGCATGTTTAACAAGATTAAAGGTAGAAATCATTTTAAGTTATAGACTGCACAAAAACTGAAAAAATACCATAAAACATGAGATTAAATAGTCTACATTTAAGCAAAAAAATACATTTTAAATAAATGTATCCATCAAACGTGATCTTCACAAAAATCTTGCCATCCTTTTTAACTAACCTACAGTAGTGCCCCAACTAGTCGTTGCGGTGTTGTCCATGAAGCACAGCCCCACACTGCCCTCTTTGGCACAGCGAAGGAACTGCCTGTACAGTACATGCATGTGTGTGGAGAGCAGTGCTGAGAATCCATCCAGCGTTTTCTTACTTAAACTACAGCAACTATTATGTCCCTTTCACGCAATTGATATTGCATACACACACACACACACACACACACACACACACACACACACACACACACACACACACACACACACACACACACACACACACACACACACTCACACACACAACTCTTTTCTTTTTGTTATATGAACGCCACATTATAACTTTATTAACATTAACACTTTATTATGCCTTGCCTTCATTATTTGTTTCCCTAATACAAATGTCTACAAATGTTAGATTTTAATGTTTTGTTTTTAGTTAAAAAAAAAAAAAATGCATAATTACAAGATAATTACATTAAACCTCTTAATTAATTGTTCAATAATCATAATATAAACTATAATTACTGTGCACAAATATTTTCTCAAGAATTATAAATATAAAATATAGACAATTACAGTTTTTCTCATTTGCTAAGGCACGCTAAATGAAACTGGGATCCGCTTGATCTTCATCATTGTATTATTAGCACAGCAGAAGTCTTCTCTTGCAAATGCTTTAACACTTTTTCCTTTGTTTCACACATTTTTCACACCCTTTTTCAAAACAGTTACCACAGATCTCATTGAAAGACCCCAAACTCTATTGGATTCACTGTGTTGAACAAAAGGAAAACATCTTTAAACAGCTGATAGAAAGTACTTGCATAATTATAAATCTCTATCCATCTGTGTAAAACTCATTTGCACAACTCTTCAATCAGCAATCAGTCCTCATCCATCTATAAAAGATGCCACCTTTATTGCTATTTGCAAGAAAGGATCAAAGAGGCCATAGGCACGGAAGGAGAGGAAGAGGCCATGGCAGAAGAGGAAGAGGAGGTGGAGGAGGGAGGAGGAGGAGGAGGAGGAGGAGGAGGAGGAGGAGGAGGAGGAAGAGGCCATGGCAGAGGGGCCAGAGGAAGAGGAGGAGGAGGAAGAGGAGTTTGAGGAAGAGAAGGAAGAGGCCATGGCAGAGGGGCCAGAGGAAGAGGAGGAGGAGGAAGAGGAGGAGTTTGAGGAAGAGGAGTAAGAGGCCATGGCAGAGGGGCCAGAGGAAGAGGAGTTTGTATGCGCGGTGGAGGAGCTGCAGCAGCAAGAGGACGAAATCGAGCTGAAGTTTCAATTGAAATTTAAAAACATGAAATTTTCAAATGAAAAACAATTATTGACCATGTCATCAATCATAGCTTGTCCTTTAGAGAGGCCGGCAAATTGCCAGAGTGCTTTCTGTGTGAACGCAAACACGACCCGGGATTGATGCCGGGATCGATCCCGGGTTGGGGACCTAGTAACATTGCCGTGTTCAGACCCGGAACGCGCATTGTTTGAACAAAAGCCAGAACCAATGCCGTAAGGGGTGTGTAATACTAGTGATGACACATGTGCCATCGCGCGACACTGTTGCTCTGGGAAGAAAGTTTGTGTTCGTCATCAACAAAGAAAGAACGAAAAAATGTCTGCAAACTGGAATGAAGCAGAGACAGGAGCTCCTCACTATCCGCGCTGCAGCTGCGATCGTTCGCCAGCTCTGTGGAAAGGTGCGCGCGTGCACATGTTTTCGACGTGTACGTTACACGTCTTATCCTGACGTCACGCGGCTTTCCGGGACATTAACGGGTTGTGTGTGAACGCACTCACAGATCCCGGCAAATCACTGGCAGTGTGAATGAACCGAAATCAAACAATCCCGGGACAAATGCCGGGTCACATTATCCGTGTATTTTCCGGAATCTCTGTGTGAAAAGGGCTGTATAGTAATGCAAATTTTGACATGCTTTTTGCTTTTACTTTATAGAATCCACACTATATATATATATATAATTTTTTTTTTTAAGGTATTTCCACCCATAAGTTTCATTTGGTATCTTTTCTTTTCTAGTATCCATTTGAGTTTGTAAAGTATCATTTCATATTGATGGCTGTATTTTGTTGTCCATTGTGTAATGATTGATTGAAAGAATAAATTAATTTGACCACAAGTTGTGTTGTTTGATGGAAATATTTGCTTATGTTACATGTTTTTAATGTTTTGTGAGTGTTAGAGCATTTTGCTAACAAAATTAGTCATTTTGGCCATTGAGCTTTAGTTTTATCCTATGTGTTAACTGTTTTGAAAATGTGATGTCAGAGTGGGCAAATGTGTTTAAGCAATCGAGAAAAACTGTAAACAAAATTGTTAAACAAAATTATAAAAAAAAAATATATAAAATAATTATAAAAAATATATATATATATATATACACTAGCTATGAATTGAGGTGTCAGCCATTTTATTCCTAACACTGTAAAATGTAATTTCTACCTCAAAATACCATTATTTACACTCAATAAATAATGCAAGATGTAATGGAAATGACACAATATCTTCATTTCATTTCAGGAAAAAAAGAAATTATGCATGTTATGTTTGTCCTCTGATGATATTGCTGCCATAACAAATAAACTAATGAGAATGTGAGAAGTTTCTTTTCTCCCACAGGGCCAAAAGAGTCCAGTCCATTGAAGAAATACTAAAATATAAAGTGCTATGCAGTCTGATCAATAATAGAGTATTGTTAGCAAGACTAGTTGACATAACACAAGAGAATACAACCTTGTTCTGAAATGTGTTGATTTATTTCTTTGTATAATTATTAGCTCTCTTCTGTGATGAAGTTGCAGTCTATTAGTGTTTACTGATTGCATGGCTTTTCCTTTTATCCACGGGTCCCTTGTGAATGTGTGCAGAAAAAGTGCACATTTAAATTCGACTTCATTCATTTGAGGCTCCTGGGGACCCCTATGAACTCATTTTTCAGTTACGAGTATGCGAAGAAGCGTTGAAAAAAAAAACTTTACTCGGCTGTGGAGCCTTGTTATGCCTCACCACACTAACGGAGGTCACGCAGGATGTCTCGCTATGATAAAATGAATCCACCCATTCCAATCCATGCGCAATTTCCCTGTATGATTAGACATGAACTGCTGCTTCAACAAAGGCCATGAACCAATCACAGGGGGCAACAGGCTGGCAGCCCATATCGCAAGCTCTCTGGAAGCATGTAAACCTTTGATGAGTGTGAGTCTGATGACCAGAACTTTGCCGTAGAGATGCACAAAAGTCATACTGATAGTTTCATTTACCTCAAATAAAATTTATCAGCAGCACATTCCAGTTTGCTGTCCTGAGGTTCAGGACTTATCAGGGAAGGCACTTGAAAATGTAATTAATTCAGCAAAGCATGCCCCCAAATAACATTTGACCTGAAATTGCAGCAGGAAATCTGTGTCCCCTGCGGTCACTTCACCGTGCCTGCCTTTATTGTGTATAAGTTCAGACCTTCAAACATGAAAGGCATGAAAAATGAATGTGACACTCTGTCCTGTTTCTTAAAGCAGAAGGAAGACTAGTTTTCATATGGAAATACATTCTTGATTATCAAAATTGAAGGTCATCATGAAATCAAAATTGACCATTCTTATTTCTTATCCCTGCTCATCATAATTTTTGCCGTTGTAATCTTTATTCGGAATAACTTCACGACTGGCCCTCTTTCAGCGACATCTCTTCTCTGAAGGGGCAACCTGTCACTTTCATGAGATCGACCAATAGCAAACCACAATCATCCAACTATTCAATCATTTCCCAATGTACCAAATCAAGCCCCACATTATTTTATTTTTTTCTTGTTCGAAAAAACATTTCAAAAAGACGAATCGCAACTTCAGTTTCATGTCGACTTTAATCAATATTTCAAACATGTAATTGTTTGAAAGGGAGTTGGCACTATTATAGCAATAGGTCACCCAAAGAAATTTAATTCTGTCATTAATTACTCACCCTCATGTTGTTCCAAACCTGTAAGATTTTTGGGTGAACTAACCCTTTAATCATGGGTTACAAAGTCATAATCCGAAGTGGCTCTGGCCTAAAATTGAGGTGCCAGAGATACTGTGTAAAACACTGCGGTACTAAAATGTTTCTGCTAATTGTTTGGCATCAGACAGCTAACCATAAACGATGCTGGATTCATTAAATACACTTTGTACTGCACAGAAAGTTTCACAGGCTGTTTTTAGTTAAAAACGAAGAGATGGCAATAACTGGAGTGATGAAGAATAAGTTATTAGATAACCTGTGCCCAGTTGCATAAACTTAACCATTGTTAATAACGTTAAAAGAAAGTCACAAAGTCACGCATTTTATGCTTATTGCATGCTGCGTTTTTTAAAAAGGCTACTTATTACAGAATATACTTGAATATGAGGATTGTGGTGTTTTTGAACACTTAACTGCACTTTATTTGTAATTAAATTAAAATATATAATATAGTTTAAATTTGTATTATTTTCAATTACCTGAATTTTAGAGTGCATTTTGACCCAATATTAAGTATAATATTATACTTAAGAGTATTAATACTTAAGTCTACTTAAGAGTAATTATGAAGTTATAAAAATTTGTTAAGTATATAAATATGTTAAGTATATGACGAATGTCAAATGTCAATTTATTATCTGCAGTACAGTTGAAAAAATAATAAATAATATATATATATATATATATATATATATATATATATATATATATATATATATATATATATAATAAATAATAAATAAATAAATTATATATATATATATATAATTATATATATATATATATATATATATATATATATATGCAAACACAAAGAGTGTTATAATGACAACTCTGATTCGAAGCACAACAACACACACTCAAATATCATATAAAGTATTGCATAGAAATATAAATATGACATGTAATGCAATATGTTGCTTTCAAAAATCTACCAGCATGGGCTAACCGGTCCATGTTCAGTCATGTTTTTGCTCAGTCAATAATACCAACCTCATAAATGCACAAATAAGCATATTAACTCAATTTTCTGGGGGAAATTGACACCTGAATAATTAAACTTAATAATTACTCACCCAAGGTATAAGTATGAACAGTAAAAATATCAATGGAACAAATATGGCAGATATTGCCGTATGACAGATAGATATTGCTTTCACCAAGTATAAACAGCAATACATATTATATTGTGCAAAAAGTTATACATGCTGAAATAACAAATATAAGTAATATCCTATTTCTACTTAATGGTAAGGTTAATCATTAATTTGACAACAACGTATTCAGTGTAAATAGACTGTCAAATTACGAGATGGTTTTAGCATTTTTTTTTTATGTGCCAAGAGTATAATTATGCAGGAATCTATTTCAACCCTGTTGTAGTCGTTCTCCACATTCATTAATTATTGCTGCAAACACAGGTCTTAAGAGGACTATTGTTTACTCCGTATTGATCATTAGTGATCAAATGTGTAAAGCTCATATCATGTAGCCAAGGCAAAGACCACACAAGAGAATCATCCTACCCAAAATCAGAAACTCAATCAGTTCCCAAAATATTAAGCTTAAACATTTCAAAAAGAACATCAAAGATATAATTTATTGAATAAACACTATACTGCATAAATATTCCTCATGACGAATTATGTTCCATGGCACACGAGAAACACAACAAGGCACACAAGAATATAATTAGATCATAACATATTCACTTTGATTCAAATTAAATATGTTTATATGGGGAAAACATGCTTGATTTCAATCCAAATTGGAAAATGATGCACTTGCTTCTCAAATAGTTTATCATGCCAGGAAAAAAAATATTTTATGGAAGCTGTTTTCCCTGCTGAAATTACAGTAGGCTACACACACTCCTGCTTGGTTCGGTTGTGAGAACTAAAAAGGAATAAGAGATATGATAGACCATCAGTGAAGTCTTTCTGATGCAGAGTGAAGATAGCTTTTAAAATGAGAGGAAGTGAACGCAGGGAAGAGTTCAGCGCGTGTGGCTGATGGCTTTGTTACGGAACAGATTTCTTTTCCTGGGGTGAAATTAAAGGTCGAGTCGGAGGTTCCTGGATCAGTGTTTCTTGTCAAAACCAAATAATTTTTCGTAAGGTTTGAAGTGTATCCTGCCTTCTTCAAAGACCATTGTTTATTTGAAACACAGCACTTCATTCACAAGCGTTGCCTTGCAGAGTGGAAGGGATAGTTCACCGAAAAACTTACTTATAGGAAATATTGCATTGTTTTTGTGAAGAAAAAGTAGGCTACATACATACTAGTTACGTGCGTCCTGTCACCGTTTAAGCATGCCCTGTCAATCATCTTGTCACAGTTAAAATCCTCCACATTCAATTTAATCTAATTTCCTACCGTATCGGAGAGAAATGTAGCACGTTGATCTGCCAGTCGTGGGTCTTTCATGAGAACTCTCCTCGTGTGTTTGCATAATGATGCATTTAAAGGTTAATGACCATACGTATCTTCAGAAAAGTTCCCAATGCGGTTGCAGATGAAAGATAATGTGAATAACATTGGATAAATATATTTTTGTAAGGTTACATAGCCCACTGATTATTAATCACTCAAACCCCTATATCTAAACCCTATATTTAACATGTAAGATGTCACACGTTTTTTAAGCCAAAACATTTTTTATAGGCCTACAGCAAACATCTCCTCACTATCTGCCAGCTGCCTGTCCCCTGAGCATACTGTAAAAAAACGCTGTCTCTGCAGACACCAAACGGCAACAAAAACAAACTGGGCTAACCCGCACCACGAAACATAACAAACTGTTCCAGCCAATAACCGACAAGAAGGATTTGGGGGTGGGGTTTGGGGGGTTAGTGCGCGGATGAGGAGGAGGAGGGTCTAGCTAGCTAGCCTAGTTTTGTTTGACAATAGTTTAAACGTCAACAAGACGTGACGTCACCCGACATTAGAGAGCACCTTTAACTGTCCCTTGCTTTGTGGATCTGAACATGAATCTGTGCTACATTTTTTTTGTATTTTTTTGCAGAGATTTCAGTCTCAATTTTTACATTTTTACAATATATTTTTTTATATTACACAAGAAATTGTCTTATTTTTGCTTTCAAACATCGGTTCTGTTGTTTTAGATAACAGTCAAAATCCTGTGCATGCGTGGTCGTATCCACAAATCTAAATTTACAGCTTTAAAAATAATTGTATTGTATTTTGCTCTGAATTAAAAGTCTTGCTGATTCCCTATGTAAATTTAAAAGAAACAAAAAAGCATTGAAACATCCCAGATATTAAAAAAGATTATAAAGTCACCTGTGAACCGAGAAACCATGTTTAACTTAGATTCTCCTACCCCCTATACTTGAGTCAAAACGAAAGTAATGCAAAATTATTTCTTTGCCTTTCTTTTTATTTCTTTTTTGTTTGTTTTCCTATTTATTTAATAATTGTATGCATTATCTGTTTAAATGTCAATATTCTATGTCCCTCGTACAAAAAAAAAAACAAAACAAAAATACCTGTCCTTCTTGCAAATTTTTTTTAACACGTTTTATTTGTGTTAGTTCTAATCGATTAGAGTGTGCATGGCTCTGCACTTCGGATTCTATCCAGAAAAAAGTATAGGCTACCAACCAGGTATCTTTGGAATACCTATTTTCAATATTTGGGACACAGACTAATTCTAATTTTGAATACTATTTTGGATGGACAATATGTGAACTGGGATGCAGCAAGAGTCTTTTCCATATAATAAAAGCATACCAGGATACGTATGACTCATACTTGAGAATAGACATTATCCTTATAATATGGCCTAAATAGATTGTCAATTTTGCAGTGCTTGCTTATATTTCAATAATATACAGCCTTGACTAAGAATCTGAAGTATAAGTTTTAAATTTTTGTATAGCACGGTTATTAACTTTGAGACCTGGAAACTCTCACTTCCGCTTGTGAAAACAATATGCCTTCCTCAGTTCCTCTGCTGTGGCTGAATGAAAATATTGCCTATTTATAACCGCTCTCATAGTTATACATTCACAGTGTGGATAATAAATGTGAACTTCTGCTCTTATCCAAGTTTTAATGAAGTTGTAAAATAATCTGTTCCTTTTCACTAGGTGATAAAGTTCTTGACAATGCCATCTGATCTTGTTTCAGGTGTGGGAGTTTTTTGGCATCCACAGTCTGCTCAATGTTCAGGCTGCTTTTGAGGGATTCATTTCTTGACCCATGCGGCACGGTGTAGTGGTTCCACTGCATTCGTCAGCATCAGGTCTATTAACGCTGGGCTCCTTCTTACTCAAGGGATACGCTTTGAGCCACATTTGATCACAGAAACACAACACTGAGCTTTGATAGCATCTCAGCATGCTCCGGTTTACTAGTTAATGCACTTTCAGTCATTGTTACTGCTCTAGTTCACATTTTATTATAATAAAATCCAAGGCTGTAACCATGTCTTGAAAATTGTGCCAGACCAAGGTATTTTTTCTTAATTATATGCCTAAAATGCTGAAAAGGGGTCAGATAATGTTTCTTGTCTCTTCACATCAATTACAAATTAGTATTGACAACTATTGTAGTATTACAAATTAATCATACAAATTATATTTTCCATTGAAAATTGTGAAATTTGTCAAAAAAGTTGAGTTGTAAAGATAGAAATCATGCTCAGCCTCTTTGATTGGGTTGGCCAACTCAAACATTTTGACCTTGATGAACACTGTTAGACATTGATGAGTGCTGTTTTGCCATCCTAACAAAAATAAGAATATTAAATATTGGGGTGGACATATCTGAATATTTAGAGGGACATGTCCCCCAAACTTTGATACACACTAGCCAGTACCCACATTTGTCTACAAATACATTTAGCACAAATACAATTGCCTGGAGTGTTTGTGTGAGTGTTCATTTACCTTATCCTGTCACAAGGATTCAATCACTATCCACCTATTTTGATGTGAAGATGGGATATAAAATAAAAAACGGTGGATAGAAAAACCAAGATGCACATAAATTCTAAAAATGTGCACTAAAAACACGTCATAAATCGGGGCGAGGCGTGACACAACCAATCAATTACAAGACCGCTTTCTCTGTATTGCAACGTCTCTCACACTTAAAATATATGTGAAAATAAGAACACAACCCTTACGAAAAATAAGTATACTTCAAGTTCATTTTATGAAGTATACTTAAGTAATATTCAAGTATATTTTTAAGTATACTTTATGTAGTAAGTATACTAATGTCAATATGTACTAGTAGTAAACTTGTAAGTGTACTATTTTAATACCGCTTGGGACTAAATTGGCCCACTTGTAGTATATAAAAAGTATATGTTTAAGTGTACTATAAGTGTACCAGTAGTAAACTTTAAGTGCACAACTAGTTCATAATTACGTTTCTCATTTGTACTGCAAGTGAACTTATGGGTATACTAGTAGTTTACTATTTTAATACTTACTTTAATACTTTCTTTGTTATACATTTCACTCGAATAATACAACTTTGAATTATACTATACTCTATAAGTATACAATTTTCTTAAAAACTTCTAATCACTATAATAGGCATAATGTGTGGCACCACACCTTCATTTCACAAAGTACATTTGTGAATGCAGAGACCTCAATACTTGGTAGACAATACACAATAATGGTAACATTTGATGGATCGTTTTTGTGTTTGAATGTGTAATTTTAAGTAGAAAATGAACTCCAAATGTCACAAAATGGCAAGTTACTAATCCTAACAACAAACCCAATGATGCAATGGTGTAAATACAGCTGGAAAACAGTGAAAAATCAACCTCATTAATTATTCAAGGCCCAGTGCATGATGGGAACACCAGTATCAGAAAAGTTGAGTAAATTTACTTAATTTTATAATGTTGATATTTACGCTTTCATTTCTACACGAAACATTAATTGAGTACTACTATAGAATTTACTTACTTTTTAAAATTCTTGCCTGAACTAACTTTTTCATGTAATTTACATTGTTTTTTTCTGTAGAATTTAAAATATAAAATATAGACGGTATATAAGTATATAAAAAGTATGCTTTCTTATTTTTAGTTGAAAAGAAGTATACTTATAAAACACACGAATAAACGTATTTTCGTAAGGGTAATTATTATTGCTGTGTTCAAGATCAGGTTCAGTTCATTGCTTATTTAACCCCTTAAGCCCTGAAGGCATTTTTGGGATTTTTTGTCTGAATGACACACAAAAAAGTAAAGACTCATAACTTCAAAACTATGGCAAGGAGAGTCAAAAGGTAGATATCATTTGTTAGGAAACTTTTTATATTTTTAGAAAATATACATTTTTATTACTTTTGGACAATCTAACGGTAAGAAACTGCTGATAAAAGACAAAAATATTATTATTATTTTTTAATAATTTACATATCTTTCTTATTTGAAATGCAATAACTTAGGAAGGAAATACGGTAGCAATATAATTCTTTTTTGGTGATGTTCCCCTATGTGTGGCCTGCACCTGGATCATTATTTTATGATGATAGCATAAAGTAATCCAAAGTTACAGCACTTGGAACAAAGGGAGCCTTTTTGTTCAGTCATTGACATTTATAAAACTCTTGTTTTCTGAGTGACATGCACACATTTAAAGACTCATAACTCCAAAACTATAGAGAGGAGAGTCATAAGGTAGGTATCATCTGTTAGAAAACTTTTTATTTTTTTAGAATATATACATTTTTATTACATTTGGACAATCTAGTTCTGAGAAACTGCTGATAAGACAAAAATATTATTTATTTTTTAAATAATATTACATATATTTCTTATTTGACATGCAATAACTCAGGAAGGAAATAAGGTAGCAAAATAATTCTTTTTTTTGTGATGTTCCCCTATGTATGGCCTGCACCTGGATCGTTATTTTATGATGATAGCATAAAGTAATCCAAAGTTACAGCACTTGGAACAAAGGGAGCCTTTTGTTCAGTCATTGCTACAGTTGTTTACTTAGAGTTATAACACATAACCTCACAGACACACATTAGCTAAGCTATGAGTGATATCTTTAGATCTGAGTGACGGATTATGGTGATTGTGGTCTCTTTTTAATCGTAAGAGTCTGCTGTAAATAAAGATGTCTCATTTGCAACGATCTGAGTATGTTTCATGAAGTTACAGTAGAAAACGTCACATCAGTATATTATGTACCTATGGGTCTTGTAGGGCTTATGAGAAACTCTATGAGTGATATCTTTAGATCTCAGCAACGGATTATGGTCACTTTTGTCTCTTTTTAATCGTGAGAGTCTGCTGTAAATAAGGACGTCAATTTTTTAACCATCGGAGTATGTTTCATGAAGTTACAGTGAAAAACGTCACATCAGTATATTGTGTACCTATGGGTCTTGCAGGGCCTATGAGGAACTATATGAGGGATATCTTTAGATCTAAGCGATGGATTATTGGTGACTTTGGTCTCTTTTTAATCGTGACAGTCTGCTGTAAATAAGGATGTGCCATTTTCAACGATCGGAGTATGTTTCATGAAGTTACCAGCGTAAAAACTCATTTAAAGCTACATTTGTTTACTTAGCTTATTTGCGCCTCTGAGGTTATACGTGTTATAACTCAATGAAGGATATCTTTAGATCTGAGTGACGGATTTTGGTGACTTTGGTCTCTTTTTAATCGTGAGAGTCTGCTGTAAATAAGGATGTGCCATTTTTAACGATCGGAGAATGTTTCATGAAGGTAAAAGCCTAAATGCTAATTTAAAGCTACATTTGTTTACTTAGCTTATTTGCGCCTCTGAGGTTATACGTGTTATAACTCAATGAGGGATATCTTTAGATCTGAGTGACGGATTTTGGTACCTTTGGTCTTTTTTTAATCGTGACAGTCTGTTGTAAATAAAGATGTGCCATTTTTAACGATCGGAGCATGTTTCATGAAGTTACCCGCAAAAACGCCAAGTCTAAGCAACTTTTTTACTCATGTGCATCTGTGCTGTTTTTTGTGTGTTATAACATAACGAGGAATATATTTAGATCTGAGTGATGGATTATGGCGTCTTTAGGCTCTTTTTAATCGTGAGAATCTGCTTTAAATAAGGATGTGCAATTTTCCATGTTTCATGAAGTTACGAGTGAAAAAACGCCACGTGAATGCCACATCAGTATATTATTTACATATGGGTCTTGCAGGGCTTAACTAACAAAAACTCACTCAAGTTTAGTCAAAGCCCAAAATAATTGGGCTTGTTGTGTTCTACTCCATGAGACCTTTCAAATGACATATGACACATGACTATCTGAGCTATATGATGTTTTTGACACATTGCGGTACATAATAATTTTCCCTTCCTCATAAATTATAATTTATTTATTTTTCATTTTATTAGCAAATAACTCAGCACTACTTTGGAGATAATCATAATGGCTACATTCATTGTAAAGTTTAGACTCTAAGCTTTCAAATGATGCCTATTTTGTGTTGATCAATGCAGTAGTTTTGAAAAATATGACACTTAATTTTTTTCATAGCTAGGTGGCGCCCCCCGGTGGTACACTCCGTTCTAATGGAATAACTCAGCGCCTGTTAGGCGTTGAATAAAATGGATAGGTGCATTGAAAAGCTGAGATTCTATTGTGATATTGTGATATCGATGATATTGTGTTATTACATTCAGTGGTTGCTTAGTAATTTGATTATGAATTTTTTTTTATGGGGTGGTGTCCCGCCGGCGGGACGCTTAGGGCTTAAGGGTTAATTTACGCTATAAGCTATTCCACCCGAAAGCGTGTTACTATATAAACTTGAACATGGTAGTTTATAAGTGTGTAATATTGTGTTTTAAAAAAGTACTTAATAAGCTACTCAATCAAAATAGTAAACACAAGTACAAGCCAAGAATACTTAGAATACTTAATTATACTTTTAAGTATATCTTGATCAACAAGTATAGGCCAAATACTTAGACTTTTCTGTCAGTATAAGTCAAGTATACTTAAGTGCAATTTGAAGTATATTTTTTTGTAGTACATAAAGTATATTTCTGAGAAGTACATAAAAAGTAGACTGAAAGTAGCACACTTGAATAAACTTCTTTTTCGTAAGGGAAACCTTGTATTTTCATGACTTCCTAATGTTTCATTGGACGCTTTCTTAGATTTTCTGTGGAATCTTCTCATATCCGATTCTAGACTTCCCATAATCAGTCTCTCGTCAAAAAACACTGTGTCCCAATTCAGGGGCTGCATCCTTTGAAGACCGATTCCTTCGAAGTGCGCGGCCGACACGGTCTTCAAAGGACGCACTGAGGGGAAAGCATAGCCGATGCGAAGGCTGTCCCAATTCGAAGGCTCCTTCAAAATGCGTCCTTCTTTTCCAGTGAATGCAGGATACATCAGAAGGATCCTTCGCAGCCTACCCCAGAATTCATTGCGCGCCGGAGACTTACTTTTAAATGTAAGTATTGTATTTCAATTGAATCTAATGTAATGTATGTAATCAAATGTAGGCTATCTAATGATAAAAATGAAAGAAAAATATATATATAAAGGGTCAAATGTTGACATATGTTACGAGCATGTGATTTAATATTCTCTTTAGACTTTATGTAGCCT
Organism: Chrosomus eos; assembly: GCA_036326025.1. NCBI lineage: Eukaryota > Metazoa > Chordata > Actinopteri > Cypriniformes > Leuciscidae > Chrosomus > Chrosomus eos. The sequence continues at coordinate 32,578,418 of CM070821.1, forward strand.
ACATAAATTGACCATGGTGGACAATTTTAGATTGTTTTTAGGCAGTTGTAATTTTAAAAAGTCTAGTACTCTGTCAACAGTTGCTAGGCGACAATAACAGACCGTCCCATTGAACAAATCCTGAGACACAGCTGGCAAACATTTGTTAATGTGACAATATATTTTGTTAGTTTCATTTTCCAAATAACCAGTGGTGGAACGTAACGAAATACATTTACTCTGTATTTATTTATTTTTCAACTTTTTACACATGGATATTAGATTTAAATATTAGATATTGTAAAAAAAAAGGATATATGAACAGTAGTCTATATAATAGAAACACTAAAAATATGTCTTCAGGATATAGGCAAACTCAGTTCTGGAGGGCTACCCTGCAGAGTTTAGCTCATAGTAGAGTTTTGCATGTTAAAATAATTTATGGTTTGATTTTTGATTAATTAATTAATTGACATGACAAATATAAATGTAGCCTAAAAAAATGCATAGAAATTATTTTGTTTCATTTACAAATATAACTTAAAGGCACAATATGGAACTTTTCGGCTTTCAAAATAGCAAAAATAACTGTATCTATGTTATATATTTCTTTTAGTTGTGTACTAACATTATCCCAAAAGTTCCCACCAACTTTCAAATCCGGAGAAATTTATATTTTAATTTGAAGACACGGGCCGTGTCTTTATTTCCGTTTCGTCGCCCGTCTATGACGTCATATAACCTTTGACTCTAGTTTCTCTAACTTCGTGCGGATCCCGGCGAAAAACCGCCAAACGCAAATGTAAACACCGGACGCACGTCACTAAAATAAAAGAAGACGATAAAGAATCAATAGTTGGATATCAATAATGGACCATGATTATGCTTTGCCTGCACGTTCTGCTGCTGGAGGCAGATCCGTGAAGCGGAAACGCACGGGTGACAGAAATGACCCGAGAAGGGTTTGGGACAGGAGAAGAGACATGACTCGCTTTAACATTGGAGTTGCTTCTCCGCGAGCTTCGTGACAAACAGGAACTACAGAGAGATGCCGATCTCGCTTGCATTCTAATAAACAAGTAAGCACCCATTCAGCTAACTATATCTATCCGTAACTTATATGTTGTAAAACGCAGACGGACTAGCTCTCATGTACAGTATGTAAATTCACATTTGTTGTAGATATAGCTGCAGAAAGTAGCTTCATATGCAGTTCACCATCTTTTTCAATATCATAGTATAAACGTAATTATAATTATTAACGAAAGGTGACCGTGTTTTTTAACATCTATTAATACTAGCTAGATGGAATATTGATTCAATAGCCCTGATAATTCATATATCTCTCCGTTTGAAAAGACGTGATTTTAAAAACACTAAGTTAGAATGAGTGAGGAATGTGGGGAGCGACAGAGCGCGCGTGTTCATTACAATGGCATTACATAAAGTTAATAGCCGTAACTAAACGTAACAAGAATAGAGATATAATATAAATAACAACACATTACCTCGTCAGTGAACATGTTATCTGCTGGAGATGCTAGATCTCATCCCAAGAAGTCATATATTGACGTCTTGGGACGTCTTTTGACCATACGTCAATATCCGCCTTTTTAGGGTACCCTTAAACGTCGGTAAATGACGATCCTGGGACGTCATACAACTGACGCTTTACCTTTAACGTCAGTAGGTGACGGGGTAGGTTTAGGGGTAGGTTTAGGTCTGGGGTAGAGTTAGGATCCGATAACGTCATCTAACCGACGTTTAAGGGTACCCTAAAAAGGCGGATATTGACGTATGGTCAAAAGACGTCCCAAGACGTCAGTATATGACTTCTTGGGATGAGACTGTGTTAAGATGGCTGGGGAATGACAGATCGCGCGTGTCCCAATGAACATCGTAGGCTATAGCTGGTTCGCGCGCACTCCCTCTCTCTCTCTCTCTCGACAACGACAACAACTCCCATGAGCACACGCTCTTTCACGACGTCATCAGAATACGTCTTTTGCTATTATTTTGATTGAGTGACCCCTGGTGGCCAAAAGTTACATACTGTACGTTTAAGTAATGTAGCCTATAAGATTTAATTTACAAATTTTTAATTGACATAATCAAAATTTATTTCTCTACCAATCTGTCAAGAAGAGAAAACAATCTGTTCATTCTCTCCTCTCCTCTGTCTCTCTGAAACTTCATGTCCTCCCTCATTAGTTTGATCAGCTCATCCTCTCGGTCTCGTTTTGGCCGGTGCTGGTGCTGGCCCTCGTTCTATCCTTCGCGGCTCAGGGAAGGCTCGGGTTGCCAGGTCTGTGCAACAAAAATAGCCCCAAAAACCCATCGGCTCTTCTCCATCGGGCGGCCGACTTCTCAATTGGATTTGTGAGTATTAGGGATGTTTTGGGGGTGTTGTTGGAGTGCCGAAATCGTACTTATGCGGGTGGAAATCAACCCGCGGAAATTTGTTTTACCCGCGGCAACAACTTAAAAGTAGCACTTCGGGGAAAACCTCAGACTTGGCAACACTGATGGTGGGCCGCATTTGAAGGATCCTTCGAATTGGGAAAGCCTTCGTCGCGCCGCTGTGACGCAATTGGTCTTCAAATGCGGCCTTCGGAGGATGCAGTCCCTGCATTGGGATTGGGACACACACACACACACACACACACACACACACACAGCTGACATCTTTAATGTTTGATGTTTATTATATGCTTCGGTACAATAAGGTTTCCCTGTGGTTAACAGGTGATGTATTTTATCTGTGTTAAAAATGACCTGGAAATTTTTTGTTAATTCTAAAAAAAAATACAGTGAAGAAACAATTTAGCTTCAGCATTTTATCATATCAGCCACATGGTGCGTAAAATGCACTTTATCACATATCACATTATATCGGTTTACCTTAGAGTTTTTAGACAGTAGCCTATGTGTCTGTGCCCTCATTAAATTGATGTATAAGGCTATATTAATTTCACTGATAATCAGCGATGTCTTTGATTCAAATAATAGTGGGCTGCTTGTATGGAGACAAAGGAGCCGCTTAAACATGACTGAATGGCTTCAAAACCGAGGGTGATGATTCATCTTTCCTCTGTTCTTCGGAATAATATCCCGCTTAAGTTTCATATCCCCTCGTTAGATAAATCAATTGTATTTAAGTAATGTGATAATAGAGAACTGGCAGCCTTTACCCGCACACTGTGTGAGTAGATTATAACAATGAATGGGATGAGGACATGTCTGCCTTTTGTGAGGCTAAAATCACATTACGAGTGAAGGACATGACCTTCCCATAACTCTCTCCATCTGGTCTAATGCACTTAATACCAGTGGATGTAGTATAAGAGAGCCCCTTTGATTAAGATGCATTCAGATCAAGATGATGCCTTGGCCAAATGAGATATCTCTAATTTCTATATTTTGCTCATTGATTGCACTTAAAGGGATACCGTAGTTCAGTTTTCAAAATGAAAAATCAAAATGTCATTAAACCCTCTTTCAGCTCAAGTCTAGCTCACAATATTTTTGAAAAATTCAACTTAAATGGGCGTGGATGGCTGTGAGTGGGTGTGGTATGGCCGATCACTGTCATCGCCAGTGTCCCACCATGCATATCGACTGTGACTAAAAAGAAGTGGTAAAACGTGAGGAAATGCTAGTTTATATAGACACATATATATAGTGCATATATTTGAAAACGTTCCGTGCATAGCCTAGATCTACACGCCCCCTGAACCCTAATAAAGATGGCTCTGTGGAGGTGGATGACTTCTCATTTTGCACACACACACACACACACACACACACACACACACACACACACACACACACACACACACACACACACACACACACACACACACACACACACACACACACACACACACACACACACACACACACACACACACACACACACACACCTCTGAAGGGATAGAAAAGTCCTTGGGACTATACACTACACTATAGTTTAGATGTGTCCGTGGTTTTCTAGCCCTGCCCTGGCAGCATCGCAGGGAAACATATTTTTGTACGACTTTTGCACGACGAAAACAAACAATTGCGTCCCATGATTGCCTCTCTCATCTACTACGCGATATCCATAGACAGTAAAGGCGATATCACAGTTGTTTGACATGTCTGTCATTGGAAAGATCCACGTGGTGTCATGAATGATTAAGAGACAGTGTCTTCTCATAGGATATGAAAACTCAGTCTCATTAATAATTATGAGACACCGATGAGTCATCAACGCACTCACAGTGCTCTGCCACGTGGAATTTAACTATTTTAACCCTACTATTAAATCTAACAGATGCTAACATTGTCATCAATGGTGTTCAACACACATACCTCTGTTAAAATCTCAGAATCTGATCTGGTTTGGGGTTTCATGACCCTTTAATTACTCGCCCTCATGTCGTTCCAAACCCATAAGACATTCTCTCGTCTTCGGAACACAAATGAAGATCTTTTTGATCAAATCTGTGTGATTTCTGTCCCATTGTCAGCTACGCAACTACCACTTTGATGCTTCAAAAAGTTCATAAAGAGATCTTAAAACTAATCCATAGAATTGAGTGGTTTAGTCCAAATTATCTGAAGAGACACAATCACTTTATATGATTAACAGATTGATTTTAAGCTTTTATTCACATATGAACATTCATCATCTCATACATCAGTTGTGGTAAACGGAAGCTTACACACATTTGAGCTTCAGCAAGAACGAATGAGGTTCATTCTCATGTGTTACAGTCAGTGTTAGGCAGCACTTTTGAGCTTCAGCAAGAACCAATGAGGTTCATTCTCGTGTGTTACGCAGCACACGATATATATATATAAACGGCAAGCCAATTTTTGCCTGCAGGTCACGTTTCTGAAAATCTTTCCTATATGACTCTAATGAGCACACAGCTCATTCCGCATCTCACCCCTGCAGTCTCATTTCTGTGCAAGAAGGCAAACACAATGCTTTCCACTGCCTTCAATAACTAGTCCATTTGTTATACCATTTTCAGGGCTATTGTTCCTTTTGCTCAGCGGTTGGGCACGGAAATGGATTCTTGGTCAAACCGCTGTTATTAATGGACTTGACTGAGCAGAGCTGGCGGATGAGAATGATGAAAATTGCTTTCAGAAACTTAAGACCTCCACATTGATAGGTGCCTTCTTTCAGCTCTGTGATTAGAAGCATTAACTAAATGTGCATCGAGCCTAATCAAATATGTTTGGAGCACAGACACATGCCAGTGTGTATAAATTAATTTTGCCCGTGTTTGTGTCCAAAAATGAATCATTCGATCAGAAAAGATATTAGCTTTGATTACATTATTAATTTCAGATTTGACAAACAGGTCTTGAGAATGAATGAAGTCCGACAGAAGAGAGGAGTACTCAAGTAGACCAGTAGGAGGCTTTAACCCGATCAGAGACGTTGTATCGAGGCTGATGTTCATCGATTTACCCACTTCTAAGGAAATTGATGGACTCGTTTAGAGCCAGGGTCCATTATGGCTCTCAGTAATGGAGACATTTGTTGAAAACAATTTTATCATGTTTAAGTTACGATCAAACAAATAAGATTACCGCATAAACCCTTGATTTTTGGAAAGCTGTAATGGTTTTGCCTCACTATTCGGATTCCCCAAGGACTCAGAAAATATCTGAAAGTATATAAGAAAACATAAAGAAAGCAGAAATATCACATCTTGTCCTGCTCTAATGGCAAAACTCTATTTCTAGCTATAAAAACATTAAAATGATCTCTCTGATACATGATGTCTACCACTTAACTATTCATTGTGATATTTCATTGAGCATTGCGAAGAGAATTCCATTCCCTATTAAGAAAATACACAAACTGGATTTAAACATAGAGTGCAAAGAACGGCAAAGAGAAGAGAGAGGGGAACATGACAAGAAAAAGGGTGTATAAAACAAAAATGAACAAAAAATAGTTCATAAATTTGCTGTTGATTGAAAAATAGGAGTGCATCAAAGGGATGCATATGTTTCTCAATGATTGTTTTAGCGTTAGAAACCATATGTAAATCAAAACACTTCAAGTGTTTGGTGCATTTTTGGTTATTATTTTCAGCATGATTTTATCTTTGCAGTGCATATGATATAGAGCACTGAAACACTGTGTAATTATAGGTCAAAGGTACTCACCTGCTTCGAGAGCTTGTTTTCTTTCACTCAATGTGATTATATTCAGAAAAGGTCATCAAATATTTTGCTAATGTTCTTTTAAAAAATACTGTATGCTCAATCTATGTGGAACTCCAATCTCTTGTAAATGTGAATACAACTGAATAAACATTTTGTTTCACCTGTCATAAAGTGGATTAATAGGCACTCACGATGTGTGTTAAAGGTCCCCTGACATGAAATTTTCACTTTCTGAGATTTTTTAACATCAATATTAGTTCCCCTAGCCTGAATTTAGTCCCCTCATGTCTAGAATTTTCAATCGGTGTAAACTGAGCTTTGGCTATCTTTCTCTGCCTGTGAGAAAATGAGAGCTCAGATCTTTTTTTACAGTCTATGGCTCAGACGCGCTGATCTTGAATCTCCTCCTTATGACGTCATAAGGAGGAGAGGTTACCTCCCCTTTCTCTGCTTTGCCCGCCCAGAGAATTTGGCTCGCCCATGAGAATTTGAGCTAGGAAGTACTCGATTTGAGTTTTTCCTCGAAAGATATAATGGCTTGCAAATGAGCGAAAAATGGCAGTTGATCAATGTTCGGATGAACACAAAAGTATTTTTTAGTTCCTTCATTCGAGCCTCTGAAGAAACAATGGGTTAATTTTATTTTCTCTGGAAATGCGCCGACACAACTTCTCAAAGTTTTGGATGGTCCAAACATTTCACCGACGACTGTTTCCTCAACTTGGGCCAATACAGAGCTGGCCTCGATGAATGTCTGAAAATAAATCATCGAGCTACCAAGCAACAATTCAAGTTCAAGTTCAGACAGATAGGCTAATCTTTCTCTCAAAATCGTTCAATACTGTTTATGCATCAGTAAGTCAAGCCAGTGACTAAAATATCAACTTCACATCATTTCTTTTAGTAGGATGAAAATAATCTTATTTAAATTGTGAACAAATTATATACAGAAAGCGATCAAAGAACAATCTTTCCACACAGCGCGAGTTTATCTGGACAACTCGTTATGAAATCAATGATGCATGTTACACTGCACAACGGAGCTCTTACTGTATGTACATCATCGTGTTTGCATTGGTGATGGCATTAGAGAGAGTGCAGAAACTGCGTTGCAATGATAAGATCTTCAGTCTCGCGATCAACAGACTGTCATCTGCTCAATGCTCATCACGGCAACATTTTATGTGATGGGAATAGATCTAAATACTTTAAAAACTTCTCACGATCCGTTAATCTCGATAGCTGTATTAGTAAAAACGTATAATAGTAAAAGTATTCGAGAGAGTTTCACATGTAATACGTAGCTATGTCAAATGCACGCATGTCAGCCAATCACAGCAGTGTCCGGTTACACTGAATCCCACAGCAGACACGCCCCTTCAAACAGAGTGTTCATATCAGAGGCTAAAATCAGGCTAGGAAAAATGCCTTTTATTTCTAAATTGTGACTATTTTTGATCTAAAAAAATACTAACAATATAAGGGCAACCCAGGAAACATTATAAAATGATAAAATAACCCCATGTCAGGGGAGCTTTAAGAATGCTGCTCAACAAGTGTGGTCTTCGATGTAGCCAGCATGAGTCAATTAACTGCTGTGCCTAGTTGAATGTTGGTTTGGAGGACTGTGTGAAGTGTTTAGAAATAATGTATTGAGAAATGTGCCCTAGCGAATGTAAAAAACAAAACAAAACAAAAAAACCCTGTAACAATCAATAAAATACTGTATATGTACTGTAACTAAACTTTTAATTGACGAGTTGCTTTGTTTTTGCCACTAGAGGGAACACTCTTTAGCTAATCGACTGACTCTCTTTGTTTTATACATTATGTGACACTGTGAAGCGTCACAACTAAAATGTCTGAATTAGATCTAGGATATTAAGTGGTGTCTGTATTGCAATGTTCCTTGTACATAACCCCAATATTGATCATTTTTTATGATCATTAAGTATGAAGTCTACACAATAGGCAATTTCAATGACTAAGACCTCATCTCAGAAGGATTTACAGAGTTTCATTCATTCATTGCAAATTATTTCTCCCTACACCACGACTCCAACATAACTTTTTTATGCTAGCTAAGAACTGCAATATAGCCTATAAACAATAGTTCAAATAAAATGCAAGTGCTAAGTCAAGTTAAATTGAAGTTAAATCAGGTTTAGGCCTTTTTTTTGTTCTGCACATTTCTGTCTTGTGCAAAATAAGAATGAAACTGTCCCTCTGGAAGCAAGATGTGACATTTGTGTAACTGTTGCCATAAACAAATGTTTTGGGGTTGCATTTGCATGTTCTGAACCATGATGAAACTATCTGTCAAATGCTGGAGTGGAGAGCATTTCCCCCTGCATGTAAAACAACAAATGAGTACTACATAAATAAAGACTTCATAGTCATACACATATTCCTAAATCTGTCTGACAGCTGCATCTCAACAAAATCATGGCACTCCAACGTTATTTAGGGCACTTTGTTCATCTTCCAGATATGATATTTTGAGCTTTAGATGAGACAAATCATTTTACAGATTTTGTGTTATAGGGATTTAAGATGAACCACCGATAGGAGGCTTTCAGAATTGTGTCATGATTGTTAGAATAATTAAGATTCGTATCACGCTAACTAACACATCATAGCCTTTTGTTTAGTTAGACATAAGCAAATCAGGCTATTCATCCAGCACAAAACAATACCACAATGGATTACTAAGATAATGATGGAATATGAATAAGAAATGTCTAAATGTTAACAGGTAAGTCAGCAAACTAAACTACAATTAAGTTGAACTGAGATATTAGCTGCTTGATGATGAGAAAATGAAACAAATATGTTATTTTACATTGTGCAATACTCTTTTAAATTATAGTTTTTATTCAGCAGTATTGCACATACTGAGTAAATCTAATTTAATGTTTATATTTCTCACTTAAATTGCACATACCTACATTTACAATAAGGTTTCATTTGTTAACATAAGTTAATATTAACTAACATGAATTAACCTGAGCAATACATGTGTTACTGTATTTGTTCACCTTAGCGTAAAAATCCAGCTTGTTGTTCATGTTACTTCACAGTGCATTACCTAATGCTAAGAAATATAGCTTTTGATTGTAATGTATTAGTAAATGTTTAGATTAACATTAACAAAGAAGCTTAATAAATTCTGTAGAAGTGCAGTTCATTATGTTAATGTAGTTAACACATGTTAACTAATGAGACCTTATTGTAAAGTGTTATCATTATATTATTTACTTATGTTTTCCAAAGAGAGCGCTAGACAGACAGTCAGAAAGTAGGCTACTGCTGCTGTTTGCTTTTTGCACTTCGGACACAGCACGTCGTTCACTGCAGCTGAACGTTATATAGTGACAAGATCAATTAGCCCCGCCCACTCGCGCTTTGAGTGACAGCTTACTGTGAGGCTGCAGGTGAAATCATCCAGCTTGTCTTGTGAGTTGTTGCGACAGAGTTGAGCTGTTTGAAAGTCTGGCGTCTTTAAGTAACTAGAATGGATCTGTCGAATTAGACACAGAGGAGTGATCTTCAACAGGTAAATCGCTTTACTGTCGTATAAAGAGGAACACGATGATTGATGTTAAGTAAACATTTCAGAGCCGAACTTAATCACAAACTTTCCGACGCACCTCGGCGTCCGACAGTACGCAGGAAACTAATCAGGTTTTTTTTTTTTAAATATATTTTTACAAAATATTAACAGAACAACTGCTGTGCTTTTGTGGATTTGGGTATCTTGAACTGTATGTGTACATTACTTGACTTAAGTGTAGAATTAGGGTTCGTAAAGTCCTTTCCAGTGTCGCGCGCATAAACGAAGCATGTTGAAGTCATGCAACAGATGAATAATTAGTGTGATTAGATTATCTCTTGGCAGAAATATAAAAGCTATATTTGGGTTGTAATCTTACTCAAAAAAAAAATATCGTTCTCTCCGTGTATTAGTCACTCATCCTCCCTCATAATAATCTAACAACCAGATAATAGGAGGCAATGAGTTTAATCTTGCAGTTCCAACATGGACTATAAACTAAAATTCGGATGCCATAATAAAATGAATGATGGAATCTAACAAGTGTGCATGCTGTGTGCACTCATTGAAAAGTCAGGGAGTGAAAGGATCATGCATTGCCACATTAATCTGACACCATTGATCCAATGACAATTTGTGTTGTTGTGCATGGTTGTTCTGTTATTTAATGCACGTAAACATCAATCTACTGTCAACCTCTATCTGTCTCTCTTCTGCATGCTCCATAATCAACTTGTTGCTGTTACTGGTGAGTTTTGCAATATTCATGGGATTTGGTGCATTTCTGCTGTCTCTAATCAGATTATGATTATTTTTTTGTGCGTTATTTAAGACAAAATCCTTCATTTCACAATCACTAATGCAACTAATGTAAATAGCTGCTGTTGCCATAATGAGACTCACACTGTCTGTCTTTGTCCCCCTCGGTCCTGCTTGTCAGATGTGTATAGTGTGAAGATGTCATGATGTGATCGTCCATAAATGGGAGGTTCCACTATGTATGTTCAACAGATGCGCTATTCTGACCTCATATTTGCTTAACAAATTGAGCCACATGTCATGGCATGTTTTCTTTGATAAAGACTTTAGGCGAGTCCTAATAAAACTAGGAAACGTTTCCTTTGGAAGACAGCTTGCTCTACAGGAATAGTAGTTGTTGTAGGATGCCTCAATGCTTGGTGTGTCTGCCCTGCCGTGGGCCAAGTTTCGTGATGTTCTGCAAGAACATGTTAACTTCTTATCCACTCCTAGTTGATAAATCAGTGACTAAAGAATAAAACTCAATGTGGGATTTGCATCGTTGCAGAACAGCAAACAGTAATGCCTTATGAATATAATAACTATTTTTGATTTGACATAGTGACTGCATTTGTAAATGAATTTTGAATGCTGAAACAATGTGAGAGTGATAAATAATTCATGGCATATTTGTTTTAATTATAGACATGATGACATACCATGAATATAATGATATGATGGTTGATTATTTACACAAGTGAATAGTAATAATGATAACTGGTTGGGGACAAGAAAAATCCTAGAGAAAAAGATTGCACCCATCATTGGCTATGAGTATTTAATGAATGTATGAAATAGTTGACATCAAACACATGAAAAGGATCTTCTGAAATAGTTTAGGTTATTTTTCTTTTTAATTTTATAATTAAAATCGATTTGATCTAAGATTGTCTAAGTTACAGATAAAATGAGACAATTTATTATAAAAAAAATACAATGGTCAGAAATATAGGGCTCACAGACAAAATAACATATTTAAATATATAGTGGTACATATTTAACATATAGTGGTAATAAATATTTAAATATTTCCGCGGGAGATTCGAGCATGTCTTTGCGTCATTACGACACATTACGTCTGTACACATAAAAGAGTCTCGGCTAGTAGTATTGCGTGTGAGAATGGAGGTGGAGATTTATAGCCTTTTCTCATCGCACTTGATATAATTAAACTTATCAATTTGATGGCGGATCCAGAAAGGTTCAAACGACAATCACAGTGACAACTGAGATTCACCCGATGTAAAATGCAAAAGACTTCGGAGTGGCTACAGAAAAAAAGAGACTGCAACCGGACCCATGCGAAAACAAGGATAGATATTGGAAGGGCATTAAATGTAGGCACGCAATGCTGATGTTGAACATTAACAATTTAAGAACAAAGTATAATTTGCACGGTTTAACGTGATATAAGCGATTGTTTGATTTAATCAGCGCGATTTACTGCAATGCTTTTTTCCCCTTAGTTGTCAGAACCAGAACAAAAGTGGATGTTACTTGTTCAGATGACATTTTCCAGTGAAAAATATTATGTTGGACATACTTTCAAAAAGAATAATCTGCGAATTTTGAATGCCTGAACACCGGCCGGACATTCTCCCCAAACATTGGGTTCATCCGCGTGGTGCCGCGTTGAGGCACAACTCACGTAAAGTTGATAATTCCGCGAATAATTACAATTGCAGATTTCGAACAGAGATGGCGACAAAGAGGAAAAACTACGGACTGCAGCTTTAAAGCTGCAGTCGGCAAGTCTGGCAGATTGAGTGGACTTAGGCAACATTTTGAATGTTTACAACTCTCATGCCTCTCCCCCACTATCAACGAATACCCTCCCGCCGAGTTCGTGCTCGTCAGTGCGTGTGCACCAGGTTTTCTGTGAACGCGCCCGTCTCATCAGCATCCATCAACACCATGGAGTATTTGAAGGTATGCTGCCCTGGCTAATCTACCGATAGATTGCAATTGCTGACGTCATTTATACTCTAAATGAGCTTACTTGATTTGTTAGTGTTTTGAAAGCGAGATACATCCGCCATCACTCTTCGTTACTGCGTGAACTTCAGGCGTGTGCATGTGATTGTAACGTGCGCGAGGGGTGGCGTGTGCCCGATCTGTGATTGACAGTCACATCTCACACCCCCCTGCGCTGATTGGACCCGATGATCTGGGAGCGGTGGATTTTTGCAAAACAAATGAAATAACACGCTCCAGGTGGAGTTAGAAGCTCGGGTTTTTTTTCTAAAACCACTTTATTTATGTTGTTCTGTCGAATATTAGTGTCGATTTCACTGAATATGATCAAAAAAATATTGCCGCAGCAGCTTTAAGATATGAGGGTAAACATGCTATATGTCAATCACTATTTCAGTGGTGAGTGTTGATGTACAGATAGCATAAAGAAACACTCTAAACAACTGAAATAACATATCAAATGTGTTCTAGCAGTGCCTATGTATTATTTACATCTACAGTACTGTTGATTTAACAGCATAATTTGCTCAAATTGAGTGTTTATTTTGAACTGGTTTGGCTGAAGTATTTGATCCACACTCAAATGTGTTTGTATATTGTTAAAAAGTAAGGTAACACTTTACAATAAGGTCTCATTGTGAACATTAGTTAATGTATTAATTAACATGAACTAACCATGAGCAATACATTTGTTACTGTTTTGTTAATCTCCGTTAACGTTAGTTAATATAAATCCAGTTGTTCATTGTTTGTTCGTTACTTCACAGTACATTAACTAATGTTGACAAATACAACTTTTGAATTTTAATAATGTATTAGTAAATGTTGAAATTAACAAAGATTAATAAATGCTGTAGAAGTGCAGTTCATTATTAGTTCCTGTTAATTTAGCATAGTTAACTAATGTTTACTAATGAAACCTTATTGTAAAGGATTACCAAAAGTATATGCCACTCCTTTCCAAAATGCATTTCAGGGGTCAAATATTGCCCAGTAATTAAAGAGTCAATCTGTAAAAATCAAAAGATATTGGGGGTCCCAAATCTTAGTTCCTTCAGACGGCCAAACTGGAGGAATCGTCTGGAGAAGGATTGTAAAGTTTTTCAAGTGCAAGTTCACAAATTGGCTGAAATTTCATAGTGCATGAAGAAAAGGGAAAAAAAAACGTTATTGAACACCATACCGACACTTTTTTTTAATCTCTTTTTTTTCTTCTTCTTGAGAAGTTATGCACTCTTTTTGATAAGGCAGTTTTTGGGGGAACTTATAAAATGTAAAGTCCCTTGCAGGAACTCCACATTCTGTCAATAGTTTCTTCAATAACCTTATCATTAGAAACAGGCTCCAGATATATTTTGAAGTTCCTCAAGTACACAATAGAATATTTAAGGCACCTTCAAAGTAAGGATGATGTTTGTGTATATGATGTATTATGTACAGTACTTTTTACATCAAGCAGAGATACAACATCTAATTCGGTTGAAGCAAGACACTGGTTGAATACACAGTTCTGTGTATCTTGTTCTGGTGTTACAGATATGGCATGACATTCAAAATGTGTTTATTATATACCGTACAATTTGACCTATATACTAAATAATACTCAATACCAATCTGTGGCATGATGATGACAGTGCTTTAACGTACCACTGACAAATTTATTTATCACGCAATATGAATTATGATGTGGGTCTTAGTGCTAGAAATGATGAGGCAAAACTCACAGACGATCTTCTGTTGTCTTTATGAAAAAAAAATAATTCTGGTAGAACAAAGAGTGTTTCACCACAAAGGCATTCAATTTATTTTCAAACCTTAAAATAGTAGTGATACAGCATGGCATGTAGTGATTTCCTGGACAAAATATTTATGCATCAAATGCATTATGTCCAGATGCATAATTATGGACAAAATTAAATTTGTAATGTCATGAAACAATTTTAAATCTGAAAATTTTAAGCTCATTTAATAGTGAAGTGCAAGCAGAGATGCTGTAACGTCTGAACAATATGACGTTTCGCTCAGAATCCTACATAGAAATGTGCAAGCACAGATTTTTTTGTACTCCACAAATACACTTGAAAAGCATGCCATGTCAACATACATGCCAAACCTGACTGAGGGAGAGGAGAAAGCTCCTGTTTCCGTATTGTGAATGTCATCAGATCGGCTCTTAGGTTCATGTGCATGGCATCGTCCCTCACAAAGGTTGAATTGTTAGTGTTTGCTGGATCCAATTTCGAGCAATTGCATTACAGCTGGAATGTGCAGATTCACTCTTAAACCCAACACAATGGATTTCTTATGGTTCAGTTGAAGCAAATGCATATTTCTGTCATCGATCCGGGAATGGCGTTTTTCGAATGTCTCTGTTGCATGTCTGTCATCAAGTTTAATTTGAAATGTGGTTTGTGATCTGTGGCTGCTATTTGCATGCCTGTCAATAGCACACTATCACCAAAAAATCCAGGAAGCAAGCTTTGAGGACTGTCTTAATCATTCACTTGTTTATTTATCGGCTTATCTATGTATTAATTAAACTGAGTCAGTATTGTGACAATGAAAAGAGGTTTGGAGTTTGTGGTTAGTATTTAGAAAACTTGTCAGTGTTTGTTCAGTTCTGTTTGGTGATGTTATTTTCACATAAATGACACGCCTCACGAAAGGAAGTGCTGTAAATAACATGTATAGTGTTATAATAATACCATGTCAGAATAATATTACAAATATTACAAAATACTATACATCAAACGTATAAAATAACACAAATGTAAGCATGAGAATTAAAAGTTAAAATGGATACACTACCATTAAAAGGTTTCTGTTCACCAAGGCCACATTTATTTGATCAAAAATACAGTAAGAACTGGATGTGGTGCAAAGCTGAATTTTCTGCATCATTACTCAAGTCTTCAGTGTCACATGATCCTTCAGAAATTATTCTAATATGATGACTAGCTGCTCAAGAAACATTTCTTTGTTGTGAATAGATTTGCTGCTTAATATTTATGAGGAAACCATGATGATAATTCTGTTTTTTATGAACAAAGTTCAAAAGATCAGAATTTATTTGAAATGAAAATCTTTTGTAACATTATAAATGTCTTTACTCACTATCGGTTAATTTAATGCATTCTTGCTGAATAAAAGTATCATTTCTTTCACCCCCCCATACCCCCCCCCCCCCCCCCCCCCCCCCCCCCCCCCACACAATTTATATTCGGCTACAAAATGAATGTCTTCACTCTGGGTCTCCAGGGTTAAAGTTAACAACCTTAAAGGGATAGTTCAACTAAATGTGAAAATTGCCATGTTGTCCCTGTAACTTTCCTCTGTGGTTCACAATGCAAGTCACTTTGCACAACAACTATCAGAACTTCACAAACGTCTAAAAAGCCCCACATAACTCCATACAACTTACTGTATGCAGTATATTGCAAGTTTTCTGAAGTCATACCAAAAAAAATATATATTTGCTGAGCATCTCCTGCTCCATGGTTCTCAGATCTGCCTTGCTCGTATATGGTTAAAATACGGTGCATCAGGTCAATGATGTCAAACTTTGTGTACAAACCCAACATGGCATTAGTGTGACTGAGTGAGATTTGAGAGCTAAAGCAGAAAACATTTTGCCCACTTCCTCATAGAAAGCCATTTTTATGGTGCGTTGTTTTGTCAAACACCTGTCCCTTTTGAAGTCCTTTGGTGTTCAAACAAAGAAAGTCTCAATATGGGTTTAGAACAATATAAGGATGATTTAAATCATTTTCATTTTTGAGTAAACAGTTCCTGTTATGTTTATGTACTACATGACGCATATCAGTTTTTTTATCTTACAAATGTGCTATATTTAGATTTCTCATCAGCGTAGTCTTAATTAGGTCAGAATTTACTCTAGATCCTGGTGTTTAGAGTGTAAAATTTCAGTCATTGTAAGAGAGCAGGCCCCACAGGACTGTTTCACTTTCACACAAAACAGTTTAGTGCAGTTCCTCCAAACTGATAGCTTGGTGGAGCAGGGCTGCAGCCCATTGGCTGAGGTGCTTTTGGTTTGTGGTTTTTTTTCTAAAATCGGATGGAGTCTCAGGAGCACGTGGTAGGGGCTTCCGCTAGCTTGGTTTTACGCTGCTCTTCAACATGAAAATCACTGAAGCAGAGTCCCGCAGGGAAACAACCTGTAGATGTAACACAATTTCATTGTTCTTGACTGCTCGGTGAACTTGAAACAATGTAATATAATTATGTTAAACAATACAAAATTATAGGTCTAGATTTGTGTCTGACTCGTTCCTGATTAGTAGTTAGTAAAACACTTCTAAATCTAACGTATACTACCATTATAAAATTGGGGTCAGTAAGATTTGATTTGAAAGAATTCAACATTGATAATACTAAAGTTTTGTTGAGCATCATCATCATATTAGAATCATTTCTGAAGGATCATGTGACACTGAAAACTGGAGTAATGATGCTTAAAATTCAACGTTGACATCACAGGAATAAATGAAATTTTAAAATAGAAAAGTTATTTTAAGCTGTAATAATATTTCACAAGATTACCATTTTACTGTAATTTTGATTTTGGTCTTACTTTTTTTTCCAAAAATTCAGATTCAATCTGAATTTTTATTCAATGTGTCTCAGTCTCAGTGGTCAGATCTAATTTCAGGTAGTTTTTAAATACAAATTGCAGTATATTTTTAGGAGTTGTGTCCAAATTCACTAATTTTCCTTCACTCTTCCCTCACATTGCGAACTACGTGAACAAATCTTGAAGTCAAACAAGTCAAAAAAATCAGTTATCCTATTCTCTTTCCACTCTATCAATGCCTTTCAGCTGTTCTATGAGTCTCATGTCACTTAGACAATGATGCAGATACAGATATATTGACTTATACTGGTAAGTGGAAGTTGATGATCTGATCATTTGTATTTAAATATACTGCAAAATGAGTATCACTTCTGCTGTGCAACTTTAAATGTGTTCCCAACATTTCTCCTTTTAAGAGGCCCCGTTTAACACCTGCTAATGAAATGAGGAAGTGAAGAGCGCTCTCTTTCTCACTTACTCCAAAATAAGTCAAGAGGAAATCTGGTCAAGGTATATAAGACAGGGGTGGGGGTGGACAGTGTGTTTGTGCGTCTGTCGGGGTGAACCGCTGTAGTATGTGATGCTTCATTTTCAACTCGGCTGAGTCACGTCCTGACGTGAACACAAAGCTAATGTGATGAATGACAGTATAATGCCGTATCTCTTAATCAGCGTGTTAAGATGTGGGGGAGAAACCCATCTTTTCGCACCGTTAAATGCCCTCTCTCTTAAAAGGTGGGCGTTTTGAGCGTGGGAGAATGCACACGCCCCTACGTTGACACAATCTCCCACTCATTTCTCTGATTTCCAAATATGAGAAACTGTCTTTTAAACAACATGAGACGATGCTGATGCCTAAAATTAGATGTATGATGACATAAGTTCTTCATCCTTCCGACATCGGATTGACTGCATATTGCACTTGAAAATTGCAAATGCTGGCTGACATCTGCAGTTCTTCCTTCCCTTTAACCAGAAACCATCCTCCTGTCTCACACACTCTCTGATAGTTTGGTCAAATGTCTCTGCTAGGGATGGGGAAGTGAGGCCTTTACAGTTAGTTTGCGCTCACATATGCAGTTGTTCTTGAGCCTAGGGGTGCAAAAGTGAAAGGGCAGATATAGGGATGTTTTGGTATGGTGGATGGATACACAGGAATATGCAAAAGTGTGTGTGGGCATATCAGTAGTAATGGTTTGATTTCATTTGCAAAGGCCCATGGAGTGCTGGAAAACAATGCTGGTATTATGCCGTTGAAGGAGACCGACTGCACCTTCGCCTGCAACAAGAAATTTGTCATGCAGAGTCTTGAATTAACATGTTGCTGCTTGCTAATTTACATCTACACCCCACAAAAAAATCAGGGAAAATATGAAAGGTTATCAAATGCATGCTGGAACTTTTTTTTTGGTAGGACTAAATTGACTCAGAGGCCAGAAAAAGACACACCTTGTATTGTCTCTTTAAAGTAGGTGAGACATCAAAGTATTCTCACTAGAGCAAGTCTCTTTTATCAGTTTCGTTGTGATTCGGTTTCTTCCAGAGAATGGAACTGTGACATGATGAATGTCTGAGGAATTGGCTGGAATTTAAGCCCTTTTGCCATTGGATAATGAACCGTGTCCGGGTGACTTGTACACTCTTAAACATCTTAAAAGATGTCGGTTTACAGCCAAAGGTTCAGATGTTTTTCATTCATTTGATCAAAAGTGACAATTAATACTTGGATAATGTTACAAAAGACTTTTTTTTCTGTTCATTAAAGAATAATTCCACACAAATATGAAGGAGCACAACTATTTTCTTTGAAAATAAGAAATGTTTCTTGAGCATCAAACCAGCATTTCTACTTGGTGAGCTGCACTGAAGTAATGTTCATTAACAACCGACCAATCAGATTCGAGCTCCAAGACTAGATTCAGCAGCGTTATCTTAACTCAATTTCTTTATTTGCTACTCTATTTCCACTGGAAATGCATTGTTATAAAACAAATTAGATGGTTGTCTCTCCATTTTGCAATCGCTTGTCAATCTGTCCGAGAGCTGTTGACACAGGATGCGTTCTGTGTTTCCTCTGGACTGTGTCTCTAATTGTTGGTCTGTATGTTTAAAGGGATAGTTCACCCAAAAATATCCATATATAGGATATATTGAGGCATTTCTCGAAATATCTGCTTTTATTGTGCCCTATACATATAGAGCAATGATCTCAAAGCTGTTAATTACATTAAGAAACCCCTTCGTTTATTAATCTAGTGTGAAATTAGCAGCAAGCGTTCATAAGTACTTGCACCTCCTCACTTTAAAAGGCTTTATTAAAATTGTAATTGTTCGTTTAATTCCAGTATTTTTGTGTTTTCCTAGTTCGTACTGTATTATGTATAACCTTTATCAGCATTTTATCAGCCATCTGCAGGCCCGCTCTCGGCATTCATAACATTCGACTGTTAATCACTGTGCCGCAGTGCTGATTCATACGTGTATGTGAGTGTCTGTTTGAGCTGCAGCCATCAGATATTCAGAAGACTGAGATCGGCTCAGTTCAGCAGTAGTGGAGACAAACTCTTTCACATCGGCGGTGTGCTGTGACATCTTTACAGCCGCGGTCCACAAGGTTTAAAAAAAAGAAATGGTTTGTCACATCTCTCTTAAATGAGTCAGTGTGTGGTAGAACACAAAAGCATGCCCACCACAGGACATGAATGCCCACTACAGCTGCAGCAGGTCACTCTTGATGCTTGCATGAATTGTTTTATTGTTGATATTATGCTGAAGATATTTAAAGACAATAAATGGCTATTAAAGGTAGTACTGTAGTGTTAAAGTAACTTTACAATTGTGGAAACAATAATCCTTGTCACTGAAAATGTATACAGTTGCAAGTGTCAGTGACAGTTTAATAACAGATTGTATTACCGGTACTCTCTTGTAACAAGAAGTTGTATTTAAATAAATTATAATTAACCATTAATCAAATAAATCTACATGAGGATTTGAAATCTCTAATGTGAGTGAGACGTGCGTTCAGC
Source organism: Chrosomus eos (assembly GCA_036326025.1). Taxonomy (NCBI): domain Eukaryota; kingdom Metazoa; phylum Chordata; class Actinopteri; order Cypriniformes; family Leuciscidae; genus Chrosomus; species Chrosomus eos. Next base: position 32,598,516 of record CM070821.1, read on the forward strand.
TGACAACAATTTTCAGTAGCTAAAAATGATATAAAACGTTTTTAAAAATTGTGAGTTTCAAACGTGTGATCTGTAAAACTGTACGTCTATCCATCACAGCCTCATTTTCATTAGTGTTAAATTCATTATGGCATCTACCCTGATTTAAGTTTATTGTCTGCACAGTCAGAGACATAAGCATAAAAGGAAATAAAAAAATATTATATTTAAAGCCTTTTATGATTTTGGGGAAAAAAACTACAGTATTAGCAATTTTTCTGATAAAATTGAGATTTAAAATACAATTCAAAAATTGCTGTTTTTTTGGTAGGGCTGCACCATTTGCCCCCCCCCCCCAAAAAAGGATTATATTAATAATGATGATGAAGATGATGCTTATAATGATAATAATAATAATCTTAACACTTAATAATGTTTAATTAGTTAACATTAGTTAACTACTTTAGTTAACATGAACTAAGAATTAACAATAATTCTACAGCATTTATTATTCTTAGTTTGTCTATATGAACATTTTCTAATACATTATTAAAATCAAATGTTGTTAATTAGTTAATTCAGTGTGAACTAACATGAACAAATAATGAACATTGTATTGTGTTACACGTGTTAGTTCATGTTAGTTAATACATTAATGTTAAAAATTGAGACCTTATTGGAAAGTTAAAATGTTATTAATAATTGTTTATTATTATTATTATTATTACATATATTCAACAAAATATGAAATATTACTATTGTAATTTTTATTTTACAGTGTAATTGTAAATTGATAGTGCTAATATTTATGTATGTGTTCTTCAATTTCAAACGTTAAACAACTAAACTTATATTTTGGTGGGAAACTGCAGGTAGCCCTTAAAGCTTGTAAAAGAACACAGTGCTGTGTTTATTGTGATTTTAGTTTTATTTCGATTGATCATGCAGCCCACATCTATCTTTGTGCATGCAATACATTTTTTTACATTTTTATCTGATTTGTTGTCAATGCTGTGGTGTGAAAGGAGTGTCGAAATAGCATCTGAAACTTTATTCTGTCTCATAGGGGTCTCTGCAGGAATGGAGAACGGAGGCTTAATGAACTTGCTAGACTATGGGGAGTCATTGTGGGAGAATGCAGAGAAGAACCGGTACATCTTATGCCGTTTCATCAACCCCAACAAGCTAACCTCATATCTGCGGCAATGCAAGGTCATCGACGAACAAGACGAAGACGAGGTGCTCAACTCACGTCTGCTAGAGTCCAAAGTCAACCGAGCAGGTATTGTTCAGTGTTCTTGTGTGCGTTTAAGCATATACTATAGCACTGTTGATGATGTGGTGGTGTGGTGTTGGTTTCACTCTCTAAGTTGGATTGAGGAGACATCAACATTCATAGATGCCAGTGACAGAAAATACTAAACACTGTGGAATATGGAAATGCAAATTCCATGCCGAAAACATTTACATGCAAATCACATCATCAATCAGTTACTCGGTCACCCCATCTTTCACTGTGTTTTTTCCAGTGGTGTAATTTGATGATGAATGGACGCTTTTAATCTTGTGAGCTGCTGCTGTAGTTTCTCTTTCCCAACGACTCCTTCCTGAACCTTCGTATCATTTTTCAACTTCCGAACGGCCAGAGGCAGAGCGGATGACAAGGATTTCGCCGAGCAGCTTGCTAAAGTCTGCACTGTTTGTTTGTCACAAAGAAGCACATCAAAATGCTTGTTTACCACACTGGGATTTTCACAGCCCCCTAATGATTCTCTTTTCCCTCTGGGACTAGTAGTTTGGCATGTAACAGGAAGATCTTTCAAGTACTTTTTGTGCCATGATTTGTCTAGCGAGTTAAAATACAATGCAGCGCTTTTATCAAAGACAACTCTGGACATTCCTGCAGTGCAAAAGAGCTACAAAGTATAATTCCAGCTTCAAGCAATTTGTCTGTCTGCACCAGATGCGACAAAATAAAATAAGCTAATAAATAAATTACAAATCAGAATAGTGTGTGGGCGGAGCTTTCTCTGCAAGTGCATTTCTGTCTCATTTTAATATAATGCAGATCACAATAAGTACCTAAGCAGTCAATTGGTGCCAGATGGTGGTCCTGTGCACCCATTGAGACTGTCTTTGGAGCCCCTCAAGGGGTGATGGACCTTTAATTAAGCAGTACATCGGGTGTGATTGGCTAATACAGTTTAGAGAAGCAAGTCTTAAAAAAAAAGGTCATCAACGATAATGGAACAAATAACAAATGTGGCAAGAAAATGATATTTTCACAATCTTATCATAGTCAGTAATGTCAGGGAATGTTGTTTTCATGTTGATTGTTTAAAATGTTGATGCAAGGCGCTATGCAAGATATATTTTTTCCCCCATATTATGACGAACATCTGAGTAAAACAGATTCTTGAAAAAAAGAGAAAAAAACGGAGGGCAGTTGTTAATGGGTTGGAGTCAGATCTGAATGTGAACATGCAGCTGATTGTAAGATAGTTCACTGTAAAAGGAAAAGATTTGTCATTAATTACTCACCCTCATGTCTGTCCAAACCTGTAAGATTTTCATTCATCTTCGGAACACAAATGAAGATATTTTTAATGAAATTTAAGAGATGTCTGTCCCTTCATTGACAGCCTACAGAACTACAACTTTGTCGCTTAAACGGGTTTCATTAACAAAAAAAATCTTGATTTGCTGTGAATGATGACAGAATTTACATTTGTGAGTCAACTAACATTTCCGCTTCAAGCTCCTTCCCAAAACAATGCAAACAAATTTACATATTGGGTAAAATAGTCCATTTACTGCAAATCAAGATTTTTTTTTTTTTTATGAAACTCGTTTAAGCAACAAAGTTATAGTTCTGTAGGCTGTCAACAAGAAGTGACGTCACCCGACATCGCTTAGAGCGCCTTTAAAGAATGTTCAAACATCAAATTGAAATATATTATATACTATATATATATTATAAATATATTATATATTATATAATATGAAATATACTATTCAAAAGTATGGGTCAGTATGATTAAAAAAGAGAAATTATAACTTTTATTTAACATTTTAATCAAAAGTGACAGTAACGATAATGTTACAAAAGATTTTACATTTCAAATAAAGGCTGTTCTTTCGATCTTTCTATTCATCAAAGACTCCTGAAACAAAAATGCATCACAGTTTCAGAATTTACATTTGTGAGTCAACTAAGCCTTTAAGCAAATTGAATGATTGGAGAAGTCCAGCATATGTCACCAGAGAGAAGTCTGATGTTTTACTGGAAGCTTTATGACATTTTGCATTACGAGGTCAAAGAAAAGTAAAAAAAAAAAAAAAAAAAAGAAACCTTTGCATGGATGAATTATTCACAATAAGATCACTCAGAGAATAAATAGGGTGAATTTCCATTTTATTCTGAATTTAAATTCATATATAAAATGTATCAATATTTGGTTTAATTTTTTGTCAGCTAAATAACTAAATTAAGATGCTGTTTTATTGAAGAACAACATAAACAATGACAATTATAAAACAATAATTGTCACATAAAATAACGTGTAATTTAAAGTAAAAACACAACTGTGTAAAAATATTACCGCTGCTGCTGTTTGATAAATGATTCAACCTGATCCTATTAACATATACTAAGTATTTTTTAAGGGTCACATGAGGTAGAAAAACCACATCGTACTTTTCTCAGTTCAACAAGTGTAATGCTGCAGTGGTTTTTGCCTCAGGTCGGTTGATGGATATCCTGCACACGAAGGGAGAGCGAGGCTATGTGGTTTTTCTAGAGAGTTTGGAGTTGTACTACCCTGACCTCTACAAACTCGTCACGGGGAAGGAGCCCACTCGCAGATGTTCCACTATAGTTGGTGAGATGCTTTTAAATTAAAATGCCACCCATATAAATGACCTACGACCATGCCTTAAAATGTCTGTTGCCTTCCACCTGCTTTCCCTCTGGGATGAGCATCTGCCTTCAGATCTGTGCAGTAGCCTAATAAACCAGTACTGTGCTATGGTGCACTAATGGTATCAGAGGGTACTTTGGTGATAAATGATCACCATACTCATACACTGTGGTATTTACATTACATCTCAATAAAAACATGGTACTTTTTTGTGCAGTTGGGTTTCTTTGACTGTTTTTGGTTCTTTGCCTGTAGTGGAAGAGGGCCAGGAAGGACTCATCCAGTTCTTAATGAACGAAGTCATAAAACTACAGCAGCAGTCCAAGGCTAAAGACGTGCAGCGAGTGGATATCTTGTCCAAATGTCGCACACTAGAGGATGATTCCAAGAAGCTACGGCTGGCCAACCGGGAGTTGCTGACTTTCCAAGACCGCTACAATAAGATGAAAGAAGAGCGCAATAATTATAATGATGAACTTATAAAGGTGAAGGATGACAACTATCAGCTGGCCATGCGGTACGCTCAGCTCAGCGAGGAGAAGAATATGGCCGTGATGAGGAGCCGAGACCTTCAGCTTGAGGTCAGAGGCTCTGAAAGCATTGCAGGATGATTTGAGTCTCTGTCTGCTAGATTTACTACTAAAAGTGATGGGCCACTCATATTTACACAAGTTATTTGACTATGTGGGATACAAATGTTGGCTGCTGTCTCTCCATTTCCTCCAGATTGACCAACTAAAGCACAAGTTAAACAAGTTGGATGAGGAGTGCAAAATGGAGAGAAGGCAATCTCTGAAATTGAAGAACGACATTGAGAACCGCCCTCGGAAAGAGCAGATATTTGAGCTGGAGCGGGAAGAATGAGGTCTTGAAGATCAAACTCCAGGAGCTGCAGTCCATCATACAGGTGAAGACCCTCTCTGTGTCACAGTAAATAGAAGACAGTGAAAAGCAAACAGTGGGGAAATGTTATTCAGAGTTAGAGTTTTCACAGTTGTTTTGTTTTTCATGCATAGCCCGGTCCTCTACCTGATTCAGACAAGGCCATCTTGGATATCCTGGAGCATGACCGACAGGAGGCTCTGGAGGATCGTCAGGAGTTAGTCAACAGACTCTATAATCTGCACGAAGAAGTCCGACAGGCCGAGGAGCTTCGGGACAAGGTCAGGACTAGCCTTATGCCTTGAATAATCATTTCAGCTTCAAGCTCCTTCCCAAACAATGCATTGCAAATATACATATTGGGTAAAATAGTCTATTTTTAATTAGATCAAAATAATGGATGCTTTTAAAAAAGGCCTGGCTAAGAAAAACTTAAAGGTGCTCTAAACGATGTCACACCTTTTATAGGCCAAAACATTTTTTGTCACATACAGCAAACATCTCCTCACTATCTGCCAGCTGCCTGTCCCCTGAACACACTGTAAAAAGACGCGGCCTCTGCAGACACCCCAGGCTCTACAAACGGCAACAAAAACGAACTGTAGCAACACCGCGCCAGGGAACATAACAAACTGTTACCAGCCAATAACCGACAAGAAGGATTTGGGGGTGGGGTTTGGGGGGTTAGTGCGTGGATGAGGAGAGGAGGGTCTAGCTAGCCTCGTTTTGTTTGACAATATTTCGAACGTCAACAAGAAGTGACGTCACCCAACATCGCTTAGAGCACCTTTAAAGAATCTTCAAACATCAAATTGAAATATATTACTATTCAAAAGTATGGGTCAGTATGATTAAAAAAAAGAAATTATAACTTTTATTTAACATTTTAATCAAAAGTGACAGTAACGATAATGTTACAAAAGATTTTACATTTCAAATAAAGGCTGTTCTTTCAATCTTTCTATTCATCAAAGACTCCTGAAACAAAAATGCATCACAGTTGCCACAAAAATATGAAGCATCATATTTGCAACAATTGTTGATAATAGGAAATGTTTCTTGAGCATCAAATCATCATATTAAAATGATTTCTGAAGGATCATGTGACACTGAAGACTGGAGTAATGATGCAGAAAATTCAGCTAATTGGTGAATAAATTACATTTTAATATAATATATATAATATAATTGTAAAAATATTTTTAATATTACTGGTTTCTGATCAAATAAACAAAGCCTTGATGAGAATAAGAGACTTTTCAAAAACCGACCCCAAACTTTTGAAAAGTTATCAATATTAATCCATTTTTCATGATACAATACTAGTAGGCTTTATATATAGGTGTGCTAGTTGCACTGCGTTCTGGCATTACCTTATCTGCAAGTAATGCAGTACTTTTTTTTGCCAAAATTAGTCATGTCATATAACAGCTAAACTTTGCTGCCTACTATTTATATCAGTCTTTATGTCATGATACTGTATATGATGCCTTAAAATGCTGTCTGGATAAGCAGCTCACTTTTGAAAGAAGGCTTCAGAGTGGGGTCATATTGGTCACTTTTTGGTCACATCCTGAATGTTTAAATGTCATAATGAACATGCCAAATGTGATATTACATTGGCATCATGGGGCATTAATTGTGTTTAATATGGACTCAGCATGAGAGTTTTTAGTTGACGGCTAGAAATAATGAAGTGTAGGCAAAGGTTGTTTTTTTCTTGTCACACATGAACGAGAAGTGACAGAGGCTGATGAGGACTGGCTGCTCTAAGTGGCCCCTTCTGCAATGTGCCCAGCTCTAATTAGAAGTGCATCTGAAGTGACGTGTGAAAAGTGTCAGAATTCAGGGTAAGACAGGAAGGGGGGGAGGGGTGGTGGCAGTGACGACTTATCACAGTCACTATATTTGGAGCTTTTCAAATGTTCTTGCATAAAATTTTACAGTGTTGAAGGCCTACTTTCTGCCAAAAAAGCATTTTAGTTAGTCTTACTAGCATCTCTCTTAACTCTGCAACCATGTTTAATACATGCAGAATGCTTGTCAAAGCCAGACAATATCTTCCACATTCCCAAACAGATCTCTGGTGTTTGTTTGTTTATTGACATGGAAAGTAATTCTAGTTTGAAAGGATTGGTGTGCTATGCTGAAATTTCTGCTACAGCAAAATGTAAATGCATGCCGTTGCAGAGCTTTTTCTCTGTAAATGATGAAGCAGTCAGCAGGGTTTGAGCTGTATAACACCATTGTGAAGTGTGAAATGTTGTTCTGAGGAGTAGGTATTAATAATCTGCTGTAAAGAGACCTTACAAACTGTTGCTTATAAATCTTTTTTTACAGTTTAGAAGGTTTCCTCTCAGGTTCATGTGATACAGTGTTGAATGATGCCACTGTGCTCTTTATTCTACTGATGGGTTTAAATGAAATGTGTTTAATCTAATAATGCACAGTACCTGGAAGAGAAGGAGGACCTTGAATTGAAGTGCTCCACGTTGGTGAAGGACTGTGAAATGTACAAGAACCGCATGAATACAGTCATGGTGCAGCTGGAAGAGGTGGAACGTGAACGGGACCAGGTTGAGTACTAATGTGTTCCTAGCGATGGCTTTAAATCAGTTCACTTCCTGTTACTTAAGAGCTATCGATATAGTATTGCTTTCTTCGTCTCGCAGGCTTTCAAGTCAAGAGATGATGCTCAACACCTCGTGTCTCAATGCCTGATTGACAAAGACAAGTACCGCAAGCAAATACGGGAGCTGGAAGAGAAGAGCGATGAACTTCAAATTGAAATTGTACGCAAAGAAGCCAAGATAGTCAACCTGGAGTGCAAACTGAGACGGTTGGCCAAGGAAAATGGTTTGGATCAGGTGAGACATTATCTGTCCGACTTGACAAGTTGTGTCTTTTCTATTTTGACCCCCCCCCCCCCCCCCTTTCTGCTTTGATGTCACAATATCACTGAATATTTCTTCTGATTTTCTTTCATGATATTTCCCCCTCAGAGTCTGCCACGAGACATGACTCCACTAATCATAGCTCAGCACTTTGGGCAACCTGATGCAAATACAGGAGGTCCTTCAGAGGACTCAGGAGAAGAAACTGTTGATGATCAAGAGTTTAAGCTCCAACGCAGATGTAACCTCAAGGGCAGAGTGAGTAGAAACTTCTCATTGAATGTCTTTGTAATTATTATATGGGTATAAGCTATTATTTGTCATTCTCATTTATTAGATTAACAGACCAAAATCTCCAGCAGCTGGACCCAAAAGTCCTCAATTCCAAGGTAAAATGTTTATTTAAAAGTGCTGTATGTAAACTTGCAGTTAATGTGTGGTTAAAGCATGATAACGTTTGCAATAATAATGAGCTTGGCTTCTTTTAATTTCATTTCTTATTATGTAGCCTTGCCTTTCACCAATGGAGATCTGTCAGACCATGCAGCCTCTGACAACACAGGTCTTACCAGTGCCAGCGTAATGATTTCTCCTGCAGAGATCTTCTGTAAAAATGTATGACTCATTTTCATCTCATTTGTTTATCTCTCCAAGTATCTTTAATTTGACGGCAACTGTTGTGTGTGCTTTTTTTTTTTTTTTTAGCTGCGTCTCCGTAACGACAGCATCTTGTCCACTGCGCCAGAGCCTCCGGGCCCTCAATCCATTGTCAGGAGGATCAAGGAGAACCCAAACTCTCAACACAGGTGGTAAGTGTAACATGCACACATAACACTTGTGTGCTGTATATCTTTAAAACTAGCTGTGGCTATATTGTTACTACTTTCATAGATTTTTTAGACTGCATTTCCACAAAATACCATAGTTAACGCATTAACAATAGTAAAGTCAAATTGAATTGCTGTTGGTTGGTATTACAGAGTAAAATTTACTGTGCTGAATCTGTCTTTCAGTCTTCCCTGTTCAGAAACTGCAGATACTGACAGTGGAGACAATGCTGACATGGGTATGAACATGCATAAATCATTTATTCCGCCCACTCACCGTCTGAATCATACATTTAAAAGACTTGTCTTTGTAAAAATGTCTCTTTCTTTTGGTGTAGATGACCACGACTTAGACATGTCCTCCTACGGGCCTTCATCCATCCATTCATCTTCGTCTTCCCACCAATCTGAGACAATGGACTCGTATGATCTGGAGCAAGTCAATAACATCTTTAGGAAATTCTCTTTGGAGAGGTTATTTTTGTTATTTATAACCATTCTTTGAACACTGCATTGAATGCCTTTTTGGTGACTTTGAGAAAAAAAATTGCTTTTGTCTCCATCTCAGTTCGTCCTCACTTACAAAATTATAAATCAATATTATAACTTCTCTTTGATCTGTGCACGTGTCTTTTTTTTTTCAGACCATTTCGTCCTTCCTTGACCTCAGGTCCTCAGCGAAACTCTTTGCGGCCGGTGCAAAGCCTTTATCTCTCTGGTGAAAATCTACTGTCAGAAATCACTATGATTGGTGGAAATGATAGTGGCATCTTTGTGTCCTTTGTCCAGTCTGGCTCTGATGCAGAACAGGCCGGAGTTAAAATCGGACATCATCTTTTAATGGTGAGTTGAACTCCTGCATTTGTTCCACAACCAAAATAAAATAAAAAAACCTGTAGTAGTGGTGGTTTCGTTTTTCCCCCAGCTGGAGGGCAGTATCCGTGGAGAAGCCCAGAGTGTGGCTTTGGACACTTGTACCAAGGAGGAAGCTCACTGGACCCTGCAGAGATGCACCGGACAGGTGCATCTCCATTACAATTAAACTATGATGGTGAGTCCAGACTCTCAAAAGAAAAGAGTTTCAAAATTTCAGTGCGAGGATCCAATATTTTGAAAAGTCTTGGGAAGAGCCTAATAACATAAGAAGACTTTAAAGAAAAGACAGGGCTTTGGTCTTTAACCCCGCAGTTCTGTCTGAATCAAATGGGCTGCTGTTCTGTTTGGTGTAAAAGTCTACTCTGAGTCCATCACACACATCATCGTATTCAGTGTGGTGTTGGGTTGCATTCAATTCTCAGCACCTCAATGGCTCCTGTGTTATTTATTAGACAACAAAATACCCTGTTTTGAGCCCGCTTTCTTGTTTCCAGGCTACAGACGGCTGCTGAAGGATATTGAAGATGGCGCAGTGGTGTCTGGAGACTCCTTCTTCATACGTCTCAATCTGAACATACACAGCCAGTCGGACAGCTGCTCACTGAACGTACGATGTGACGAGGTTCTCCATGTTCTGGACACCATGCACCAGGGCAAATGCGAGTGGCTGTGCGCCCGTGTGGACGCTTTCACGACAAGGACCTGGAGAGAGGCACCATACCGAGCTACTCCAGGTGAGGACACTGAACATTGAGTGACCATTATAGTGTCGGTTTCAAATCGAGTGTGAACATTGTCTATTGTCTGCTGTAGAGTGTTTGTCAGTGTGTGGGTGAGTGTGTGGGTGTGCATTTTTATATCTGTTGACTGTGACGAGAAACTGTTAAGCAAACTTAGCTGTCACCTCCTCCCCAGAGCCCAGCAGCTCCTCTTGGTGAAGATTCAGAAGCTGATGTGTCGAGGAGGTCGAGAGGAAGTCGAAACTCTGAGAGGGCTCCGGGTCAGTTCCTTCTGGATTGTTGAAGAAATGTGCCCACTTTCAGTTTTTACGTTTGTAGTCAGAACTGACGAGACACAACTTGAATACCAATTAAAGGGACCATATTCAACACTTTTTGTAGCTTTTTATCATTTTGAAGGGATAGTTCTCCTAATAAATGCAAATTCTGTCATTTACTTAACCTCATGTCATTCCAAACCTTATGACTGACTTTCTTCTGTGGAACATAAAGATATTTTGACTGTTTTTGTCCATCTAATGACAAAACCATCACATCTCTTTGTGTACTGGTCAACTGTAGGTCTAAAGGCCCGTTCACACCAAGAATGATAGCTATAAAGAAAACTATAACAATATTAGCAGCATCCACAACATCACACGTAACGTTCTGTTAATTATAAGCACACACTCCAGTTTTATCATCTTCCAAGCTCTTTAAAGTTGGTGGATTCTGATTGCTTCAATGTTTTTATCAGCGATATTCTTCTGTCAATAATGTTATAGATGTGGATTGCGCCATTCTCACAGAATCAGAACGATTATTAAAACTTTATTAGGGGCCAAGCACCGAAGGTGCGTACTGCGTTGACAAAAAATATGGATGTAGTGTCCATGACGTCACCTGTAGGTTTCTGAAGAGTGCTTTTAAAGCCTAAAGTGGGCAGAGCCGGCCGTCGCCATCTTGGCAGCGCGTCTCCCGGATAACAGAAAATGGGCAAAGAGGTGGGATGTGGGTGGAGCTGAGGTGCCTGGTTGCTGAAACCACGCCTACCTAGCTCGACGTGATTGAGTTTGCTCAGGCTTAGGAGCTAATGCTATATATGCTACTGGCCTCGTGTTAAAGTGACAGCTGACTTGAACTTTAACTATTGGCTTTACTACTTCATGTTTTTGCCCTTCGAAATACTATAATAGTTAAAAGACATAACGTAATCGTGATACATTATTAGTAACTTACAATATTGTGCGTATAGCTTGTGCGTGTATCACTGATTCATGTGCATACATGTCAGTCAGTGCGGCATTCATGTCAAGTTCGTAAAGAGCTTTATTCAGTCCATTTTAAATTCTGATTTTGGACGCCTCTCAAAGAGGTTAAACCAAAGATATTACCTCAGAAGTTGAAGTAAATGCACTAGTATCCACGCTCATTCAATGGTGTGCAATGTGGATCTATTGCATGATGGAGAGAAATCACTGACACCTGCAGGATTTTATCTGAAGGTACTTTTTATTTAACACTAAAAATTTAAATAAGCATAGTCTATACATTTTGTTCCGTGAGAGCAACGGTACCGCGGAACGAGTGTAGTCTCTCTATCTTTAGATGTTTTTCAATCTGAACTCCAAAAAGCAACGAAATTGTCATACATCCATTAGTGCATGTTCACAGAGAAAAAACAAGTGAAATACAGCGCTGGTTGTTCTCTCGATACTCGGCAAGGACTGAATCCAACGGCGGGGGCGAAGGTATAATGCGAGTATTAAATTGTATGAAATAATCCCGAAAAAAGCACAAACACTGCAGAGATGCCAAGTTCAGCAGCTGGAATTAGCTAGTAGTGAATCCACCTGTCACTCAAGTGGCCACGCCCCTAATTATGCTGAAGTTTAAGGCTTAATATAGTCTAAACAGATGAGTTGTAAAACAATTTACCCCCCTCACAGTTGTCATGAAGGGCAAAATTAGCTATATAGACAAAAAACACGTTTTGCACCAGGCTGTAAAAATATTTTTTTCTGCTGTAAAGTTGGGCATTTTAACATGGGGGAGATACAGATTTGACTCACTTTTGCATCCAGCCTTAAGCGGCCAGTCGATGAATTGCAGTTTAATTTCATTTTAACTTGTTGGTTTCAAGAGAGATAGGGAGGTTGCCGCTTGGTTGGCACCTATTGTATCCATTGGTTTTCTTCTTCTTCCGTTTCTTCTTTTTCCGCTCAAGTCTATGGTAGCCCATAGAACCGATTGAGGGAAAGTTATGAAATTTGGCACACTGATAGAGGACAGTCCCATCATAAACAACAGCAAGTGTTTATGCACTCCACAGTGTTATGACAACCATGACCTGAGGCTACCTGCACAGTTTCGGCGCAGTGCATCTAGTGGTCAGGAGATATGAAAAATTATAATTATTTACTTAAAACTTCAGAACGGTTTGGCCAAAAATCACAAAACTGGTCTCTTTAGATTCAGTGATCATGCCGAGTCGAACGATACAATTCCCATATCGGACATTTGAATTGAATGAATTTTGTTGTGAAATGCTACATTTTATAAACACATTGGTGTATCGTTATGCAACTCAGTATATGTCTTCGGCACCATGCACTGATAGTACTCGAAACGTTTCTGGACAGCGCCAACTTGTCGTCAAAAGTTAAAATGAAATTATTGAACAATTTGAATAAATTAGCCTATTGTAATGAGACTGGTCTTAATAATTTATTTGGTCATGTTGAGAACATGATACCAATTTTGCCCTTTTTGGCCGAACTGCCTGGCTGCCATTTTGATTTTCTTTAAAAACCTACTTTCGAACTCCTCCTAGACCATCTTCAGACTGTGCCGACAAAAAGGATTATGTGTTGATAGCTGTGTATACCACAGCAACAAATTTGAGGCATGATGCCAAAATGATTCTGAGGCTGTATCTCAGCAATGCTTTGGCATCTTGACACCAAACTTTGCATGTCATTGTCACTTTACTCTGACCACACCACATCAATTTGGTCACAGTGCCATCTATTAGTAGAAAGTGTCGACAATTAAATCATTACTAGCAACTGTATTTATGATTTTTCTGGCATTTTGCCAAAAATTATCTTAATATGCCTTTTAATTGCTCATTGTTGCAGTTGCTCTGATGCCCAGCCATGCTTGCATGACTTATTGGGCCTTCTTTGTGATTGGTCCCTTAATTTGCTGCTTGCAGCTATATTAGTTATCTTGTTATTGTCCTTGGTGTAAACAGGCCTTTTTAAGTCTATTAACATCAGTCAATGCTTCCTGGACCAAAACAGTCATAATTTGACCATCAGAATGAAACAATCTGTTTTTGCTACCGCACCTCTGTTATGATTGGCTAACCTCCATATTACAGTAGTTCGCACTGTTGTTGATCAGTGTTGCTCAATGCATTGTAGGTGTTGATGTGTGTATGGTCATATGTCACATTATTGATAGTCGTGATGTTATACCTACAATGGTTTTGGAATGAGACGTTTAAAAAATTCTACTGGTAAATCTCACTTTCCATGTCTTCCCTTCTAATGAATTCTCTCTCTTCTGTTTGTGCTCACAGAACACTCTACAACCTGAGGAACCCACACCTACTCTAGACCCCAAGTCTAGTCCACGTCTGTCCAGAGCCAGTGTCTTCATCTTTCAGTTATTACAGGTAACAGGTCCTCTTGAGTTTGCTCACACTGCCATAGGGCTGAGGTCTTATCTGCAGATAGGAAAATAGTGGAGTCTTGCTGAGATTAAAAGTGATCCCTGGTGTCAGTTTGTCAGCAGGGTGGATAACAAGTACAAGAGGATGAACAGCAGTGAGCGTGTCCGCATTGTCAATGGAGGAAATCCATCATCAGTTTCTAGACCAGGTTTTGAAACCCTGAGGCCTGAGGGTAAGACTGCCCACCCTTGTCTTTACTTGTTTATTTCAGCAAAATCTTTGCAGTGGTGCCATATAGACGGGTTTTCGTACTAAATATTAGGGATTTTTTTAAAGCTCGACTTCCAGGACAGAAAAATTAATGGAAATGCAATTGGAAACATAAATGTTGTGCTCTAAATTGTTTTATCAGCTAGTTATTGCCCTTTTTGAGTGCAATCTCCAAAAAAATATATTTTCAAAATTTGTGAATGCCTGGAGAATTTATTGGTTGAAAGGGATGGGATCAAAATGCTTATTCACAGTCCACTCATGCCCATTTCTAGCGTTTATGCTGATTCACATTTGACATTTAGCAGTATTTTTTCCATTCTTTCAGACACATCTGACCCAGAGGGCGACTTAAACAAGAGCTTGAATCTCATCCCTTACAGTCTAGTGACCCCACACCACTGCCAGCGCAAAAGACCCATCCTCTTCACCCCCAACATCTTAGCCAAGACAATCGTCCAGAAGTTCCTTAATCTTGGAGGGGCTATGGAGTTCAATATCTGCAAACCAGGTAAAAATAGCTTTTATCCTTCTAATTATAGCAGCACACTGTGGTGATGATGAGTGAGACATTGTTCTGTATATAGAAACAGTGGCTGCCAACTATGGGTCACATATATGATATTTTCATCTTAATAAATGGATACTTATTTTAATTTGTTCCATGACTTCAACTATTATGTCACAGGCAGCCACCCACTCATTCTTGTTTAGCACAAGCATTTGCATAGCATTTTTAATGCATGTAATAAACCTTAGTAAATATATCAGATAAATCCAGCTGTTACAGTTAGAAATTAACTTTATTGGTTATTAATGTAGAGTGGGTTTCAGTAGGGCAGGGCATAGAGATCGACTGGTGGTTATGCTTAAGTGCCTAATAACTAATATTCAGGACTATATGCATTTATTTATTTGTTTTTCTTTGTCTGTTTGTTTGTATTTATTTTGTTTATCTTTTTCTGTTTTTTTTTTTTTACATAACTGAATCATTCATTAATCTGAAGGTGAACAGCCTGCTTTATGAGACTTGCATATTAAAATAATTTATGCAGTTAAAATAAAAAGTTACCTGTGAGCAATGTAGTTTCCTGTGGAACGCACAGTGGTGTAATGGCATGTTTGGTTGTTATTTTTAAAAACTCATCAGATGGCATCATTTATTGTCAAATTGTCAAACTGATTAAGTGAAATAATTATGAATATTGGTTAAAAACATTAAAAAAAAAGGTTTAACCGATTGTCAGGCTATCTTTAATTGGGACCATATTTTTTTATTTTTTTTAAACAAGTAAAATAAAGAAACCCCATGATTTTTCATGACATTCAATTCATTAATGGTTCATTAACTCTTTTTTTTTTTTTTTTTTTGCTATAATGACTCTGCAGCGCTATGGCAAAAGAAATATAGTTTCAGCTTCAGAGATTGTAAGAATCTGAATGCAAAGAGAGAGAAAAGGAGGTGCCATAGTCAGATTCATGAAATAAATGAATCTTATTACCTGGTCTTTTAATGAATCAGTCGAAAAGACTCTTTGTTTAATTGAATGTGAGACTTAAGTGTCCACAACAAAGTTTCATTGTAATGGTGCTTCTTCAAAAAGACCAAGATAATCATAAATGTAACTTTTAACGAACTAGAACTACTTAAAAATAATTGAATCACTACAATATCCTTGTGATTGTCATCCCTGCAAGCAATGTTTTCCTTGACATGCCTGCTTACAAGAACTATACATTCATCTTCTTTCCAGACATTGTGACAAAAGATGAATTCCTCATGAAACAGAAGATAGAGCCCATCATTTATTCCAAGGAAAAGCAGACAGGCACATATGAATGCATCACCCCAGAAAATATCGAAGCGGTTGCCTTTAAGGTACAGTAATAAATGTTCTTTTCAGAATAATTTAATAATAGCTAAATTGATTTTTTTGCTTTTATGTGCTGTCACATCTTCTGCTTACTCAAGAAGCTTGTCAGTATCTGTGTGCTTGCTGTTTTGCCAAACAGTATCGTTTAGAAGAGCTTCCTCTTGGTGAGTGTTTAACCCTTTCCTAAAGACACCAGTGGGATTTTCACACTACACCTAGCCCTGGCCAAACTTCTTAAATACTAGTTAAGGCCAGTTGTTTCACACTTGTAATTTTTTGAAAACGTTTCACCGCACTCACGATAAACAAGGTGCCAGACAGACTAAACTAAACAACTCAAAAAATAAATAAACTGTCCGCACACTTGAATCCTTTAGAGTAAATTTAATCGCCAATTGGCCGACTCCAAAAGGATTCAAGTGTGCGGACAGTTTATTTATTTTTTACACTTGTCATTTTTAAAAGGGGTTAAAGGGTTAGTTCACCCCAAAACTGTCATCAGTCATCCTTTACTGACCCTCATGTCTCTCATTCCAAATCCATAAGAAACACAAATTTGGATATTTTTAATGAAACCTGAGAGGTTTCTGTCCCTCCATTTGAAAGTTCAGGTAGCCAACATTTCGAAGATCCAAAAAGGCGTCATAAAACAAATCCATATGAATTGAGTGCTTTAATCCAAGATATGATCGCATTATACTGTATGATAATACAGTGTGTATGTGTGCGTCGGTCTTTGCTTTCATGTAAAAGCCCATCACATATGATATAAACATGGAAACTCAAAAAGTCTCAGTGTGTTTAATGTGACTGAGAGGGGAATCGGCAGTAGTATGTAGGAGACAGACGGCTCCTGATGGCTGCAGATGCAATCTGCTTGTTGGGGTTTTATCAGGTGGTTAGATGAGAGGCAGCATATTGTTTTTCACTTGCTAATGTGTCAGGAGATGAGTCTAATTTTCCACTGCAAACCTTGTTAAGAGATGTGTGCCAAAACAGGACAAAAACGAGAACCGACACCTTGCTGGATGAGTTCTCAATTCTCTTTTCTGGTTTATATTATACATGAATATTTACAACAGTTTATTAAGTGTGTCTTTAATTGTTAACACACAAATACAACAAAATTAAAGTGTATAGTTTAAAAAAGAAAATGCATTCTATTAAATCAGTCTTTTGCTTCTTAGAATAAGCACTGTCTTCTGGAAGCTGATCTGAACTGTGTGAAAGACCTGTTGAGGAGAGAGATCTACCCCATCGTGATCTTCATCAAAATCTGTGAAAGGAACCTTAAAAAATTGAGGCAAGCAGTCTTTCAAGATCTTCAGACTCATTGCACTCTTGACAAATTGATTATTCAGCTCCAGTCTGAAGATTCATTATTCATGGGCGAATGACCATTTAGTAATAGTTTGTGATGTTTTCTTCGAGCAGACGACTCCCTCTGAAGGTGGACTCCGAGGAGGAGTTCTTGAAGATGTGTCGCTCCAAGGAGAAGGAGCTGGAGACGCTGCCGTGCTTGTACGCGAGCGTGGAGCCCGACGCATGGGGTGGGGTGGAGGATCTCGTCAAGATCATCAAGGACAAGATTTTTGAGGAGCAGAAGAAGACGGTCTGGGTGGAGCAGGACCTGCTGTAACCTGATCACGGAAGCAAGTTTCTCTGTCTGTTTGCACATAAGGGGGAAATGTGTGCATGCAGCACAGGTTTGTGAACAGGAAGTGACTCTGTCAAAGGCCACAGCTTGGTGAGGTGTGTTTCTCTCCGCTGTCAGAAAGATAAAAAGCGCACGGTCGAGGAATGGCTCCATGTGTTGCAGCTGAGGTTCACATAGTAAGCAGTGGAAATGTTCTCACCCCTGAGATTCTTATCTATTATTCTCCTGAAGCGAAGCTGTTGTCAATAAAACATTATCCTTTCCAGCATTCACCTGTAATGCTCAATATAGTGCTGCCCACTGCATTTTGCTCCAGTTTTATTCTGGCCGATTTGTGTATAACTGTAAATTCAATCAGATGCAATTATTTTTGCAGTATGTACTTTTTATCTTTGAAGGCACATTACATAAGTTAATATAGTTTGTTTGTCACTTCTATATTTATTTTAATACAAGCCCATATTGTAATGTGTTTTCTAAGTTAGTCTTTATACAGATAACACGCGTGTTTTTTCTCGGTGCCCATTTCAGCTGCTACCTAAATACTTGCCAAGGTTTTAAGCATACGGTAGGTCATTGGCATTATATGTATTTACATGCTGAGCTCAACTTTGTGGATTTTTTTTTTTTTTTTTTTAATATTGGCATTATTTTGGAGTCTGTTAAAGCTGTCATTGACGTCCTAAAGTGGGCTCTCATGTTCTCTAGATGTTATCAAGCTGTTTCTGATGTAAGCCTAATCCAAATATTATCCATGTACCGTCTTCACAGATGATTTACTGTTTTCCATTTATACACACCATGATTTACGGCGAGCTTACAAATAATAGGATTTTTACATTTTAGGTTCATGTGATTTTATAAGGGAAAATGTATATTTTAGGTGTTTATTGTCATTCGTGCCCTGAATGTATGAAGTCATTAAACACTTCAAGTGTAATAATTATAAAAAAAAATTGAATGATTGATGTCAACTACCCTTATTCTGACCCTTGTGATTTTAAACAGCATACATATGTATATATCATTTTATATATATATTTATTGTTGAGCTTGATGCCTTATCAACTGTTTAATAAAATGAAACAGCAGTGATTATCTAAATGGCAGGATGTTTTTTAGTTAATGTTTGTATGGCATCTTATCCAGGGGTGTACATCCTTGTATCAATTTTTGGAAAAACAACACAATAAGAAACTTTGTGTAATATCCTACTCCAAAGCCTTGATTTTAATAATGCTATTTGTACATATTGTTTTATAAACGGACACAGGAATGTACTTTGCAGCTGACACAACATTGCATGGTGTTTTATGTAATAAAAGGATCTGAGAAGCAGCATTGGGTTAAAACTCACTTTTCACGCACATGTGCTTCAGAAAGAAACGGACACATTTGTGCTGTTGAAATGAGAAGTGAAAAAAAAAAAAACAGTAAAAGGCTTGAAAAGAGGAAAAATCCTGGAGAGAGTGTGTCACGAGCAGCGCAGTGGAAATTTCAGTTGGGCCCTGACAAGCAGACGACTTGTTGCTTTATGTGGTGTTGGTGGGGGTTCCTCTCAGAGTAAGCGTCACTCGCAGACAACAACTCTGACGGTAAACCAACTTTCCACTCTGATTGTAAACACCATTGACGAGGCCCTCGGATATGTCGCCGCTCACTAAAACGAGGAGAAATCCGTTTCATTCAACACAACACATCAGATGTTTACGACCTGAAAAGACTGGGCATCTTGTGTTGTTCAGAATGAAACGCTGCGTGTTTGAATGCGACAGGTTCTTGTTTAGGATTATGCATATGTAAAAGACCAAGGGGAAGTAGAGATATAGAAATATAATTTGCACATCAATGCAAACACATGATGTTTTGAAAGTCTTGGGCATGTATTTTAGAGATTATGCACAAACTAATTTGTATCCTTTATCATAATATATTCAAAACCCACAACATGAAAATCCAACTTTTCATTGCCACAGTTACAGCGGTTTTTGTTTGTGCCTTTCTTACACAGAAGATCGCTACAGGAAGTGTTGCGCACGTCTCGAGCGTGTCAATTTGCTGTGGCAGATGGCTTGCCAATCTGTTGAATGCAGTGGTCCCTGCATCCATCAATCAAATCTGCGAGAAGCACCGGCGCTGAAATGTCATAATAGACTCCATGAAGGAGTGTGTCTGTCACAGACATCAGAACCTTTGTGTCTCTCAGGCCATCTGTATCTCCCTATTTCACCCACAACCTTATAAGCGATCAGATTCCACTCATCCTTTCTTCTGAGAAGCACAAGGCGTTTAGCTCCTCTTCTAGCTGCTCACCAAAGCACAGATAAATATGTTTTCCGCATTGTTTAATATGTTTTCATGTGTGAATGTGCGGAGAAAATTGTGCTTTGTTACAGAACTTTGTTAACAAAAACACATTTTCAAGACCATTGCTTTGATTAGGAGAGTAAAGCTTTTGCTCATCAGCTGCACCATTGGAAGGTGTTTAAAGTCACCATGAACAATTCTTATTTCTTTATGGAATATTGCAGTATTTATGAATGATTTTTCCGCTCACATCATTTTTTAATTTATTTAATAATAATCTTTGATCAAAATAAGTTTTCCTTCCTGTTGCATCTCTTCTCTTCTCTGATGACGCGTTTACTGGCGCGAGGGCGGGACAATCTGTCACTCACATGAGATCGACCAATAGCAAACTACAACCATCCAATCAATTTCAATGGACAAAATCATGTCATGCCCTACTTTTTTTTCTTGTTCAAGAAGCCATTTCACTCACAATAGGTCACATTAGGGAACAGGCTAGGGAAGAAAAGATTTTACAATAGGGAAGAAAAAACTATCGCAACTTCCGTTTCATGCAGATATTATTGTTCACATATGCTGCTCTCATATGTTAATATTATCACTTTAAAGTATATGTTATTTATTTGGTATCTGCTTGTGAAAAATACAATTGCTATTTTCTTTTATTACTTTATTATTTCTTTCTCCCTCCCCTGATAAACATGGCCTTGTTTTTTTTTTTGTGGCCATCAAGTACGGACCTCTATTAATGACAATAGAATCTATTAATAACTGCTGGAATCAAAGAGTAGCATACATTTAATTATTTGCTGATTCTTTAATTAGACATTTCCCTCTAGTCCTCTGAGACAAGATGCATGCTGGGTTTAGTGAATTCTTATCTCACTTAATTAGACTGGACAGCGCTTTGAATCTGTTTTCTGACTGTTTTACTTTCTGATCCCCTTGCGAAAAGCATTTGTGCCTGAAAACATTATAAGGACGGAGGCTTTGTTTTAAATGTTCTTAAGGAATAGTCTTAAATAACCTTTAGAAAACAAAGTTAAAGGATTAGATCACCCAAAAAAGAACATTCTGTAATCATATATTTTTTTAAAGCTCTTGGCCTATAACAATAGTTCATAGTGAACGGGGCCAAAACAAAAACTCCCTATAAAAATAGGACTTTTGCATTACTACTTGCTTGAGAAAAAAGAGCTTCGTAAAGATCCCTCAAAAATTCTGCTTTTGATGTGCAGGTCGACAACATGAAGGAGAGTATACAAAAGGACAAATATTTCATTTTTGCGTGACTTGTCCCTTTAAAACGACTTTTTATTAACAAGATTTTTAAAGACTATATTTTTTAAAGAGTCTAAGCTGTTCTGATTTTATAAATGCATGTTGAATGTTATGCACAAATTAATGTTTTTTTTTTTTGCTGACATAGACAACATGCTCATTTGCCAGAATATGCAAAAGACTTACCAGAAGAACTAACTTAGAAGAAGAAGACTTAAATTTGACCGCTACACCAAAAAAAGAAAAAAGAGAGAAATTAAATCTACATTTGAGGCTATGTTTCTATTCAGTGACTTACCAACAGTTTATATTCATTTATTAAAGCCATAATGTCTGATTTTAGTAGGCTACATTAGAACATTTAAAAAGCTCCTGCATGGTGAATTAAATAAACTCTTGCTTTATCCCATGAATGAACTATATGAATACCCAAAGTTATAGCACTTGGTGCTCCATTGCCACCTTTGCTTGAAAGCATACAGTGTGAAACATGGATGGCGGTGATGGTTATTTCAGCCATCAACACATTTTCCAAGAATGCTATAATGAGCAATTTACTCCAATGAGAAGAATGGATACTTGTATTTCTGTGTTGCTTTCTGATTTGATGATGAACATGTGTAATCATGGCCGTGTTGGTTTCTGAAAGCCTCTTCAGCTGCATTTCGTGTGCATGTTGATTTCATTTTTCCTCCAAAACCCAGTCCAATTAACCTCCTGCTTGAAAATCAACTTGAAAGCTTTTCCATTAAATGTTTTCCTTGTGCACATCAACTCGACAAATAGGTTTAAGAACTCTGCATCGGGACCACAGTAATCAGAGAGTGTTTTTTCCAGTGCTGTGAATGGCATTGAATAATCTACTTGGAGGAGGAACGAAAAAATTGTCACTATTTATATGCTAATTTTGGAAGCCCTGATTTTCATATGTAGGTGGTCAGTGGGACTGAATTAGCCCGCTCTACTTTACTGCATCTGTGGTTTTAATAAGAAAAATGCGTTTGTGATACTGTGCTGCATGGGCTAACATTTAAATATTAAATATTATTTTGACAGTATGTGTAATCACATAATGAGAGTGACACAATAGAACAAAGCCATATTAATGATGACTGATTTGCATTCAAGATGTTTTAATAAATGAGCTCATTATGTTTTTTTAACATGCGGATGAAGCTATAAACTTTTCTTTTCAACAATATTATTGATCTGACTGACGCTGTTGTATGATAACTGAACTGAGCATGGACAATGACATCATTTTTTTGCAGAATTGCTTTATAGATGAAATTAACTAATTTAATAACTGTAATGAACTTTACAACGAACCGAACCAACACTGAACTGACTTCAGCCGAAATGCATAATTTTCCTGTTATCACTGTAAAATTGCTTTGAAACAATCCGTAGGCCTATTGTAAAGCGCTATATAAATAAAAGGGAATTGTCTTTTCTTTTCTTTTGGCTTGACACGTATGAATCTAACAGACAGAGCTCATTTAAAAAAACGATGTACATGCACTAGCAAAACATGACAAAAGGAAATGTATGGATGTATGCGCAGGTTAACACTGCCCTCTGCTGAATGAACAGTTATTTTTTATGAGCCTTTTTTGTCCCATATAACATATGGGATTCTATATAAAATATAGAATATTTGTCAGGCATGATTAAATAAGTGTTAGACAAAGTGTATTCAGTTGGTCAAAGTGGTCATACCATATCAACATTGCAGCTCACTTGAGGTGACCCGCTCAAATATTAATGCAGGAATTTTTTAGCCTACGAATGACTAATGAGATTGGACATCATTTAAAACTAGCTATATGTAAGAAAAATACACAAAAAAAGTTTTAAGTACAATCAACTTGGATGTTTTAAGTTATTTCAACTTAAATTACATAAAACTGACTTAAAAATGGATTTAGTCTTGTATATCATTAAAAGGCTGAAAAAAAGTAGCTTTGTATAATGTTTTTCTATGATAAGCAGTGAATTGATTTCGTTTAAAATATTAATATTTGAAAAACGTTTGTCAATCAAAAAGGCATTTTCTTGTCATGTGACAAGGGCTGGGTCTGATTCGATTCACAAGCTCTTGATTCGCTTTGATTTCGGTATATTTAGTGCCCATTTTGCTTACACACTGACCCTCACTGCTAATATGCAGGGCAATGTTTAAAACTATTTAAAATCAGATCTTGTCCCCTTTAGTCAAAAATTCTATCCCTTAAAACTCATATTTGATCACCAAAATTGCATTTTTTAAAAAATGTTCCTGTAAAAAAAAAGCTTCATGCCTTATAGATTAAGAAAAGGCAATCTTATCCAGATGTTAAAAACTTGATTTTAACCACAGGGTGATTTTAAAAGAACCAACTCATACGGTTAATTTTATTAATGACTTTTGCCCTAAAATGTTACACCGCTGGACACTGTAGACCTAACATGTAAGGAAAAAAATGATGACACGAAAATGAAGATGGCTCCATTTACATCTTAGACATCCTTATTTGTCACGGATCCAGTTGCTTTGTACAGAGTGTATCATGCAAATTGCTTTAACCAATAATACCTTTTTTATACGCCGTTTGCTAAGTTCCAAGTTTTAGTAAGCACTGCTACACAGACAGACTTGGGGCCACTGTGTGGCATTTCTGGCCCTGGAATCCCCCTTGGGTCCATTCAAACGCCCATTTCGCTGGCGCCCCCTACCGAACACGCGCGACACCGCAGGAGGGGCATCAGATCAGTCCAGCAAAGAAACTTCACAGAACTGAGAGGAAACATCAGAAAGTCGCTCGCGCTCCTCCAGAAGGAACTTTTGGGACTTACGTCGCTACCAGATTACAAAGGAATACGTGTTTCAGCTAAATAACTATTCCTGACAACATTTACCGCTTGATGCTTTTTCATTACCACGACCAACGGATTTGTTTAGTTTGTTTTTGTTTAGCTGCCTTTTTTCATAGTTATAACGGACAGAAGTGGTCACTTTTCTGGGGAAGAACTTCTTCAGTGTCAACGGTTTTTCCATCACAAATGTCTTTATAATGGAGGAAAATGCTTATTGTGTTTCAGCTTTTTCCGTTTATTGTTTGTTTTAACCGCTAAATATTCGTAGATAAATATTTGCCGGCGCCACCTGAGTCTATTCTATGTAACGTTAGATTTTGTACAAAACGTAAAGTCAAGTTCTCGGGCACTTTAATGAATACATCAGGTGGTAACTAGCTAGCACTAACCGTGTCGAAGTTGTAAAGGATGGCTGGCGTGGTACGCACCCTGAGCCGGTGTCTGTTGCCCGCTGAGGCCGCTCACGACGACAGGAGTACCGGGAAAGAACGAGCCCGCGAGCGCGATGTGAACCCGGAGCGCGAGGCGAAGCGGCGCAGTCGCGAGATAGATGCCATGATCGCACGCGAGAGGCGCTCGGTGCGGCGTCTGGTGAAGATCCTGCTGCTAGGCGCCGGAGAAAGCGGCAAATCCACATTCCTCAAACAAATGAGGATCATCCACGGAAAAGAGTTTAACCAGAAAGCGCTACTCGACTTCAGGGACACGATCTTTGAGAATGTCATCAAGGTAACGGTCTCATGACAGTTTGCTTGAGTTTTTATTGTTTCTGACATCATATTGATTGTCTGTTTTGTTTGTCAATAATTTTGTGGATTTGCTGTCTTTAAAATGTGTTAAGTCATACACTAAATGGGATGATCAATGATATTGTTCATTCATAAACAACTTGAATTAACTTTAAAAGCGGACTTGACTAGATAGATAAAATATTAATTAGTGATAGATAGATAGATAGATAGATATGATAGATAGATAGATAGATAGATAGATAGATAGATAGATAGATAGATAGGTTGATTTAAATGTTACTGATATAAATTTCTTTTTAGTTTATAAATAAGTGTTGTCAAATCGATTAATTGCGATTAATCACATCTAACAGAATTTGTTTATATAAAGTGTATATGTTATTTATATATCTGTATAACATATATACTACATGTTTAATATATATAGTCTACACATATATTATATAAACAAACTATTATGCTGGATGTGAGTAATCCCGATTAATTGATTTGACAGTGCTAATATAGGCTACATGAAAAAAAAAACATTTAGTTTTGTAAATTATTTAATCAATATTTATAATTTACTTAAACTTGAATTTACAGTGGACATGGCTAGATCAATAGTCATAATTATTTATTATTCAAGTTAGTAATATATATATTTAATTAAATGCAACTACTGAATCAATAATCTTAATAAAATAGGCCTAATACTGTTTTATAGCATCACAATTCAAAGCATTTTAAAATGATGTGCCAGATTATTTATTTATTGTAAGGTTATAAGGACAAGTTTCTTTTCCAATCTTGCCTGTTTTCTGGTGAGACAGGCTCTTTTGTCACAAGGAAGCTAAACATGCTTCTCACAAATGAGAAACACAAATAAATGCAATTTTGCATTCAGCATAATTAATACTTCCTCAATATCTGTGCGTCAGTCATCAGCAAGCGCTCACATGAACTCCCATCACATGTGCACAATCCTTCTTATGCTGTCAAACATGCAGAGTTGATCAAACCAATTCTTTCTTCATGTAGGCTTATATCAGATCAGACTAAATCTAGATGTCCAGATCAGTTTAATTAGACTAAGGTGTTTGGACACCCATGGCCATGTGAATTTTTTTTATTATGTATCTGACTAATAAATTTTGCTGTTAGTCATGTGATGGTTGTTTTAGGTGTCTGCTCTACCGCAAAGCAAAATCCATGGGGATCATTCTTGGGTCATTTCCCTATAAGCACGTCTATTTAAGATGCCTGTGTTTAATGACAGTGGTTTGACTCACAGATCAGAGTTAACGGGAAAAGAGTGAAAATGCGTCCCAGAATGTGTGTGTGAGAAGATATGGGCCTGGGGCTTGTTGTTGGAGTTGGCGAGGATCATGAGGAACAATGTTTGGCCTGATCTGGTAGAAGCAACTTTTTAATATACATTTTTTTTACAAACCAGTAATCAAAAATCAGAAACTTAACATTTACAGGCTGGCAAATGTTCTCCAGAATTACAAGACTAAGTTTAGCTGACCTTAAAATTAAGCAGTACATTGAGTCACTTTGTTTTGTCTAGGTTCATCCCTCACTCTGCTGTGAACAGAGAGACTGTGTCTGACTTATCATTGTGATCTGCTCATGTGCTTTCTGAGCTCACGTGTCTTTGGATGTCTCAATATGTCTTGATAAATAAGACTTCTGTTATTTTCCCCTATCTGTGTACTTTCTGCTCTTGTGCCTTCCTCTCTTAATCTCTTACTTGGTTTCGCATTAGGTTTGGGAAGTTTACTGATGTGATCATAGTAAAGACTTTCAGATGAGCTGCTGCTGATAGAAGAAGACATGCTCTCCATGTTACAATAGAGATAAAGAAGAGCTAACACTCTTTCATGTTGTTCAATACGTCAATGTGCTTTGACGAAGTCAGAATTTTTCTGTGGCGTTTATTTATAACAGAGCATGTCCTTTGTTCAAAAAAATCAGTGTATTGTGCATTGTCTGGTCATTGTCGTCTTTTTTTTTTGCTTTGATTTTATGTTAGATGAGCTGAAATTATGTCGTGATGCTCATTCTTACCTTATCTACTAATTTATTAATTATACATAAAAAATGCTGTTTATAGGCCTACAACATGCAGAAAGATGTAGTAATGCAAAACAGGAAATGATATCATAATGAGGAGGACCCCATGCAGACCTTCATTACTGTATGTTGAGGTCAGTAAGTCACAATATCAAACCGTTTTACCTTTTTAACAAGGTCGGGTTAGTCCAGGTTGTAAAATGTCATGTGGTGCAACTCCCCAAAACGCAATGATAAATTATGAATTAATAATTCATGATATTGTAAAAAAGAAAACACCCTTTACCTTAAAAAAAGTTTGTAAATTATTTTATTAATGCAACATTAATCATCACTGTTGTATTGCATCAAAACATCTTAAAATTGATGTTGAGTCAGATTAAGTTATTCTAAGGTTACCAAAGCCAAGTTTACTTACCCAAACCTGCTTGTTTCCTGCCGCCACATGCATTTTTGTCACAAGTAAAGCAAACATGGTCCAGACAAATGAGAAACACAAATAAATGGCATATTTTGAAAGTAAACATTTAAGATTTGTACACTTACATGCATTCAAGGTTTAAAGAAAAGTTAGTCATGGCTACACCACATGACATTTTTAGAGTCATTAAATTTTAGTTTTTTAAAAATGCCATAAAGTTTTTCAAACCAAATTCAATACGAAGTGCTTTTCTGCTCTACTGAACACAAATATGTCTGTATTCTGCCAAACTATGGTAATCATTTATTAAGTGGGAAACTGAAATGATAAATATTCCTATCCTTGGTCTTGTTATCTTACCCACAGTTTGGCCAAAAGCAGGGCTGCCAGATCAGAGGTTTGGCTCAGTGGAAGAGTTCTGCTTTATATGGAAAAGGATATGTTTCTCACAACGTCAGTGCAGAATTCCACATGTTCAATCTCCATGATTCTTGTCCACCAAAAACTGTCAGGCATCACATCATGCATCCTTCCCAAAGCCAGTGAAATGTTCTTATGTAAGCTTTTGTTTAGATTCCAGGAGAATATGTCGTACAATGACACGACTGAGACAGAGCTCAAAGATTGACTTTGTTCGACTGGGACTGATTGCGATCAGATCCTCTTCTAACCCCACAGAGGACCTGGGGAGCAAAACTGCAGAACTGAGCTTTCTTTGTGCAGATGATGTCATCAGTTTATTTTTAATAAGACCCCTTCACCACAAAGTAACTAGTAGTTCTGATCTTTTTAATTAGCTTCAGAGACAAATGTTAAGGTCTATGTTTTAGAGCATCTATTTGTATATGAGAACTCGAAGTGAGTTTTGACTAGTCGCACTAAACGGCCTAAAAAGTGTATGTGTTGGCACTGATTACATGGTCCACTCACTGCCCTTTCAGCCAAGTGAAAAGAGCAAATGGGCATGAAGAATGTGCCTAATGTTTTGTGTTTATAAATGGTTTACCATGGATTCGTGTCACCAGTCACCACACTTGGTTTCATTAACTCTAGGCCTACTGTAGATGTCAAAAAGCTTTATGAAACACCTTGTGTAGATTTGGGCTCAGATTATCAGGGTCTAGGAAGAATTTATTCTTAGGCCTATTTACACTAAAGACTCTTTAACACCAAAAACAGTAATGATAACTATATTAGCGTTCACACCAACGGACAGTGACAATATTATAAACCTGCCACAGCTATGGCACTCTAAATGCACTAACTCTCTAAAGTCAGGTGGCAGTCAAGGTTTTTATCATTCATCAGCTCAGCTGGAAAAAATCTTTCCATTAGTGATTCCAACAATATCATTACTCTGTGTCGTTAACCTTATAGTTGTAGTGTGGACTTTCTACTCATAAAATTTGAATAGAATAAAAAACTGCTTTTATTCAAGTCAAAATATTTTTTGGCTGAATCAAGGTTACAGCAACAAAAACCCTTTAAAATTTAATATGCCCTTGTGGTGCAGTTTTAGCCGTTTCCCCTACAAAGTGTATTTTGATGACATGTATATTTGCTAAAAGTAATTATTTTTTAGATTACTCTAGCATAGAGATGACACAGTTTGACTAAAAGCCTAAAACGTTTTATTTTATTGATTTTCTAATGGTTAGTCAAAAATATTTGGTAAGGTTTTTTTTAATTCAAAGGTTTTGTGAACAATTCATGCAGCTTTCTTTTTTAAATAAAATTGTTTGGGAATTTCATTTAATTTAGGTCTAAAACAGTTGCCCATTACTGGGGCAAAACGTTTTTTTGTAGAAGTGGCCAGTAAAAGTAAAGCACGTGATAATACGTTATTTCACAGCCCAAAAGATGTGTGAATTGGATGCCGAGCTGGACTGGAGACCTTGTTTGCTAGCGATGAAGTCAAGGTCAGATTGGAATAGCTCCACAATGGTGGTCTCTATGGGCTCTTGGTATCGCACAGTCCACACAGCCAAAGGAAATGCCTCTCCTCAGTGCAGACAGCGAATGCCGCAAACAATGGCGATTTAGTCGTGCCATCATCTCCCCTCTGACCATTTGTCATCACCCTGTTGTTCAGCCCATCCCTCTGTAGGCTTTAGGATGATGACAGTGTCGGTTATGTTTGTTTCACTGATACCAATTTGGAGGAACCCCAGTCCAGACTTTTCCTCAGGGGTGGAAAAAAACATGAACACACAATTAGAGAGGTTAACAGTTGCGTGACCAAATCTCAGCCTACGTGCTGATCAAATTATTGGTTATTTTAAAGATAACATTATCTTCATTTCAGACACTTTACAGTGGCAAAAGTCCAGGACATAGTCCTCTCAACTCCTTCCAGATCCTTCTATTAATGCCTTTTGGGTATTACGGCACCATTTGCCTGTAGAGGTGATCAGGAAAGAATATAAAATGTTTTTACAATGGGCTCTATGCACGGCGGTATTTCCGGTGAAGGGTTAAGGATGCTCAATAACTTCCGCCGATCGTAGAGTCCAGTGCAATACCAAGAATTTATATTGAATTTTATACTCCATGGTTATACTAAAGAAACGTTAGTCACAAAAACAGACAAAACAGACACCCCTCGTTGTGTTTATGCTTCTTTTTAAAATTATATTAAATAAACATAACTATACATAAAATTACATCTAACATATGAAAGTTTCGTTTCAAAGACGGGAGGACAGTACATTTTGAAGACTCTGCCATAATCCTGTTTTCCTCCGCTTTAATCTCCCCAACCGGAAACGGATGAGCATCCTTGCGTCAAATGCGGAACTTATGCGTGCATATAGCCTATCAGTGAAAGACAACCTTGTAAGTTAAAATCAAATTTAAAATAAATCCTTTATTATCGTCCCAGGGCATATCATACATGATTTGTCAGTGCACATTATTGGAAAAAAAGGGGGTAGCACTTTACTAAGGTCTAATTTTGTTAACATTAGTTATTGCATTGATTAACAACGAGCAGTATTTTTTTTTACAGCATTTATTAACCTTTGTTAATGTTATGTAGTAAAAATGCTGTTGTTTCATGTTAGTTGACAGTGCATTTATACCTTTGATCTAAATTTAAATAAGATTAATTAATGCTGCTGAAGTATTATTTTTATGTAAGTGATGTAGTTATGTGATCCAATCCAAAACTCCAAAACTAGATGGATAAAATCAAATCAAATCCCATGATCCCATACTATTTCCCACTGAATGTCATTTGATTTACAAATATGCATTACAAAAGCTAAATGTGTTGAGTAGAGTCTTTAATGTCCATATAAATTATTTGATACACCACAGTCAGTCTTTCCTTTCCTGCCTTGTTGTTGTTAACCCACTTTGAGTAGGTTGTGTAATTTATGTCTGGGAATTTATTACTTCCTAGATCAGTAGCTAGCTATCTATTCATTACTGTGTTAACTCTTTGTGAGAGTGATTTAAAGTCTGACCTGAGACTGACATGACGTGTCGGGACATGATAAGATCTCACCTCTGTTTGGCCCCTCGTACCCCTCACTTATCATTTGATCCTCAAGAGTCAATTTCCCTATTGCTAAGGTCTCTTGTGCAATGGGACACCACTGGCATTGAAGCATTTCCTCTGTTTACTACATCCTTGAGAAAATAGTTGCGGTATTCAGTAACTGCTTTTTTGCTCCATCATCCCAAGGGGAGCGCGTACGCAGGAGCAAATTATCAATAAGTTGTGCCACACCGAAAGATTTGAATTCATGCGTCCTGTTTGCAAGAAGTTTGTGGGGGAGGATACAGGAAGTAGCTGAAGGGTGACACAGGGAGCAAGCATATATCAAGCCCATCTTCCTGTGTGATAAATCTGAGAGTTCCTCTGTGACTAGAGTCTTGGGAGGCTCCCTCACAGGCGGCTTGTTTATGGCTAAAGAGTTGTTGCTGATTTAGCTGTGGTTGCTCACCGGTGGGGAACCCATGAGCGGCTGCCTGGATTGCTCCCCACATCTGCTTACGCTGCAAAATCACAGCGCTGCCATTACCACCACTGGAGTAATTACTACGCCTGACACGCAGGGCCCGTCTAATGCGTGTCAGATGAGGGCTGATGGTTGGGATTCACTGTCAGCTGTGTTTCTCCACTGAAACCAATATCCCTGAATTTCATTTTCACGCTTTGTTGACTGAAGATTCAGGAAATCCCCTCCTTTTTCAACAAACAACATGGATTGTCTGTTTTAGACATGGAAAAGTCTGTGGCTTTTTGTCGAAGACTTAAAAAACAAGTCGCTTCGAAAGATGCCATTCAAAACAAACGCTAAGGGCTTGTTTTCAGGAGGCATTCAAGAAACGCTAGGAGACACACTCACGGCGAGGTGAGGTTTTGGTGGTTTTCAGAGATATTTTTGGGACTTTGCCACATCTCAGGAAGAGATTGGAAGCCCTGCAGCTGACCTCTCCGCTGTGATAAAGCCGCCTCACCGCTCTCTCTCTCCTCTTGCCCTGACTGTGTCAACGGATCAAGCCAATGAGGGCAGGAAGATACGTCTACGCTTCCCAGATAGTGTTGGCCAGAAGTGGGTGAAAGGTCAGAGATGGTTGGAAAGGTTTTGGGGGCTGCCTCTTGGAGACAAATAAAGGCAAAAGTGTGAGTGAGTTTGGCCGCTAGGAAAGTACCCTGACAACCCTGGACCAAAGCACACTATTAAGATCATTAAGCCTAGCCAGCAGGGAGGCCTTAAGCATGAACAACTGTTTACATTTGTGAACTGTTTGATGGCTTGGGAAATCTTGGGATTTGGGAGGTGGGGGAATCTGATGGATTTGATGGAGTCAGCCAGACTAACAGGACTGTACCACATTCATTTCCTGTCGCTGTCCTGCTGTTTTATTAGTTTTGCAATGCTTGCGTCTCGTGTTGATATGCAGATCACTTGGACATGTGGACAGACTAAGAGTCTCTGTTGCGTTTACACCCAACCCAATGACCTGTCCTGCTGGAATGGCATTTAACGGACTTGTCCGGGTCACAGGTTCAAATCCCATAAAGCACCTGTGCCTGAGGGGCCATTTATCTTCTTTGGAGGCAAAACCTGGCTGGGCGCTCTAATTACTGTAGCATACATTTGCCCAGGGTACTTTTGAGTGCTAGTGTCGATGATTCATACGTGGCCCGTAGAGCAGAAAGAGAGGCCTAGGACCCCCTTCTGGGACCCTGAACATAAGGATGTTATTCCAGTGAAACAAAAGGAGGGTGAAATGTGCTGCAAAGCAGGATTTTGCCTCGGTTGATAGTACTGCAGTTATTATTGTGAAAAGTCAATGGCCTTATGTTACATTTACAAAGCGTCTCATGATATTTCTGCTCGTCCACAGAGCCCAACCCTCCTGGTTACTGCCAGAGTCTCAGTTCAGGGTTTTGTGTATTCAGTGTTATGCTTGGAAGTGAGGAGGCTCATTGCGGAAGTTTAGTTTCAGTGCATTAGCTGTCCTTAACAGGGCTTTCTGGAGATGTTTTCGTTTTTGGCTTCAGAGTTGAGTGTTTCAGGCATAGACACAAATCTTGTGTTTTGGAAATACATGTCATGACTGAACAGCAGCAATCTTCGCCCAAATACAGTTTAAACACCCTTCAGATTTGTCACTGTTTAAACTAACAGTGGTGCGTATTTAAAGGGACCATATTATTGACTTTATTTTATTTGACATCTTTTTTTTAATTTTCTTTTTTTTTAATCCTGAGGTACAAAATATAATGCTTGGCAAAACTGTTTCTTGAACCAACAGTAGTAGTTTTACTAAATGACACTTTTGTTTACAATAAAAGCCTGTCCACACCAACATAAATGTCCGGCACAAAAATTCTGTATGATTGTCGCATGCGATTTGTCTGTTCAGGCCAATATAGGTAAAATGCCTCTAATATGATTGGCTAAACTCATATTGGTGTAGTTAAAGGATTAGTTCACTTTTAAAAAAAACTTTTGCTGATAATTTACTTACCCCCATGTCATCCAAGATGTCCATGTCTTTCTTTCTTCAGTCGAAAAGAAATTAAGGTTTTTGATGAAAACATTCTAGGATTTTTCTCCATATAATGTAATACACTGGGTGCCAAACGGTTCAAGGTCCAAATGACAGTTTCAGTGCAGCTTCAAAAGGCTTTAAACGACACCAGACGATGCATAAGGGTCTTATCTAGCGAAACGATCAGTCATTTCTAAAATAAATAAAAAACTTTAAGTTTTATGTCTTCTCTGTTCCGTGATGCGCGGTCGTTACTCTCCTGTTCGAACTCGTTCATCAAAATGAACGAATCTTTTTTCGAGTCATTTCGTTCATTCAACAAACAAAATGACTCGAAAAAAGACTTGTTCATTTAGAATTTTCAAAAATTCAATTCATTTTGAATTTTGAATTTATTTTAGAAATGACCGATCGTTTCGCAAGATAAGACCCTTATGCATCGTCTGGTGTCGTTTAAAGCCATTTGAAGCTGCACTAAAACTGTTATTTGGACCTTGAACCGTTTGGCTACCAGTAAAGAACATTATATGCAGAAAAATCCTGGAATGTTTTCATCAAAAACCTTAATTTTTTTTCGATGAAGAAAGAAAGACATGGACATCTTGAAAGACATGGGGGTGAGTAAATTATCAGCAAAAGTTTTTTTTAAAGTGAACTAATCCTTTAACAGAGGCAGGATTTTAGCATGTTTAAAGTGTGCTGTAGGTAACGTGAAGACATTGCTCATATCTTTATTTTGTCTCCAGAAGAATTGCTATCCAGCTTCCTGCTTCCAGCTCCAGAGGACACACCCTGCTGTTGTTATGCACCCTTGACATAAAAACATGGTATTCATCTCTCGCTCCTTCTCTTTGTCTTTGTCTTTTTTTTTCAAAGGGGATGCGGGTACTGGTGGATGCCCGAGACAAACTTGGCGTTTCCTGGCAGAACTCAGAGAACGAGAAGCATGGCATGTTTGTGATGTCCTTTGAGAACAAAGCAGGCATGCCCGTCGAACCCTGTACCTTTCAGCTATACGCCCCAGCCCTGCAGGCGCTCTGGAATGACAGTGGCATCCAGGAAGCCTACGGCCGACGGAGTGAGTTTCAGCTGGTGAGTGTAATCATAATACATTTCCTGACAACCTGTGCCATCTGGATACTCTTACACTTTACATGAAGAGACACACGGTTCTTTGGGTAGTTGCCGACGAGTGTTCTCATAAAACAACTGATGTATTATTTACCTGTATTCACCTTGGTTAAGTGCATTGCTCAAGGGCACAGTGGTGATTGCTCATGGATAGCCTGCTATAGTGAAGCTTCAATCTGACTAACCTTTGAAATATAGTGATATTATTTAGCTAAATTATGACAGTGCACCCATTTATAAATTAAAAGATTTCTATTTCAAATAAATGCTGTTTTTTTTACTTTCTATTCATGAAAGTATCCTGAAAATATGTATCATGGTTTCCACAAAAATAATAAGCGGCACAAATATTTTCAACATTGATAATTGAGCAGTAAACCAGCATTTTAGAATGATTTCTAAAGGATCATGTGAGTAATAATGCTGAAAATCCAGCTTTTCCATCACAAGAATGAATTCCATTTTAAATGTATTCAAATAAAAAACCTGTTATTTTCAATTGTAATTATATTTCATATTACTGTTCATATATTATTTAATATAATCAATCAAATAAATCACAAGAGATTTCTTTTCAAAACATTAAAAAATCTTACCAACCCCAAACTTTCGTACAGTGGTGTATATTCATATAAAAATAAATAAATATGTTATCTTAAATAATATACTTCCTGACTATTCAATACATTGTTCTTGTATGTGTGTTCCATGGGAATCAAAACCACAAGCTCTACCATTTAATAGTCTAGAAGTTACGGGAAATACAGTAATATTTCAGTGTCATTTAGATGTAAATCGTTGGCCTAGCTATTAAAGCTAGACACTGGGAGACCTTAATTAAACCTGCTGAGTGCAGAAAAGCAGAGGAAGCTTGACTTATTTATGTGCATTTCATCGTAGCGTGTACGTTGGGCACAGGACTTTAATGAGTTCAGAAGCTGTGCACAGGAGTCTCTCAAACTTTAATCGCTCTGACTGCGCACTGGAGCGATGCGATTCACATGTACGTCTCTGTCACAGCACCTCTGGATCTTTATGAATTTTTAAACTTTGTTGAGAGTCCTGAAGATCTAGGTCAGTGGTGCAGGACAGGATAGACTGAGGAAACCTATGAGGAAATGGCACAAATTTCCCTTCATGCATGAGATGGCTTGACTTCTCACAGCTCACGTTTTTCATAAAATCTACCTTTTCTCTGAAATTAGTAGCATAAAGTGTCTGAAGCATCTCATTGATTATTTTGATGAAGTGGCTCCTGATCTTTTGCTATGATCATACTCATTTCAAAGGCTGAGAACAGAGGCTGTAATCTGCTAAACCAGATTTCTGTCTTTAGCTCTGATGTGATGAGCTCATCTGTTGGCAGAGCTTTGCCATCAAAAAATACTTTTTACTTGAAATAATCTTCGTATAAAAGTTTAAAAAGTTTAGATATTTAAAGCAACACCATGGAACTTTTCCACTTCGGTCGCCCTACTGGTTGGAAACGAAATTGTCCATTACCGCTGTAAATAAATAATTTAGTCTACCGTCGCACGCACGCTCGCTGTTTATCCAGCACCGGCTTGAATGATGTCCACAGACAAGGTAAAGTATGTTACATGATTTCATGAAAGGATGATGTATTGCAACATCTGAAACGAAGAAAAACGAAATAATGACTATTGTAGCGCTTGACGTAAAGCAGTCGAATTTTGTAGTTCTTTTTGTGGTCGGGTTCCTACCCGAACCCCGAAGTTACATAGTGCCAGTAAAAGCGACACAGACCCCTTCAGGCTATGGCAGAAGTGCCTTTCACCCTGTTACGACTTGATGAACCACTGATAAGATTTTGGAAACATTATTGTAAAGTAAAAAATGGTACATAGTGTTGCTTTAATATATTACTCAAGTTAGACAATTTATTGTGTATTCAAAATTTGATATCCTTCCCAATTAAAGTCACAGTGATTTTGTCAATTTAATTGTGACTAGAACAATGTTGATATCTATAATGCTGATATAGTCTATAATAAATTTTAATGATTATAGTCGATAATATTTATACAAAATGCTGCAATTATTAATTATTATTAAAATATTAACTAAAAAAAAACATAACATATAATTTTGAACTGTTGACGCCCAGAATGACAATTTATACTATAGTATGCTAATATGGATTAGAAGTAAAGAAAATTATATAGTATATAACGTTTTATGGGAGCAGAGGAAGAAGAGTGTTGTTTTTTTACCATTTATTTCATTGAATAAAGTTAACAGATCTCAAGTGATGTCTGTTGTCTTTTTCCCATTGTGAGAACAGACTAAAAAGAAAGGCCAAGAACTGACAACACAGCACTTTAAATTAATGAAAGATAAAATAGACCTTGACTGAGAATTTGAAACCCAGTCCATTCAACATCTAGCTGGGTAAGTTTTGAAAGTCTTTTAAAAGCTTTTTAAAGTCATTATTTGCATATGTTTGCCTTAACGAAACATGTGTGACGACTGTGGAGTTTGACCCAGCTGTTTTTCCAATTCGGTCCGTGACATGAGTCTTTTGACCCTATAAGGGTTACGTTGAACTGGCTGACTGGGCCAAAGGTTTGGTGCCCCTGCCTCCCTCAGTCTCTTTTGTTCTCTATGTACTGTGAAGGCCTGTTTGTTTGTGAGTTCATTCAGAATCCTGTGAGTGGGAGGACATTACAGGGCTCAGCCTGTCCGACTGAGCAACTCCTGTTCCCTTTTGACCAGAGACCAAGCATTAACCCTATCCTACAAGTTTTAGTTTCTGCCCCCAAACAAAAGTGCGCCTGTGGGAATGGTGCTCTTTTTTCCCTTTACAGAAAGTCTCTTTTCTACCAGTCCTATGAAACATTGAGTAGAGGACAAAATTTGAGACCAGAAACTCTCTCTCTGGATCCTACAAACAACTCTCCAAACAGTGCACAGGGTGTAGTATGCTGCAAAATAGACTGAATCTGAATTACACCATGTAGATTCTGGACTTTGAACATTTAATACCAAAGACATGTTATGATAGGAAATTAAGAATATTTCAGTAATTTAAGTAAATTTGGGACTTTGATCAGATGTTTCGGTCAGATGTTCTTTGGATCACCTCAAATCATGCTGGAGAACATGATCATCAGATTTGACATACTTGTGGAGTTCATGCATCTCTTTGTGAGAATCTTGGCCCGGATCTCACCAGTCTCTACTCAGGACCTTTAGCTCTTGGGAGGATTGTGGTGGTGCGAGGGCGGTCCTTCATCCCTCGGTTGTAGCCTATTAGAGGATCTCTTTGGGGGAAAAGTATTGGCATTGACTATGAGAAACAAGCATAAGACTTTTTGTCAGTATGCAACCCTAAATTAATGTCAGAATTCCATAAGACCATTGGATGTGAGGGATTGTATTGACTTGGCTGAATGGACCTTGATAAATTTGTGTGATTTGAATTTAATGGTTGAGTGAAGGGATTTGTGCTGAGATGTAATTTCCTTCTACTAGCATTTATATGAGGAAAATTTGAAAGGAAAACTTGCTTTAATGTGTGTGAGACTTGCACATTAACATACAAAAAACAAAGAAAACGGATTGTATCCATTGTCAGTAAGGCTGCCAAAATCCCAAGACTCGCCATTAGCTGGAAGGCGGCTCTGGTCATACTGTGATTGAACACAAACGTTGTTTGCTTGAAGGCTGCGGAGAGTTCATGGACAGGAAGTCTGTATTGCTGCTTTGTTGAAGGCTGATGCCGCTGCCCGTCCAAGAAACCACACTAGATCTCACGGCCCAGACCAGCAGATCTGTATGAGCAATGCAGCTTCACAGCTGTTGAGTCAGAGCCATCATAAATTCCTTCCTGGCAAACTCACCATAATCTTCACATACACACAAAAAAGGGTGGGTCGCTTGTATATCAGGTAAAGTGAGACTCTGTTGAAAAATCTTCATAAAACTTCCTGAATATTTTTACGATTTATAGGAAAGCTTAATTCATTTTAAATGAAGGTATTTGGTTTGAGACCGAAAACAAAAATTGAGTAATCACAATATTACTAGTATTGGCAGAGGCTGTGCATCCACAACTGAGTGATTTTCCCAGAGATCGTGGTTTGTATTTTGGATAATATTTCTTCTCAATATAAACAGAAAAAAGGACATTATATTTTGCATAAAGAAAATAGATCCATTAAAGGGATAGTTTACCCAAAAATTAAATTTACCCCTTGATTTACTCACCCTCAAGCCATGCTAGGAGTATATGACATTCTTCATTCAGACGAATACAATCGGAGTTATATTAAAAAAAATGTCCCGGCTCTTCCCAGATTTATAATGGCAGTGAATGGCCATCTGTCGGAAGTTAGTTATTTTAGTTGATAGTTATAAATATTAATATTTTTCTAACACAAACGCATCACTTTGCTTCAGATTAACCCCCAGAGCTGTGTGGGAGCGTTTATCATGGATGGATGCACTTTATTGGGCTTCAAATTTTGGGTTCTCGCTCACTGCCATTTTATTAGCCAGGACATTTTTTAATATAACTCCGATTGTATTCATTTTTGGGTGAACTATCCCTTTAAGACTTATTTGCATTGTGACATTATTTTCATTACAGAACAACTACACAATGAATTATTATTTTTTTTAAAGTAATTATTTTGAGTTGGATATGAAATCCAGTTTCTTTAACAAAAATCTTGTTATTGCGATTTTATATTTATTTATATATGTAAAATAAAGTCGCACTTGCAATATAAGTTTATATTCTGAGATCTCTATAGTATAAATATACATAATATACAAATCTTTTTTTACAGGCTTACATAGAAATATAACCTAGATATGTTCTTGGCATGGTATGATCATCTTATATTCTGTTGTTGTTTACCCTAAGGACATGAAGGAGACATTTCATTTATCTTTTTTTTTTTTGCCCCGTGATCTGATGAATGGATTCCAATACATTTTGTAGCACATATGTGAGAGCTTTGTCAGAGGACAAGATCTATGTTTCCTTAATGTCAGTTTCTTAAGTCAAGGCCCAGCCATATTTCATCCATGAAAAGCCACCTCAACCACGAAGGGAAGCTCGCTGTGATTTCGCCAGCGAACGAATCTGCAGAAGGAGTAATGATGTCAATTTGTGCAAGAGATGGAGGGCTGAGTCATTTACACAGAGAACCTTCCCAAAGAACAGTGGGAGCTTCAGCACATATAACCACACAGAACATTGTTATATACCATTCTACTAGTGAGCTTGTTATCTCATGTACACAAAGAGCAGAAATGAAGACATTTTTCAGGTTTCACACATCCGCCCCGCATAAGAACATTTCAGGTCGAGCCCCGAGAAAGATATCCCTGCCGCTGCCCAAGAGCTGGGCGGCATTCAACATTCCTCAGGGAGATTGATGTTGCTGGGAAGTGTCTTAAATTCCTCACGGC
The DNA here is from genome assembly GCA_036326025.1 of Chrosomus eos. Lineage (NCBI taxonomy): Eukaryota > Metazoa > Chordata > Actinopteri > Cypriniformes > Leuciscidae > Chrosomus > Chrosomus eos. The sequence continues at coordinate 32,638,356 of CM070821.1, forward strand.
TGAAAATAAGATGGGTGCTGGTAAGCTTCCTGTTACCCAACTTTTTCTGTACGAGATGTTTTAATGAGATTCCTGGCAGCAGACTGAGCGACCGTGCTGTGCACATTGTTACCCAGAAACAACAATTTTAAGGATGATCTTTAGTAGTTTACGATGCCTCCTGGCGGTCTCGCCAGGTCTGGGCCTGCCTCGCTCTATTTTTCAGTTTCCACTCTGTAAATGTGGGGACCATTTGAATTGTTTGATGGTCTTAGAGGGCCAATCCAAAAATATAAAGTGAATCCATACAGAGGAAGGGTGTATTTGTTTACTGAGCGAGCTAGGAGCGATGGCTTATAGCAGAACATAAGCCGTCCTCAGAAGAGTTGGAGATAAGCAGAACAGCTCACATTCCTGAGCAGCTGCAGAGTAGATCTCCAGAGACCCCAATAACACACTCAGCCTAGACATCAGCACAACACAAACAAAAAGCATAACTAGAAGCCAATGCAGGGCTATTTCTGTCAAAAGCTAGTACTAGTACTTATATATGTTTAATTGTTTTTGTTTTTTTTCAGATTTGTTAAAGGAGGATTTACTCATTATGGCAAATACATTTACCCGTTAACACGTGCCGTTCCTTTTGATTAACATTTTGAAACCCATTTCATTTACTATTTTACCATTTACCATTTGAATTTTCATTTACTATTCCTTTAAATCCTTTTGAATCAGTACAGTTGTATGTTTCATGTAGATCTCATTGTGGATATCTTCCATTTTTGGCTTGTGACATCTCAATTTGTATCGGCACCTCTGAAGACTTTGCGCTTTCGTAAATCCTCTCTTCTTGTTGAATCAATCTGCCTTCTCCCTCCAGCGGATGTGGCTGCGATTACTGCTGAGCGTTTGTGGCTGCTGGAGCCGAGTATGCTTAGTCAATAGTTGCCTGGTTTTTACACACTCTGTAATTAAAGCAAATCCACCTAAGAGTGTGTGCAATAAGCAATAATATAAGTGCTGAGCTGTGGGAGAAGTTTTCTCGCTGAGTCCCACCACTCCTTTGGCTGCGGCCTGGGTAAATAATGCCTTATTGTTGCTCAGTTGACTCCCGGTCAACGGGTAACACTCTCCACCCCGGAACACAGCCAGACTTATTCACACAGCTGGGATATAGACACTGTACTGGGACATTCATAGCAGAGTCCGGTTTGAAATGTATGAATAAATGGAGGAAACGCAGACACAATGTCATTCATGGTTCATAGAGGGTTACGGTTAATTACTGCAGTTAATCGCTAGTGGCAAGATTGATGAAGGCATACTGACCAGATGTTTTGTGGGTTTTGGCCGAGAGATTTACTGAGATCATTTCCAGAAAACATTTTATTAATTCCTCAGGTTTTTTTATTTATTTACAGAGAGCAAGAAAAAGCACATAATGAGGGAGATGTAGACATTAGATAAATATCTTTGCTACTAAATGGCTTCATGACCTTATTGCTACTTTCAAACCTCAATTGTTTGTGTTCATCCACTGAATTGTTTTCACATAGCTAATCTATACAAATAGCTTTAAAGCAATTATAATACTTCCCCTCCGTTTAGGGCATCCGGAAACGAGATGAAAATAGACATGTAGGCTATATTGCACTATATTTGGATATCTGTTATGTAACACTTTTCCAAACACACACTGGATTTTTGGTGGAAATTTACAACAATGCATATTTGCATCTCATTTCCGTTCTTCTGAAAAATAAAATAGAGTTTTCTTGCAGATTAATGTTTTTCTTGCAGTAGGAATCTTACAAACGAAATGTGTGGGTACTATTTCACCCTCAAACCAAAGGAAAAAGGAAATGAATCCTATTTTTTTGCATTGTGACAATGTAAAAATTCTCATTTTATTATTTATAGTTTTATTATTTATTATTTGCATCACTTTATTTGTTATGAAATGTGTTCTTGATACGTTTTGTGAGATTCACCCAATCAGACTTTTATTTTCAGGCCCATAATTTCCTCTGCATCTTAGATGAAATGGCTTCACTTTAGGGTTTTTCTCCCCAGAAGAACTTTTTCATAGTTCCTATAACTATTGGCAGAAGTATCCGCTTTTTGGCATGTTTGCACCGCAGGAACTGGAATGATTTTAGTTATAGGAACGCCTTTTGGGGAACTAAATTAGCTCCAACTTCAGAGTAGTCTAACCCAGCACAATAAGAACTACCAGTGACATTTATTGGCCGTTCCCCAGACAGCAACAGTGTCGGCCCAGATCCGGGCCAAATCTAGTACATGTGGATTCCATGCGTACCAGATGTGTGCCTGATCTGAGCTGACACTTTGTTGCTGTCCGGGACGCATGCCATACGAAACACCTGTACGCGCCATTTTTAAAAAGCCATCGTGTAAACACGCAGCTTGCATATACTTACTCCACAAACTAACATTTAGCACATGAATATATAAAAAGATAATGTTAACGGCATTTACTTGCCGCATTTGTCTGCGCCGTTGTGTTATTTTTTCAACCTTGATGATGTTTAGCACTGCAAGTTGTCGTAGAAGATTTCGTCTCTTAGCCCTACTTTTTTTGCTCTATCATTCGCATAACTTATACGTCTATTGATTGCCGTGCTTTATGCCCCGATATACTCACAGCGAAGTACTTTTTCGTTCTTCACTTAGTGAGTAAAACGAAGTTATACGATATACTGTTACCGAACATCCAGACGCCACCCACACTGCTGAGAGCTATGGGTAGATGAATTTGTAAGTAGGTGCTGTGCGCTTTCCTCTCAATAACAAAATAAACACACAACAAAATTTAGAAAACAGCAAGCATTTTTTAATAAAGCATAAGAAAGGCATTGTGGATATGTTTGCACGAGCTCTGCAATTCGGCACTCTAGTAAAGTTACGTCACATTTATTTATAGCACTCTATACGATGGATTGCTTAAAATCAAGCAAACAGTGTGAGTGACTTGTTTCATCAAAAGTACAACTTTTTCTACGTCAAACAAGGCGCTCTGCACACATCTACATTTTGTGTAATCGCCATGGACCAATGGTAGTACAAAAGTGTTTACCAGCCGTAGCTAACTATCCATAAAGTTAGCATTGGTAAGCTGTTTCGAACACCCAATTTTGGCCTGATTTTGTTCTAAATGACGTCACATCAATTCATTCTTCGATTTCACCTGAAGTACATCAGAGCCTTTGTGTCTCTTCAGAGTTCCTAAAGGCGGTGTGAATCCAACCAGGAAAATGTTCCCAGGGGAACTACAGTTCTCAGGGGGCCGAGATCAGCCTCTCTTATCTAAAATGACTTAAAAATAAGAAACACAGAGACAAAAACAGTTAATTTAGTCAAAAAACATAATTTCAAGACCTTGACCTGGAATCCAACATCTCAAACAGCACTAAAATCAATGTTCCCAGATTCCTATCATTCCTACATCCACTTTCTTCCCTCTTTTCTGGCCATCATGTCCTCGCAACATCACTATAACCCCTCATTTCTCAGGAGGCATAATAGAAGTGACAGCGTAGAAAGGCTTTTGACTCTGGGAGGTGTCACTGGTGCATTCAGGCATATTTCTTCAACTGCCCTGTCATCTGTCATGTGCTATCTGTAGACAGACTGTCAGGAGCGATAAATGCATACTCATTTTGGTCTGCTCCTCCAGTGTCCTATCTGTCTGTCTGCCCTATCTAGGCCATTATAGTACAACTTAGTCAAAGTACTCCACAGGCATTGCTGAGGTTTGATATGACCATGACAAACACTTTCATTGCCTTGACATTCCTAGGCTGGAGATTATAGACCTAAGTGGCATAATCAAGGTTATTTCACTGCTTATAATGGAAATGAAAGGTTTGTGCATGTGTCTGCAGGTGGTTTCCAGTCTAAACTCCCAATCATAAGTTTAAAATATCATAATGTGATAATTCCTTCAAAAAATCTTTCCACAATGATTCCTTTTTCTTTGGAATATTTTTTTTTTGTCTTTTAAAAAAAGATCTTTTATTCAAACGCTTAGACTTTTTTGGAAAAAAATCAGGATAGTAACAAACATTTGCATTTTTTATTATAATAATTATTTGGTTATGTCATAGAGGCTTTTAAGGGGATATTTTACCCTACAAAATTAAAATTCTGTCATAATTTACTCTAATTAGTAATTTAGTAATTTACTCAGAAATAGCTTTCTTTGTTCTGTGGAACGCTAAAGGAAACATTTTGAGGTGTGTACTGTAGATTTGAGGTAAGACTGGACATTTCTTCAAGTTTTTCAAGTTCATCTCACTGTCTAAGGGATTCGTTCACAACGTTTTTTAGTTTATAAGATTATCAGTGAATAACAACATATTTTTTTATCTGTTTCTCACACAATCCTATTGTATGACTTCAAAAGACTTGAAAAATAGCCATGTGGGTCACTTTTTTGTTGCTTTTATGGGGCCTTATCGAAGCTCCTGTTTTTTTATTCAATAAATGCAGCCTTAGAGAGCAAACATTAAAAAAAATTTTTAACTGGTGTGTACATTACACACACACACACACACACACACACACACACACACACACACACACACACAACACACACACACACACACACTTTAAATTCCAAAATCATAATTGCTTTCTGAAAGGTCCATTGGGAATGATGAGACATTGAACAAATTCATATTGCTCCATCTGCATGTTCAGTAAAGCTCAGGACATAATTTAATACCACTTTCATGTCCATGAGAAAAGTGTGAGGATTAGCATTAGATATTAAGTTTTGAGCCCCTGTGAAACAGATGGCGAGTGGGCTGTTCTTTTTGAAAACAGACCCACGGGGAGCACGGGAAAAACTGACTTTACAGGCAGTCGTGTCCTTGGATGTTTGGCTGTTGTTGAAAACATCATACACCCACACTGTTTTTCTTGACTTTTTTTTATTTTATCTCCCTCACTGTTTTTATTCCACCCGTCAGTGGTTTGTTTCCAGGCCTGTCTAGGGTCAGTCTCCCCGAGGGGCCGCCATTAGGCGAATGGATAAGATAGGAGCTGAACTGATTGAGGTGAGACACAGGAGAGAAAAGTGGGAAATGCCCACAGAGCCATAGAGTGCCGAAGGAGGAACAAACACAGCGGCACGGCTCTTAGTCTCACGCTTTTTACACATTCTCACATTACAGAGGACTTGACAGACTGTGTCTGCTGCTGAGGTCACATCCACAGTTCACTTAAAGGGATAGTTCACTTTGAAATTAATTTTTGATATGTTTTAGCTTACCTCCAGTGCATCCAAGATGTAGGTGTCTTTGTTTCCACAGTATCTTCAATTTTAATAATTTTAGGTAAAACCGTTGTTGTCTGTCAGTCATACAATGGAGGTGAAGGGGAACCACCTCAAAGAGCATTAAAAATTAAACATTACTTAATGAATCGTAAATGTAAGTACACATTGATGCCCTAAGACACGAAACGAGGGGTTTTTGTGAGAAAACGAACAGTATTTATATCTTTTTTACCTCGTGTAAGCATATCCACGTCCAACTGATCTGAGAGCAGGGCGCTTCGGTCTGCGCATGCGTACGGCGTTCGCCCCGGAAGGGCTCCCTCGCGCGTGTTTACGTCAAGAGAACGTCTATATGTTGGTATATAGAAATCGTCTTCCATTGCGATCCTGTATATCTAAATATGTTTAGATCTTAACAATGTAAGGTAAAACTTCCGAAATCTCTGCGTAAACAATGAGTGACGTAAACACGCGCGAGGGAGCCCTTCCGGGGCATTCCGGCGAACGCCGTATGCATGCGCAGACCGAAGCGCCCTGCTCTCAGATCAGTTGGACGTGGATATGCTTACACGAGGTAAAAAAGATATAAATACTGTTCGTTTTCTCACAAAAACCCCTCGTTTCGTGTCTTAGGGCATCAATGTGTACTTACATTTACGATTCATTAAGTAATGTTTAATTTTTAATGCTCTTTGAGGTGGTTCCCCTTCACCTCCATTGTATGACTGACAGACAACAACGGTTTTACCTAAAATTATCAAAATTGAAGATACTGTGGAAACAAAGACACCTACATCTTGGATGCACTGGAGGTAAGCTAAAACATATCAAAAATTAATTTCAAAGTGAACTATCCCTTTAAATTGAGCTGAGGAAATGATGACACCAGAGCTGCAACAACTAACCAATGAAATCAATACAAATCCATAATAAATGTTCTCTGTTGAATAGTTGGATGCTTGAGACTTGTCCCTATTGACTTCACTTTACAGTTGTGAAAACCACATTTCTATGGAAAAAATAGCAGAAAAACATGACCAACTTTATATTAAAGAAATCTTTTTTTCTCTAGTGCATAACTTAATTTATGTTAAGTTGTAAATTAAGTAATTATCTGACAAGTATGAAGCAATAATTTTGTCCTTTTGATTAAAATTGATTGTGTGACATTAGATGTAATGTTTAAAATAAATCTCTAATTATAAAATCGTGTAATTATATTTTTATAAGAACAGTGACTAGTGGCATTGTAGTAAATCATTCTTGACACTTACAGTATAAGCACAAGAAATGTCAGTGATAGCTCTGCTATTTTTGTATGTTTGATTTTGATTTTGTGAAAAACTGTCAGTGATTTAAATAGTAATATTTATATTTTAAAGGACAATAACACTATGTACAATACCCAGTGATTTGCACATTACTTGGAGGACAACATTGAGCAGGATATGGAATAACATGCTTTTTTAGTATTATTATGGAAAAAAGAAATGTATATATATATATATATATATATATAGATAGATAGATAGATAGATAGATAGATAGATAGATAGATAGATAGATAGATAGATAGATAGATAGATAGATAGATAGATAGATATTTTTTCTTCTTTTTTTTTTTTTTCTTAAAGTAACACCAAGTAACTTTTCCTCTTCGGTCGCCCTACTGGTTGGAAACGAAATTGTCCATTGCCGCTGTCGTAAATAATTTAGCCTACCGTCGCACGCACGCTCGCTGTTTATCCAGCACCGGCTTTAGAATGAACGATGTCCACAGACAAGGTAGAGTATGTTACATGATTTCATGAAAAGATGATGTATTGCGACATCAGAAACGAAGAAAAACTAAATAATGACTATTGTAGCGCTTGACGTAAAGCAGTCGAATTTTGTAGTTCTTTTTGTGCACGGGTTCCTACCCGAAACTCGAAGTTACATAGTGCCAGTAAAAGCGATACAGACCCCGTCAGGCTATGGCAGAAGTGCATTCCACCCTGTTACGACTTGATGAACCACTGATAAGATTTTGGAAACATTATTTTAAGGTAAACAATGTTACATAGTGTTGCTTTAAATCAAAGATGTAATTAATCAACAGTTTTTAGTTGTGGCCCTAGCTTACACCACATTATCTTGTGGTTCAACAGGACAGACGTCTCCTGTTCTTCTATTCCTGATTTGTACCAGAGCAATGCATTAGATTGACAGGGTGTGCAGATCTTCTGCTTGGAAGTGACATTTCTGTCATGGTATTTTTCAGCAGTAGTTGCCATCCACTCCCACTAATGTGAGATGTCAGAAACCTGTGAAAGACAGATTTCTCAGGTCAGGTCCATGTGTTTGGCATTTTGGCCATTTTCTGTATTGAGCGAGCAGCAATGTGTCACATAAAGATATATATTAGATGGGGCTCTGGAGGGTACGGAGCTCCTTCAGACGCATATGAACAGATCACTATAGACCCATCTATCACGGTTGTTCCACTGAACTTAATCCAGTGATTAAAGTTACATTTTAACTTAAGACAATTTATAAATGCCTTATGATACTGTCACTTTTTTATCAATTTAATGCATCCTCGTTGAATAAAGTCATGAATTTCTTACTAACCCTGAACTTTTGAACGGTAGTGTACATAAATAATCAGTTAAGTTACACAATTCTAGTCTTTTGTTTCTTGGAGCACAGCTCATGTTATTGCTAACATACCTCTGGTATATTGTATCCCTGACACTCATCCATTTTCCTTCTTCTGGTCTCCTCCAAACTCAAAAATCTTAATACGAGTCTATCCGCAAAGATAAAAGGCAAGGTGTACGGTTACAGCTAGATCAACAGTGTGGGAGCAGCCCGAGGTTCTGTGAAGTTCTGGAGGTGAAGGAGCTCCATGTGGGGGATTAATATGAGTTCTCTCCTCGCATCCAAACCAAACATGCAATCCCACTCCAAGGACCGGGAAATCAAACTCTGTTTGTTTTGCGTGAGGATTATTTACATAGTCTGATATTTACGGAGGCGAGGGCAGACATCGTCACTACAGAAGAGGGATTTTTTTCCTGACTGAAATGAACAGAAATGAATCTGGAAGTTTTGCTATGGTCTTGATATTCGGTAACCCTTTACAATAAGGTAATTCATAATTTGCTGAAAATATTTTTAAATGCTGAAATCTCATTTGCGTTACAGCCATACAGGTTTGGAATTACATGAGGACGAGCATTTTATTTTTATTTTAAACTTTTATTGTAAAGTATTCCTTTCAGCCAGCCAAACAATGTCTCTTGCGAAAAATAGGAACACACAGCTGTATTTCACTTTTCTAGGCACAATACGTTTCCTACAGAGAGAAAAATGAAAACATTTGGTGATATGTCTGTTCGCAGTCACTGTGGAACGGTTATCCACCAACAAAGCACAGCTGCTGGATCTGGCAGTTAGACATCACTTTAACAACAAAGTGTGAGGTGAAAAGAAGCCCTGATGAGCTCGCTGAAGCTCTAGGAAAGCATTCATCCCTTCAGCTTTGTTCATATAAGCTCTCTCCCAAGACGACTCTCATACCATTTGATTGAAACAGAGACTAAAGAAAGATTTATCAGGGCTAGTTTTATGTCATGTTCCTCTCAAAATTTTCAAAGATGTTTTCCTTCAAGGCATTTCCCTTAGTTTATTTGCGATTAGGGTCTGTATTTGAGTCGAGGGTCATGCGGGATGCCTTTTAATTGGATCTCATTTTTGCAGATCTGCTGTTTATTTGAAGAAGACTGGGGCAGAATTGTAGCGACTGAGATCACCACTGGGAAGGGAGGGGTTAAGACCCCTGAACATGGCCGTGCTCAATCATGCTTCCCCTTACTCACTGCACAAATACCCATGGGCACACTTTCCTACATTGTGCTAAAGTTGTGGCTGTGGCCTGCAAGGCCTCAGCGTAGATCTTTCCCACACTCTCAACAGGCCGTCATGTGTACGCTGAGCTCAGATCGAGGGAGGAGGGAGACCTCAAGCTTTATTGGCCAATGACCTGCAGCATATACTATTGTGCAGAGCAGGGACCAATCAGAGAGCTCAGATGAGGGTCAGTCGACAGCCCTGTGCTTTAGCTCTGCTCTACTGCACTGCATAGGGAAGAATTTATCAATAACATTTATATACATTTATATAATGGCACTTTCAAAGTTTTGTCAATAGCATTACATTACCATTATTATAGAAAAGTCATTTAGTTTTGTTAGTTTCATTCTGACTGTTTTTAAAGGTAACTAAACCCTGTCAAGCTGACTCCACCTCTGGCAATTTTGAAAAATGCTGGAAAAGTGGGCGGAGCCTAGCGGAGAATGAGGGCAGTTAAATACTCTATCCTGATCGTTTTCAATACTTTCAATTCCAGCTCCTGACTCACTACAGTGGTTTTGACGAAACAAGATGGTTTTTACACTGCCAAGGGCGTGGGAGCTCGTACCAAGAGCATGGTTAGCTGGAACTACCGCAAACATCCAATAGGAAAATTCAACTGCAGTAGCCACTGTTCAACCTGAAGAGGGCAGCACTCAGACGTTTTTACACCATATTATTGTAGAATTAAAACACTTTATACCCAAATGACAAAAAAGTTACTTGAATCAATGATCAGCACTAATAAAGCCCCAGTCTTACAGACCATTAACTAAAAAAAGTTGGTTTAGTGTTTAGTTACTCTTTAAGTGTTTATTTTTAGTTTTTTCACATATTTATTTTATATTAATATTATTTTTGGGCAGCCGAGATTAATGCATTAGCTAATGTAATTTAACAGTCTTAAACACTGTTTTTAGTGCAGTCTTGTGTTATTGATAACAAGGTTAATTTTCAGATAGGTTGTTAAGGTTTAAAATGGTATAATATCCTGTGTATCTAAAATTAAATGGATTCTGTGTCAGTTTAATTTTAGTTTTGGAGTCACAACTATATTTTAGTTCCCTTATTTCAATTATTTCAGATAACAAAAAATATTTTACGGACTGCTTTTGGACTTTTTTTTTCAGAAGTTATGTAAATAAAAAAAACATTGCTAACAATTTAGTAATAATATTTAAATGTATAAATACATTATTTAATACATTGCCCATCTAAAATAATATATTTAGACATAATTATTTATATATACTTTTTTAGTGGAGTAGGACACTACCGCCACAGGCGATATCAGATATCTATGTGATTTCCTTCCTGTGTTACATTAAGCCCTGATGATAGTGTGTCGTGTATTTGTGTGTGATGTTCAGGTATATCCTACGTTATGGGGACAAAATATCCCCACAAAGATGCCAATATTCAAAATCCTTGTCCTTGGGGGACATATTTTGGTCCCCATGAGGAAACAGCTTATAAATCATATTAAAGGTGCTCTAGAATGTAAAATTGAATTTATGTTGGCATAGTTAAATAACAAGAGTTCAGTACATGGACATGACATACAGTCTCAAACACCATTGTTTTCTCCTTCTTATTTAAACCTCGTTTTTGAAAAACACCCCTGAAAAATAGACAAATCTCCACATAACACCGACTGTGACGCAACAGTCGGGATCATTAATATGTACGCCTCCAAAAATTTGCATATGCCAGCCCATGTTCAATGCCAGGCGGAACTGTGCAGCTGAATCATCGAAACGATTGGGGATCATAGGGAAAATGACAGGTAAATGTTATGTTCCAGGCTGTGCAGGGGATGTGAGGACTTTTCAAAGAAAAAAGAAATGTCAACAGGCGTGGTTGATTGTTAGTTTGCTCTGCCCATTTCCCCACAGACTTATTTTCTAACCTGGGACAATATCAAGCTTCTCTCATTGAATAAATTATATACAGAAAGCGATCAAAGAACAATCTTTCCACACAGCGCGAGTTTATCTGGACACTTGCCAAACTCGTTATGATTCAATGACGCACGTTACACTGCACCACAAAGCTCTTACTGTATGTACATCATCGTGTTTGCATTGGTGAAGCATTAGAGAGAGTGCAGAAACTGCGTTGCAATGATAAGATTCAGTCTCGCGATCAACAGCCTGTCATCTGCTCAAAGCTCATCACGGCAACATTTTATGTGATGGCAATAGATTTAAATACTTTAAAAACTTCTCACGATTCTTTAATCTCGAAAGCTGTAATAGTAAAAACGTATAATAGTAAAAGTATTCGAGAGAGTTTCACATGTAATACGTAGCTATTTCATATGCAAGCATGTCAGCCAATCACAGCAGTGTCCGGTTACACTGAATCCCACAGCAGACACGCCCCTTCAAACAGGTGTTCAATCAGAGGCTAAAATCAGGCTAGGAAAAATGCCTTTTATTTCTAAATTATGACTATTTTTGATCTAAAAAAAATACTAACAATATAAGGGCAACCCAGAAAACATTATAAATAATAAAACAACCCCATTCTAGGGCACCTTTAAATTTGTTTTCTTTTTTGAAAATGTAAAAGTGCAGGAAGTTTACTGTGACGGGTATGTCTTGGGGAATTTACAGTTTGTACAGTATAAAAATCATTATGTCCATGGAAATCCCCATAAAACATGGAAACCCAACGTGCGCGTGCGTTTGTGTGTGCGTGGGTGGTGTGTGTGTGTGTGTGTGTGTGTGTGTGTGTGTGTGTGTGTGGGGTTTGGGGTGTTGGGTTCAGTTTGTTTTAGTAAGAGGGCCAGCGCTGTTCTACTAATCCCCTGTTTTCACACACAGCTGTTTCCTGTTGGGAACATGGGCCAGGCTAGGGGCCTTTGTGAGACACACACACAAACTAGAGGACACAATTTGCTTTTCCAGACAATGTTCACTGAAACGCCAAGGCCGCAGTGTCTGCCATCCAAAAGCCTGCGTGAAAACAACTTTGTCAGGAAATAATGCGCAACACAGCAATGTAGTTCATCTCTCTATTTCTTCATTCTAGGGAGTCCATTCCATTAAGACAGAACCTGTTTTTTGCTGGAAAAAGTCTCCAGATATTGGGCAATAAATGCAGTTATCAGTAGATTGTGGCTTATGAAGGCAACAGATATAATTGATTCTTGGAAGAAGAGACCAGACTGTGAACATACCGTACTGACTCTGATCACCCTGAGCTTCAGACATCTCATCAGTCAGCTTTATTTTATTTATGGATTGGGCTCTGACCTCTGGCCTGATTCTCCTGTAGTATAGGAGTGAAAGTCTGAGCTGAGTTCAATATAAAAAGCCTCCAGTCATTCTAGTGCCTGTTCATTTGTAATATGTGGAAATAATAGGATCCATTTATTACAGCCAACGTTCTGTAATGTAAACCACCCTTAATGTAACGCAGTCACAACTGTAAAATGTGTTAATGTGCACTTAACCAAATGTTGGTCCAGGGGAGCAGTACTTGAGAATGATTATTCATCTCCCTACAGCACTTAATGAAGTAACAGGAGATTATAGGAATTATGTGTAAAAGCTACGCTTTAGAGTTAACTGAAATTCTGCTGACGGGCACTGTGTGGTATGAGTGTCCCAAATAGTTCTCAGACAAAGATAGGAACATCCTGTTACTTTTAGACTTTCCATTCCTGAATTAGAACTGCTTTTGGGATCGTGTTGCCCTATTTGTTTTAATCAAATTGTAAAAAAAAAAAATATATATATATATATATATATATATATATATATATATATATATATATATATATATATAATATATAATATATATATATATTGCAAGAATAAGAGAATAAAAAACTCAAAATGTGTTTTATATAAACTTTTATTGTGCTGCTTGTGTAGAAGTAGAAAATCTTCTTCTGTGGGGTCTGTAAGATTTTTTAAATGTTTTTGAAAGAGTCTCTTATGCTGTTGTATGTAACACAGTTCAGGATAAGGAGGCAAATGATTGTGAACTTTAATCACAATATAAGCAAAAACAAAACGAAAGTAAGCGACAGCCACCTCACGGCTGACTGTCACTCATAAAGATAATAAAGCATTACCGTAAATGTCCCAAGCCTGGTCCTTCTCTCGTCTTCTACTGTTGTCACTTATTTTATCTTTCCAGTGCTCCTCCATTTAAATATGAAATATATATATATACTTAAAAAAATTCTGTCACTTTTGATCAATATAATGCATCATTGCTGAATAAAAGTATTAATTTCTTAAGTATCACTGGCCCCAAATTTTTTAATGGTGCCTCGAGGTATGAATCCTTTAATTAATTATAGTGACTTTATTAGTTGATGCCGGACTGATGTAATTTATGTAATTATTATTATATTTAGTTTTTTAGTTTGTGTAAATGGGAATAAGCTGAATTGCTCTTGTTCTGTGTACAGAGTGAAACACTTATCTTTTTGTGGTCTTTTTTTTACAGAGTGAATCAGTGAAATATTTCTTGGACAACTTGGATCGGATTGGCCAACTGGTGAGTCATGATAACGCAGCATTATTTAATAGTGCCAGACAGTTCTTCATGGTATATGACCATGCAATATAAACAAAGATAGACACCTGAAAAGATAGCCAGTCAGAATAGTGTTTTAATGCAATGTTTCCCAGCAGAGGTGGGGGCATTGAAGACTGGAGACTGAAAATGAAAGTAAAATGGTCTCTATGAGATTGATATTGGCCAAGGTTGCCAAGAACACATAGTGTGTCTCAGATGAGTGATAAAAAAAAGGCCTGGAAGTGTTTTGTGTGAGCATGGAAACCAAGGCCAAATACAAAACAGATACATGTGATAGTTCGGATGGGATGTGGGCCTTTTGAAAACTGCTTCAATTATCATTTTGCCTACCCTTGTGGCAATTTTCAAACCACTCTTATTTTTGCTTTTGATTATTTTTTTCTTTTACCACATAGAATTTCACAAAAATCAGAATGATTAAGTTTGCAAAAATTGTAGTTTTTCTTTTTTTAAGTGGGTAAAGAAGATCCTGGTAGAATGTGAATCTCTAATAGACCTGTGCCAATAATTATCCTTGTTAATAAAAATATTTCAGATCAATCTAGCTAAAGCAAATTGCAAAAAATCTGTTTGATTTGTGCTAAATATATATATATTATATATATATATATATATATATATATATATATATATATATTATATTTATATTGACTTTATTTACTCAACCTGTTCTTACAGAATTATCTACCAAGCCGACAGGACATCCTATTGGCCAGGAAGGCCACCAAGGGAATTGTGGAGCATGATTTTATCATTAAGAAGATCCCTTTTAAGATGGTAGATGTGGGTGGCCAGCGCTCTCAGAGACAGAAATGGTTTCAGTGCTTTGATGGCATTACCTCCATCCTCTTCATGGTGTCCTCCAGCGAGTATGACCAGGTGCTGATGGAAGACCGGCGCACTAACCGCCTGGTGGAGTCCATGAACATCTTTGAGACCATAGTCAACAACAAGCTCTTTTCCAATGTGTCCATAATCCTCTTCCTCAACAAGATGGACCTTCTGGTGGAGAAGGTACGCAAAGTCAGCATTTGCAAGCACTTTTCTGACTTCCGGGGAGACCCTCACCGACTGGAGGACGTGCAGGCTTATCTAGTGCAGTGCTTCAACCGCAAACGTCGCAACCGCAGCAAGCCACTTTTCCACCACTTCACCACTGCCATTGACACTGAGAACATTCGCTTTGTCTTTCATGCCGTCAAAGATACAATTCTTCAGGAGAACCTTAAGGACATAATGTTGCAGTGACATTTACAGTAGTTTGATCTGTTTTTGCCATTGTTTGAGTCCAATTTCCATCCTATCGCAGGAAGAAGTGCCATCTGGACTTCTGGTGCAGGAAAAAAAATCATGGTGCAATTTGTACTTTGCATCTTGTGTTAGCTGATCAAGTACTCCATTTTACAGAGCTTTATATGAGAGACATGACATTCATTAAAAAAAATGTATGAATCTCTCTGTCATCACTCGTTTTAATTTCTTCCTGTGAAACAGGAAGTTTGAAGACACCTTAGATGGTGGAAAAGCCAAGAACATTTGAAGGGATTACAGTTTGTTAATGCAAAGAAAAATGAAGCAGTTTAGAGTATTTTCACCTCCTTTCTTAAGGATAAACTCAAACAATGCACATTAATTTTATACTGGCTCATCTCCCAAATAACATCCTAAAAATAAATGGCAAACCTGCACTGAACATCCTGCTTGGTACAAGTAGTTAATTTAATGTCATTTGACAGGTTTATTTTTGATATAATCTAACATTTAAATCACATTTTGCTTTATCTATACTTGTGAGTTTATAGATGACATGCAAAATTCTCATTAACAACTAAGCAGGGTTTTTGTACATAGAGCGAATAGCGGCTTTTGTACATGTTAACTGTCTGCTTTTATTTGTGTCTTCACGGTAAGCTACAAGCTTAGAAATTATTTAGAGTAGGGTCAAATCACTGGTTATGCCTAACACCACTAACTTAAGATGAATAATGCATTAATGGTATTTTTAAATGTCGTTATTGCACAGCTTATGTACTTTATGAGTATTCATATGATGTTAAGCCTCTCGAAATGTATATAACCTGTGTAGTTCATGACTCTACAAGGAGAATTACAGAGGGAGTCAACCTGATGCTGTTCAGTTATTCCATCAGCAGATGTAAAGATCTTAGTTCTTCCTTGATTTCAGCCAGGGTCTGAGCTTTATTCTCCAGGCCTTGTTGAATGGCAGCTGTGAACAGCTGTGTGCTTTTGGTTTGAGCTGATGTGGCTGCAAGAGTCCCAGGTTGCGATCCCGGACGAGCCCCCGATTTGTTGCACCCATGTTGCGGTCTATTATTTTGAACTACTCCATGAACAGGGTGTGAAGTGACTTCCCTGAGACTTCTGCTAATGCTGAGGAGCGTTTGTTGGTGGTGGTGGCGGCACAATTTGATCTGTTTTCCAGACATCTGTTTTTGTCATCAGAGGTAGTCGCTGACTCACAGTTTCCTCGGAGGGCGAGCGGTTTCAATTTCAGTGCAGGTGTCCGCTTGTCAGAATTTTTCTTTTGCTGTTGTTTTGTGTTGCGAAACAGCTTGAGATATGTTATCAAATAGTTTTCAAGTTTTAAAAAGAGTATCTTTTCTTGAATTCTTTCATGTTTTATGTACTGCAGTGCACGCTGTGGCTCATTTCTATTACAAAGCAACATTGACAATGTTTCTCTGTGCCCTAAAGGCATTTACATTCTGTCCTTCCTTGTAATCACTGCAGTGTCATGTTGGCTTACTGAACGTTGGCAGGAAGGGATTTGATTTGAGAAATTGGACACACCCTGAACCTTTGTCCTTGACAGCTATTCCCAGTGGGAGCAAAACATGTGCATTTACTGGAAGATGTCTGGCTCTTGTGCACATAAAGAAGCGGAATAGATTCTTTAATTCAAGGCTGTGTTCATCGTTGTTTACTCTTTTAAGACCAAAAATGCATTGGGAGAGTTTAAAAGTTAAATACCGGAGAAGAAACCCAGACACAAGTAAAGGCTATTAAAACTCGTAATCAAGATAAGCATATGGCGTGTACTTAATTTGATATAAATTATATTCAGAGAATAATAAACAGAAACTATTTCCAGTTGCGATTTTAATCTGCTGAAGATGATTTAACTACAGTATTTACATTACATTTGCTGCTCTGGTGTTTTGTCCCACTTAGGATGTCATGAGTCTCACTGTTAACATGATGTCTACTTCAAAACTTCTTTCAGATTTTTACTGTACTTTTTTCCACTTTCATATTCTGCTTCCCTAATGTTTTACGTATCCAGTGATTGTAAAAAGTGTGAAATTACAGATTAACTGCAATATGTGTGTTTTGTATATAAGAACTGTATAAATACAATAAAAATGTTGAGTTATGCTTTTTGCCTTGTTCTTTACTGCATGTTGTATAACTCAATATACAATATATATACCTGTTATATTGTTGGTTAAAAAAAAATTGCCTGAAATTCAGCATAAAATTTCAGTGTAAATGTTTCAGGTATTACAGGAAGGCATATTAGTGCCTGTATATCTTACAACTTAGGCATGATGTGTAAAAGCTATGTTTTAGAGTAGCTTTATTTTATTAAGTGATAGATTATTAATATACCAATCATATTTTTTTCAAGTCTTGTCCTTAAAACATGGCCAACACTCATAAAGTCACACGCACAAACTATCTGATGCAAAAATAATGCAATAAACATTAACTAAATAACATAAAACAAAAGGTTTACATTACTGATATGAACATAATGTCTGAGAATGTTATTTTATTGTATTTCATGTAAATTATATGGTAATTCATAGTTTGTACTTACAAAAACTTACATTATTTTAAAGTAAAATTACTGCAATGTTAAAATTAACAGCTTCTATGTGGTAAGTTAATTACTGTTAAGCAATTAAAAGATTTGTACTGTTGCATTTTACAGTATTTTTTTGTATAAATACATTTTTTTGTACAGTATGTAAGTTATAATCAGTCATAGGCAGGCTTCTACATGCATGTGACTGATGAATGTCCTTCCAAATACCATAGGTTGATCAACTTTTGACCTCAACAACACCCTGTTTTGTCTTATGACCGATCATAAGAATAGTTGCATTTCATCATTTGCATTTTGCATTGCTTATTCATTTTTAGGTCACAACCCATTGTTTGAGAACCACTAAGGCCAATAGCCTTTGTATGTTAGCAGATTATTTGGGGTAATTTATTGTTGTTTCTGCATCTTATTAGCTATCTGATGTCTTAGTTGTGTGTGTAAAGTTTAAATCTGCCTTTTTCCCATATATGAAAAACCGAACTGTCCCCACACTGCATTTCCTGCACACTGCTTTGGGAGCAAGTTCAAACAGAGACAAATAAACAAAAGTTATGCAAGAGTTAAGTGCCAGAGGGAGTGTTACCCCAACTGGAGCCTGCTGTGCTCAGTAAGTATTCTAACTTGAAGCTTAATGCATCTTTTTCAAAACGCCACCCGTCTTTGTAGCCAGCTATTTTAGGCTTTATTGTCATATTAGAGTTGCTGAGACTTTTCCTATCCTGTGAGGGATCTAATGTTTGACTATGAACAAAGTCAACCCTATTATGGTAAGACGCATCTAAACAAATATTCCCCATGTAACCCTTGAAAAATCCCTGCTCAAGGAAGAAGATACTGTCTAAGCACACAAAGTGCCTTTTCTGGCCCCACCATGGTTTATTTGCGTGAGGTAAAACTCATGACTTGTGTTATACTCACATTTCCTCCAGGCTGCCTTTCATTGCACTTCAAAATTGAATGCTGATATTTCGTAATAGTAAAAAGGGCAGCAGTCATTGTCAGACTATTTAACCATGTTTCAGTCTGCCCTTTATTTTAATCTGCCTGCTAGGCATGTGTTTGGCTTTCAAATACACATACAAAAGTGATTTTCCCAGAATAAAGGAGTGAGAGAAAATGTCAGCTCTGACATTAGCTGGGAAAGATGTGCCTACGGGAATTTTACTGTTAATCTAATCGCAACTGCAACAACTTTGCTGGAAGGACACGAATCAGTGTGCAGATGGCCAGAGTTTGTACAGACAGAACAAATCATCAGACTCTTGTATGACTGGGAAATCTCTCACCGACCCAAGAAAACCAGTATGAACTTCAAACATATTGTAACAAGAGCGCCCCCTATTGGTTTTGTGTAAAGAAGTGTCTTTTTTTAAACGACCCCCGACCTTGGACTAAAAATCTCTTTAGTTTAAAACATGATAGTCAATATTACAAGGGAATTTAAAAATGCATTGATGCTTGTGTTTAATTAATTTTTGTTTCTATAAAAATTGTATATTATGTCCAATATCAAAAATTGTTTTGCTCCTCGGAAAAGAATAGTTGGCCTTTCATTTGATCATTTAATTTACACTACCGGTCTTTTTTTTTTTTAAAGAAATTAATACTTTTCTTTAGAAAGGACGCATTAAATTGATCAAAAGTGACAGTAAAGACATTTATAATAATGCAAAATATTTCTTTTTTAATTAAATGCTTTTCTCTTGAACTTTCAAAGAATCCTGAAAAAAAATTAATCACGGTTTGCACAAAATTATGAAGCAGCAAAACTGTTTTCAACTGTGATAATAATCATAAATGTTTCTTGGGCATCAGATCATCATATTAGTGATTTCTGAAGGATCATGTGACACTAGACTGGAGTAATGATGCTGAAAATTCAGCTTTGATCACAGGAATACATTACACTTCACTATATATTCACATAGAAAACAGCTGATTTACATTGAAATAATATTTCACAATATTACTGGGTTTGTTTTGTATTATTAATCAAATAAATGCAGCCCTGGTGAGCAGAAGAGACTTCTTTTAAAAACATAAAAAATCTCACCGACCCCAAACTTTTGAACGGTAGTGTATTTATAAAGAAACTAATACTTTTATTCAGCAAGGATGCATTGAATAAATCATAAAAGTAAATTAAAGACATTTATAATGTAAGAACATAATTATATTTAAAATAAATAGGCCATTCTGTTCTTTCAAGTTTTATATCTTAAGAATCTTTCACGGTGTGTAAAGTAAAATATCACGATTTCTACTCAAATATTAAGCAGCAAGACTGTTTTCAACATTGATAATAATGATAAATATTTAAAATCAGCATTTTAGAATGATTTATGCACTGAAGGCTGGAGTAATGATGCTGAAAATTCAGCTTTGAGATCACAGGCATAAATTACATATTACAATTTAAATTTCAAAATCATTTTAAAAAACAGA
This sequence comes from Chrosomus eos, assembly GCA_036326025.1. Lineage (NCBI taxonomy): Eukaryota > Metazoa > Chordata > Actinopteri > Cypriniformes > Leuciscidae > Chrosomus > Chrosomus eos. The sequence continues at coordinate 32,658,389 of CM070821.1, forward strand.
GGAAGAATTACAAGTTGATTTATTTGGTTCAGGTCCTAAATAATAGCTTTTAACAACCAACATTGTTGAAAATAAATGATGTTCTTAATTAGAGCATTTTGAGGAGGTTAGTTTGCTCTGTCCTCCTTCTACCAAAAAGTATTTATGTATCAGAAACTTTTAAACAAGTGTATCTTTACACCTCAAAATATAGCTATATGGCACAGCAGCTTATTTCACACAGATGTGAATACAACTCATTAGATGTTGAATTGTGGTTTAGGTCCACAGTTCATTTACTGGATGAAAAGAGCATATCTTTCTTTATTGCACTTTGCTTATTCAATACATAACAATCCCCTATTGTGTTTAATAGTTTCCGTGTGTTTCTAGGACTGCCACAGGCCAATTTTCAATCAGTGTAATCAGCTGGAAAACATCCAAATAAAATAGCTTCTTAAGGTTTTGGTAATGAACAAAATCATGTAGACATAAATTGTGTATTTCTGTCATGCCCTGAGGATGTATTTGAAAAATTACTCTCTTGTAATGTTTTCAGCCGCCTCAAAGATTAAAGGGTCTCATTTGTAGATCATTAGGCTTCACCCTTCCAGTGAATTTTAATGTTATTGGAAAACTCTTGCGTACCATCCGTATATCAGACTCATTTACCATCAAAGATTATCTATCTATCCATCCATCCAATCTCCTTATAATTTATCCATGTGGTTAAAATGTGTATATTTTACTATGAAATGTGACATGCGTCAAGCAAACCTTTTATGCACCCTTTGTTTATGCAGTATGCAGCGCAGCAGTAGGCGTTATGTCCTTATAATTTATACCTGCTGTTCAAATGTGCTAAATGTGTCGTTTTACAATGAAATGTGGAATGCTTGCCCCCTTATGACAAACGTGGTCTTTCCCTTTTGCTTATCTCTTTGAACATCCTATTACTAGGGCTTGCTAATTAAGTCCCAGTTTGACATACAGATTTATGCAATTGCACACTACAGTAGTGAAGTACGCCTATCTATTCATTTGGGAGGTTCTTGTCACATGAACAGGAAGTTCCGAGAGATAAGCACAGGGAAAGACCACGTTTGTCATAAAAGGGGTCAAGCATTAAACATTTCATAGTAAAACTACACATTTAGCACATTTGAATAGTAGGTATGGATTATAAGGACATATACTGCTGTTCTAAATTATAAATGCTATATTCCTACAAAATTTTGTGTTGTAGATGAATACTAAACAATCACCAAGAGGCTTCACCCGCTCTCCACACACATGGTACGGTCCTTCTCTCGCTCGCAGTGGTTGGCGCCGGTTGCTTTGCACATGGCCGAGTGAGAAAAATCTCTGGATTACTGCAGTAAAATCTACCACCGACTTCTCACTAGCCCGGTCTGACAGGAATCGATCTCTAAATGCGAGATACGGAGAACATGGAGGCCGAAATGGAGTATGACGACGGAGAAGAGCCTTCGTTCAGCGATCCGGAGGATTTCGTGGATGACATCAGTGATCAGGGTAAGAGAGGCCTAGCACTATATAGCCCGCCTGCTAACAGGCTACGAGTCGCACACTAAACCCCAAAGCTGAAAATGTCGACCTGGGACTAACACGAACACCCTTCGGATTAACTGTTTAATAACATTTTATGATGCACCACTACCCTATTTAAGATTAAACATGATTTATTCCGGGTTAAAGCGCTCTTATTAACGTCCAAGTATGTGCGCGAGCAGGACAAAAGCATCGTAGCAGCTTTAGGGAAATAGACGCGCGTGTCACAGCATTGAGTCAGCAGCTGTTTTGAGCTTGATTTCAGAAAGTTAATTGTAGTGCTGTAACATCTGTTTACCCATACAGCATGTTTAAGATTCTGACAGGGTCTTTATTGGATGGTTTATCTGTATGCAGAGCTGCTGGAGGATGTTCTGAAGGATAAACCTCTGGAGGCTGACGGCATCGACTCGGTCATTGTGGTTGATAATGTCCCTCAGGTCGGACCAGAACGCCTGGAGAAACTCAGGAACGTCATCCACAAGATCTTCTCAAAGTTCGGGAAAATAACCAATGAATTCTACCCAGACGTAGACGGAAAGACTAAGGGGTAACTTTTGGTTTGCATGGGTGATGATGTCCTTGTCATTTGGCGAATATTGTACGTCTGTTCCTTATTGACCTACTGTTTTAAAATGTTTATTATGCTTATACTGACTAATATGATAAAGCATGGTGGTATTGTGTCAGTCTTTGAATTATAATTTTCACTGCGCTTCATCTTCACAGGTACATTTTCCTGGAGTATTCTGCACCAAGTCACGCTCTTGAAGCAGTCAAGAACGCCGATGGCTACAAGCTGGACAAGCAGCACACTTTCCGTGTCAATCTGTTCACAGACTTTGATAAGTATGTTGTCCTTAATTGTGCTGTTATTGTGATAGCAATCTCAAATAGTGTTCGACCTACTAGTATTTTTTTAAGGCTGAATCCAGTATTTTAGAGGTGGCCGATATAGATGATGCCACACTATTTAATTTCAAGATAGTAAAGGAATCAATCAGAATCCATCCTGCTCGTTAAAGCTCAAGCATTTAAAGCAGCAGACAACAAAACTGCAGTGCGCCCATATAATAAACAGCACATTTACATGCACACCAATATATATATAACCTGTCATCTATACATGCAAACCTGTAACGCAACGCAAGTAAACCGATAACCCAACAGAATGCAGGCTATTGTGTTTACATGCCGAGCGATATCGGACGACATGCAGTGTCGATCGGTTTATGCTTAAGCTGTTTATGACTTTATGCTGATAAAGGAAAAAGGGGTTAACTCGTTTACATGACCGCATGTATTGTCGGCTTAAACATAATCAGTTTAAGAACGTGCATGTAAAAGTGCTCAAAAATATTGTGCTTTGGTTAGGAAGATTATGTGGTTATTGTCATAGTTATGTAAGTGATAAGGTATAGCGAGGCGGTTGTTATAACGAAAACCACCCCGACAGGCTGACTAGGAGCCCGACGCGAATCGGCCTAGTCTTTAGGCTGAAAATTAATGTGAAATACTGCATTCATTGAAAAAATATTTAGAAAAATGGACCATAATTATTGCATAAATATTAATAATTACCATCAAATTCTCTCAAAATACAAAAGAAAAAATATTATTGAACAAAAATATATTACATTGATTTTACTGGGGAGGGGAGGAAGTATTATTTTCATGTATCCTGAAACTGACATTGGCAAAATATTGACAAACAGTAATATAAAATTTCTTGATTCTGTAGGTACATGTCAATCTGTGATGAGTGGGAAGCTCCTGAGAAGCAGCCCTTTAAAGATTTTGTGAGTAGTTATGCTTAAGAATTTTTCTGATCCAGCCCTGGCTATCCTGTATGCTTTTAATTCTGATTTGCTTATTGATTAATATTTGGTGTTTTGGTCTCAGGGAAATCTGCGTCACTGGTTGGAGGATTCTGACTGCCGTGATCAGTACAGCGTAATCTATGACTCCGGTGAAAGAACAGGCATTTTTGCTAATGATGTCAAGGAGCCTATTGAAGTGGAGGAGAGAGCGGTGAGTTAAAAGTTTCACTTTTTTTTTGGAGCGTTCACCCATTCATCTTTAAACTATAACCATGTGGCCATGTATACTATTTTCAGTATCTTTTTGTACATTGTGCTTGTAGCGCTGGACCGAGACATACGTGCGCTGGTCTCCAAAAGGCACCTACCTGGCCACATTCCATCAGAGAGGCATTGCTCTGTGGGGTGGTGAGAAGTTCAAGCAGATCCAGAGGTTCAGTCATCAGGGGGTCCAGCTCATTGATTTCTCTCCCTGTGAGAGGTATGCCATATTCCCATGTTTAAATGGGTTCTCATATATACATTTATTAAATCTAGGCAATTGGTTGATTAAAATTAAGATACAATTTATACAAAACGAAATTCACTTTAAAGAAAGGCTTTATACAAAACTTAATGAAGTGGTCAAATGTTGAGTTGGTGGTTATATTGCACAATAATACCCCCACGAACCCCCATAGCAGGATCACTATAGCAAGGACCTCTGTATTTATAAAATCCCGCTCATACTGTTCACTTTTCATGGAATCAACATAGGTAAAATTTATGTATGATGGCTAGGTTAAAAACAGATATTAAATTATGTATAGTTTGAGATATTAGCTCACTTCGGCAAAAGCTCTGTTGGCTTTTATTATTTGAGAAATAAAAACTTGTTAAAGTAATGCAAAGGGTTAATTATTTGTATGAATACATCACAAAGAGTCAAATCTTGTAAAAGCATTATATTGAAAACATTGAAATTTCATAGCGTGTAAATAATGGAAACGCAGTGCAAAATGGCCTTTCTTTAAATGCAAGTGTTCTTTTGAGTCATTTGTGAAGGTAAAGCATGTACTCACTATACTCCTAATTACAAGAAGAAACTGCTCTTAAACTGGGGTCTTTAAAGGGGGTTTTGGCCGAGGAAAAATTCAGTCAAAAGATTATTTTTTGCTTTAACCCCTGTACATTTATTTTTCATGCTATTAAACGCACATTTTTTATGTAATTCGTGTTTGCAGATATGTTGTCACGTTCAGCCCTCTTATGGACACTAAAGATGACCCACAGGCGATTATTATCTGGGATGTTCTCACGGGACAGAAGAAAAGAGGCTTTCACTGTGAAAGCTCTGCCCACTGGCCAATTTTCAAGTAAGTGTGGTTTGAGTTAATTTTCATGGCACGTGTTACTTATTTTATTATAGTTGATTTGGAATATAATTACTTAATCTAAAACTTGTTCTGCTCAGGTGGAGTCCAGATGGGAAGTTCTTTGCCCGAATGACGCAGGACACACTGAGCATCTATGAGACTCCTGTAAGTATCTTGTGTCAGACACGCAAGGTTGGAAAATTCTCAGGTTTTATTTGCTTAATTAACAAATCAACTTTTCTCCTTTTTGTAGTCGATGGGTCTTTTGGACAAGAAGAGTTTGAAGATTAATGGAATTAAGTGAGTACAATAAAACTATTGAGAACACAAATACACTGTCGTTCAAAAGTTGAGTTGAAAATGCTTTTGAAAGAATCTCGTAAGCTCACTAAGTCTGCAATTAGTTGATGAAAATAGTCAAAACTGTAATATTGCTAAATATAACTGTTTTAAAATGTAACTTCCTGAATTCCTGCATTTAGCACAGCTACAGTGTTAAGTGTCACATGATTCTTCAGAAATCATTCAAATATGAGGATTTGCTACTCAACAAACATTTCATGATTCTTTGAATAGAAAGTAAAAAAAAAAACGTATTAAAGATACAGGAAAGATGTTTATAATACTACAAAAAAATCTATTAAAAATGCTATTTCATAGATCCTTGCTGAATAAAAGTATTAATTTCTTTACAAATTAAAAAAAAAAAAAAGCACTATCCCTAAACTTTAAAAGTTTTGTATATTTAAAAGGCTTGCACCATATCTATCACTATTCATTACAATGAATTATTTATCTGTTTGATGTGTGTTTTTTAAAAGACGTATTTTAATGTAAAATGAATGCAATGTCCATAGGGATTTCTCCTGGTCACCTGGTGATAACATCATTGCGTTCTGGGTTCCTGAGGATAAGGACATCCCAGCAAGGGTGACACTCATGCAGTTTCCATCAAGGAACGAGATTAGAGTCCGCAACCTGTTTAATGTTGTGGATTGTAAACTTCACTGGCAGAAAAATGGAGACTATCTCTGTGTGAAGGTGGACCGAACACCCAAAGGAACGCAGGTATAAGAGCGGTCTCTAATTTGCACTACAAGGTTAAGCTTAAACATTTCCTTTTGATGGGTTTGCTCATTCTTTTTGTACTTCAGGGCGTTGTCACCAACTTTGAGATCTTCCGAATGAGAGAGAAGCAGGTACCTGTGGATGTGGTGGAGATGAAAGGTAAAGAAAGGATTATGTTGCTGTTTTTTCTTTCTGACTGTCTTTTACCCCTGCTCTTGGTTCTGATTTCTCTACCCATTTTACAGAGGGCATCATTGCTTTTGCTTGGGAACCAAATGGCAGCAAGTTTGCTGTTCTACATGGTGAATCTCCTAGAATCAGGTATCTTTCTACCATGTGAAGAACAATGGCAAAATTGACTTAATAAGTGAGTGTTCACATTGTAAACTCAATTTCTTGACAAGTAGTTTTTAAGATATGTGCATGATCTAAATATAACCCCCAAAATGTATTGTTTCAGAAATGTTTGACAAGCAACAGGCAAACAGCATCTTCTGGAGTCCACAGGGGCAGTTTTTAGTCTTGGCTGGGTTGAGGAGGTTTGTACTCAATAAAATGTGTGGTTTTTGTATGGATTTATTTTTATAGTGGTTCATTTGTATAATTTTACATGTTTCGTCATGTAGCATGAATGGAGCTCTTGCTTTTGTGGACACGTCAGACTGCACCATGATGAACATCGCAGAGCATTACATGGCCTCAGACGTGGAATGGGACCCCACTGGAAGATACGTTGTGACATCTGTCTCCTGGTGGAGTCACAAGGTGATTTAACTGATTTAAATACAAAAATAGCTAAAATAACAGTAGCAGTCAAAAAGTTTGGTGTCAGAAAGAATAGAATAATACTGAAAAAAAAGTTGAATAAAACAACTAATCAGCACAACCGTTTTCAACATTAATAAGAAGAAATGTTTCTTGAGCGGCAAATATTATCAAGCATCAAGTATTAAGGCCCGTTCACACCAAGCACGATAACTATAAAGATAACGATAAAGATATAATTCTAAAAATCGTTCTCCATATTAAAGAATAACAGAGTTCACACCACAACTATAAAGATATGGGGAACGATATCGTTGGGATCACTTTCAGAACGATTTTTTTCCAGCTGTCGAACGATAAAACACTGACAGCCAATCGAAATCCAATCTAATTTAATTTAGTGTAACAAAATTACCTCAGGTCACATCCAGCGCTAGTTTTGACAACATTGCTGAAGTTGCAGTGAAAAAGGCATTGTATAAAGGTGTTGACTAGGCGATGTTTTTATTCCATCATTGACTTCGTCAGCTAAATTCACTGCTTAGATTAGATTGATTACACTAGACTTGCTAGATTCACTGTTTAGATGCGCTCGGAACATAGCATGCTGGCTGAGGACATCTGCTGGCAAAGACGTGTAAAGGCAATAAGAACAGCAAAAACATATTCAATGACATATTGTAAACAACAAGCGCGGACGCGCGCATGCTTAAAATAAAAAGACCGTTATCGGTCGTCGTTGGTGTGGACGCATATATAGTTATCTTTAACGTTATCTTTATAGTTATCGTGCTTGGTGTGAACGGGTCTTTAGACTGATTTCTGAAAGACCATGTGACACTGAAGACTGCAGTAATGACTGCTGAAAATTCAGCTTTTCCCTCAGGGATAAATACGTTTAAAATATATTCAAATAGGAAAGTTATTGTAATCCTAATATTTCACAGTAATTCTGTTTTTACTGTATTTGATAAAAAAAATGCAACCTTGGTGACTAAGAGACTTCCTTCAGAATCATTCAAAAAAATCTTACCAACCCCAAACATTTGAATGGTAGTGTATATTTAAACTCTTGTACCAAAGATTAATTTTTTTTTTTACATGTATTTTTTTTACATATTTATTATTTTTGTTGAATGTGTTTGGATTGGGAGTGCATCTCAGGTGTTTTTTTGTATAAAATGTTTTTGATTTAGGTGGACAACGCCTTCTGGCTGTGGACATTCCAAGGCCGTCTGCTGCAGAAGACCAACAAGGAACGCTTCTGCCAGCTGCTCTGGAGGCCCCGTCCTCCCTCTCTCCTGAGTCAAGAGGAAATAAAGGTGAGATGGGGTCAGATGCAGGGTCACTTTCATTACTCTGTCAACTCCTTCAGTGTGAACTCTAATCCCACCTCGCCTTTTGAAACCCACAGCTCATTAAGAAGGACTTGAAGAAATACTCCAAGATCTTTGAGCAGAAAGATCGTCTCAGTCAGTCTAAAGCATCAAAGGTATGAGATTGATGTTATTTTTTTTTCTAGGATGCGCACAGTATTTACATGTTTGATGAAAGTTCAGTGCTCAGATTTAGATGAGTCACTTGTGCTTTACAGGAACTGGTGGACAAGAGACGTGCCATGATGGATGAGTATCGCAAATACCGTGAGAGAGCTGCGGACATTTACGCAGAGCAGAGACCTCTCCGCCTTGAACTTAGAGGAGGTAACTAATGCAGAGAACAGCTCTGTCCAGCATTGAGTTTTATTAGCCGCTTTTCCACTGTCGAGCCAGGGCTAACAACGTGCCGGGTGGGTTGCCAAAGACCTCAGACCTCGAGCCGCGAGACCAAAATCAAGCTGCGTTTCCACTGTTGGGCCAAACAAAATGAGTGGGCCACAATATATATATATATATATATATATATTATATATATATATATATATATATATATATATATATACAGAGTGTGTACTATGTACATTTACACATACTATATACACACTGAATTGTTGCACAAAATATTAATATTTTGCGTGTATTTATTCCTTTTATATGCTATGTTTTATTCTCTTTTTCTCCCAAAAGCGCAGCAGGTGCAGTATATATTTACATTTTTGTGTATATTCGACTGTTTAGATGCGCACAAGCTAAAGATAAAAGATTCTCTTTCCAACGATTCTGAACTTAGTTTTTAAAACACAATGCGCTATGACTCTGCGGTTTTCTGCTTGCTTCCAATTTCTCACACACACCACTGGAACATTCCGTAAAACAATCTTTCATAAAGTTCGGAAAGGCTGAACTGAAGTGAATTAGAGACATTCTTCATTGTACAGTAAATGCGCTGTGAGAATCGGCCGATGTTATGCTTGCAGTGCGTGTTCTTGCCCACTGGTATTTTTCTTACAATGAAAGCATAATTTATGTTGTTTGGAATGCAGTGAGCTTATATTAAAAATATGAAACTCACTGACAGAAGGCTGCTTTCAATTTCAAATGCTGATGCGTGCGTTATTTGTGAAGAGTGCTCCCTCATGCGGTCGTGCGCGACTCTGTGTGGTTAAATGTTCTTGCATCGCAAAATGTTTTTATGACGTGAAATTAATGTAAACGCAGTCAGTTATGTCTTAAAGGGACTACCCATCCAAAAATGAAAATTAGCCCATGATTTACTCACCCTCAAGCCATTCTTGGTGTATATGACATTCTTCTTTCAGACGAATACAATTGGAGTTATATTAAAAATGTCCTAATGAACTTCCAAAATCATATACCCATCGACTCCCATTATAAGGCTTGGAAGAGCATTTTTTTTACTATAACTCAAATTATTCATATTCGTCTAAATGAAGAATGTCATATACACCTAGGATGGCTTCAGGGTGAATAAATCATGGGCTAATTTTCATTTTTTGGTGAACTATCCCTTTAAGGGATCAAACCGATAGGACAAACCACATCTTATATTTTAAAAGAGATCTGCCCTTTAGTGTGAATGCAGCTTATCTGATCTACCGCTGTCTATGTCATCATCGGTAACAATAAAACCGTAAGGATGAGAAAGAAAAAAATCATTCACAGCTCTTGAAATGAAAACATTCAGGTATACTTTAGCACTTTATTATGCACTTTAGTTTATTGCTTATAATGCGTTTTATTTTCCATCTATTGTTTACTTGCCTTTCATGTTTTGTTAGACCTAGTTTATATAGGCTATTTAAAATTCTTATTGAAGGAGAACTACGGCGCAAAATGAACCTTTGGTCTAATTACACATTGGTACATAGTCAACCGTTCCCTGAGATTTGTTTTCATGATTATCGGATGTAAAGAGTTTTATCTCTAAAACTGTTTAGCTTATAACGCTAGTATATGGGGCATAGAGTAATGAAGATAGAAATCGCTAGTTAATACCACTAACAAGGCTTAAAATAGCCCAACACTAACACGGTAGCATAATCAGGGTCCCTACATCCAAACCGAAGCATTGAGAACGTTGTAAGTGTACAGACCGTTTAATAAGAAGATATTTTACAGGCAGGAGCCATCTTTGGAAAACAGTCTCGAGTAGTCGAATCATGAACGCCGAGACAAGTGCGCTGGTGAGATGTGAACGAGCCAGAACTTGGCTCGGCGTTCGTGGTTCGATAATCATGAAAACAAATCTCAGGGAACGGTTGACTATGTACCAATGTGTAATTAGACCAAAGGTTCATTTTGCGCCGGAGTTGTCCTTTAATTTAATTTACTTATTAAAGTGTAATTATTTTAGAAAATACTTATAAATACATATGTAATTAGATAAAAACAGTTTAAATTCTATTAATACGATTAATTAAGAAAAAAAAAGTATATCAAGAATCGTTTTGGAATTGGATCATGACTCCCAGAATCGGTTCGAATCTAAAGATTCCCACCCCTACTATACAAAGATTTATTGCTTGTCTTTGTTACAGAAGATAAAGAGCTTAAATTATTGCATATTAAATTGCAATATTGGTATAAAAAAAAATCGCAATTAGATTTTCCAAAATCGTTCAGCCCTGGTGTCAGTGCACCATCATAAATGACTTGCGTCTCAGAGCGAGCAGATGAAATACAATGAACTCTGTCATGTTCTCTTGCATTTGGATGTGTGAGACACTTCAATTAAACAATCATTCTGATGACAGACTCTAGCTCAGGCAATTCTGGATGATCAAACCAACATTTGAGATGCTGTGCAATAAAATTTATTCATGGGTTAGTCCAGTTATCCAATCACATCCTCTGTTGAGGCAGTCATGTGAGTTTTCTTTGTTGTGCATAGGGATTTAATTTGTTTCCATTGTAGTTTATGTGCACGTTGTTTTATCAGATAACAAATTGAACCTCCTCAGTTGAGCTTAAGTTTAAGCACATTTTAGAATATATGCACTACTTGGTGCTTCCATCCTGCATTTTTATTTTATGCAATATCCCAAAATGTGCATAAAACAGGTGAATGGAAACAGCAAGTGGCAAGGAACCCAAAATACATGACAGAAACAAGGCTCAGTCCGTGATGGTTATGACATTTAATTGTCAACAGAATAATTCTTGTCAACATGTAATTATTGTGACGGTCATGGGGTTGAGTTTGGGCTAAACACTATATTCTAGTCATCACTGGATTTTCTAATCATTTCTAGGTGTGGACACTGATGAGCTAGACAGCAACATCGAAGATTATGAGGAAGAAACCATTGAGTTTTTCATCAATGAAGAAATTATTCCCATCGGAGATCTGTAATTCCAACAGCAGGTACTGTATGTGCTGCAATATTACTAATATTATAACAATATTAGTTATAAATTAATATTGGCACAGTTGTAATTATATTGTTTTCTTATTTTCAGTATCCGTTTTTTAGTGGAGGAGTGTGGCAAATTGAGGGATCCCCCCGATAAGAATATTCCTTGTTATCATCAGTCAAGTGCCTTTTAATACTGGTCGCTGCAGAAGGAGAATTTTGTGCCACTGTTGACTGCTGCTTTTTAACAAAATCATCCAGCTGTGGGAGAATCTGCCCTGCCAACATCATCCAGGCCTGCTTTTGGTGGATCTGATCATAACGTGTTCTTGTTCCTGCCTTTGGTTGGTCTACCTCATCAAAGGGTGTCACCATGGCACAAAATGCCATAAACTGTTTTTACATCAACTCACCGAAGGAAAACTTTTGGTTTCCTAAGATTTTCCAAGAGGCAAACTTGTACTCTAGTGTGCAAAAATGGCACTACAGTGGTCTGTATCCTCCTCCATTCAGATTACCTGATATTAAATGCGCAACAAGGGAATAAAGTTTAACTGAAATTTAAGTCTTTGTTGTTTTTCTCAATTGTTGAATATCAAAGCAATAAGACGATGAAACTTTTGCTAGTTCTACCTTACTAAACTTCAGTTGGTAGTGTATTTTGGACAATAATAGTTTTTTGTGCCGAAACAATATCAAGGATTTTAGGAAATGTTGGAGTAAATTTAAAGGAATGAGCAATTTAGTATTGTGTAATACTACATGTTAGTATTGTAACACCTATATAACACCTGTCTATATATATATATATATATATATATATATATATATATATATATATATATATATATATATATATATATATATATATATATATATATATTATATATATATATATAATATATATATATAATCTCAAATAGCTGTTTCTGCCTATTTTAGAGCTAGGCATAACTAGAAACATATTTATTATATTGACTTCCATAGTATTTTCTAAGTAGTATTTAAGTCGGTGGGGACCATCAACTCCCATATTATTTAAAATATCTTTTGTGCTCAACAGAAAAAAAATCATACAGGTTTGGAACAACTTGAAGGTAAGTAAATGATAGAACTGTCCCTTTAAAGTCCCCATGATATCAAAATTGAAGTTTTTAGTATGAATATGTTAGCCTTACTGAAAGTGAAAGTGAAAGTGACACATGATGGCCAAGTATGGTAACCCATACTTGGAATTTGACCTCTGCATTTAACCCATCCAAGTAAGTGCACACACATTAGGAGCAGAGTAGTGAGTAGTGAACACACACACTGCAAACGTGGATACACACACCCGGAGCAGCGGGCAGCCCTGAGCGGCGCCCGGGGAGCGATTGGGGGTTAGGTGCCTTGCTCAAGGACACCTCAGTCATATTCCTGCCGGTACTGGAATCGAACCAGCAACCTTTGGGTCACCAGTCCAACTCTGTTACCATTAGGCCATGACTGCCCCCACTGTTATCTATAAGCTAGTGTGCTCCTAAACAATGACAAAATTCACATTAAGTTTTGAATGCTTTTTTCTCCTAAGTCTCTCACTTATACCAATATGGATCAATGTTTTTGATATCACTGCACTTGCAATCAAATGCTCTCCATAAAATGTCCCGCCCCCTACACTATAAATAGACGCTGAAGCTGAGGCTAAAATCTGTCATTTTGTTCACACATTTACTACTTTATACATGGTGAACAGCACATACTGCGCTATATGGCGTATAGGGAAGAATTCAGGTAACTGGTAGGTCACATGATAATTGGGCATTTCTTCAACTAGTAGCACTTTTAGCCTTGTGAAGTTGAATTAAAAAAACTTGTACAAAAGTCACGTAACAGCCTCATAAGTTTAAATAATTGGTTTAGGTTTAAGGTCTATAAGAGGACAAACTTAGATTACAAGAAAATTGTTTATATTTAAATTTTTTTTCGACCTGCAATGAACAAATGTAATTTCCACCACATCTCAATATACCGCTGTTATTTAAAAATAGAACTTATGCCACTCAAGAATCGTCTAAGATAATTTTTGTAACTAGTTTTACCAGTTTTTCCACTATTTACAATAATTATACATTTGTCAATGAGATATAACTGCCCTAAGGACAAAATGCTGAACTGTACACCTGTCACACTCTGAAATTTACTATTGGTTTGGATAAGAGCTTATTATAAAAGAAGTAACTCAAATTTTGATATTACGTAGAGCATGATCTCATAAATTGTGGATACATTTTTAATGTGTGACTGTGATAACAGTTTTTAAAATATTTTTAAAAAATTTGTGTGGTGGTGGAAATGACAATGAATTAACGTGAATGTATAGAAACAGTAGATCTTAAATCTTAAACTCATCACACTCATTAAACTCAATTCACAAAGTTATTAAACATAACCACACCTGTTTTTAGTGTAGTGTTGAGTTTGATGTATAATTTGTCTCACACTGATTTGTCTCACAGATGAACGGTTACAGTGCCTACTAAAATAAAAATAGATAAAAATGAAATCAATTAATATAAAAGTAAAATAATTTAGAAATAATAATATCATAATCCATCCGTCCATCTTCTGCTTATCCGGGTCGTGGGGGCAGCAGTCTAAGCAGAGACGCCCAGACTTCCCTCTCCCTAGACACATCCTCCAGCTCTTTTGGGGGAATACTGAGGCGTTCCCAGGCCAGCTGGGAGACATAATCCCTTCAGCATGTCCTAGGTCTTCCTCTGGGTTTCCTCCCGGTGGGATGCTCCCGGTCCAGGGAAGGCATCCAGGACAGGAGGCATCTGGAACAGGTGTCCGAGCCACATCAACTGGCTCCGCTCGATGTGGAGGAGCAGCTGCTCTACTCTGAGCACCTCCTGAGTGACCAAGCTCGTCACCCTATCTCTAAGGGAGCACCCAGCCACCCTGCGGAGAATGCTCATTTCGGCCGCCTGTATCCGGGATCTTGTCCTTTCAGTCATGACCCACAGCTCATGACCATAGGTGAGAGTAGGAACGTATATCGACCAGTAAATCGAGAGCTTCGCCTTGCAGCTCAGCTCCTTCTTCACCACGACAGACCGGTACATTGACCGTATTACTGCAGAAGCTGCGCCGACCCATCTGTCGATCTCCCGTTCCATCCTTCCCTCACTTGTGAACAAGACCCCAAGATACCTGAACTCCTCCACTTGAGGCAGGAACTCTCCACCAACCTGAAGCGGGCAAACCACCCTTTTCCGAGTGAGAACCATGGCCTCGGACTTGGAGGTGCTGATTCTCATCCCAGCTGCTTCACACCTCGGCTGCAACCGTCCCAGTGCATGCTGAAGGTCCTGTTCTGAAGGGGCCAGCACGACAGCATCATCCGCAATGAGCAGAGATGAAATCGTGTGGGCCCCAAACCTGACACCCTATGGCCCCCGGTTACGCCTAGAAATTCTATCCATAAAAATTATGAACAGAGCCCTGACAAAGGACAGCCCTGCTGGAGTCCAACATGCACAGTTACATGGGAAATACAAGGACCGGACAGCCCTTAGCAAAGGGCCCCGGACCCCATACTCCCACAGGACACCGCAAGGGAAACAGTATGTCTTCTCCAAATCCACAAAGCACATGTTGATTGGTTGGGCAAACTCCCATGAACCCTCCAGCAACCTGGAGAGTGTATAGAGCTGGTCCAGTGTTCCACGACCAGGACGAAAAACCATACTGTTCCTCCTGAATCAGAGGTTCTACTATCGGCCGAATTCTCCTCTCCAGTAGCCTGGCATAGACTTTCCCAGGGAGGCTGAGAAGTGTGATCCCCTTGTAGTTGGAACACATCCTCTGGTCCCCCTTCTTGAAAAGAGGGACCACCACCCCAGTCTGCCAGCCCAGAGGTACTGTCCCTCACCACTGTCCTGTCAGCCAAGACAGCCCCACAACATCCAGAGATTTGAGGTATTCAGGGCGGATCTCATCCACTCCCGGTGCCTTGCCACCGAGGAGCTTCTTAACTACCTCGGTGACTTCAGCT
Source organism: Chrosomus eos (assembly GCA_036326025.1). NCBI lineage: Eukaryota > Metazoa > Chordata > Actinopteri > Cypriniformes > Leuciscidae > Chrosomus > Chrosomus eos. The sequence goes on from CM070821.1 coordinate 32,673,740, forward strand.
TGGGTGACGGACGAGTCCACCTCCGAGCCCTCGACCTCTGCTTCCTCAATGGAAGACGTGTCGGTGAGATTGAGGAGATCCTCGAAGCATTCCTTTCACCGTCTGACGATATCCCCAGTTGAGGTCAACAGATGCCCAGCACCACTGTAAACGGTGTTGGTAGGGCACTGCTTCCCCCCTCCTGAGGCGCCGGACGGTTTGCCAGAATCTCTTCGAGTCCAACCGATAGTCCTTCTCCATGGCCTCACCAAACTCCTACCAGGGACATATAGCCCCGGACAACATAGCTCCTTGGATCACTCGTGTACTCAAACCCCTCCACCATGATAAGGTGGCAGTTCAAGGAGGAGGGGGATATATATAATATCATAATATAAATATGAAAAGTATTGTAATACATTATAATATAAAGTATATAATAAAAAGTATTACACAAATCTACTCTCGCAATCCATATTAATTGTACTTTGTAACCATAAATGTAATTTCCACCACATGCTGTCACTTCCACCACAGAGGGCAGTGTGGTGGAAATGACTGTGGTAAAAATGACAATTCTGTATTTTTTTGTGAAAAAATGGAAGCTTCACTGATTAGCTTTGCATTAAAACTTAGCATTTCATGTATGCAAAATACTCTTATTTAACTTTTTTTTTTTTTTGAAAAAAAAAGCATGTTTGGAAATGATGTACAATAAATATATTAATTGATCAAGCAATATTTACCTCGATTTTTTTCATTTGTTGTTGATGAAAATTTAAATTCCCTTCATGAATGAATGCATGAATGAATGCATGAATGAATGGGGCATTTATATAGCGCTTTCATATGTACTACTGTACACCCAAAGCGCTTTACAATCATATCAGGGGCTCTCTCCTCAACCAGCACCAGTGTGCAGCATCCACTTGGATGTCCATGTCCAACATGTACTCAGATGTCACTGAACATTTCCATAGACACCATAGAAATTGTTGTGTTGTGTTTTGATGGAAATGATGACACATACTGTGGCAGCAACATTTTGTATAATTAAAAAGTAATTATTGATAGTGGTCTCACATTAAATACATACCATTCAGTGCCCTCCACAATTATTGCCACTCCTGTTTAAGATGTGGTCGAGGACTTCTAAAAATTCTCCTTTTTAAAAAAAACAACAACATAGAACCCAAATGCAAAAAAATAGAAAAATCCAATCTTTTATTTAAGTACATTACTTTGGTGTTAAAAAAATCATGTGTCCCACAATTATTGACACCCCTAACAATTCCGCTGAAAATTTTAATTGATTTGTTTTTATATATATATTTTTCTGTAGTTGCTAAAGTTGGTCAGGGTATCTAGGAACTTTTAATTAGTAATTCATGACTTCCTGTTTCCCTGGAGTATAAATATGACGTGGCACAGAGGCCTAACTCTCTTACCCATTTGTCAACATTGCAAAGACAAGAGAACACACCATTCAAGTAAGGCAGATACGTGTCGACCTTCATAAGTCAGGCAATGGCTACAAGAAAATAGCCACTCGCCTTAACTTGCCTGTATACAGTCAGAGGAATCATTATGAAGTTTAAAACAACTGGAACAGTGACAAACAAGGCTGGAAGAGGTCCCAAGTTTATCTTGCCACAACGCACAGTGAGGAGGAAGATAAGAGAAGTAAAAAAAGTCCTAAGCTCACTGTCACAGAATTGCATCAAAGAGTGGCATCTTGGGGTCACAAAGTCTCCAAAACAATGATCAGACGCTCTCTACATGCCAACAAGCTGTTTGGGAGGCATGCAAGGAAAAAGCCTTTTCTCACTAACACTCACAAATGTAAACGTCTGGAGTTTGCTAAGCGGCACTGGGACTTCAACTGGGATCGTGTGCTTTGGTCAGATGAGACTAAGATTGAATATTTGGCCACAAACACTCTAAGTGGCTCTGGCATAAAACAAAAGATGAGTATGCCGAAAAGCACCTCATGTCCACTGTGAAGTATGGTGGAGGATCTGTGATGCTGTGGGCCTGTTTCTCTTCCAAAGGCCCTGGTAACCTTGTTAGGGTGCATGGCATTATGAACGCTTTGAACTACCAGGACATTTTAAATAAAAACCTGATGGCCTCTGCCAGAAAGCTGAAGATGGGTCGTCATTGGGTTTTTCACCAGGATAATGATCCAAAACATGTGGCAAAATCCACACAAAAATGGTTCAGCAGTCACAAACTCAAGGTCCTCCCATGGCCATCTCAGTCCCCAGACCTCAACCCAATTTGAAAACCTGTGGGGCGAGCTAAAGAGGAGAGTGCATAAGAGAGGACCCAGGACACTGGATGATCTAGAAAGATTGTGCAAAGAAGAATGCTCAAAGATCCCTCTCTCTGTGTTCTCCAATCTTGTGAAATGTTATAAGAGGAGATTAAGTGCTGTCTTGTGGGCAAAAGGGGGTTGTACAAAGTATTAACATAAGGGGTGCCAATAATTGTGGGACACATGATTTCAAGGTTGTTGTTTTTTCTAAATGTGTGATTTTTTTTTTTACCACCAAAGTAATATACTTAAATAAAAGGTTGGATTTTTCTCTTTTTTTTGCATTTGGGTTCTATATTGTTTAAAAAAAGGGAGTTTTTAGAAGTCCTCGACCACATCTTAAAAAGGGTGCCAATAATTGTGGAGGGTACTGTATAATGTATTTTATTTATTTAACTAGTGCTTAATTCAGGTAAATTAGTTACCAGATAAGTCATATTTAAAAATTGTATTTTCATTGTTGAAGTTTAAAAGTCTGGGTGTGTGACAAGGAGAAAACCTTGGAGGTGATTTTGACACCTATAAGGAGGTTGAAAAGTATAAATAAAAACCAATAATAGGTAGTAAAAAGTTTTTAAGGTGGTTTTATTGTTAGTTTGACAAAGAAAGAGGAATTTGTCCAAAGTTGTATTTTTTAAAATATGACCAAAGAACATAAAAGTGCCCATAGTCTAAGAATCACACAATTAGGCCTACAACATGGCAGATATAGTCCAGATTACATTCATACAACACACATTCCCTGTCTCAAATGGCGCACTTTCGGTCTCGTAGACTTTAAAAAAAATCTAGTCCGTAGGACGTCCCATTAATCGTTTTATCCATAGACATAATAAATACTGTATATTTTACAGTCTATGGGTATTAACGTTCTGAAGTGTGCTCAGCAGCGCCCCCTTTCTACCCTTGAAGCCCGCATGGATGCAGGCTCCACACACTGTAACTACCCAGGAATCTTTGCGAAAGGCCAATCAGACAATGGATGGGAGAATATTTAGCTCACGGACAGTAAGTATCATTACGGTTTTTATGACCTATGTGTACATTTTACCAGTTATTACCTAGTTTATACAAACATTATGGTCATCGACCAGTGGTGATGTCTCAAACATAGGCTAATAATAGCGTGCTGAATAATACGATCGCATTATGATTCATTAAATAAATAGAACCGAATGTCAGGGCTTTACTGAGTCATGGCAGCATATTTCCCCGGACCTGCAGCTCCTGTCCATAACAACAACAACAGACCGTCTTCCTATTTCCGGCGTGACGATCGAGTCTGTCCCAAAAACACCTATCAATGCGCCCTCGTGGACTCGCGCCAAGGGCCCTATAGGTCTGCAATACATGACGTCACCAATGTGTGGACTCTGAGGAAGTCCACAAGTCCGGAGTGTGACATTTGGGACAGTCTTTTATTTTTATTTTTTATTGAAAATAAGTACCCACCTAGGAACGTAAAAAAGGGAGGGGTTTAGGATAAATCCCACGTGGGATTCCCAAAATTTGTGCGTCTTTCCCAGACACAATTTTATGTCTTTGGACACAACACATTTGGAGATAGGCCTACACGTATTTTGTACTATATTATACCATGGTCTGGGTGAATACTCGATTCTGATTGGCTGCAGGGTGTCCGTTAAAAAGTGATAGAGGACACCTAGTAAAGTAGTTCTGGTGAAACTGCCTGTTTACCGTTCGAAAATTAATAAATGAATGCGCTGCCTACAACAGCTGTGAGTAACCATAGCAACAGGCAGTCAAAGTATACAATACACTAATACAATACAAACTAATACAACAATGAGTGACTTCGTTATTTCTTTTAATATTTATGGAGAATATGACAACTTTGACGACTGGTATGCTGCTGAAGAAAGAAAAAATGTAAATAAAACGGAGAAAAACGACACAAAGAGATAACATCGGGAGAATTGAATCAAATAGAAGACGAAAAAGATGAGATCAACACGAAAAAAAATACTAAATGGGCAGTAAATACACTCAGAGACTTTATTGTTCAAAAAGAAATGGACTCCAGCTTTGAAAATTACACCGCTGCTGCTCTGAATGAGACCCTGCGGGAGTTTTACGCAGCTGTCCAGACAACCAAGGCAGGAGGAGAGTACAGCGTTTCAAGCCTAAGGAGCCTGAGAGCCGGTATCAACCGCCATATAAGGGAATTCAATATTATAACTGACACCAGATTCATGACCTGTAATGCTGTGTTTAAAGCAATAATTAAACGTTACAGAAAAAGCGGTAAAGATACCAGCGTTCACCATCCACGTATTTCTGAGTCTGATCTTGAAATCATAAAGAATTCACCTGTACTGTCTCCCGATACGCCCCTTGGCCTGGTCAGAAAAGTCTGGTTTGACATCCAGCTGTGTTTGGCTCGGCGTGGCAGGGAGGGCAACCGGGAGCTCTCCATGCAGTCTTTTAAAGTCCAGAGAGACGAGGATGGGGTTGAGTTTGTCACCCTGGCTTACAATCCGCACACCAAAAACCACAACGATCCGAATGACCCAGATAAGGAAAACTTCCGAGGTTTTATGTTTGCCAGACCTGGGGATCCGCTGTGTCCGGTAAAAAGTTTCACGTCCTATGTGTCCAAATGTCCATCTGACGCAAAAGCTTTCTACCACCATCCGAAGCGCACCGTGACATCCGCTTCCGAAGTGTGGTACAGCCGGGAGCCGATGGGTATCCACTACCTCGGGAACATGATGAAAAAGATCAGCGAAGATGTAGGCTATTTACAATTTATGTCAATATAAATGTATTATTAGGCCTAGTAGACCTACTTTTATTATAATTATAACTATTATTATCATCATTGTATTATCATAGGTGGTGGGTCTTTCGAAGGTCTACACTAACCACAGCCTCCGTAGTACCGCTGTAGGTCGACTCTCCGATGCTGGACTGGAGAGCCGTCAAATAATGTCAGTGACAGGCCATCGATGCGAGAGCAGTCTGCAGGCTTACTGGGCTCCATCAGTCCGTGAGAGACGAAGCTGGAGCAACGTACTGTCTGCATCAAGTGCCCATCATGGGCAGTACCCAGCTTTTGTGGATCCTCCTTCAAAGACCCCTATGTCTGACTTGCCGACTTTTTCAAATTGCACTATAAATGGAAACGTTGAAATTAATTGTAAATAAAAAAGCTAGCATGTAGGCAAATGACTCTGATTAATCTGATTAATTTATTGCCCTCTAAGCGCAAATCGCTGGAGCGCAGAATTGTTGTTTTTTTTTTGTTTGATTGTTGTTTGATTAATTGTTTTATGTGTAATAAAAAAAAATAACTATGCCTACCTTTGTGTTTCATGAAAAAAAAAAATGCATTTTTGAACCTGAAGGGTTCTAAGCTGAGCGGACTATAAATATCTCCGGTTGCTAAATAAACCGTCAGGCAAGTTATTATTTGTAAAAACTAGATTTAGCCTAATTAAAATATAAACCAATGTTTTGAACCTGAAGGGTTCTACAAGCTGAGCGGACTATAAATATCTCCGGTTGCTAAATAAACCGTCAGGCAAGTTATTATTTGTAAAAACTAGAGATTTAGCCTAATTAAAATATAAACTAATGTTTTAAAAATGTTTTATTTGGCAAGTGACCATGGTATAAGCGGGTTAATGCCCGACGAGGTGTCCGTTGTAAGGTTTTAATGGACGACGGCGAGGTGTAAACCGGCCGACGCGCAGCGGATATATATATAATATATATTTATTAATAAATATTAAACCGGTTTCTTTTTTTCAAAGAAAATCAACATGGCCAAACGAAGATTCACTGCCGAGCAAGCTGCTGAAAGGATTTTTGACGAGAGCGATGAGAGTGAAAACGGATCTGATCCAGATCGATTTGATTCAGATGAAGAGGATCAAATTCTGGACGGAATAGATCCATTTGAGGAGTAAGTATGAATGCAATATTGCTGATAATATACTGTCTAATATATATTGTATCCTTTTTTTAGTAAAATTGTTTTATTATAGCTTTTCAGAAATAACGGTGCAGTAATCAAGTGTCTCCCATTACTATTAGTAAGTAGATTTGAAAAATGCATGGGCATTTGTCTGCTACATAAACGGTAGTACAGTAGCCTATTGCTAAAATGAGATTGCAGTTTTGGCTGCATGTAGTCCATCTTCATTTATAAGCTATTTCGTTTACTTAGCTTGTCTTTTTTATTGTAATGTTTTATAGGGAAATTTTATTGTAGCTTTTCAGAAATAATGGTGCCGGAAGCCTTATAAGGCCTGCCCTGTACTATTTGTCTACATGGTTTAGACACTGTATTTACTCTGTGCATATAATACTATGATGAAGGCTCCAGTAATAATTATGTAGTTAGAAGTTTTATGACTTGATGTAAAAAATACACACATGGTGATGAATATCTAATCTTTATTTACCACACTGTAATAAAGGCTGTGCAACTTTTGATATGTGGGAATGCAAACTAATTACAAAATCTGTGTGTTCATCATCTGCTGAACCCAGGACCCCGACCGCTCGACCTCGTCCTCTTCCACACAGCACCGCTTCTGCTCCTCCTGCAGACCGTAGATCCAGGTCTCCTCCTGCAGCCCGCAGATGCATTTTTCCTCCTCAACCCGCCTCCTCCAGCACTGCCACAGAGCCACCAAGAGGATGGTCTGCGACTCCTACCTTGAGGTTACGTGGTAGGGGAAGGAGGCACTCTGTGTCACAGAGTCAGTTTGGCTCCCCAGTAGGCCAGTCACTTTCGCCTGTCAGATGTCCAGCACCACCAGACCAGCCGGAACAAGAATGGAAGACAGAAAAGGATCCTGATGTGGCCCCCATTCTGCATAGGTTTTGCCCCAGACTGGAACCTGGAGTGCAATTGGACACGTCTGTAGAGCAAAGCCCCCTCAGCATTTTCAAGCACTTTTTTAGTGCTGATTCAATCAGGACATTGTGTGCCAACACAAACAAGCTGGCAGAGAGAAACATTGCTGCTGGGAAAAAGTACAAGTGGACCACCATCAACCCTGCAGAGATGTTCAAATTCATTGGATTAGTTTTGTACATGGGAGTTCTAAAGCTGCCAGCAGTACGTGACTATTGGAAGAGAAAAAACATTTTTTCTGTGAATTTTCCGAACACGGTCATGACGCGGGATAGGTTCCGTACCATATCTTGGAATATCCATATGAGTGACCCAGAGGAAGATGTTGTAAATGACAGAAAGAAGCAGACTCAGCCAGATGAGTATGACACGCTCTTTCGCTTGAAGCCACTGATGACTGAGATAAAGGCCGCCTGTCAGTCTGCCTACCATCCCAGGAAGCAGCTTTCCATTGATGAGAGGATGGTGGCCACCAAGGCAAAAACTGGGATGACCCAATACATGAAAGCCAAACCCACCAAGTGGGGGATAAAGCTGTTTGTGCTGGCAGACTCCAGCAATGGCTTATACTTGTGACTTTAACATATACACCGGTAAAAGCAGGTCGGCCTCTGGGGTAGGGCTCTCATTTGACTCTGTGGTGGAATTGATGAGGCCATCTTTCCTAGGCAGTGGTTATCACCTCTACTGTGATAATTTCTACACCAGCCAAAAACTCTTCAGGCACCTGCTGTCCCTCCATTTTGGAGCCTGTGGTACCATACGTGAAGGGAGGAAGGAGGCTCCAAAAACCATAATAAATCAACTGACCAATAAATCCCCCAGAGGATCTCTCAGGTGGATAAGAGAAGATAACCTTGTTTTCACCAAGTGGATGGACAACAGGGAGGTGGCAATGTGCAGCAGTGTCCATGTTGCTTATGATGGGGACACTGTCGAGAGGAAGCAGAAAAATAGTGACGGAACCTGGGAGATAACAAACATACCAGTACCAAAACCTATTGTGGATTACAACATGTACATGGGGGGAGTGGACTTATCAGACCAGCTGATACAGTACTACTCAGTTCATCACACAACCAGAAGATGGTACAGAACCATGTTCTTTCATTTTATTGACATTGCTGTGACAAATGGCTTTATAATATACAAAGAAATACAAAAGCTGAGGAACATACCAGCCAACCAGCTCATCACCCACAGGGCCTACGTGGAGCAGCTTGTGGCTGAGCTGTGTGGTGTCACAGTCGGGGCCGTGCCTGTACAGAGAAGAACTGGACATACACCTGTGCCAATCTCAAAACCAAATGCAAGGCTGAGGTGTGAGAAATGTAAAGCAGATGGGACCCCAAGAAAGGACACTTCATGGAAATGTAATGAGTGTGATGTGCCACTCTGCCTACAGCCAGAGCGTAACTGCTTTCACATGTGGCACAACATTGAGTAATGTTGAAAAACGGGATGTGCAAATGCAGTGCACAGTGCCATCTAGAGGTTGTTTTTGAATGTGTTTGGTACATTGACAGAATATTCAATTCAAAATTAACTTTTATGTTTCTTTATATTTTTTTTTCACCCATTTTTTTTACAAGTATTCTAAAGCCTTTGAGGAATCAATATTTGATGTAAAATCCCTTATTCATTTATGGTTTACTCTTTTTCTATAATAAAAACAAATTTAAACTTCCGTTTTTGTATTGGTGATGATTATCACATCAGAACACACACCAAATGTCTCAAGAAGCGTATTGTTAATGCACCTTGTAGCTAAGGGTCTACAGAATCCAGAAATATGACTCTCTTCACTCTGCTAAAAAATTGATCATTCCAGAAGCCAAAATATCAACATAGTGCCAGGCGGACCCCTTAGACTTTGAAGGGCTAGTTTTATTGTGGTAGCGTTTCCAACTGTTGCATTTTGCCAGAAACTAATGTAGGTGATACTCGTTATTCGCTGACACCTTTCATTATGTGGTTTTTTCTCTCTATAAAATAAAAAGCGAAAGAGTCTGCTGTGCTGACAAAACTGTAACAGCATCAAACCTTGCGTTCACAGTTGGAAATCTCGCGATATTTGTGCGGAGCACTGAAGCGCTGCTGTGTCAACACCCCGCGCGCACGCAGCACATCCCTCCTCAGCTGACGCCGTCTGCCTGCCTGCCGACTGCCCGAGAAATATACACTCCTGCTATGAGGTGAGACCGTTATCGTTACAGCCACGTTTGGACACGTTACACATTCATTTCGACCATACCATTCTAAACATAGTAGCTACTCATTTAATTCCGTGTGCTCGAATCACAACCGATCTACAAAACCCCAGCCACGAGCTTCATGACTTCATATGGGAAAAAGTGTTGTAGGCACTTGCTCTACATTTGTAATCATATCTTAATGTTGTCAATTTAAAAAAAACAACCGACAAGTTTCATCCTATTTAACCGGAATCCGCTGCGTAGTATAAAGTATCTATACATGAATGGCTTAGGAGGAGTTTTCACGGATAAGCTCGAATGTTTGCAGCTTCCTCCCACAGTAAGAGATGGTGTCAAAGAGCTGCATTGTGTCCAGCTGAATGTGAGGGGTCGCCTTTGCCTTTGAAAAGAACGCGAGGGCATGGCAAATGTATAGCTGTTCACTGTGAGTTTTCCGAATAATAATTGGCCTGAATTTAAATAAAAAAAAAAAATCAAAATCACACTATCGAAAACAACGTATTATTATTACGCCTCGCTAGCTACTATGCAAGCACATTTTGTTTGTAGTCGACATCATTTGTGTTGTGCTGTGACGCCATTCACTAAACGAGCCAATAACTGTGCGTTATCATCCTCTTGTTTTGTCACACGCCAAATGTTCCAGAGGAATTTAATGGTTCTGTTCCAACAATACATTACTGCTGTTTCCTATATATTCTATTCTCTCTGCACTCCCTATAAAGAAGATAATAATCATATCAATATTTAATTAGAAGCTTGTAAACCCCTTCAGGGTGATATGAGGCCCCAAAATAACCATTGATGGAGGTTACATTACATTACTAAAACACCCTCAGTGTTATGTAAGGGATAATGTTTAGTCTGTCAGTTATTATGCTCAAACAATCCCTGGCAGGATTTAACTTGTGAAAATGGCCTGCTGTCCGAAGTAATGAGATGTCAAAATATGAATATCAAATGTTTATCTCAAAGCATCCAATAAGAAAATATCTGACAAGCGTCTGGTCAATAATATTAATTATTGTAAAAGTAACGTTTTTTTATGGACGGTTAAGGCTGAAATATACTACACAATTTTAAACACTATGCATCATACACTTGCTGACTGTACATAAATGTTAAATGAAAAACTGGGCATTAATGACAGATGATCACACACAGCACTCAATCATGACCAACCATTTCAAAAAAAAAAAAAATGAAAATGTTGTGTCATGTAAAGAGAATATAAAATGCTACTTTTCTATTGCATAATGAAAGTCGCAATATTGCAAAAATTGAACCAAGTAATTTGCAAACTATTGACTTCCCTTTTCTGATTTGTTTCCCTCTACTTCAGAGTATGATGTATGCGGTCTGGGCTGTGGATTATGTAATGGAGTTGAGATGAGAATGGCACTTTCTCAGTCAAAATCAACCAAAATGGGAAAATCGAGACTGTTCCGCATTTTTATGATCGTGGGAGCCATCTTCATGATCCTCCTCATAATCATATACTGGGATGATGTGGGAGCCTCTAATTTTTACCTGCACACAACCATCTCCGGGCCCCATCCGTCCCGCCTCTCTCCACAGGCCCGTCGTGACCCTGAAAAGAAAATAGAGGAAGACAAAGAGAGCTCGTTCTTGATGGACATAGATGCTTTTGTCAACCAGTTTTTGGAAGGAACCGCAGACCCCACGGAACAGGTGAGAGGAGAAACCGCCCCCTGGAGACCCTCACAATCAGTCCTCTGAGAAATCGGATGAGAAATTTGTCCCGAGACGAGAGTGGAAGATCCATCTGACGCCAATTGACCCTGAGAAAAAACGGAAGCAAGAAAGTAGAAAGCAGCTGATCCAAGATGTGTGCAGTAACAAAAGTTTCTTAGACTTCCCTGGAAAGAACAGGACTTTTGATGACATACCCAATAAAGAGTTGGATCACCTCATTGTGGACGACAGGCATGGAATTATTTACTGTTACGTTCCCAAGGTGGCCTGCACAAACTGGAAGCGCATTCTGATCGTGTTGAGCGAGAGCCTGTTAATGGACGGCGTGCCCTACCAAGACCCTCTAGATGTTCCTCAGGAGCTCATCCACAACAGTAGCCTGCACTTCACCTTCAACAAGTTCTGGAAGCGCTATGGAAAGTTCTCACGGCACCTCATGAAAATCAAGCTTAAGAAATACACCAAGTTTTTGTTTGTCAGGGATCCTTTTGTACGACTGATCTCTGCCTATCGCAACAAGTTCGAACAAGAGAACGAGGACTTCTACAAGAGATTCGCTGTTATCATGCTGAAAAAATATAGCAATTACTCGGATCCCCCGGCCTCAGTCGTGGATGCTTTTGCCGCTGGGATTCGACCGTCTTTCTCAAATTTCGTTCGGTATTTACTGGATCCTAACACTGAGAAAGAGATGCCTTTCAACGAGCACTGGAGACAAATCTACCGTCTGTGCCATCCCTGCCAGATAAATTACGATTTCGTGGGGAAGCTGGAGACCTTGGATGAGGATGCTGAGCATTTGTTGCGGATTCTCCGCGTAGACAATGTCGTCGAGTTCCCGCAGAGTCATCGGAACCGAACGGTCAGCAGTTGGGAGCAGGATTGGTTCGCCAGCATACCATTGGAGTCCAGAAAAGAGCTGTACAGGCTCTATGAAGCCGACTTTAAACTCTTTGGATATTCCAAACCAGAGAAGTTGTTACATGAGTGATATGTTCATCATCAGCTTTACTTGGGTGCTGAAAATATTTTCACAGCACAATAAACACGGTGATGGGAGTTCCTGATGCCTGGTTCCTAATGCGCGGCTTTTTCACATTATGCTGTTTATAAAGGCTCTTTCACATGACTCTCGTCCAAAAGATCAATGTTTGTTTAGTTCGCACGGTCCACTTAAGTCCTGCAGGTAGATACTCGGAATTGAACCATCTGCTTTCAAAAAGCACCTTTTTCCACTCAGCCATGCACATTACGTGCTGGGAACGAAAACAAGATATTGTGGCCATGGATTAAGAATGTGTTGTGCCAAATTAGCTCAATGTGGCCACTTTGTACTAATTCGTTCCCTTGTTTTAGTCCAATCTTAGCTGTGATTTAACCTGTTAAAGACTGAGCATGAACGCTTGCAACTGCTAGAGGTCGCTTATTCAAAACAATAACAACGATGTAGCTCCACAGCTGTTTTCGCTTTATGGCGTTATCTTTGGCGACAGAACCCACAGTAAATTATACTGAATAATTGTGGTCTATAACGAATGTGCAAAACAAACAACTGTGGCTTGCTAGATGTGTCTTAGCTATCACCATAAATTATGTATCATTCGAAAGCTTGCACACTCAATTCATCCTGTGAAAACCGTTTTGAAATCGGAAATTGCATTACAATGGAAATGGTCATTTAAATCCTTTTAGCAGGCTAAATTTTTGTGATATCAACTACAAATTTGGAACACAACTTGGTTAGGCACATGCCTTTGATTTAGAGTCTAGCACGTTTGTCGTTTAGAGTCCAAATTATGTTATAAAAATGTTTAGTTCAGTACATTTGAGTCCCTTTCACACAGAGATTCCGGAAAATACACGGATAATGTGACCCGGCATTTGTCCCGGATTGTTTGATTTCGGTTCATTCACACTGCCAGTGATTTGCCGGGATCTGTGAGTGCGTTCACACACAACCCGTTAATGTCCCGGAAAGCCGCGTGACGTCAGGATGAGACGTGTAACGTACGCGTTGAAAACATGTGCACGCGCGCACCTTTCCACAGAGCTGGCGAACGATCGCAGCTTCAGCGCGGATTGTGAGGAGCTCCTGTATCTGCTTCGTTCCAGTTTGCAGACATTTTTTCGTTCTTTCTTTGTTGATGACGAACACAAACTTTCTTCTAAGAGCAACAGAGTCGCGCGATGGCACATGCCTCATCACTATGACACACCCCTTACGGCATTGGTCCTGGCTTTTGTTCACACAGCGCGCGTTCCGGGACTGAACACGGCAATGTTACTAGGTCCTCAACCCGGCATCGATGCCAGTATCAATCCCGGGTCGTGCTTGCGTTCACACAGAAGGCGTTTCTGGCAATTTGCCGGGTTCATCGCGCTGTGTGAAAGGGGCTTTGGTTTACAGTAAACAATCTTGTATAGCTTTAGTTTAATTTTTTAAAGTGCTTTCAGGTCTGCAATAATCGGCTCAGTGTCCTCTTTAAAAAGTTTGTATGAACTACAACCATTTTCACATGTATGTTCAAAAAGAGGGTGACAATTAACAGGTTAAATAAATTAAAAAAGGGAGCGAATTAGTATAACGTGGCCATGACTTAACTAGAACAAAGGAAATAAGAGTACAACATGGCCACAATTGAACTAAAACGAGGGGACGATTTGACTCAAATTGTTAAATCATGGCCATAAATTAAGTTGTGGGAATGATTTCTTACTACATGGCCAGAGTATTTATTTCTTTTGACATGTCATGTCCGTACAAAAGTATTTGTTTCACAAATATTTCATTGTGTAACTTTATCACTTTATATTATAGTTATATTACCATTGTAGTATAGTTTTGTTTTTAAATTATTTACCAGTGCCTGTTTTTTTTTCTTAATTTAAAAGAAAGAAATGGGATTTGGATGTTTTTCCTGGTCTGCTGCCTTTGACGTCAAAGCTCACGATAGTCACTAGTAAATGAGTTTGTGACTGGTGAAAAGCATGAAAAGCATAGCTGACTGTGTCACTGGCTTCACTTTGAAAAGATCAGTGATAAACGACACCGCAAACTTTGCGCTTTTAACATTTGCCCTGTCCTGAGGGTAACGCCGTAGCTTGGTGCTTCACACTATATGGTTCAGTGCATTGGGGGGACGCTGATGCGAGTCATGTGAAAGAGTCTTTAGGTCTTTGTGAAGCTTATGGGCATTGAAAGTAATACTGTAGTCGTGAATATACATTCCTTGCTCACAGGTTACATTTCCTCAATCCATTTCCCAGTAACCCCCTAAACGTGTAACTGTTTGTATTTGTATACGGACCTCATCGACAATTTGGAGAGAGACATTTAGATGGTTACCTACTCAGTGAAGCCTGCACAATGTTATTTTTTTAATATACCGAACAGTGGTTTAAAAACAAACTCATCACCTCATCAGTATTTTTCTTATAGTTTGGATGGATGTTATAATCCCATTAAGAGACATTTGTCCCTCAGTTTTGTAGTTGTATGTATTAGTTGTTAAACATCCACCAAACTAAAATATCACAAGAAATTAAAAAAAGTATTGTACATTAAGCAAGTGCACATATTAGAGTATTTTAGAATATTTTTGTAACCTTTTACAATTAAATGTGAAAAGTGAAGGCACATTTGTCTTTGGGAAAAAGCTAGATAACATTTTCAAATGCAAGCAAACATTTTACACATTTATTTTTAAAATCATAAAGGGATCTACTGCGCTTACAGCAGTTTTTTACATGGACAAACCTCAGTTTATAAGTTTCCATGGATTTTTTTTTTTCCCCACACATGGATTTGGATTTCAACCATTTTACAAAATATTGTACAAAATTGCCAGTGTTCTGCAGTGAAGCAAGTAAACGGAGAAGACATTTCTTTGTAACAGAGGCTGGAGTATTCAGATTATGGCCTGTTCTTGTCAAGGAAATCTTGCCTTTCATCATTTTGATATTTTTCGTCTATAGTGTGTAGCAGGGTCTGATCTGCAGCATGCTATAGATGTTAGCATGTGTGCCTTGCAGTCCTTCATAAATATGCATCACTCAAGAATACTGTAGCAAACTAATTTCTTTGTATTGCTCTGGAAAAATAATGGCCTTGTTTGCATATTGTTAGGAATATAATTGAAGGCACAGGGTATTTATTTCTTATTCTGTGTAATTTGCTTTAGAGAGTTGATGCATAGATGTCAGTTTTGTTTATAGTTCCTCTTTTAGTCGCAGTTTGAACGTGGGCATGTGCAAAAGTAGTATTTAAGGGTTTATTATGATTATTTTTAATAGTATTTTCATTACTAAGAAAGTGTTTCTTGTACTTTCGGTCATCGTGTTTTCGTGCCGCATTTTGCACATCCGATCACATGTATAAAACCAACCTTAAAGGCAGTGAGAGATAGGATTAGCTAGTGTATTGTAGTAGGAATAGGATTTAATACTGTGGAGCACAAGTGTAGCATGATTGTCGTGGAAGGGCCAAAAGGGAACGGGACGCCCCAGTTCAGCCAGCATTCAGGGGAAGCCAAAGTTCTGGATCGCTGCACTGTTGGGCCCATTTGGTTGCAGTGCCTTTGGAGAAAAGTTTACACAAAAAAGTATTTTTGTAAGCGAGTCTGACTTGCAGTGAAAACAATCAAAGCTCCTACTTTTTAAAAAAAAAAAATTAGTAGTGCTTATAATGTGTGTTGCATCATGGAAAAGATCAGATTTTTAGCCACAATTCTGGCGGTGCTGTTGAGATTTTTCACATTAGTTCCACGTGTTCTTATTTCATAAACCACAATATCTGTTACATGGGGAAACGTTTTTAAAACACGTGTGCAGTTGCCAATGCTGTTGATTTCTGTTTCAAAATGAGGACCTGTGTTTTGTATACAGTTGGTGCCACATTGTACAAAGAAAAGTGTTGTTTAGTGATTGTATGTCAATATTAATGAAAATCTGATGTACTTCTCAGTCATAGGAATTTATTTGTTGCATGAAATATTTTTCAGGAGATCATGTTCATGAGTGCAAAAGGGAAACATTTGTTACATTAAATCAGGTCTTAGCCTAAAAATGTTTTCTTGACATTTTGGTTTGGTTTGCTTTTCTCTGTTGGTCAATGTACATAGCTCTTCTTTTATTTATTATATTATTTAATGCTTCAAAAGAAAAAGGATTCAATAAAGATCAGTGCATGGTGCAAACACTGCAAAACTGTTGTCTGCCCTTTATTTGTTTTGCAAAAGTGTTGTTCATTAATACAATACCGGTAACCACGTTTATTCAGTGAAAGAGCTCTGCTGATGTTCAGCCTGATTGATCCAAAATGTATATTGATAAACTGTCTGTTGTATCCCAAATTTGTCTCCTACATTGACATGTTAAAACTTTGTGCCTGTAAGTAGAATAAATAAAATAAAATACTAAATATTAAAATGATAATGCTACAAGTGAATTTAGCCATCACATTATTATGTACATAATTAAACATTCATTTTGATATTTTCTAAAGATTACATTCAAAATTAATTCTAACACTGTTTTTTGTGTGATTTTAAATATTAACAGTGTAAGACGACTGCATGCAGAGGTAATGTAAATATAAAATATGCATTTAAATAACCAGTATCAGCCATTTATTTATTTATATGAAATATAGGCTGGTAAATATTGTGCATTCCCAACAAAAATACATCAACATTCCTACTACAGAGTATTAGCGTTTTGACAGCTTCATAACCACTAGATGGCATAGAAGTACACAATTTCACTGCATGTTCAACAAACGGTCGACAGCAACCTAATGGCGCGCGGAGGGATAATCACAGAAGCGAGCACGTGAATGGATTGTCGAATCAAGATAAAATCTCACACTTTAATAGTATTTATATTACCTTACTTGATAAAAACAAGCAGTGAGACTATGACGAAAGATTGCATCAAAATGTAAGTCAGCATACAAGTTCGAGGGATTTTATTTAAATTAAATACATCTACTGTACAGCTGTTTAGCTATTGTCACGTGCCAGTGATTCTCCCTCCTGGTGGCCATGTTGGCGCCCTCTGACATGGGAACTTACATAGGCATAATAGTAATAAGTTGATTGACTGGACTTGTTATCAACGCAGTGTCCACTTTTTGAAAGAATCACCACTACCTCTGGTATTTAAAGTGGAGATGAAGTGTCTTTATGTTGGATAATACTATTATTAAGAAAACGGGAGTTAAAGCTGTTCGACTCACTGTGCTGTGCTGCAGCTGTGCTGTAGGCTGTAGGTATTAGGCTACTAATGTCCTGAAGCATAGTATCTGTCTTCCTCTGACTGGGAAAGATCAGTGTGTGGAACAGTGTGGTCATGATCGAGGGCCACACAGATGGACTGAGCTTGTTTCTTTACACCACCCCTTGGCTACAAGAAACACTCACAAGACAGGTTTTTGTCTGTCTCGATTCCAACAGAAATATGATCCGTTTTTATTGCATGATCATAAACGTTTAATGAAAATTGGAAGGGATGTTATTAATAATACTGCTGATTTGATTTGGTCTAGCTTTAGGCTACTTGGCTCTTCACAAATGAGAAATTCCACTCAGGATCACGAAGCACATATTTGGTATTTTTTGTAATTGTAAGGACTTGCAGACTAAATGGCACATTAATGTGGCTGTCAAAAAAATAATAACTGTCAAATTAATAACTGTCAGCAAAGACACAATTTATAATCATAATTGAATGTGTAATAATATAGATGATTTGTGCAGTAGCTTGCATTTGTTTTGCAGCTCTTTTTTTTTTTTTTTTTTATTTTTTTTTTTTTTTTACAATTTTCATCCGCAGGCTACCGAAAAGATAAATTAAATCGCCTGTTACCTAAAAACTCAGTATTTTATAATCTAAAAATCAATATTTACCCTATTAATTAAGCCTCCGGAGCCGTTTCTGTTTCTAAATTTCTGAAACAGCTTTGGCCTGTAGGGAATATGACTGATTATTCACTACAGATGCACAGAAGCACATTTAAAACAAATAGGAAATAATTAAATGATTTGAGATTTTAAATGGAAAAAATGTAAATGTACACCATGATCCCGAGGCAGAGAGAGACCATTTAGGGCTATTTCAGTCCTACCAATATCAAACAGACCTCTCAAGTTGAATAGAAGATGAGATCCTGCCAAGGGTTTTGCAAAGTGATTGCCTTTTTAATTGGTTAAACTTCAAAATGATATGCAGGTATTTTGTGCTTTATTAATTGAATCAGAACTCCTAATTGATTTCCTGCCTCTCCCTTTTTGTCTTTGAGCAAGACATAGATGTTCTTAATGAATGTAGACACTCTTTTCCAGTTTTTGTTGGTCCAGTGATGTCTGTGCATGTCACCGTGATCATTTTCAACAGCAGTCTAATGAGAAATGCTAATGAAAATGGTCTGCCGATAGGTCGCGTGGACCGAGGGCATAAAGTCTGGTCAATCACGTTTTTCCTTCGCAATGAAATCAGTGGTGTCAACCCGTTTATCGAATTAGAATTAGATCGACTGAAAGGGCCTGGCAAATGTGTCAGCAAGTTTAATGTTAGGTGGTATTAAAGGGCAGGAAAAGATCAAAAGTTTTAAAAGTGTTTCTAAGAACAATTCTCCTTGCAGGCACACAATTCACGAGAACGAGGGTTACGATTTTTTTGGGTTAATCTTAACCCTCGTTCTCTTGAACCATGTGCCTGCTGCTAGTAATTTGCATAAAACATGCCCAAAGCTTTCCATCTTTCTGCTTTTTTTTCTCTATCTGCTCACTCATGCTTTCTTTAGCTTGCACATGTGTAAAGTCTTTAAGTAATGCATTTGGCCAACCTTGTAATCAAATTTCTTATTAGGCCAGCATATATGATTTTTGTGTACGTGGGGTTTCAGTCCAAGGTAAAAGTATATGCCCATAAATTTGATGGTCAATTAAGAAAACATTTTAATTCTGAAGAATACTGCAAGCAAGATTTCCAGCAATATCTGTGGATGTTTCTTACTTCAAGGTGCCTGTAATAGTGCTCTTAGTTGACCTTGCTGTGTTAGTAAGTTGTTTTTTTGAAAGGCCAGCTGGCGTGTCCCCAGGAAATAACCCGGGGAGATGATTGCAGATGTTTAGATGCATCACTCCTACTCTCTCTCCTCTCTTGAATGAATGCTATCACAGCTGAGGCGAAATGACTGCAGACGGTGGGTTAAAGTAAGCCATCACACACATCTGCCATGTCAAAGCTTCTGCCCCTCTGCAGAGAAGGTGATAGCATTGTAGAGATAAAGTTGTTGACACTTTTCTGTCTCCACAGGACATAAGTGTCCTGTAAACATGTTTTTGAAAAGATGCCAGGTTGGGCTGATGGCCTGCGGTACAACAGCTTTCTAAAATAAATGCTGAAATCATGTCTACAGATGTCGACAGCAGGGAAAAGCACGAATAAAGTAGATCCAGGCAGGACTTGACTGCATTACAGTTCCATTATCACTTCGCCAAATGATTCTTTACAGACTACAACAGCAAAAGAACCAAAACCCACAACGACACTAACCAAGCAAATATAGTAAACATTAGGATACAAACGACCAATTATCTCCCGGTTTTAAATGTCTGGAAAGCATATACTCTCTTTCTCCCGCGCTCTCTCCCACACAAACACTCGCACAGAAACGTATTGTCACTGCTGCTCTGATGATTTTATCAGTAAAATAGCTTAGGAACTTAAATGACAATTCTCACTAGAGAGATAATAACGGCGTGTTCTTGAAGCAGATAAACTTACGGTTTCGCTGCTGCCGAACACTGTTGAGAGACGCACAGACTCAGCTAATTGACTTATGCTTAATCTCTCTCTCTCTCTCTCTCTCTCTCTCTCTCTCTCTCTCTCTCTCTCTCTCTCTCTCTCTCTCTCTCTTCTCTCTCTCTCTCTCTCCTACATACAAGAATATTTTAAGGACAAAAACCTGACAAATGTCTTGAAATACAACATCTGGACAATTTCTTGAGGTGTAACCGTATAGAAGCGGAATAAGCTAGTTCATTGAATTAAAAAAATAATGCACACCCAAGTTGTAAATACTAATGCACAATACCAACTCGGATGTGCATTAGTTTCTAATAATTCAACCGACTGTTGTCAATTATTCCTTAATTACACACACACACACACACACACACACACACACACACACACACACACACACACACACACACACACACACACACACACACACACACACACACACACACACACACACACACACACACACACACACACACACACACACACACATGCTTCTGAAAGAAAATGAATCTTGATATGTTTATGGGCCGTAAAGTAAAAAATATCAGGATGATTCAGCTGTCCTGGAATCATAATGATTTTTTTTAAAACTCTAAAAGAAAATTTTGGGAAAGTTTGGCATAAATTTTAACACGTTTGTAAAAATAATGAGGTGTACACTCGCATGTATTCAAAGTGTAAGGAAAATATGATATTACTTTTTACCTGATGGTTACACCACATGATATTTTTAGTCATTCAGTTTAATCTTCAATTAGAAAATGGTATGAAAGTTTATACCAATATGAATACAAATAATATATTTTCTAGACACAGTTCAAACTAGACTTTTAAAATATTTTTTTTTCCTTTTTTCTTTGACTTTGTAATTTATTGACCCAAAAAAAGTCAAGACCTAAAGGTCTCTAAATGGATTTTACACATAGTCCATTTGTGTCACATGACACCCTGCTTGGAAACTGTGCAGAGGTTTAATTTATCTGTCATCATAAAGATCTGTCTTGTATAAAGATCTAAAAATCGGAGACAATAGCACTTAAACGACATTACTTATGATTTATCACCCTAGATGCGATTCAGGCTGGAGATGCAGGTGAACTCTTCATCCTGATGAAGTCATCTATCACCCGACTGCATCCTGATGTACCGAAAGACCAATCTTTATATCCTGCAGCCTCCAATCCTTATATTTAGGCTTCCCTCTTCTCTTGTCTTCCCTTTGACATCATGAGAGAATTTGTGGGCATAAGTTGATGCGCCACAGCTAATGGATCAAAGCAAAGGAGCTCTAGAGATCCGCTTCTTAATTATTTGAGAGCTGTAAATCATATATACTGTTTGAGCTTCAGGAAAAATCATTATTATTATTACTACAGTGGATCAGCGCAAGTGTATCAACCTGCACTCATCCACCGCTGATGAGATCGTAGCAGGTGCTCTTACTCTGCTGACAGGTATCTGGGATTTATCTTAGGAAATGGTATTAAAGGGAACGTTGCAAATGGAGTTAGGGTCACATGACCATCTGTGCTTATTCTCTGACTCACCCTACTGGGGTTAATGGTAGTGAAACCACATTGGTTAAAATGAGTCATAGAAGTAACTTTTGCACCGTGAAGGAAGAGAATCCATCACTGGGTATCATTGAACTGATTGTTACAGGTTGGATCATTGGTTCACATGATAATGATGATCACTGTGATTAAGAGGATTAGGAAATAGAGGCACTAGAGACACCCATTATACTCTCTTCTTCTGTCTTTCCCTTATGACATGACTTTGTTTCATACATTTGTACGTACTTGGTGTCTTTTACCTAAAGTACATTATTGAAACTCTTCTGCCATTTGTACATCTCAAGTCCATCTAAAAAACCATCAAAATAATATATTTATGTCATAATGTTATGTTTGAGATATAGGCCATTTTGAGATATTACTACCACTGAAAGCTTTCCAAGGGCTTTTTTCTTTGACAAAAGCATTCGAATTATGCCATTTTGTCCCATTTGTTGGTTAAAAGCACAGGAGACTGGGGATGGTTGTAACCCTTTGGCTTTAATAGCCACTATCTTTCAAAAGGTCAGTATGTTTTTTTTTTAAAATGTTTTCTTGTTTAAAAATAAATAAATTCAGAAATAATTAATTCAAAAAGGACACATTAAATTAACCAAAAGTGACAGTATAGACATTTATAATGTTACACAAATGTATATTTAAAATAAATGCTGTTATTTTGAATTTTTAATTATTCAAAAATCCTGGGAAAAAAATTATTATGGTTTCACCATTCAATCTACAAACATGATCTTGATTTTATTTCTTCAAAACAATGACATTTTGATGAATCTTGATGAGTTTGTGGCTTGATATCTAATGAGGGCCTTGAAGTTGCCTGGAACAATTAAATGCAGCTTTGGTGAGCTCTAGAGACTTTCACATTTCAGAAATCGGTTTCACAAAGTGTACGTTTTATTTCCTTGTATATATATATATGCATATATCTATTTTTTTAAAAAGTGTAGTTACAAAGGATCTTCTGTTGAAATACCAAATAAAAACATTTAAACACAGAAATCGGTTTCACTTTATTTTGGATGGTCCAATTTAGACATTATACTAACAATAAGTAACTTTGCAACTACGGTTAATAGACTGTCTAAAGTAAACTATCGGACTAAAGTGTTACTAAAAACTTACCAAACCACAAACTTAATTTTTTTTTTTTTTGGTTCAATTATCTCAAATTTTGAGGTAATGTTCCCATATTTATCTGCTAAAGATTACAATAGTTACATGTATTTAAGCAATTAAATTGCACAATAGTTTAATTTATCTTGGATCTTTACTGGCTTGCACAAAACCCAGACATGAACCCCACTGAAGATTTTGTAATGAATTATTATAATGACAGTAAGCCAGAACCCATCAGCCCCTTGTGTCTGAATGGGAAAAAAAATCCCTGCATCATGTTCCAACATCTAGTGGAATACTTCCATGTAGAAGAGTTGGGAGAATCAACTCCTTATTAATACCCAGAGGGTTAAAAGCATCTGTGCAATGACAGATTCAAACATTAAAAACATATGTTTTTGCATGCTATTAAAACTCTGTGAACATTTATACAATAACACAATTGATGCAAACAATTACATGCAATAAACCCCTTAGAACATAAATGGTTATTAATACAATTTTTTTTTGAAGTAGATATATTTGTACTTATAAGCAGATATATGTGAAGAATTTCTGAATGTCTCAGTATTTGGTTTGTCTGTATTTTAATTAATGATGAAACTTGATAATCGAACCTGAGAATCTGTTCTCCAGAATGTTCTCCAGAATGATTTGAGATTTTCCAGAGAAAGTCTTGAGCTTCAATAGAAAACACCTGACCATCTGTACAAATAGTCACGTGATCAATGTTGTCACACATTTTCTTCTTTCATTAATGACTCAGAATCTAAAAATCTGAATTCATTGTGTCATAACTTTTTCAAAGAAATAAAACAACAACAACAAGATTTGTGGCCTCCTTGGTATGTTAGTAAAGATTAAAATGTATGGTAAATGTAGGGTAAAACAAGATGCCCCCCTTAAGAACAATGTGGATAACGTATTTAGATATGAGTTTAGCATGTGTAGGATAATAAAGCATCAGCCAATGTGTTATTATAGGAAATACATAGAAAAATGTGCTAATTTATTTGTTATAGCAAAACATGTCAAATATTAAAAGAGGGGTAAGATGGTCCCATGGGTTAAGTCAATAATGTAAAATATACTAAATCAACTATTCTATTTATTTAATAGTTGAGATGAGATTGTGTGTCATCTATGGTCAGGATGTTACCCTTCACATTGTTATTACATCCCATGTAGTACGTTTTGCAGTTCTTCATTACATTCATGACCATGGATCTCAGTGTAGATTTGGATTACTAAATTTTATTTGAATGTGGTGTGCAAATTCAAAGTTTTTGTGTTTGAGTTGTAATAAAAATAACAAGGCACTTCATGTTTCATACAATTGAGTTAAAACTAACAATTTTATTTGGAATATTCTTTAAGGCAAATATAAATGCAGATTGTGTCAGATAAAACATATTTGATGTCAGTGCATCTAGACTAGAGGGATAATACCATCTTCAAGATATTCACTGATTCTGGGTTGTTGTTGTAGTTTTTTTTAATCCAAAAGGTGCTCCTTATAACTTTCTATAAAGTTCCTGTGAAAGACGTGCTACTGAGCTCGGGTTAATAACTGCTGCAGTCTGTATCTATAGTAATATGTAACAAAATTACTATTCATCAGCTTCCAAATCTGCTCTCAGTAGTCGCTCGTTCTTACTAAAGTGAAATACCATTATTGAGTATTATAGGCTAATCAAGCCTATTCTGCAGAATGAGTGATGTGACAGTTGCTAATCAGAATTAGCATGAATATGAAGCAGAATGCTAGTGTCTGTGGAAGGCAGAGATGGAGCTCTTGCTGAGACGAGGATTCATGACTATGAATAGCTAGGCTACTTGAATGAGGATACAAAGTCTCTATACGGCTTCATGCAAACTGTCATTTAGACTTTTATGAATTCTGTTTAGTCCATCTTTTGCTTTTGTAAATCTCACAAAGCCTCATGAAAACAAAAATGAAGAGGCGGAGGTTGTTTAATTTATTGTATTCTTCTGTATTTCTCTCTCTCTCTCTCTCTCTCTCTCTCTCTCTCTCTCTCTCTCTCTCTCTCTCTCTCTCTCTCTCTCTCTCTCTCTCTCTCTCTCTCTCTCTCTCTCTCTCTCTCTCTCTCTCTCTCTGTGTGTGTGTGTGTGTGTGTGTGTGTGTGTGTGTGTGTGTGTGTGTGTGTGTGTGTTGTGTGTGTGTGCGTGCGTGTGGATCTGTTCCCATCAAAGATCTGATGGCAGGCAGGTTAACTTAGTGAACCATCTCTGATTCTTTTCACGTTGGCTTCCATTAATAAAGGCAAGTACAAATGATTATTCACAATCAAGTACAGCACATTTAATTAAAATCAAATTGCTATGCATCTTTACAAGGGATATTCTCTCTGACCATTTCCTTCATGCACTCATAAAAGTTACAAATTTGAATGAATGCAAATGTACACGATTATATGTTTATAGAGAAAGTATGAGAAATTGATGTAATACACTGTACATTTACTGCATTTTTTTGTTTCCACCATAATTTAAAACAGAGTTTTCAAAATATTTTGAAGTCAAGGGCCCCAATATGATAACATCTAAATAGGCAAATGCTTGTCTAGTTGGATCATTATTGCTGTGATTATTATGTATGATTAACATGTTATATGTTTGGCTCTAATCCAAACTGATGGAGTGTGAAGCTTTTCATTTCTTAAACACCCATGTAAACAACATATTCCAGGATGACTATGACATATAACCTATTAAGCATTTGCCTACTTAAATCCAAAAAGCGACTTTTTTTTTGGCAGGACATTGTATATTCATACGTAAATACCCATTTACACTGTATGAGAAAATATTAAACATAATATTATAAGAACAATTAAATAATTGGCTTTCATATTGTATTTGTTCTAAAGCCAAAGCAAGTGATTCAAATATCTGGAAAATCAACAGTGTATTTTTTCTAACTGCTATTAGAGTACAGTTAGATGTATAACCTAAAACATTTTAATTTTAATTTATTTTTATTTTCACTGCAATAGCAGTTTTCACAATCACAACAAAATATCATTTTAAACAGCTTTATAAATGAGCTTATTGCCTTACAACCAAACTAAAGGCAACAGAGGCAAAGAACAAACTATTCTTTAACATATTTGTCATGGAAAAGAGTAATGGCCACTTGGAAATAAATCTATTTTTCACAAAACAATGCAAATTTAGAAAGAATAATGACATTGTAAGAATATTAATTTAGGTGAATGTGTTTAAAATGACTGTGTTAAACATGCTTAATTAATATATTTAGTTAACTGAGAGTCATAAATAATAAATTTTGATTTTTTTTCTTCATGTTTTTTTTTTTTTCATACAAATGTTCTGTTTAGCTGCTAATGACCTTCGTGGGGCCCCGGACCCCAATTTGAAAACCCATGATTTAAAATACATCTGTCCTGCTTTTTAGTAAAGGCCTGTTCACACCAAAACAAATGTTTGGGAAGGAAATTTGAATTTCCAAAGAGTAAAAAAAAAACTGCAGACAGACTGACAGTAGATGGCGCTTTCACAAAAGTAGAAAGCAGTGCAGCACAACTTTCCATTTCTGACACCTGTCTGTCACAGAGAAGAAATTAAGTTTTACTCAAACAGCCATTCAGATTTTTGTAATTGCTTTGTTTTTTTGTTTATTTATCAAACCACACCAAATACAAGATAGGCTACAAAGAATGAGCGCCAGATCTGGATCCTTTCTGTATACTATTCACTGT
Organism: Chrosomus eos; assembly: GCA_036326025.1. NCBI lineage: Eukaryota > Metazoa > Chordata > Actinopteri > Cypriniformes > Leuciscidae > Chrosomus > Chrosomus eos. The sequence continues at coordinate 32,700,100 of CM070821.1, forward strand.
CACCTAGAAAAATAGTCTGCTCAAGTCATAGCTCTTTGATGTAACAGTCTTTGCAGTGCAATGCATACAAGCTACACTTTAATGAGTGTTGATCATTGTTGTATTGGCTGGAGTTATTTTTCTTATAATGCCTATAATGTGCAACTAAATTGGACGAAATGTGAGTCAAAAGAGTTTAGAATACCTCTCTGTAAAAACATTTGTCACATTAACTGCATGTTCAACTTAGTCTGAATAGCTGTTCATTAAAATTAAAATGTTTATCACATTAATTATCACATTTTTGCATGCGAACATTGGTCTTGAATTTATGTACAATCAGTGATGTCTATACAAAGCAGTGCTCTTTATTTACAGGAAGTCACACAGTATGTATCACCATGTATGTGATCAATGTAACTCTGGATGGTTACGAACACGAACTATGTTACATTAGAATCACATGCTTTTTGACAGTACTGCAAGACAAGTGAACAATACTTAAAGTGATAGTCCACCCAAAAATGAAAATTCTGTCATTATTTACTCACCCTCATGTCGTTACGAAAGCTGTATGACTTTCTTTCCTCTAGGATGTTTTTGGGTGAAACCCTTTAAGTGCTCTGTGTCCTTTCAGGTAACATGCGCCCTTACTACAAGTTTGATAATTCAAGATTGCTTGTAGACATTATCTTCTCTGAGAGGCTTTGGAGAGACACCATCTGGCTGTTGTTGGAACACCAGTCAGAAAGAGTCTCAACTGACACCTGGCTCACGCCACCTTGTCGCCGGCCAGTTTTCTGCGTTTTGAGTGAGAGCAAACTGGACAGTTTAAAAGAGCTGGAGGATCTAAAGACAGAAAGCATCCTCTGATGATACTTGGACCTGACTGCTCTGGCAGAACGGTACAAATCGCCCAAGAAACAATAACAGATGGGATTGAGGCTGGAGTTAGTGAGACCCAACCACTGCGTGAAAGGCCGAGTCTGCAGAACCCAGTGAGGGGGATGAACCTCGTGGTCAATGAGGATGTCTGCCACGTAAAGCGGGAGCCAGGAGCCGGCGAACAGGAGGACCAAAGTGACCACCACCTTGGCGATCTTCTTGCGCATCTTCAGGCGCGAGGCGTGTATGGCCAGGCTGTGCGGATCCAAGTCTGCGAAATGTTGAGAAGCCCTCCAGAGCTTCCGGCCCGTCAGGAAGCTGATGATGAGGTTAAAGGTCACAGGGATGCAGTAGAGAGCTACGAAAAGGAGCACGTTGTAGACCTGCTTGAGTCTAGCCTGCGGCCACAGCTCTCGGCAGATTGGCACGGCGATGTCGATCAAGTGGATCTTGTCCAGCTTGATCATGAAGAGCAAAGGCGCACAAATGGCAGAGGACAAGACCCACACGCACACAATGGTGATGTAGATCTTCTTCTGGGTGAAGTACGAGAGGGAATTGAGCGGGCTGTGAACGCTGTAGTATCTGTTGACGCTGATGACGGTCAGGCTGAGGACGCTGGCCGACACGGACACGGCCTGGATGAAGGGAACGGCCCGGCACAGGAGGTCTCCGTACACCCATGTGGTGTAAATGGTGTGGCCGAGGGTGATGGGCATGCAGATGCAAACCACCATCAGATCACACACTGCCAAGTTCACGAGTAAATTCCGGGTGGCACTGATGCTCTGCAGCCTCTTACTCTTCTGGCAGGTAAGCATTCGAATGGCCATTAGATTTCCAATGAATCCCACCACGAATGATAATGAATACATCACTGTGAGAGCGATAGTGGTGGGCTCTTTGATCGTCAGCAGAAGCAGTCTCTCCAGCTCTCCACTCTGGTGGAGGTAAACATCGCTCATGAAGTCCTCGGCACCGTGGAAAGAGACATTCAACGACAGCAAGGTGTTTAAGAGCATATGCTCCTTTTTCAGCAAACCTGCAGTGAAATTCATATTCCTTTTGATTCCCTTAAAGATTCAGGAGATATGGGATGTTTTGATATGCGGTAGTTGGAATCCAAAGGCTGCTTCAGGCATCCCAGAGTCGAGTGCTAAAGCTTAAGGCATCTTCATCTTCAGCCAAAACGAGTAAGGTAATGAAATCCATCATTTAGCCAACCGCTCTCTACGGAAACATGGCACACATTAGGAGGGAAATTAAATTACAGGATAACAAGAAATCCAAGCAATTGCATTGACTAAACTGTGCGCCTTAAATTGACTGCCTGATCAATGATAGATAACTACTCAAATAGTGATCTCTTTTAGTGTTATATTTTTATTTTCTTTGTTCTCTTTTGTCATGCAAGAATAAATTATGCAAACCACAAAAAGTCAATTTTACAATAAATCAGCTGCTTAAGCAGAATAAATAGTGTGTGATATTGTGTGATGTTGCTTAAGGACACAATTTAGCAAAATTATTCTAATTTCAGACAGTTTTGTTTGTAACAACAAACAAAACCACTAGAGAAACCAAGCATTGTGTAATTGTGCTTCGAAAATAATTAAAACAAAATTAACTCTCAACACAGGCTAGTATTAATAATAAGTCTGTCTTTTAATATTGCATACTGATTTTTCCTTCAAAAGCATTCAGAATTAAACTGTGAATTAGGCAAACTCTCGAAAATGAAGGATCTGCAGCAATAAATCTATCTTTACCTGCTTAAACATAATACATTTAATATGTAGTGTAGTAAATCCAACTGTTTTTATGTAGGCCTACTACCTATTAGCGAATTTCCACATGTGTCACTTTCTCCTTATTTACTTCTGTCATGCATTAGAGTTATTATTTAATCTACAATGTAAACCGCATCAAGAGAAATAGGCTATAAGTACATACCGATGTGGGTGCAGTAGCAGGTGCAGTCAGAGGACGGACTGTGTTCAGTGTGTTTCCCCTTCATCTCCAGCTGAAGGGAAAAAACGAGTGTCTGCGGATGTGGCACACACACACACGACTCTCTGCTGACGGAGGCGATGCATGTCACTGATGTAATAGGAGCAGTTTTCTCATTCACCTCATGGCTCCCGCACACACACACACACACACACACACACACACACACACACACACACACAGGCTGCGTAATGAAAGATCCACTCACCAATGTTTTGCTAATTAAAAAGTTGTAGCTACACAGAACGAAAGGAACAACACTTGAGAAATATCATTAAATAGAGTTCACCCGAACGAGAGATTTTGTAGACACTACAAAATAGCTAATTTTTTTTTAAAAGAAAAATCTGGTTTATTCTACACGGAAAAGGTCGCCACATTATGGGTGCCGCCATGAGATCACATGGCAATCTGTGTAATTTAATTGAATAATAATAATCATGTTTACCTGATATAGCCTAGCTCAAACATGCTTAAAAAAAACAAACACATCAAACAATTTGATCAATGGAGCTGGAGTCAATAGCGTAGTCCAGAGTGACGGCATTGATCAGCACTTGAGTGATCCGTGGTTCAACTTAATGAGCATGAGTGGAAAATTCCATAAAACAAGTAAACAACCCACGACAGTTCTTAAGTCACAGAACGCTGCGCCATCAAGCACAGAGTGCAATCACAGCCACAGAAGAAACTTTTTTTTTTAAATGAATACTTAAAAATCTAGCTAAAACCTATTGAAGAAAGTAGCCTATAGGCTACTTTACATATATTTTCTGCCAATAAACAGCCTATTATGAGCTTATGGCTTTTCGGGTTATAAACGATGGGGTGCCCTTATGATGTGATGTACTTTGCTCTTTATACGAGCTATGTTTAGTCTGCCTGTGGCTGATGTTCTGTATCTGCCAAAAAATGGGAACACATTGCATTATCACTGATTAAAAAAAAGTTGTTGACCACTTACCAAAAGTTTGGGGTTAGTACGATTATAGAAACTTAAATAATGTTATATAACTTTAATTATGTTGCAAAATACTTTTTAAATGCCTTAGACTTTCTATTCATAAAATATTCAAATTTTTTTTTATTATAGTTTCCCAAAAATATTCAACTGATCATTATAAGAAATGTTTATTGAGCAGCAAATCATTAGAATGATTTCTGAAAGATCATGTGATGCTGAAGAATGCAATAAATTATTTTAATACGTATTCACATAGAAATTATTCTAAATCTAATATTTCAGAATATCACTGTTTTTTACAGTATTTTTGATCAAACAATTGAATTACCAATCCTATTTGTAACTGTAAAGCATAAAAATCCAAACAATTGACACACACACACACACACACACACACACACACACACACACACACACACACACACACACACACACACACACACACACACACACACACACACACACACACACACACACACACACACACACACACACACACACACACACACACACACACACACAAAGTTCTGTTAAAGAGAGAAAATAAATCAAAAGTTATAACCAGTTATATTTTGATTTATTTGTCTTTTGTACAGTTTCTACATACAGTATATGAACTAATATTCATTATAAGTTTTTTCTATTGGAAAACTGGTTGAAGAGTTTTATGTCAGTTTGTAATGTATGTATTAACTGTAATGTATGTACTGTGTATCATTTTATATTTCTATTCTACAGTAAATGCTTCTGTGCAAAGACAATATACAAAAAGACCATTGATGTTTGTGTTGTTATTCAATGAGATGGTAGCATATTTTTAGTATTGATTGCTTAGGACATTTTTTCATAAGTCGGCCCAGATAGATCTCCAGAATATTTTTTGTTTCGTTTTTTTTTGGACACAAATCAGGAAGTAACCCAGAACAGTCTTGCATGAATCTTTTTAAGCTTCTCATTTATTCACAATTCATATGAATATGTAGTTCAGCTAAGGTATGTCTTAGCATTATTCACACCGATGAACTTAAGAGACATGAAAGGTGTGTAAACAGAAATGTAAAAAAAAAAAAAAAAAACAATAACCCACTGTAAACAAAACAAAAAAAGGCTGACTCCAAATGAATCGCCTGCTTGTCCTTACTGCTCACCCTCAGAAAAAGTGTTTTTTGGTGATCTCTAAAGAGGAGATATTGATGTCGTTCACCACTTGTACTTTTGTGATGGTCTTCAGCTCTTCCACACGGTGCTTATACTGCATCACCATGGTTTCATCGATGTAAACATGGAAGTGATCATTGTCAGAGTAAATTTCAATCTGTTGAGAGACAGGGAGTTGATGATGATTAAATAACTCACTCATAATCAAACAGAATTCCTGTTGCTGGTGATACTTTGTCAATAGAAATGTTCTCATGACGCTTTATCACCTGGAAAGGCTCTTCTATTCCGAAGGGAAAGTTGCTTAACCTCTCTTCCGGCCCCCAGTGGTTGGCCAGGTAGGAATTGCAGATGATATCGGACTCAGTGAAGCGGGGGTTGAAATGGAAGGCTATTCTGTCATCGTGTTCGCACAGGAAATTGATCTCAAACCTTGAGGACAGCGAAAGAAAGACCCATACGCTATTAATGAACCAATCATTTTGGCCAATAACCTGAGACAGCTTCTTTTGCTAAGATGAGGCACTTGTGTTTGAGCGATTCTCCATCACTAGTCTCTCCTAAAAGTGAATTTTAACCCGAAATGGTGGAAGAAAATCACATTTGATTCAGATTATATTTTAGCTTGTGTTTGTCTCTAGAGGAATAATAATTGAAGCACATCTGGATTGATAAATGTGTTTTGTTCAGCATTCTCAAGAATAAATGAATTGCCACATGCATGCGTGTCTCCTATGATTGTATTGACATTTTTATTATGTTGGCTTTCTGATCTATACTTAAAGGTGGGGTATGTGATTTTCTTTTTTGACCATTTTTTCAAAATCACTTGAAATCCTATTCCTAACCCACTTACAGGAACTGAGTTAGAAGCACTGAAATGAAAATTAAAAAATGTAATCATCTGTGGAACGGGCAGGACTCGGAAAACTCCAGCCAATCATTTTCAAGACCGTCTAGAATCATTGGACAGTCAGTGCGTCAATCAAACGGTCGTACCACACCCCCCTCCCCATGCCCCTCTTCGAATGGGTGGAGTGGGTGGAGTCACGGAAAGAAGGTAGGACCTTTTGAGTTGTGTATTTTCAAAATCTGCCGGCTGTTTTGCAAATCACATACCCCACCTTTAAGCTTTTTATTATTATTGCTCAAAGACAAACATTTATAAACACATTTCTTTCTTTTCAAAACTTCTGTGAGAATTAAAATATTAGCAATATTCTTTTTTCTCTCTCTTTGAAACAGAATCATCCAGACACTCTCAAATCCCTCATATTGATGAATGACTCATTCATCAGGTTGTTTATAAAGAATAAACAACCTTTATTCCTTATTAATGTAAACTATTTTATAATTGAAGAGTAGTACATAGCAACTATAAAGTTTGTAGACAAACTTTGATGTTGGCTTGAAAAAGCCTAGCCAGAACATTTGGAGTATAGTTTAAACAGCTTTAACTCAGACAAGAGAAAATGATCAGACAAAAAACATTTCTTTTTTCTTTTTACATCATCTGGCCTTTTTTTTTTTTTTTTTTTTTTTAAATTAAGGTATTGAGGATTTTTAATTTTTTTTTTAGATAATTTGGATTTTATGAATATCTCCATTGCCTTATTTTGGTATAAAAAAGCCAGTCTTGGAACTAACAATGAGCAATAGATTTGTTACTGTATTTGTTAAAGTTAGTTAATTAAAGCTGTTCATTGTTTGTTAATGTTAGTTCACAGTGCATTCACTAATGCTAACAATATTTGAATAAATTAGTAAATGTTGAAATTAACATTAACAAAGATTAATATATGCTGCAAGTGCAGTTCATTATTAGTTCGTACTAAATAATGTAGTTAACTAATAAACCCTATTGTAAAGTGTTACCAAAAAGAATATTGCAACTGATATTTTAAATCTCATAGAAGTTTTGAATGGGCCTATGGACTCTCTCTTTTGTATTTCATTGTCCAATCTTAAGAGCGATAAAAGAAGCAAATATTATCTATGGTTTGCCATTGCCATATTAGCACAACACTTACGTTTTTTTTTTAGAACAAGTTTTCTTTAGACAACTTCTTTTCCATTTGGCAAAGAGCTTTAGATAGGCTGATGACTTACTTGCTGGCCTCTGCTGGAACCTCTCCTTTCAGGATAACACTCCATCCTGGACATAGTCCATTAGGACAGGATGCCTCAAACTGATTAAAACATACAAAATAACAAGCATAATCAATTTCACTAAATAGTACAGAGTGGGGGTCAATTAAGGGTTTTCAAAGGCTGATGTTTACGACGATACTGTAGAGAGCAGGGTGCGTGATAAAAAGACAATATATAGATCAGGGGTTTCAAAACCTGCTCCTGGAGGGCCACAGTTTAGCTCCAACTTGCCTGGAAGTTAATTCCTAGTAAAACTTTGATTAGCTGGTTCAAGAGGGATTAATTGGGGTTGGAAGTTGGAACTAAACTCTATACAGGACAGTGGACCTTGAGGAACAGGACACCTCTGATATAGATAAATATAATTCACATACAGCAATTTAAATGAACACATATGCAGAATACACAGAATACTAATATTTCAGCCTTTGTCTTGAAAAGGCTGTTGGTAAATTTAGGACCTGTACCAAATGGAAGGAGATGCTGATAATGTCTGAATGACAAAATATCAGCAGATTTATAAGCCTATCATGGTTTAGTCTATAGGCTACAATTGTGCAATTACAACAGGCATTCACTCAGGAATCTCATCTCTGACTTTATCAGGAATGAATAGACTGGAATGTTTTACTGCACGGCTATTGCCATTTAAGAAAGAAATGAAGATGCTAAAGCAATATTCAGTGGCCCGAAGCTAGCTGTGACATTAATAATCTAACAAGCAGTTGTATTTCACACAGATAACTGATTGAGAAACTGATCCCATTTTTTTTTCCAGTGGCATAGGCAAAATATAAATTGCCCAGTAAGGTCAGCAAAATCCCAATTCACAAATTGCTAAAAGTATGAAGCCATAGCATAAACAAAAAACAATGACACATGAACAGGGCAATATGAAGATGCTGGGCTAGCTGGTAGAAATCAGGTAGATGGAGAACAAACTCAGTGATGACTGGAAAAACATGAGAGGAGAGAGATGAGACGCCGCTTGCATCCACAGTATCAATTCAAGTCCATTGGCAAACACCTGTTTTATCTGAGACTTAGATGTGCTTCAGTGCTGTGCCACATGCTCTGTTATCTGAACCACGTTCATAAGAGCTTGGTGCCGCAGGGTGTTTGAGTAACCGAAGGGAAATTGCAAAAATCATCACCCTTCCACGCATCAACGCTGAGCATCAGGCTCCAATACCTGGTTGCAAAGATATGCGCAAGATGTCATACAGCATACATGAGCATGCAAGCAGCCAGTATCTGTCAACTTTTTCATTTAAAAGTGCATGTTTGGAGCTGCACCAAAACTATTGATTTTTAAAAGCATCTTAATGACTTTAGAAAGGAAAATGAGCCGATTTCTGGTGTTTTACAGATAGTAATGGAGTGTTCTTTAGATCGAAACTGAGCCTATTTTAATGTCCCCATTACTTTGAGTGCAGCCACATGGAAAATAATTAAAGCATCATTAGTTTAGCTTGCTGAGAAAGAGAGCGAGAGTGAGAGAGCGTGCAATGGGCTATGAAGATTTAGAAGATTTAAGAGTCACCTTGTCATCTCATTGGAGAAGGAAGAGCACATTTTAAATAAAATATTTATCATCTAAACCTGCTCCTGGTTTAAGAGATTAAAATTGCATATGCCAGACCACAAACTGCTGTAATCACATCAGCACCTTTATGTTTAAAATGCTTAAGTGCATTTTAGCGTCAGTAAATCTTGAAAATCTTGGCATTACTCAACACAATAAGCAAACTTGAGCTGACTCTGTTAGCGGAGGGTGTTTTGCTTACCTGTAATGCCATCTCGTCGGCAGTGCTGTGTATTGATCAGCTTCCAGCTGGATGTGTTTTGACGGAGAGGGGTCATTTAAAGAGAGTGGGACACCACGTGAGGGTGAGCTTAGCAGGATAAAGGCTGCAAAATAGGCTTTTGTGTGTGGCAGGTTCATGCATAGAAAAAAATTAGGTGTAGAAATACAATGCAATACAATAGATTTGCCTTTGGCCACATGGGAGGCTCGTGATAGACAACCAGAAATAAATAACATTAGGTCAAAATCACAGGCTGAGAATTTCAGGTACTTCACCAGTTGCATAAACACGATTGCAGATATAATGGATATCGTATCTGGAAATAATGATGTGGTTAACGATCCATCGGTCATTATGAAACACAAAACATCACTATTGAAATGAATCACAGGATTTGTTTTTCAGCCAATGGAGTGTATACATTATCCGGGGGAAGATAATGTGATTTTGATGACCGTATGTCAGTCGTTCGGGACTCCCGTAGGAGCTGGCGCAGAGGAATTGTTGACATCAGCAATGAGCGAGAGGTGCCATGTGACTTTTTTCAATGTTTTTTTTTTTTTTTTTTTTTTTTTTTTTTACGGTAAATGATTGGCTGCTGATCCTGGGGATTAAACAACTATCCATGTGGGTGACTTTTTGGGCTTTATAGCCTATCAAATCTGCCAGCCCTCAAGAATTTCCTGTCTGCGTTTAGTCACAATGGCTCACTAAAGCTCATCAGGGCCGAGTGCATGTCCCTGCTTACAGCTGCAAAATACTCTGAATTTATACCGCCTAGGCCAGAACGATACTAGGAGTTCATACAGAAAATATCACGGTTTTGTGTACAATATCAGTCTTTGCACAATGTTAAAGCAAGTAAAAAACTCTGGCAGGACTCTTATTAGTTTACTATGGCCTTTGGAGACTGGAGAATGTCCAAAAGTATCTTCTCTCAGCCAGATCGTATATAACTTGTATAGTTCAGTGTGTGTGAGTGTTTGCATACATAGCCCCTGGCTCCTCTGCAGTTCTCATCAGTCGGCCAGGCACCCCCTATACCTCTGAGATAGAAGAGAAGGACACAGCAGCTTTCTGATCACAGTACTGTCATCTCCGTGCATGCCAGGGGCTCCGTCCTGCTAGATTACATCTCATATGAGGCTGTGAGGTGCCTCTCGGGTAACACGAGCCCAGACACACAGTGACAACAAATGGCTTGTAACTGGGTGGGGGTCTAAACAGAATGCTAATATGAACTATCAACTACATTGAACTATCACAAAGCATTGTGACAAATTGTGTCGCTTCTAATGTCGGTGATGTAGTGACATAATAAACACTGAGGTGAAGTCAGCTTTACGCTGGTAGGAATTTAGAAATTAAGTGTGTCTTGGGGAACAAGTTATTAATATTTACTTAGACAAACAGACAGATTGATAGATAGACAGACAGATACATTCACACTTAGATCCAATAGTAATTAAACAATTGAAGGCGTTACATAAAGAACATATCTGAATACACACATGCATGAATGCACTGGGTCAAAGAGTGTGAAATGAACTGTCCAGTGAGGTTATATTGTGGAGGATGGGGGAAGGTTGTACTGTCTGATGCTGTGAGTACAAATTATCCACCATATCTTTTTTTATAATAACGTTATTTATAATAACTCATGGTAATAATTATAATACTCATAATTAGGTAATGTGTGAGTCCGGTGTTTGTGCTGCCTGCCCTCTTTCTCATTACAGAAAATCTCTTTTGGAGACATATCAGCATGGACAGAAATTTCATTCTCCATTTATTACCATACATACATTTTTATTGAGAATCTAAGCCACCGGGGGACTTCTGTGGAGAAGATGAACGTCTGAGTCACATATGCCAACATTACACATATGCTGTAGATCTCCGCTGGCAACCTACATATGTTCAGATGTTGTTTGGCATCATTATGTGGTGTGTGTGTGTGTGTGTGTGTGTGTGTGTGTGTGTGTGTGTGTGTGTGTGTGTGTGTGTGTGTGTGTGTGTGTGTGTGTGTGTGTGTGTGTGTGTGTGTGTGTGATCGATCACAATATTACATATTTCATCAGTGCAATGTGCACAGATAAGCCTTTATTGAGAAAACGTACTCGGTTACTAACGTAACCTCGGTTCTCTCTAGAGAGGGAACGAGTACTGCGTAATATCTTACGCTATGGGGAAACACTCTTTCCTCGAGATATTGAAGCCAAAAATTATCCTTAATTTTTAATCATGCAAAACGCTTTTGCAGCAGCAAGCAGACAAGGGCGAGACAGCTCGCGCGCCCATTGGCTGCCTTGCTGGAAAAGCTGCAGCCTATCGAGTGAGGCACTGCGTGACGTAATGACGAATGGGGGCGCTTCGCGCCCATTTCGTCATGTCCCGCCAGTAAAGGCGTGGTCTCGCCCTATAATACCCTCGATAGCTGTATTTCCTCTGATTTTTCAACGCCGAAGCGAACCAGAGCGTATTCCAAGCACGGCAAGATACGCAGTACTCGTTCCCTCTCTAGAGAGAACCGAGGTTACGTTAGTAACCGAGTACGTTCTCTTACGAGAGTATCTCTCGTACTGCGTAATATCTTACGCTATGGGGAACACCATGCAACACGCCGTGCTGGTAGGGATCCAACACCAAAGTCCCAGGGGCCGAAGCCCGGGGCGCATATAGTGCATAATCACCATAAACTCACAGAGAGTGAGGGAAGAGAGGCTAGAAGCATCATTCCCTGTAAATAGCATCCGAAGGAGCTGATCATGTGACAAATAGACCATACCGTCAGGGTGAACATTCAGCCTGAACTGGGTGGCCACAAGTGTGTCGACAATTTAATGAGCTGCTGTACCGGTCAGTGAGCAATACGCAGGTCAAACTCAGTATCTGAGCCGCACAGCGGGCAGATAGCACTGAACTTTATACCGCCAAAAGCTTAGCTTGCAAGGCGGGAACCTCCAGGTTATAGTATTTTATAAATGTAGACGGCGAGGCCCAGCCCGCGGCCATACAAATATCTTGCAGGGTAACCCCGCTAGACCATGCCCACGAGGAGGCCATGCCTCTTGTGGAGTGCGCTCTAACACCCAAAGGGCACTGTAGGCCCTTAGAAGTGTAAGCCAGCGCTATGGCACCGACTATCCATCTGGATAGGCTCTGTTTCGAAGCGGCAAGTCCCTTAGCACGGCCGCCAAACGAAACGAAAAGCTGCTCAGTCTGTCTGAAACCAGACGAGCGGGACACATAAGCCCTTAGTGCCCTGACAGGGCAAAGGAGACTCGCGTCCTTCTCCTCATTGAGAACCGGAAGGGCAGACAGGGAAATCACCTGTGCCCTGAACGGTGTGTTGAGGGATTTTGGCACGTAGCCGTGCTTCGGTTTGAGTATGACCTTTGAGTCATTAGGTCCAAACTCCATGCATGACGCGCTCACTGAGAGCGCTTGCAAGTCCCCTACGCGCTTCACTGAAGCGAGAGCCATAAGAAACGCTGTCTTGAAAGACAAGTGTTTGATGTCTGACGACTGGATTGGCTCGAATGGGGCACCTTTCATGGCCTCCAAGACCGTGGATAGGTCCCATGTCGGAACTGAAGGGGCCTGGGAGGGTTTAGCCTCCGAGCTCCTCTAAGGAAACGCACGACTAAGTCGTTCTTTCCTAGTGACTGGCCAGACACCGGTTTTACAAACGTTGCTATGGCCGCCACGTATACTTTGAGCGTGGAAGGGGTCCTGCCCTTATCCAGTAGCTCCTGAAGGAAGGAAAGCACTTCCGTAACCCCGCAGTCTACAGGTGAAAAGCTCTACGCTTGACACCAAGCAGAGAACACAGACCACTTCGAGGTGTAGAGCCGTCTGGTAGACGGGGCTCTAGCCTACGCGATCGTGTTTAACACTCCCTCTGGGAGGTCAGCGGGTACCCGTTGATGGCCCATGCGTGCCGGGACCACAAATCCGGGCGAGGATGCCAAATCGAGCCTCCCGCCTGAGAGAGGAGGTCTCTCCTCAACGGTAAAGGCCATGGGGCAGCGCTGGTCAGCTGCATCAGGACAGGGAACCACGACTGGTTTGTCCAGAGCGGAGCTATGAGTAGCACTGGGCATCCCTCCCTCCTGATTCGCTCCAACACCTGAGGCAGGAGTGAGACAGGGGGAAAAGCATATAGGGGGGGCGGCGGGGCCAAACATGGGCCAGCGCGTCCCGGCTTTTCGAGAAGAATCTCGGGCAGTGAGCGTTTTCTTGGGACGCGAACAGGTCCACCTGCGCTTTGCCAAACGTTTCCCACAGCAGCTGGATCGTCTGCGGGTGCAGAGACCATTCTCCTGCTGGGACGTTGTTTCTGGACAGCCTGTCTGGCCCCACATTTAGGTGACCAGGCACATGCGCCGCTCTCAGCGAGAGCAGGTTGTGCTGAGCCCAGACCAGGAGGCGTTCCGTCAGCCTGTAAAGGTTTCGGGACCTGACGCCGCCCTGGTGATTTATGTACGCCACCACTGACATGTTGTCCGACCGGACCAATACGTGGTGGCCTATTATCTGGGGACAGAAGCGCCTTAGCGCTTTGTCGACTGCTATTAATTCCAAGCAGTTCATGTGAAGGAGCTTCTCCCGTACTGACCATAGGCCAGCTAGCGGTCTGCCTTCGAGCAGCGCTCCCCGCCCCGATGTGGAGGCGTCCGTAGACACCACCTTCACACCCGAGGCGATCCCCAGACTCACACCTGACTGATACCAGTCGGTCACTTTCCACGGTTTCAGAGCTGAAACGCACTGAAGGTCGACCCTGAGGCGAAATAGACCCGCGGTCCACGCCCTGGGGGAACTCGTGCTTTTAGCCATAGCTGCAGTGGGCGCATGCGGAGCAGGCCCAACTGGAGTACGGAGACTGCTGAGGCCATCAGACCCAGCATTTTCTGAAACCTTCTGAGCGGGACTATAGAGCCGTGGCGGAAGGATCTCGCGACGTGCTGAATATTCAATCCGCGCTCCAGTGACAGGCGTGCTGTCATGGATAGCGAGTCTAACACTGTTCCCAGAAAGGAAATTCTCCGACTGGGGAGCAGTGAGCTTTTCGCCCAATTGACTGTAAGGCCCAGCTCCTCGAGGTGCTCGAGTAATGCGGCCCTGTGTTCTATGAGCTCCGTTCGTGAACGAGATAGGATCAGCCAATCGTCCAAGTAGTTCAAAACTCGCATGCCCCGAAGTCTCAGGGGGGCGAGGGCCGCGTCCATGCACTACGTGAACGTACGGGGTGCTATGGACAGGCTGAACGGCAGGACTGTGTATTGATATGCCTGGCCCTCGAAGGCGAATCTCAAGAATCGCCTGTGATGGGACGCTATTTGTATTTGAAAATAGGCGTCTTTCAGATCTATTGACATGAACCAGTCTCCTTGGCGCACTTGCGCGAGGATTTTCCTGGTCGTAAGCATTCTGAACTGGCGCTTCCCGAGCGTTCTGTTCAGCAGTCGCAGATCTAGAATGGGTCTGAGCCCACCATCTTTTTTCGGTACCAGAAAATATCTGCTGTATAAGCCCCCTTCGCCCTGAGATAGAGGTTCTATAGCCCCTTTTCTCAGTAGTTTCGCTATCTCGGCTCGAAGTAGATGAAACACTTCGCTATACACCGTAGTTTCGACTCGCGCCGTATAACGGCGGGGGCGTCGAGCGAACTGTAGCGAACAGCCTCTCGTTATAGTGTTCAACACCCATTCTGATACCCCGGGAAGCCTTGACCACGCATCTGCGTGAATAGCTAGGGGTAGAATGAAATCTGGGCTCTGGCCGCGGCAGGACGGCGGCTCGAGAGCCCCTGTGTACTGGGAACACAGCACCGTGTTTACAGCGTTCGAGGCGGGGAGCGCGCTGATCACAGCGGGCAGCCTGGCCGCGCTCAGCTTCTCTATGGCGGGACGCGCAGAGAAAGCGAGCGGGGCGAATCCTGTGGGATTCGGCGCGTGTGAGGGAATGTGGGCACATTTACTAAATGCGGCACATTTACTACACTGAGAATACTGTCAGCTCGCACGACTAAATCACTGCTGTGTTTACAGCGTGCGAGGCGCGCGCTGATCACAGCCGGCAGCCTGGCCGCGCTCAGCCTCTCTGTGACGGGTTGTGCAGAGAAGACGAGCGGGGGCGAATCCCGTGAGATTCGGAGTGTCTGTGAGAAATGCGGGCGCGAGACAGCGGGCACATTTTCTGCACGGAGAACACTCGGCTCGCGCCGACTGAATCAACGCTGTGTTCACAGCGTGCGAGGTGCGCGCTAATCACAGCGGGCAGCCTGGCCGCGCTCAGCTTCTCTTTGACGGGTTGTGCATAGAAAGCGAGCGGGGGTGAATCCCGTGGGATTCGGCGTGTCAGTGAGGAAATGCGAAAACAGCGGGCACATTTACTGCACTGAGAACACTGTCGGCTCGCGCCGACTAAATGTGTGTTAGTTTCGTTTTTACAGAAACCAAGGGACACGCATCGTGTAGTGTAAGCGGGCATTGTATGGGCGCGTTCACTACATTTTCTGCACAACCAACATGAGTTGGTTTTATTTGTGCTAGCCCTGCACCGTGGCGGGCTGTGTCTGGGTGTGGGAATGGGCACTGGGACGTGGGCATTCTTACAACACTCGTAACACCATCGGCCGTGGCCGGAACACCAGAAAATGCACTCTTTATTGGATTTATCTGGGTAGCCATAGAAACGGCTTTTGTGCGCAGGCAAGCGGGCTGAGACACCGGCTGCTTCACTGCGAAATACACTGGGACAGTCACAACGCATGGAACTGAACGAGTGAGAAGTTTTGGTGGAAATCCGGCCGCAGCGGGATCTGAACACCGTCACTTTCCTAGAGAGACTAGGAAGGCCTTGAGACCTCGGGCTTTACCTCAATCCTCGGCCGGGGCCCGCGCTGAGGGGGGCGGCGTCCAGCAGAGCGAGAGCGCGGTTTTGATCTCGGGCCTGGCGGCGCTGCTAGTTAGCCGAAACGACGGCCTTTGTGCGCAGGAAAGCGGGCTGTGGAACCAGCTTGCTCACTGCGAAATACACTGGAACAGTCACATTGCTTGGAACTGAACGAGCGAGAAGTTTAGGTGAAAATCCGGCCGCAGCGGGAACTGAACACCGTCGCTTTCCTAGAGAGACTAGGAAGGCCTTGAGACCTCGGGCTTTATCTCAATCCTCGGCCGGGGCCCGCGCTGAGGGGGGCGGCGTCCAGCAGAGCGAGAACGTCGAGGAACACGGAGCGCTCAGCTTCCGTCATCTCGGATAGCGTTAGCCACAAATGTATCTCACCATTCAGGCCGATGTAATCCACGGCTTGAGAGAGCGGACGCATCGGCTCAGTTTCAATGCCGTCTCCGGTAAGTTTGTCGAGCTCAAGTGCGGACGCGGCGGCAGACGGCGGCCGCTGTCCGTCTGGGAGCGACTCGAGCGAAGCCGGCGAAGCTGGCGGGCGAACCGGCGAGCTTTGGCGGGCTGGATATAGCTCGGGCGCGCGCAGGGCGCGGCGCTTCTTGCGGCGCGGCATCACGGCGGGCTGGGATGCGGGCTCGGAGAACGAAGCTAGGCGAGTCCGCAGAGTCACCATAGGCAAGCGTTCACAATGATGGCATCCGCCGTCAGCGAGCGCGGTGGCCGCGTGATCCTCACCCAGGCAGGACACGCAGATGACGTGGCGGTCCTCGTCGCTGAGTGGGGCTCGGCAAGAACCACAGGAAGGCATCTTTAAAAAGACGCAGCTCTTTTAGAACAGTAGAAATGGGTGTTGCGTCACGTAAGCAAACACACACACACTTAGCAGAGTAAAAGGATATAGTACGCCGGAAAGCGCAGCAGGTACGGCAGTTGAAGGCGGCTGGGCCAGCGACTTCAGAAGATGGCACGTCCCGCTGAGAAGGCTACAAGTCAACGGCGCGGCTTCTCACTCTGGATCCCGCGATGCGTGAGCTTCGCGTGAAGAATGAAAAATCAGAGGAAATACAGCTATCGAGGGTATTATAGGGCGAGACCACGCCTTTACTGGCGGGACATGACGAAATGGGCGCGAAGCGCCCCCATTCGTCATTACGTCACGCAGTGCCTCACTCGATAGGCTGCAGCTTTTCCAGCAAGGCAGCCAATGGGCGCGCGAGCTGTCTCGCCCTTGTCTGCTTGCTGCTGCAAAAGCGTTTTGCATGATTAAAAATTAAGGATAATTTTTGGCTTCAATATCTCGAGGAAAGAGTGTTTCCCCATAGCGTAAGATATTACGCAGTACGAGAGATACTCTCGTAAGAGAACTGATCACAAACTTGATAAACTTTTACATGGCAAGACTTTATTACTGGTGTATACACTATAGACTATGTAAATTACCGACAGTTTATTTATTATATTTTTTTATTTAATCATTCATTCATACTGGGGGTTTCTATGTTTTCATTTTCAGTGGACAAATTCAATTGAATTCAACTGAAAATACTTTAAAATTGTCCTCAAACACAATTATGTTTATTATGATTACATTTTGAAAGTGCATATCTTCTCTAAATATTTAATACCTTCAATAATACATCTGGTTTAAGTCAGAGGAATGTACTAAAATAATTTAAAGGGAAAATGAAGGTTAATTTTGTGAATGTTGCAAGAATAAATGTAAGGTAACGCTTCCTTTTACAGTACAGTACTTACAGTGTAGAAAATACTGGCTATAAGGTAAGTACATGGGTTAGGGGTAAGTTTAGGGGTAGGTTCAGGGTTAGTACTAGTTATCACCCAGTAATTGTAATTAATAAAATAAGTACTGAGTATGTACATGGGTAACTGGACTGTAAAAGGAAGCGTTATCGAATAAATATACAGTCAATTCTGTCAGAATATTAGAGTTATGAGGTATACACTTGGCCAGGAGAGGGCGACAAAGAATAAGTTACATTCATAAAGAATACAGGAAAGACCTATTGTGTGAAATGAAAAAGCCTGTTGCTATTGGTAATCAAACCAAAAAAACACAGCAATGACAGTGCTTGGTGTTGCCATTCAATAGTTTCTGCCCCTTTTATCATTATCAGCTTCACTTCCGTTTTCTTTCTCCATTGGCCATAAGATGCACATACCCATAACCTAATGTTATTGTTTTTATGGGCAGCCAAATATATGCATTTTCCACTTTAATAGGCTCTTACTCACACAAGATGGAGATTAATATGGAATAACTCACCAAACGTCAGGGCCTGGGAGAAAAGTCATGTGAACTGCGTCCTTATACTGATACTCCCACTGTACTAAAAGCAAACGACCCTGGTCTCCGTTGAAGCGATATTACGTTCCATAAATAAAAGTGAAATCCAAAAGGGCCCCAAACAAATTCTACTTCCACGTACAGTATAATCAAGCAGGCTATACATTATACCAGTATATGTCACAGATCAGTTTTACCCCTTCATAAAACACCCCATAAAATAATTCTCAAGGCCTGATTCCTTCAAACCCCAGTTTGTTGTTTACATCTCAGGGTTTAAAGCTCTCATTCCCAAGAGAGTCTAGACAAAAAAAGATAAACATGCATCAACCATGTCTCCATTTTTAAAAGGCCTCCATTATTCACTGCGTCATAATGCCGTGTCTTTGTTTGCTCTGTCCTGTGTGCATAATAATGAGAAGAGGCTGAAGTTTTGGCCCTGTGTGCAAGGCCCCCACCGATCTCAGCATCTCCATTTACATATTGATGCTGTGCGATGCAACTCTCTCAGAGCCTTGTGAATATGTGCCATATGGTGCAGATGGGAACAGACTACAGCATGACAAGCAGGGCAGCCTGATGGAGCTCCGACAGCATTTTCTCACCCTTCGCCTGACAGAGGTCACACAACAGGCTGCTCTTGTGGACCATTCTTTGTGACAGTCAAAGCATCATGAATCCCACTTGTGCCATATGAATGATAGGATCTTATGATTTTCAATGTGCAGAAGGACAGACAAGGAAACAGTGTCATGCTCTGGCTCATTTTGCACGTCATGCATGAATTTAGCCACTTGAATTTCACAACCTGAATTTATAGAAAACTGTATAGAAACACATTACAATAAGGTCCTATTAGTTAGTGCCTTAAAGGTACACTATGTTACTTTTGGCCTTCTAGCAGGTAAAACAATAAAATAAAACTGTATTCATTTTGCAGATAAACATTTTTTTTGGTTGTGCTTCAGCTTTGTGTGACTGTGCAGATGAATCTGATTATCCTACTGCTCATAAAGCATTCACGGTAACACTTTATTTGAAGGGGTGTGCATAAGACTGACATGACACTGTCATAAACATGACATAACACCTGTCATGAACATGAAGGAGTCTTTATGAATGTTTATGACTGTTGTTATTAAGTGTCATTCGGTAAATTATGACACTTTTAATGCAAAGTTGACATTGTTTAAAATGTCTTTGTTATGACAACTTGACATTACCCAAGACAAAAATGTCTTGATTATGACAACTTGACATTTGTTATGACAACTTGATATTAACCAAGAAATCATAACCTGTCAACCTGTCACAAATATGTCATAACAGGTCTAATTATCAAACTTCAAGCATTTTGCTGTGTAATAACCCTTAATGACATCTTTATAACTAGTACAATGTGTTCCACTTTACTTGAGGACAAGTAAAATATTAATGACACAGTTATAATGGTGTCATGACGGCCAAAGTTGTGACAGGTTGACAGGTTATGATTTCTCGGTTAATGTCAAGTTTTCATAACAGAGACATTTTTGTCTTGGGTAATGTCAAGTTGTCATAACAAAGACATTTTAAACAATGTCAACTTTGCATTGAAAGTGTCATAATTTATCGAATGACACTTAATGACAACAGTCATAAACATTCATAAAGACTCCTTCATGTTTATGACAGGTGTTGTGTCATGTTTATGACAGTGTCATGTCAGTCTTATGCACACCCCTTCAAATAAAGTGTTACCGCATTCACTACTAGGCTTAAGAGAAATAACCAGTTTAGATGGAAAGAATCTCAAGCTGACTAGCTGAAGACGTTACCCAGACAGCGACATATTGTCGGCCCAGATCCGGCCTACATCTGGGCCGTGGGGAATCCACGTGTACCAGATGTGGGCCGACACTATGTTGCTGTCTGGGTACTGTAGCTTTACCCATTAATAGATACGATACGTCCTCCAAAATAAATTTCTTATAGGCTTACATTATCAGGGTATGAATCAGGGTAAGACAAAAACACGTTTTGGAAGAAGGATGTTGTATTGACTCATTATTTAAATGACAAAAAGTTACATAGTGTACCTTCAACTTACATTGAGCAATACATTTGTTACATTTATGAATCATTGTTAACGTTAGTTAATTAAAATACACCTGTTCATTGTTAGTTCATGCTAGTTCAGGTCCATTAACTAATATTAACAAATGCAAATTTTGATAAAATTATTAATAAATGTTTTTTTCATTGTATTTCTCATGTTAACTAATAAAGTTAAATAATGTTAGCAAATTAAACCTTATTACAGTTACCAAAATTTAAAAAAAAAAAAAAAAAAATGTGAGAAAACATCATTTACACCAGTTGTTTCCCCTCCAAATCCATTCTGATGCCAGATTCGACAGCATATGAAGCTATTTATAAGTATATCTTCCCCAAAGCAACTTTATGACTCAAATTCGGATTTATAACAAACATTCATGTGGATCTGTTTTTCACAAAAAGCACAGATTCACACAAGTATATGCGCTCACACGCATATACATGTACAACAGATGGACAGATGCATCAATACAATAGGGTAACTAAGTCCAGATGGGAGCCATATTAGCTCTACTAGCCCCAGCTGCTGTCTGAACATGACTATGCAAAATCCATCAGCTGCCCTATCCTAACAGACAGCGGCCTGTTCATAGCCATGGCAACAGCTCGACTGCCTCTGCCGTACCTTCACATGTGCCTACAGAGAAAGGGGCATGCATCGAGCGATCTGATTGGCCCACGGGCCTCCTGCTCCTCAGCTCTGTTTGTGTCTCTCTATGGGGTAAAGTCTGGGAATCCTTTGAGGATGACAGTCCTTTAACCTCTCATGACACGCAGAGCGAAAGGGCGCCAGAGCTGAATTTGAATGCTTAAAGGTTGCTCCTTTATAACTCACCCGACTAAATTAAGTTATCAGATATGTTTCATTTAATTAGGCTATCAACTTTGTCTTGTTTTTCCTAAAAATCTGTAGCAGAAATAAAAGCGATTCAAATTAAAAATTACAGAGCTCTAAAATGAATGCATATAGCCTAAATTAGAAAAATAAATTTTAAAATTTATGTGCAAAAAAGGCTCCATTGTCTATTGTCAATATCTGCTTTCTATTGGTCAGCCAGGTGAATTTGTATGACCAGCTAGAACATGAGTGAAACCTGTGTGTGTGGTGAACTTTTGCCCTCATGCAAAACTGGATTTCAACTGCAAAATTTTGCTGAGCAAGGGTAAATGTGACTACACCTTAACTCTAGAGAAACATTGTTTTAGATATTTTCTTAGTACTGGACGTACTAAATTTGCCATGCTGTCAGTATCATGTGACCTACCAGCCAATGTAAAATGGTCAGCAATTTTGTTACTGGCAAACTTGGGTGCTTTAATAAGCATTATAGCAAGTCACTACTGTCAGTGTATTGAATTAACACAACCAGATATTCAATCTCTTCTTTTGTGTTCCACATCAGAAGAAATTAAGTCATACAGGTTTGGAACGACACGAGGGCGAGTAAATGATGACAGAATTGTCACATTTCAAGCTAAAGTCTCTCAGTGCTTTCTAGGGAAAACAATTGAGATATTAAAGAGATGTCTTTCCTATGACTAAGCCACCATGAGGGCCCAGTAAAAGGGCAGCATGCCGGCTCAGCTACTGTTTATGTAGAGACCGCCCCTGACCCTCACCAGGTCACACACTCTTGACTCCTCACAAATCACGGGGCAGAGGAGAAGAGGGCTCATGTGTGTTTGTTTGTCTGCGAGCAGCGCATGTGGCATGCCTGCCCCTCACAGATGATAGGCATCCCAGGGGAGACCCCCCCTGCAGAAACACATTCCTTCAGCTGCAGAGGCTGTGGTGAGTCTTGTGACCACAGCTCTGATCAAATACGGACCCTTTGATGAGGAGCTAAGCCCCCAGGAACCGCCTCACAAGCATAATGCAGTAACTGTTCACATGTTCAGACCACTGAAGAGCTGTCCGGACTTCTGTTAAAGCAGAATCATGATATTTCTGTCCTCATTTAGATTACGACTTTATTAACTTGTATTACTTTATTATTGTCCATTTAATGAAAGACAATAGGGACCAAAACAACATTGAACCATTTATTTTTATCTAAATATCTTTGCTTGATCACAGATCAGGGCCGTCATCATTTAAGAAGTGAAGGGGATCAGACTTTTTAAGTTTGACCTTTATCTAATTTTAAAGTTTAATTTTTTATGTATGTCAACAATATTGCTAAGTTTCCTTTTTATTTTTCCTCGTTTTAAGAGTAAGAATGTTAAGAGAAACACCTGAGACAAAGTCATAAACACCATAATGAGACATAACTGGAACGAGAAAAAAACCCTCCAGTAATATATGGTGGAGGGATAAAATATCTGCTGGATTTTTCAAAGATAAACTACATTTGCTAAAAGAAAGTATAAAACGGCTGGAGATACAGTATACAGTGTAAAATATATCACATTTTAATGTTCATGGTTTTATGAGGAGCCATAAACAGTCCTGGCTCCACCAATAAAGACGTAACATGGCCTGCTCAGGACCCATGAAAGGAAATGGACGTCTTTGTTCTTGAGGAGGTGAGATCATGCGGCACAGTTAACATTTCTTTATCATAAACCGGGTTATTTGCACAGGTGTCTGATCTTTCGGGTGTGCAGTTTTGACAATCATAATTAAGTTGTAAGGGGTCTGCCTTATCTGTTTGGAACAAAGTCCTAGATTTGTAAGGCATTTTAGACAATGCTGCTGTGTTTTTTCAGCTCAGTTAGGCTCTCTGCTTTGAGGTCAGCTCAAGAAATGCAAGACAATGACAAAACAATGTTACGTAAGGAAACTTAACGGCTGAACGGCAGTCCAAAAACACTATTAGTACACTGTAATTTGGCAGAAACCGCTAAATATTTGGAAAATCGTTATTTGGTGTTTACTGAAGTTGTGAAATAATCACATTTGGAAGTTCAGATGTGTTTTGTGTTATTTTTCTCACTGGGAACGGCTATAAATCCAACACACGTTTTTGCACTTAAGGAATAAGACACAAGGTTGGCAAATGTTTCCCTTCTATTTTAGTTAGTGTTATTCAGCGATGATGTAATGCTCCTCTGTGCTCCCTTCGGTTTGAAGGGAATACTATGAGGGGGAGACAGAGACGCTGGAGTAACTTTCTACCTCATTCATTTGTTGACTCACAGGATTTGAGGCTCTAAATCTCAGTTAAACAAACTCCTTCATGGTCTGGTGAAACTTACAGACCCTATCAGTAGGATCCATGGTGTCTTACTACTGAACCAGTAAATCCCCAAAACAGGGGAAGAGAGGGACAGGACGGGAAGGGAAGGGAAGGGAAGAGAAGAGAAGAGAAGAAAGAGAAGAGAAGAGAAGAGAAGAGAAGAGAAGAGAGAAGAGAAGAGAAGAGAAGGAAGAGAAGAGATGCAAAAAGATGGGATGAAACGAGAAGAGACAACCGGAGACGAGAAGAGACAAGAAGAGAAAAGACAAGAGGAGAGACGAGACAAGATGAGCAAGACGAGAAGAGAAAAGACTAGATGAGACGAGGAGAGGAGATGGAACGAGGCAAAAATAAATAAAACAAATTGATGAGAGAAATGTGAGAACAGTGAGAAGAAAAAATAAGAGAAGACTTCAAGCAAGATATATTTAAAATAAAAAAAACTGTGAATGTTTGTAAGAGACTTTTATAAGAGAGAAAAGACATTTGTGTTATAAAGTTCCCAAAAGGTAAAGCAGTTTGATGGTCCTGAACGGTACAGCCCATCAATAAGTAGCATGTCACCTGCCCTCTGGTCAACTCCATTAGACTGCCGTCTCAGGCGAGAGGAAACATTAGGATCATTAGGACTGACGTCTTTCCTTTAGAAACCAAAGCTCTCTCCTGTCCTCACAGAAACCTCTGTCATAACACTGACACTGAGCACTAATGCAGCACTCACCATAATTACCAGTCCAGATCATAATTCTGCTCATTTGACAATCTGTGTATTAGTGAGTGAGTTGTTAGTACAGGGGGGCTGCTCTGTGTTTACTCAGCTTTTATTGGCCACATTTCAGAAACTAAATGGCAGCAAACAAAACAGAGGCCTTATGGTGCCCAGCAGGGCTCCTACAGGAACAGGGACAAGTGGTTTGTGGACCCCGTTCTGTTTTTTCTGTCTATCTTTCGTAATATTTATTTTCAATGACCCCGGGCGCATGCAAACTGTTTTTCGGCAGCACTGCCATATTAATGACATTTACAGGTGCTAGAGCACCGGGACAGCAAACAGCAGGCATTGGGATTTTGCCAGGACATGAAAATTTAGTCCTAACTCTAATACTGCTAAACGTAAACCTATCCATAACTTATCCCTAACTCAGAGGGAAATGATGAATAACACTGAAGCACCTAACCCTGGTTATAAGCCTAAACTTGACATAAACTGTAAACTTGTCCCTCAAATCCGATTGGTTGATTGGAATGTTGATCCATGAACATGTTGTAATCACGTTCACCTCATAAAAATGAGCCGACTTCATCAAATTTGAGGGAAAGATAATGTCAAGGACATGAGGCATTTTGCATAATGTAACATACAGATTTGGGTGTATTAAATTCAGATAGATATTTTTTCATAGATTATTTATATTTATATTGTTATTTAACCAAATGGGAATTGTGTAAATGGCTTAAGAAAACATGGATTAAAACTTAATTCAGTAATTCCATTTTTTACTTTATAAATGAATAGTTGTATAATACAGCAAACTGTCAGGCATAGCATGGCAATACTACAACTGTAAACTAAATTTCGAAAAGTAGCATAGCTTTTTTTAAGGACTCCCAGCCACAATGTGTAGCACATAACGCTGTGTGTGACATTTCACACCAGTCGAGACAGTTGTAGTGTCCCCGGCCCTCTATTTTAAGTTCTTTGATTAGATTAGGCCTCTTAAACCTGACAGGTCGACTTGTTCTGTGTCTGAAAGCAGTGCACGTCTGTCACTGCTGTCTGAAGATATTGTGTCTCTTCTGTCAATTCCTACAACCAGTCTTGTACAATGAGCCAACGGATCCTTTACATTTAGGCTACACTAAATCAAAATTCTATAGGCTACATAGACTCATTGAACAAGACTGGTTGTATATATATATATATATATATATATATATATATATATATATATATATATATATATATATATATATATATATATATATATATATATAAACATGAGATGATCATCATATTTTCCTTTAAAAAACATATTAGCTTAAATAATATAGGCTATATTTTATATGCTAATAAAGCAATACACTACGAGAGGCTGGGCAATGCCGTAAAGCGACCAGTAGTCATACTGAGCTAGTGATGTGAGTGTCCAAAAAGTCTGATAAAAGACACCAAAGTTTTATACAGTTTAGTCATTATAACTATCGGGATAGTTTATAACACATTATATTAACACTTACAGCATTAATGTTTCTTCAATCATTTTTACATATTCGGGTCTTTAGCAACCCAGATCTATATAACATGGATGGATCTCTAACTGTCGCGATAAAACTCTCCTGATATTAGAGTAACAATTACAGAAGAATAACATTAACCATATTTTGTTACCTTTTGGAGCTTGGAAGAATTCAGTTTGAGCAGATGTTTTATACCATCATCACGGTCCTCGTCAGAGCTCATTTCCCAGTATATTCAGCATCTGCTCATATTCGTGAGCTTCTTCACCTGATCCACCAATCAAGTGACAGTAATATTTGATTGCGTTCAGAAGCTACTTGCTCTGCAGTAAATCGCTGAGCCATTTCAAGTTTTGCCTATTCTTTTGTGAAACGTCACTTCATCGTTGTGTATCAGACAAATAAAGGTTAATTGCACTTGATAAGCCATCAAAGATTAAATTATTGTTGTGCAGAAAAAATATACTTACACTGTTACACACCGCGGGTCATTAGCAGCCTTATACAAAAAAAAAAAAAAAAAAAAAAGAAAGAATGGAAAACCAGGCATTCTTTTATAATTTAATTATTTTTTCTCGTTATATTGTTTATAAGGAATTGATTGAGGAATGCTTAGAAGGTTAATGTCTAACTTTAAAAAATGAATGAGGAGGGTAGTGAATGACGTCCGGGTTCGCTAAAGACCCGAGGTATGCGTTTAAGAGTCAATGCAAATGGAATGTGGTCTGGTCTTGGTGGACTAAAGGACAAGGACTTCAAGAGTTTATACCAAGATAATGGTATATATTATATACCACTAAGATCATTTTAATAACACCGGTATGTGGTCCTTGTTTTATCTGTTTAGTTGTCTTATCGGCTATACCTGTTTTATCGATATTTTACAGTATATGGTCAAATACAGCTCATCCAACAAAAATTTATAATCAGAACTGTGACTATTAAAATGAGTTATTTTTGTATATCATTAATAGATTATGATAAAGAACAAAGTATTAAGAGTTCTTTATATAAATGACAACTGGTCTATGTTTATAGTCTGTGCAGTGTCATTCCTACGCTAATGTGCTGTGCTGCGTTAGCCGTGCTGAGCAGTTTTGTTTACCAGACGAGCGTAAATCATGATATTGGAGGTCTTCTGGGGGCGTAGGGCTGTGTTGAGGGTCAGAGCAGGGTCATCTGCTAAAATCATTAGCCTTTTGGACGTGCACAAGAGCATCTCTTGCATCCACCACTCATGCGACTAGCCGCTTATCCATTTCACCCATTCAAAACAAGACAGCAGATATGCCATAGACAACTGCAAACGCCATGCCATGTTTGCAAGATTAATGAGTGGAAAGAAGCAGAGAACACTCTCAGGATATATAGCGACATGGTTCAAATGTGGGATATGTTGATAATTAGCATTTCTAAGCATGTTAGCCAGGGTTCAGGGGTCACGATCAGGTTGGCGGTGTCTGTTACTGAAGAATATACCATGTGTGGGAGCATGAGGTGAGTTGCTTTAATAATTTTTGAGTATTTTCACAGATGCATCCCTGCTACTATTTTGCTGCACAATTTTGGTTAATGTATTAACTAATATATGAACTTACATTTGTTACAGTATTTAATAATGTTAGTTAATAAAAATCCAGCTGTGCATTGATTGTTCATGTTAGTTTGCAGTGCATTAACTAATGCAACATTTGATTTTAATAATGTATTAGTAAATGTTGAAATTAATATTAATTAGATTAATTTAATGCTGTAGAAGTATTGTTCATTATTAGTTCATGTTAACTAAGGTTAAATATTAATGAAACCTTATTGTAAAGCATTACCCACTTTCTTATACAGTTTCATTGCTACCCGTTACATGTACTCATTATAGTAATAAAACATAAATAATCATGCATAATTACACACAACTAACCCTAGCCCCAGTACATGTTGTAAATTAATATTACTCAGTACTTAAATGTATAAGTACACTGTAACAAGGACACCATCAAACAAAGTGTAACTAAATTTTGGTCTCGTAGACAGCAAGTCTGCAATTCCTGGATGTTTAGAAAACAGGAAAAATTGACTGAGAACAAGAAAAATGTGCACGGCATGTTGAAAGTCAAAACAGGTAAGAGCACTTACAGCTGTTATGTGAGATCTTCAAAGGGTACAATCATTCTGACACATCAGAAGACAGTGTTTTGCCAGTTTTAAAGTCAAGTCAACATGGGACCATCATGTCATAAAGGTCCCACGGTGGTTTTTGGAAGTTATGTTGTGATTGTCCACATGGAGATAATGACCCTCGTGCTCTGAAGCCTGCAGGCCAGACGGCAAGCCTTAATTCAATAGCCCTGAAGTTCTGCTTGAGTGTGTCATGTCTAAAGTGATGGTCCACACGTGTGTTAGAGGAATCATCTCTGCTTTGACACCTTGGCCTCAGATCAAAGGTAGGCCAGGACTGAAGGTCTGGGCACAATGTGTACAAAGCAGTCTGTTGACAGATTCACTCTCTGACCAGCCGTTCTACCTGAAGAAAAAAAAGCTTGTGCAGGATGAGCCACAAATTATACTGAGTGACACCCATGATAATTCGATCCATACACCAAAAATAGGAGATGAAAACCACCATCATCCTTCATCTCAAGCATGACAAAGGCTCATCTACAGTATTTCAAGGGGGTTTCAATCTTGAAGCCAAAAGAAAAGAAGAGGGACCACCTTCCTAAAATATAAAGAAAGCTATGTATTTACATGCCCAAATATACACTACAAAGCTTTAGTAAGTTTATATGTATACTATTATAGTACTTTTCAAGTATGCATTCAATTGATCAAAAGCAACAGTAAAGCCATTTATATTGTTACAAAAGATTTATATTTAAATCAACACTGTTCTTTTGAACTTGCACTGCAGGTTCGACACAAATATTAAGGAGCACAACTGTTTTCTATTGTGATCATAATCAGAAATGTTTCTTGAGCACTAAATCATCATATCAGAATGATTTCTGAGGATCATGTGACACTGAAGACTGCAGAGATGATGCTAAAAATTCAGCTTTAACATCACAGGAATAAATTACATTTTAATATGTATTCAAATAAAGCAGCCTTGGTGAGCATAGAATACTTATTTTAAAAAAAACCTTACCAACCCCAACATTTTGGTAGTGTATTTTTGCACTTTATAGAAAAAAGTAAATGTGATTGTTTGCTAAATTAAATCAAAAGAAGCCAAAATGAAATCAATAAATAATATCTGGAAATCATTTGTACTATTATTATTATTATTATTATTATATTGTTAAGTTTCATTGGAATTTCGCATTTTCTAATATACAGTATGTATTATAATACAATATGTATGATAAAATACACTTTTTCCCCTTATGTTTTTAGTGCCCACGGACCCTGAGCCCTTCGACTACCTGGATTTTGATTTATTTCTTTAAGCTGTTGGAAGGTACGACTGACAGAGATATGGTGTTCCTCTGATGTTTCCAGGTGCTTTCTTGTCTTCACCCTGTTAGCCATTTGAATGTAAATTTTGGCCCTGAAAGCCTCCTCCTCCACACATTCCCACATCCTTTTGTTTGCATTCTTCTATAATGGTCTTTCACTTTAAGAGTGCTTCCTTTTCCCTTAACTGATTGATTTCCAATCAGACAATTATTCCACCATTCAAGAGCTCTTTTGAAAACGACCTGGTGTTTATAGTGTTTACAGAACATTTACAATTAAAACAGGGAAAGGGACTTTTTCCTTTTCTCTCAACAACATGGCAGCATGGTGCTAGTTGAAAATATAAGTATTCAGTCATTTTTGTTACTTTCTATCAATCTCTCTCAAGTTCCAGGCTGTCAGAAGTGCTTTTAGGATTTCGTTTTCACTATTTTTGTAACTTAATCGGAGGCAACCTGAGAACAGACACAATCACTCTATGTTTCCCAACTGTTTTATATTCAAAAGAGCCACAAAGAGAACAATTGCGGAAACAGGTCGAACTGCAATGAGAGGCTTTATTTGGCGGTATTATTTACAACTTCCTTTATCATCTACTGTTCTGATGTTGTTGCTGTTCCTTTGTTATTTGACGGACAGTATTTGTTTCAATGAACAAAACTCATGAGAGATAGACCAGGATCAGAAAAAGGAGAGGCTCTGTAGAACCAGAAGAGCTTAGATATAGGAGATAACAGTCAATTTATCTATGTGTACAGCTTGATGACAGAAAAAGCTAGTGCAAATTTGTCATACTTTTTACTCAGAGCGACCAATGGAACATTGAATGCATATGTGAAGCATAGCAGAGAGAGAGAGAGCAGAAGGAGAGAGCAAAAGAGAGAGAGAGAGAGAGAGAGAGAGGAGAGAGAGAAGAGAGAGAGAGAGAGAGAGAGGAGAAGAGAGAGAGGAGAGAGAGGAGAGAGAGAGAGAAAGAGAGAGAGAGAGAGAGAGAGGAGAGAGAGAGAGAGAGAGAGAGAGAGAGAGAGAGGAGAGAAAGAGAGAGTAGAGAGAGAGTGGCAGATGGTGGGGCAGGGCCCCTGAGGCTATAGAGCAATGCTATACCCTGAGACCAGGACACCTAATAATGCCCTGTTGAGCTTCCCACCTGCGGCTCCCCAACAGACAATGTTATCTCATCTCCCTGACCTATTGTGCATCTCATTGGCTGTAATGATGGTGGAGAGATCCACACTACAATCCAGATCTCTCCCTGGAGAGATGGACCCTGGGAACGGCTCTGCAATCAATGCAGTCTCCCCATTACACCCGACCATTAAAATCACCACCAATGCACAGAGACGTGATAGAGATCTTTGAGGGTCAGTCATCTATGAAGAGACATGCAAATTGCATATTCATGAACAGTGCTTTATACCTGGTTGGTTGTTATCCAAAAATGACCAATTGCAAAGAATAAAATGCCACCAAATAATCATAGATTAGGATAGCATAATAAATAGGATTGTCAATGAGGAAAAGCATGGGAAACGCATGGGAAAAAATGCTTCTCACATCTTCAAATCAAAAATCAAATTGATCTGTCATTTGATAGAAGCAGCCAAATTAGACAGACACCAACACGGACAGGTTAAAAGAAAATAACTTTAAATATGGGTTCACTTGCAGCAAGGTTAAATGCCTTTCTGTCCATGTCATGATTACTTTTTGCATACTGTTGGACATGTAGTTACTATTCCCAATTGTAACAGAAGTATACATTAGCATACTTTTAAAAATAGTACTTATTATGGAAAAATATGACTGAAGAAAAATATGATCTTTATGTATTTTCTATTGTCTTTATTATGTAGTCTCTGTTGAAATGTCATGTAGGCCTATTTGTAATGATTAATTTGAAATATAGTACTTTTAAAATATTTTATATTAACTTTAAATGTAATATCAATAACAACAAAGCATAATCAATACTTTTCATGTGCTTTAAAGTCTCCATGAAATCAAAATGGAAGTTTTTTGGCTTTTAGTATGAATATGTTAGCCTTACCTTAGCTAGTGGGCTCCTAAACAAAGTCAAAATTCGCATTTAGAAGATGTAAGCGTTCACAACTTACAGTCTCTCACTTCTGCCAATATGGATCAATGATTTTGATGACATCACTGTGCACTTAGTCTGGAAATTGTATTATCTTTAAGTATAATTAAGTGGTCTTTTAATGTCGTTAATATTATATTATCTGCAAATACAAGTTTTTTTAATATAAACATTTAAGCAACTACACTACAAGTGCACATTCAATTTTTCACAATGGTTAATACATGTAATGTTTCACCACTTGATGTCCCACTGTAAAATCTAAAGCAAAAGCAGACTTTATATGCATATATTTGAATGTGTATGTAGAGATATGGATCCGTATGTTGATATAGCAATTAGTTGTCTCAACATGACCACCAGTTTATGTATTTGTTTTAATTTTGGGGCATTTGCCTTTTTGATTGGACATCAGTTACAGGAAACGATGGGGAGAAGGAAGGCTTGAGATCAGGGAATGACCCAGCCGGGTTCGAACTCAGGTCAACCAAACACAAGCTACAAAGTCGGAGCATGTGAATTACCCTATGGTTTCTGACAAATTTTTGTAATACTTTCTGAAGTCTGAATATGTAATGCACCATGAAGTCATTTTTCCAATCATAAAGTTAATGCACTGTTTAATAATGATACAACTTTCCAAAGACAGGCTACACTGTTGCTAAGTTTATTAGCTAACATTTAACATTTAAACTAGTCTAAGGCTGATTGTTCTCTGCGTTGCAATGGATAAAAAAAAAAAAAACATAGAGAAACATCAAGCCTTAACACTCGCCCTTATCAGTCCAAACACAGGCACTGTCCCAAATACCTGCACTCTCCCCACTGACTTAAATCCACACAAGGAATATGACTGACCCAGTCTGGAATGTGCCAAAACAAGGGTCCCCTCGGATATTTAAATAGCAATCAAGTAAACTTTCACATAATCTGCCAACACAGAGAATATCTGACCCTCGGTTTTATTGGGTGTATCTCTCTTGAATGATTTACAGTGTTATTCTTTTGTAACGCAGCACCAGTGCAATGCTGAGAGAGTAATTTCCAGCGGCTTCTGAGGGAGGTTTTATTCACGGGTCCTCCTGATAACAGTGCTAATCATTGTGTTAGACTTTAATCTGCAATGTAGGTTTGCCAAACAAAGACGCTCATTGTTCTTCAACAAAAAAGAAGCGACTAATGGGAAACAAAGTGGTTCAAATGCTTTCAATGTGCTGAGGGGTTTCTTGAGAGCACCTGGGGCACTATACCGTTACTGAGAACAACTGCATCATGAGACAGGTGGAGCAAAGTACCTCTTAAAGGCACTGCCTGTTAACAGAGACCATTTGTAGGACTCGTTTTAGGGTTCATAAAGAAAGAAATAAACTGTATAAAACTTAGTTGGTTTTGTAACAAATTTGTCACTTTTTTGTTAATCTTGTGGACTGGAATTAATCTTGCTATCTGCTCTTAAAAAACAAGGTTGACAAATGAGTTCCCCAAAGAACCTGTTTCACTTAACAGTTCTTAAAAGAATAATTTTTCTTAGTGCAAAGAACATTTTAATAATCTAAAGACCCCTTTTTAACTATGAAGAATCGTTTGTTCAGTGGAAAGGTTTCATTGATGTTAAAAGGTTCTTTCATGGAACATTATAGAAGGCTGCGTTTTAGTTAACAACACAAGAAACACAGTACAGCTCACACACTAAATCTATGCAAAGTCTTTGATCTTTTAACCCTTCCACTTCAAATAGTTAAAAATGTAATGCATATTTTATGACAGGCTACACTCCAATGAAAGTGGAATAATTACAGGTAGAACTGATACTGCCATTATACCGATCTAAGCACAAAGAGGAAATGTTCTTAGGAAACTGGAACCCAGAGCTTTGTCCTACCTCTTATCTAAATGTCTCTGGAGAAGACTCTTTCCTGCAACCCCCTGCCCTTTCCCTGCCTTACTTTACATTATCCTTCCCATAAGGGAAAGCCAGTGTTCAGTAATCACATTTCAGATACAGATCTAATCAATCAAATGCTCAATATGCACTACATTGATTTGTAAATGTGCTTTTAACAACATGCCATTGTATCTCATTCACATTATAATGGGTTTGCAGATCAGCAGCATTACTGGTTGAGATTCACCCATGCATAGGATCATTATGGGCTGGGAATGGAATAAACAGATGCTGATTGTGTAACTAGTTCTGTCAGCTCTTAATATCTCTGGCTAAGTAAAGGCCTTTTCAGCGAATATTCGCCACAGTAAGACTAAATCAAAACAATGACTCCCTGTGGATCTATTCACACAGAGGATGAAAATTCAACTGACAACAAAATGAGGACTGGGATATTGTGGTTCGTAAACTGACTTATTCTCAGAGATATATTTTCGATGAATGGCTATCACTGCAGTCACATCTTATAAAGCTGTAATGCATCTTTTACTGATAGGCCCTGGTCCTGTGTGATCAGTGTTGTGTAAGTTACTCTAAAAAGGTGTACTTACATTACTGTACTAATTACTCTCTCTAAAAAAGTATTTGATTACTTATTAATTTTTAAATTTCTAAATCCCATATCAACCTTGACCAGTTGAACACAAGGATGAATTTGCACTTTTAATTCTGTAAAATAAACAATTGCATAAATTATTCTTGAACTGACCAAAGTGTGGGGTGAAGTTTGCAATAAAAACATACATTTTAACATAAAATTTTGATGTTAAATCCACTTTTGTTTTATATAGAATTGTTCTATCTGTATTAGTATTACAGTAGTCATAGGCTACGTTCACACTGTAGGCTGAAACGACCCAATTCCGATTTTTTTGCCCCTATGCGACCTGTATCTGATCTTTTCATGACAGTCTGAACGACACAGATCTGATCTTTTCAAATGCGACCCAGGCCACTTGGGTATGTGGTCCAAATCCGATATGTATCCGATCTTTTGAAATGCGACCTCAATCTGAACGGCCAGGTCACATGTATCCGACCCGCACGCCATTGATATGCGACAAACGTCATAATTCTGCGTTGAAGTAGGCGGGAATGAGAATATAAACAAGTTAGCTATCGTACGATAGCACGCACCTGTAGCTAGCCAATACACTCCAACGCGTTGCACTGTTATGGTCCACCGCAGACGTGTCTCTTCCCGTGACAGAGTTAGTCGAAGGCGCTTAAACATAATCGAAGGTGGATCTGGTCATTCAGAAGTTACTAATGAATTCTGTATTAGTGAAGCCACTCACATCAGTATCCCACCACTCCTGGCTGCGACTCCCCACCCACACAAATAACTTTAATATTGCTAAACGAGCTCCACTGTTGACATTCATGTTTAGCTACTTCCGCAAACAACAAGTGACGTCGTTGACCGTTGAGTACTCTTCTGCGCATGCGGGTCACTTCTGGGTCATTTCACGCTCACACAGGAGATCACAAAAGGTCGCATTTAATTGGAAATGTGAATGCCTTGCCAAAAATCAATTTTTTTCAAAAAATTGGATTTGAGCATTAGGCCCTTGCAGTGTGAACGCAGCCATAGTCTAGTATTGTATTTAATGCAATTTAATGTAATTAGATTACTGTATGTATAATTATAAAGTATAATTAATACTAAGGCCTCAGAGGAAAATGAGAGCTGTAATCAGAGCTCAATGCCATGCTTTGATCCATGCCTGGCATCAGCCTGTCTCTCCTGCTACCAGAAAGGCCTCGCCAATTGAGGTGAGCTCACTTGTGCCTCTGTGCCAAACCATGCTGTTGCTGACAGCGGGACATTTCTCCACCGCCCTCCGCTCACTGTGTGGACAAAAAACAAACTCATGGCAAACTTGCTCGAGAGAGAGCAAACGAAGCTGCTGGGCACGTAGAAATCACCTCGATACTTGTGTATCTATCTTAGACTTAAACTCAAAACTCACATATCAAAAACAAACTTAAGTTGTAGCCAGGAACGGGAAGTATTTGAGAAGTGCATTATGCTTCAGTATTATTTTGCGGTTAAAAATGTCTACATGAATGTAAATGTCAATGAACTTTTATAGCCAATCACATCCATTTCAGTGAACATTTTATTTGGATGCAACTGTAAATAGACATCTCAGTCACCAAAATAGGTGTATTAATTAGAACACAAAAGAAGATATTTTGGTGACAGTATAGCCATTGACTTCCATAGAATGAAAATAAATACTATGGAAGTCAATGACTATAATGCGTTTCTTCTGTGTTCCAGGTTTGGAACAACTTGAGGGTGAGTAAAGGATGACAACATTTTAATTTTTAGGTGAATTATCCCTTTAAGATGGCAAACAAACATGATTAAAGTGCGAACACGGAATAACTATATTCAAAAGTCAAACAAGCAGAAAATCAGATGCTGATTAACAATTTCAGGGAACAAATTTCAGGATATCAGTTTCAGTGTAATTGAGAAAATTATGATTACACAACATAGCACAGTCTGTCAATTACAAAAATAAGACAAAGTTTTACTTTTAAATACTTCAGTATGATTAAATGTGAATACTATTTTTTTAACTGTCAGTGTGATTTGTTTTAGGCCCGATATTTTGAATTGAGTTCATGTCTGAACATGTTCATGTTGCTAACCAGCAACGTTATCAAAACTACAATTCTTAATACAAGACAGATACAGAAAAATAATCACAATGCAATTCTAGTGAAAGCAAAGCCATGCAAAAGAAGGCAGGAAAGGGAGAGTAGAAAGGACTGGCGATTGACTCACAGACTGACAATGAAACTGATGAGCTAGAGCTTTAGGACAGGAAGTGGGTCTCAGTCAGACTCTCTGCTCTTATCTCACCCAAGCCAGGAGCTCTCATCCCGCCCGGAGCAGTCAGAGGGGGTCACACATGCTTTCAGTCCGTGAGCCAGAGCACTTCTGTTTACACACTCTCCCTAAAGCTGTCACAATGACAATTAGTGAAGATTTACACCATTTTCTAAGGAGAGCTATAACTTAGGACCCTTAAACAGCAACCATCTGAGACTATATCAGATAAAGAGAGCAGGGACATTCTGCTAATGAGTATTTCTAAGTAGCCATTTAAATGCGTTGGATACTATAAGGGTGAATTCACTAAAGAGCTGGTGGCATTTCAGGACAAAAAACAAAAACCATAATCTGTGCCGGTTTGGACAGGGATATTTAAATTGAGTTCAAAATGTTTTTTAGAAGGTGTAAACTAGCATTTCTTAGTTTAGATTTTGAAAGAAGTCTCTTATGCTCACGAAGGCAGCATTTATTTGATCAAAAATACAGTACAAACTGTAATATGATATATGTTCATCAAATCATGTTGATCAAGGACATTTAAACAGCCATTACCGCACTCCTTCCAACATCTCATCACCACATTAATTCCAACTTTATTATATATTGAATATTATTTAAGTAGTATACAAATTTTAAATAAGTGGTGCAGGAGGTATTTACAATTTCAGTCATGTGGACTAACGCTCCATCACTGACAAC
Source organism: Chrosomus eos (assembly GCA_036326025.1). Taxonomy (NCBI): domain Eukaryota; kingdom Metazoa; phylum Chordata; class Actinopteri; order Cypriniformes; family Leuciscidae; genus Chrosomus; species Chrosomus eos. Next base: position 32,736,835 of record CM070821.1, read on the forward strand.
AAGCCAAATATGTTTACCTTCATCTTAATGAGTGTATTATGAAACTCTGAAGTCATTCATGTATTGTATTTTTTTCAGCACAGACACATTCTGTCTATTAAAAAGGATAGTTCACCCAAAAAAGTGATTCTGTATCGTTTACATCGTGATGTCCTTCCAACCCTGCGTGACTTTTGTCTCTGGAACATAAAAAATGTTGAGTTTCAACTGTCCATACAATGAAAGTCAATGGAGTCCAAAGCAACTTTGGACCACACTGACTTTCATTATATGGACAAAAAGCACAGAGTCGTATTTTAAATACCAGTCTTCATTCCACAGAAGAAATTAAGTCATACAGGTTTGGAATAACATAGATGAGTAAATAATCACAGAATTTTTCATTTTTGGGTGAACTATTTGGATGAACTATTATATAAAATTTTATTAAAGAGATGTTTGTGTACATTTTCCATTGATCGTTGCAGCAGTTATTGATCAATTGATGATGGAATGATGCAAGGCACTTATATTAGATGAGTGCATTTTTGGAAATTTTAGAAGATTTTTAAGAGCACTCAGAACTGATTCCTCAGAACTGACCCGCAAGTTGGAGAACTGCACTGTGCAAACTGTCAGATGACTGTAGAAGATTTCCGATGTAATGCTTCAAATATGCTCAAGCTTTAATCCATCCTTTCAGACCAGCGTGATTAGACACAAGCACAGTGGACATTCAATGAGGCATACCAATGGAAACCAAAAAAACCCCTGGATGTTCCACAACAGCACATCCTGTGTTCTCTGCATATCTGTGTCCAGCAGCGCTGCTCTGTTTGCTTAGTGGCTATCTATCGAGTGGAAAAACTGACTCATGGTGTGGCTCGGGGAGCCTACCGACGCTATTGGCCGCAGTGCTGAGCTGGCTGCAACATAAACACAGATCCCTTCAGCAGCCCCGCATCAATTTCCCACTATGCATTGATGCAAACACATTTCCTGCTGAAGGAACGTTAAATTCCTAGCTCTGATTCTCAGTTCATTTGACTGAACTGGTGCTTCAGACAAATAGATCTGGTGGGAAGTCATAATTACAAGGATGAATAAAGGTTATGTGTGCCGAAAAGACAAAGTTAAGAAGCTTTTCAGCTGCACTTATCAGGCTATCTAAACACTTGCCTTGGCATGGGTGTTTCAGGAAAGTGCACTTTAAAAATATATCATACCACCAGTAGGAATTACGATTTGTTTACCGTAAAATGCGTCGCTTTATTTAGATTTCTGCATATGTTGGAGCACAAACAAGCCCTTTTCAACCGAGGTCGATCTCAATAGCAATTTTCACTTTATTAATCAGTGCTTTTAAGTATTTTGCAGGCTTATTTTTCATTTCCTGTCCAAAGAGGCAGCTTCGTATCAGATATGGCGTAAGCCCAACTGAAACAAAACTGACATGTTTTCCCTCCGTATCTGCGGCACGGCGGACGATACGATCTTCAGCCCCGATTCCACGCCACTCGCAGTGTGGGCCCTACCCAGAGAAGTCAGAGTTCACGGTTCGTGTGATTAGAAGAACAATGATAATGTTCAGTATGAGAGATGGTGTGTATGGCTCTGGAGGCCCGAGGGAGTCCCACCCATGGAGAGGGAAGAGGAAGAGTGGAGGAGGGTGGTCAGACGCGCCGGGCCCTCGCTCACAGTGCTCGCTCTGTTTGTTCGCTCCTTTGCCAGAGACAGACAGTAAGACTTTATTGGATCAAAGCGCTCACTAATAAACGAACACCATGTTCCCACACATAGCATCAGCTAGCAAAACAAGTCAGATAATAAGGGGAAGAACTTAGATCAGTCTTATTCTTAGCTATAAATGGCTTCCACTGTTTTCTCTGATGAACATTCACACACAAAAAAAAAGCAGTTATACATGAAACCACATTTATAAACCATTTTACTTCTATAATGTGATGTATTTCCAAGTGAAACAGGATATTCAATGAGAATAGCAAACGTAGGGCAGGACTTGATTTGATCTAATGGGAATTAATTAGATCATGAAAAGTGGGCATTCTCCTGAATTGCAAAGGCAAATAATTTATTTCCTTTAGAATAACATGCACTGACAAAATGTGCACAAGAATGTGCATTAATAAAGTAAATAGAGACAGTTTTGAACTCATGTTGACTTTAGATCATTTAGATTGCTTACCACTCTTGAGAAAAAGAAAGGTTCTTAATTGTGTTGATCAATGTGCACTTCAAATCTTAAAAGTATATTTCTAGAAAAGTATGGCTGGTCTAGCTGGTCTTCTGGTCATAGCTGGTTTAGCAGGTTGGCTTTAGAGGGGTTTTGGCCAAATCTTTAGATGGTCATGCTGGAAGACCAGCTGACCTACTTGCTAAATGCCAGCTTGGCCAGACTAGGAGACGAGTTTAACCAGTTTAATCTAGCTAGGAACAGTCAATCGTCTTAGTTTTTTTCCAGCAGGGAAATACAACTCAAAACAATAAACCAGCAATGCATTTTTGTTATGCTACATAGCTAACTGTTAGCAAAAACAGCTAGTTACTAGAAAAACTACTGTTTTGAGATCAGCAAACCCTGTCATGCTACTGAAAGATGTTGAGTTAATAGCATTACTGCTTTTAGTTAGTAACTCAACATACCTCAAAACAAGACAAGCAAAGCTCTTTAATTGAACATGCTAAATGTTACTTTATACTAACTAGTAAGTTAGCATGGTGTGTTGAATGTGATGATGACAACAGCCAACACACTGTCTCCTTCAAGGCCTTTAATACATTGCCAAATAGGATTTATGTTTCAAGCAGATACGTTTAAGCCACCATGTAAGCAGTCCAAGAGACAGTAGGGATGTGATAAATAACTCCCATAACAGCTCATGAAAAACTGTGGACAATGGTGGGAATCTTCACCGAGATGATGAAGCGCTTATGTGTACGAAAACAACTGCCCACACCAAAAAGCAAGACAGCCATCCAAGTTCTCTGTGAGCTTCTGTCTCAGCTGAGGATGACTGATATTATGATTGTTGCGCGGTAGGAAGCGCATGAGGAATGTTTCTCTGACATCAGAGACCTCTGAGTGTCCTGCTCCACGTCCCGGCTGAAAGGAAAAAGAGGCTGGAATCCAGGCAAACGACTGGGTGTTTTTGTGATCAGGGGTCTTCCTGGAAATTTAAACACATTTACATTCCTCAGGTCAGAGGAGCAGTGGCTGGTCAGGTTGATATGAAAACACAGAGCTTCCTGTGGACACCCCATAACCCGAAAGGAAATGGATGTTTTTCATTTTATTCATTTTACCCCTCAGAAGAATATGAAAAGATGTCAAAGGGGGGTGACTTTGCCCTAATGATCAGCCTCTGGCTGGCTGGAAGGAAAAAACCTTCTCCCAAAACATGGACCCCCACCCTAAGGTCTCTACATTTATCTTGGCATACAATTGAAAACATGGTGAAGAGGATTGATCGCCATATCCTGTAGATCTGCTTATGTAGACAGTTTATGAATGACTGAACTGTGATCCCTCTCAATCTCTTTCAAATCTGTCACAAAATATGTGGACTATTTGTAGACCAATTGAAACAATTTCACACGCTTAGTGTGTGTTGGCATAGACTTTTGTTTGTAATATTAGATCAATAAGCGGATACAAGACATAAGGAATTATTTTCAAAATATATGAGTGTTGTACATTTTAACATCTCAAAATTTATCATAAACAATTTTATGTTGTTAAAATCCTTTCTCTTGTCCTCTTGCCCCTTGCGAAATAAGTTTACTTAGCATACTTTACAAAAAGAGTATGCCCACTTTATATTAAGTGGCCCTAATACCGGTGAACTTACATGGTAACTATATATACATAGTATGTAACTACAGTGCAAGTACACATTGGTACATAGTATCTACAGCTGTAATATTTGTGTAACTACACATATGTAACAACCCACGGAATGGTATGTGTACCGGTAAGTACAAATGTGTAACAGGATATTGGAAACAACACTTTTTTTCACTTTAGTAAGTACACATGTGTAACAGAAATTATGTAACTACATTTTTGTAACAACAAATTTAATTTAGTTTCAATTTAATGACAATGTATTATAGTTTTAATTTATATTAAATGTAATTAACTGAACTTTACAGGGCTTTTTTAACACTCTTAAGTAGGACTTAAGTATATCTTTGTGTGAAATTTCACAATTACTTCAAGTGTTTTTTGAAATATGGTTAAAGTGTGCCGAATATACTGGCAAGCATTTATGTCAAACTAAAATATACATGAATGTCACTTTTATTAAAATTTCTATGACATGTTTTAAATATTTGTAATTACACAATTATAATGAAGTTGCACTTTAGTACATTTATAAACATTATAAACAAGTACTACATGTGATTTAGTATGTTAGTCAACACATCAAAATAAGTGTACGTCTTTAAAGCATGCCAAAAGATTATGGAAGCATAATGATTAAAAATGTACAATGGATTAAAACTTTTAATTTGATATCACAGCATGCACTTTTTAAAAGTGTACTTACCGTAAGTGTTATTAAACCTTGTCCTGAAAGTGTACTCTTTAAGTACACCTAAGTGGCCTTTTATTTAATTAATAATACATTATCTGCAAGTACAGTTTTTTTTAAAATATCCAAATGTTATGCATAGTAATAGGTTTCATGCACTCCAATGCACTCCAAATTCCTCACTGCAAAAATGAGACGTATTGTTTTGAATTGCACATGAACACATTTACACCTCACTGTCAGTTTGGGTGATTTAGATGTGAAAAGCAGCACATGCAAGCACACTTGCCAATAAAGCAGGGTGAAGTTCATAAAAGAGGCCTGAAGCGTGTCAGATAACAGACCCACTGGCTATAGCTGCCACTTGCAGCATATAAAAGAGGCCCACATGACCTCTGACGGACTCACATTTTCAACTACAACAACTTCCATAGGATAACATTTAAAAAATGCTGCAGCTAGGCTCCCGTTGACCTCTGGCTGAAGTTGACCTTCAGAATCCTGACACTCCAAATCGATTTCATCCAATCACACTGAGAATTGAGGATGGATTTGTTTTTAAAGATAATCAATCTACCAGTCTTGATAGAATCCATCATGCATTCTAATATAAAACCGTTTTATAGTATATTCGGAACACATCCTTACTTTGTGAAAAAAATTGTGAGCAAAATGTCTTTTTCTGTTAAAGGCCATGGTTTGCCCCGGGCAGCAGCTTATGTGCTCCAGAAGAGAACAAAGAGAGAATTTATCTTTTGAACCACTTAATCCACACAGATCTCTCAGACCACCATGAAAACTAGTAAGCACTGCCACAATCTATGACTTTGCATATAATTAATGAAATATCAGTGCTTTTTCTAACCTGACAGCACTCAAATAATATTTAGGTCTGTATGTATTCACATTAAGTTTCTGTCATTGAAATGGATGAAATTTTATATGCATTTCAGTGCAATCACAACCTACAGTAAATAACAAAATCAAAGACCATTCATGGCTCAAAATGCTTCAAGATGTTCTCCTAACCAGCATCATCCACAGTCTCTGTCATATCCTCAGAAAGAGTCCTTCGCAGGATGTGTTAAAAACACAGTGTTGAAAACTGGATGGTTCATTCATGGATAAAATATTTCGACTTGACCTGGGCCTTTCAGTCTAAAGTTCAAGACTTGGCCCCGTTCTACTCAGAGGCCGGACCAATGCTTTCCTGCACTCTCTGACCCAAGGCTCAGCTAATGTCAGGCATCAGCAGACTGACCGATGCAGTACAAATGGTCACTGGACTGTCGGGAAGTGCATACAGCTGAAAAGACCTGGACAAACTGAACAATAGCATTTGTTGACACGTAAAATGTGGCCTGTTTTTCGGTTTGAGTTCATAGCTTTTCTGAATCTTTCATGACCCTTTTATAATGTTGTTTGTTTTTTCTGGGGGAAGTTTTTTGATTTACTATAAATCACTAGTCCCATAGAAAGGGTATTTCTGGGTCCCTCTGCCAAAAACAAAGAATTCATTCTGACAATACAGTCTCATCAAATGTATCTATCACCAACGAAAGATGTTGGGCCTCATTTATAAAATGTTCGTAGAAACCATCCTACATTTGATCTAAGATCATTTCTCAAACGTGTGTACCTATGATTCAGAGAATGAGCGTACGCACAGAAAACGTGCGAATGCCTTTCTTCTCTTGTTAAATTTATAAATCGTGAATGATCTTGAAATTGTGCACAGCTGAATGGTTTCAGATCTCCACCTTGTAAATGCCACCTAATTAATGTCATTAACATATAAAATAGCAGCAGTCAAAGTCCAAATGCTTTAGTTGAGAATGGGTGGCAAAAATAGCTTAGTTTTCCAAATACCTGCAGTACTCTGACTCTCTGCCACAAGGAAAAGTCTGATCAGAACCTGACGTGGCGTTTTTTCACGTCAAAGACCGTTTTTATAAATATGAACATTGGTGTGGATTTTAGACGCACTCTATGGTCAAATCTGTGCGTACGCACGTTTTATAAATGAGGCCCATTGACTATTGTCTGTGTTTTAATGCTCTGTTTCTCAAGGCAGTCATCTTACACTGAGCCCAGATGCACACTGCATTTTCCACCATGTGTCAGTTTTTTTCTGTCACTATATATTTTGTTGTGATTTCGAATTAAACGCACTGAAATGCTTTGGCTTTGCTCCAGGTCAGCAGCACTGCATGATGAACTTCTGTGCAATACTCCATCTCCCAGCACTATTTTCAATTACTGCAATGATTAATAAACATATTCAATTCATACCTCAATTCATCCTTCATGAAATGTTATTTCAAGCATTCTAATAACACATTTTGAAGTAATCCAGACTCAAATAGTTCTCTCCTGTGATTTGTGCCAATTTTTTCTGCCAAAAACACGAGTTGGTCTTTCGAGTTTGTTTGTTACTTCTGAATTATGACATATTTGGCATTGAGTTACATGATTTGTGTGTTCCTGTGGGAAATATGATTGTTTTAATCACATCGGAATCAATGTCTTAAAGTCTTCAGTACAAACTAAAGCTGTGGTTGAACACAATGTACTTTTCTTGGTTGCCGTCTTTGTGGATCTTACATTAATTGATTGACACCAACAAACCACAACTAACTGAGGAATATCTGGCCAGCACTGAGAATAACTAGGGGGTTTTTGTCCTTATCTTGTGTCTGCAGCTCCCTGTGGTTTTGGAGTTGCTGCAGTCCAATGATGGGATGGTCTGTGGCCAGTGAATTCCACAGTTTCTTGTGTAAGGCAGTGCCAGTGACTTCATAGAGTGAGTTGACTGCTGTAGGCCTCCAGCGGAGCCCCGTCTCCTCCCAGACTGCCCTGCCGTCTGCCACACATGCCTTCAGTCGCTCTGCAGCTCCTAAATATGTTGAACAGGACACATGGCAATGAGCTGTTTTGTTGTTTAGACTAGGGTGACCATATTTTGTCCTGAAAAAACAGGACACTCGGCCCGGCAAACAGATAGGCCTACTCAAATGATACTCGAAGTTTACTCAAAGAAACCTTATTAATTTCAATACATTTAAAGTAGGTTATGCCTCCTCTGTATGGATAGAAATTTGTTATATTGTTATATGAAAACAGGACATGTCCTGGGAAAACAGGACAGTTGGTCACCTTAGTTTAGACCATTTTCATTAGGCAGATTACGAAGCAAATTATTTTAAACAGCAATACTGGCACTATTTCGCTTTAAAAAATGCATTGATGGTTGAACATGTACATTGGAATACAATTGAATAAATGCTTGGACACTTAAGTCAACACACACATGGATTTAAGTGTATTTTTTAACATAATATGTTTAAAAACACAATAAAAAGAAATTAAAACAAAGCAAAACAATTTTGAATAACGAATAAATAATTAATTATAATTAACAATTTTTATAATTTTTAAGTTTCAAACTATACTGTTCAAAATTAGGACAAAAATCAAGTGGAAACAGGATCTTATGCTCATATAAGTTATATTTTATAACTTAAATCTATCTAGCAAATGTGAAAACTGAATATGAGATCTGAAACGGATTTTAGTTATAAAATAAATTTATAAATAAATTGATATTTTTTCTAATGCACAAAAACTCAATGTGAAGTGTGTCTCAAACGTCCATAATTTATATGGTACTGCCACAATATTGTTTTTCTTCAATGAAGGAAAATATTAAAAGCAATATTGGCACCATCCCTCTTGTAAATCCATCAGCCAAGTACTTAAAACACTGAGCACATATTACATTTTATTTTTGACATCCTGTAGGGTTTTAGTTTTGACTAGAGCATTTGAAAGTATGTAGAGCTGGAAGGACCAATAGCATTCGTCTCCAAGAGCATTCACTGTCGCTGTCACAGCAACCGGTCGTCAAGGAGACAAGCCTGTTTGGGCTATGTGATTTTGTAGTCTTTCTCTTTTGTCCCTCTATAGCGCCACACTTTCCCCTAGGGCATTCCCCATACAACATCTGTCCCTCTCAAGTCCCCGCCCCACATGCTCTGCGGGCCTCTCCCATGAAAGCTCGGTCACTCACACCTGCTGAGAGGGTCAGAGGTCACCCTCCAAGCACGCACACATTAATGCTTCTTTACTTGACTGCAAATCGCTGCCATCCAATCGTGACCCTGTGGCTCGCCTTTGTCTCTCTGTTTGAGGAGAATTTTACACTAATGTTTAAACTAAGCAACTAATAATTCAAAACTGGGGTCAATGGGTCAGTGGCTCGATATTAGGCAATGCCAGTTATGAACAACAGCCCAGTCAACCGCATTGTGCATGTAATTTGTGCTTTCGTTCTGAAAAGAGCATATATCATCCCAAGAAAAAGTTTCTGAAATGAATGATGACTGTAAGAGGATTACTTTTGAAGTTGCTTTGATCTACGACACTGGTGGCCTATTTGAGAAACTAAACTACGAAACATTCCTGACGTTAAGTTAATTAGTCTGGCGATACATCTGCAATGCCCTAATGAAGATGACAAAACGGGCTAGTTTGCGGGTTATCAAAGCATGCATGTCCTGGGTACATGTTGCTGAAAACGCAGGCCACATCTGCAGCGTGGAAAGAGTCTGACCCCTGTTGCTCATGCTGACGTCCCTGTAGGAATGACCCATGCAAAGCCTCTTCAATCTGTCCGAACATTCCTCTAGCACGGACAATAGCAGCTCTCACTGACTCTGGCAGATGGCTCGCCTCGGGCTCTCCAAGCCAAGCCTCTTTTGTTTACCCCTGGGCTCGATGCACACACTATCAGTCATCCTTTTCACTCTTTTTCTGTCACTCCGAGCACCATACCGGGAGATGAGTCATAGATCTTACCCTAGGAGACGTTGTCATACAAAAAGCAGAGGATTTTCTGAATTTGTAGGTGCTGCCTACAGTGGAGGGCAAATGAGGGGTGATTGATCACAGCAATGGCAGAGAGCCACTGGTGCCTTCCATTCATACACTGAGTTGCACATGGCTGGCTGGAAGAATGCATGGCCTCAGAAATCTGTAAAACTCAAATCCTTGTACTGACACTGAACTGTGGTATGGGGAAATCAAATGGCGCTTTTCCACTGCATGGTACGGTACGGTTCGGTTCGGTACGGCACGCTTTGGCTTTTCCACTGCATGGTACGGTACGGTTCGGTTCGGTACGGCTCATATGTGGTGCTTTTCCACTGCATGGTATGGTACGTACGCGCGCTCGGCGCGCTTTAAATGGTACTGGTCTGTTGAGGTTCCAAGCGTACCGTACCGGTACTAAAATGTGACGTGAAACACTGCAGATCACTGATTGGTCAGACAGACAGAATCGTCACTACCAGCGTCATTGGATTTGCGACACGAGACACTAAACCCGCTATACAGAGTCTAACCAGTAGACAACAGCCAACACGGTAGCACCTGTGTTTTACTTACTTGAAAAAAAAGAAGAGATCAACACTTTAAAAAGGAAATGGCTGAATCGTGGTCGAGGTGCAGACAATCCTCTCGTTGGTTGCCTAGGAGCGGGTCCAGCGAGAGCTGGATGATGCAACACAGAATGAAAAAGTGTTCCAAGAAGTAGCAGCTAGCTCAGCTCTTATCCGCACACGGCTATCACCGGACCTACAAACAGTGTAACGATCAGTCCCACCCACTTTGAATGGGTACTAACTGCAGTGGAAAAGCAACCGAGCTAGCGAACCGAACCGTGCCGTACCGAGCCGAGTCGTACCACGCAGTGGAAAAGCGAAGCCGAACCGAACCGCTCCGTGCCGAATCGAACGAACCGAACCGAGCGTACCATGCAGTGGAAAAGCGCCAAAAGGGAGATCTTACCACTCTGAACTCAGAATCAGAAACTCATACAATAGTAATATACAATCAGTTGTTGACTGTAATGCACCTGTTGTTGTTGTTTTTTAGGGGCATTGGTGGCTTACCTGATCAAGACAATACATGACATAAGAAAAAAAAAACTAGCAGTATGTCCCATGATTTGTGTGCAGTGTCTCTGGTGCAAATATGGTTGTAATACATAATTGGTTAAATAGACCAAACTATATATAGTGCCTTGCGAAAGTATTCAAACCCCTCCCAGACAGAAACATAGTATCGGCCCAGATCCGGCCCAAATCTTGGTTAAAGCACCAAGTCTTTTTGGGTATGATGCGACAAACTTTGTGCGTCTGCATTTGGCAATTTTCTGCCGTTCTTCCCCTCAGATCCTCTCAAGCTCTGTCAGGTTGGATTGGGACCATCGATGGACGAACATTTTTTAAGGTTTCTCCAGAGATGTTCGACTGGGTTTAAACCCAGGTCAGCTCTAGGAAGAGTCCTGGTTGTTCCTAACTTCTTCCATTTAGGATAATGGAGGCTACATGCTTCTGTGAACCTTCAATACAGCAGATTGTTTTTTGTAGTCTTCTCAAGATCTGTCTTGATACAAATGTCTCTGAGCTCGACATGCAGTTCCTTTGACCTCATGGCATGGTTTTTGCTCTGACCTTTTATTGAGAGGTGTGTACCTTTCCAAATTCAGTTAAATTTTCCACAGGTTAACTCCACTTGAAGTGTAGTAACATCTACATCAAACGATGGTAAGCAAAGATGTTTTAAGAGGCAACATTGAGGAGCTATGGAAACTTTACTGGCACATCATGCTCTCTGTGCCAGTTTTCTGTAAAAACAAGAGGGGAAAGTTAGTCACTGTGGTTGAGTTGTGTCATGAGTGCACTCACCACAGGCCTAAAAGCCAGGAGAATCCAAGTTCTCTAACCGTCTGCTTGGAAATTAGCATAAAGCTGTTCTGAAGAAAAGGAAAAGAGCTTATTCAGAGTTTGTAACGACAGGCTGCGCTTTCTTTAACACATCTGCTGCTTGCATGTCCGTACAGCTCACAAACAGGTCTGTTGACAGCATTTTCTTTCTTCAGACTTGAAAGAACCTTCCCACCCTCTCTGACAGATAGCCTTCATTTAAATCAAAATAGCCTCCCCGCCAAAAGAGAGAAAGGAGAAGCACCACTCCAGCGCACCCCTGTGTAAAGCCCCTAAAAGCCGCCTTCTCTCCAAGAAGAAAGAGTTCTCTTAAACAGCCTGATACTGAGCCTAATCACATACAGAGAGAAAGAAAAGAGCTTGTGTCCCAGCCTTAGGCTTTATACGCCTTCCTAAAGCACAGATCCTCTTCCTTTAACATGTCTGCCATGACACACTGTAAACAGCCACAATAAAAACGGCTAAATCCAGGCCATGTTATAAACACTTTTTTTGTCCACATGCAACGAATCTGAAACGTATTTAGGTGGTTGTAGCTCACAAAGCGAGTTTATTTGAACATAACACGAGATAACAAGGGCTGGCAGGACAGTCTTAATTTGCTTAGGTTCAATGCATAACAGGAATTATGTATGTAGAGGATGATGTAAGACAGCTGGGAATCAGAAGCTGCGTTTCTGAAATTACCAGCTTGAATCACGGATACAGGACTAAGACCGTGCCTAATGTCATGAAGTTATTCTAACGGGAGAACGACCAAGGAAAACAGAAAACTGGAAACCCTTGAAATAGTCCATATCAAACATCTAATTTATATCAGACACATGCTGTGTGTGTTTCCAAGGTCATACATACTGTTTATTTCAAAGTAAAACGCAACTATCTTTTTTGTCCGTCTTGTTTTTAGTTACATCCTCATAATCTTACTTGGCATGAATGTGATGAGGCTGTATAAGGAAAAAATCATATCTATGGTTGTGGGTGGGTCAGGATGTTTTCCTTCAAAGGAACATTAATTTTCAGGATGACAACCAGGTATAAATACAATGTTTAAGACTTTGAGACAGCTAGCACTTTTAGATAATTAGCTGTTGTGTGTGTGTGTGCATTTAGATAATATATATAAACCCATGTAGTCAAAGTAAATCAGAAGTTTTGAATTTGAGAGAATATATAAAGTTTGGGGTTGGTAAGAGTTTTGTAAGAAGTCTCTTATGTAACATTATAAATGTCTTAACTGTCACTTTTAATCAGATTAATGCATCCTTGCTGAACAAAAGTATAAATGTACTTAAAAAAACAAATACTTATTACTGTTGCTATAGTATCTATGCTTATGCATTAATTTTCCTCAACTGACACTCATATTAATTGTTTAAGCATAGGCCTGTTTTGCTTCCTAATTCAGCAATTAAGATGAATTGGAATGTGAGGTCAGAGAGCGGATAACATTTATCAGACCACAGATCCGAGCAAATACGACCGGGCTCTGACTGTCAAAATAACATGATTATACTAACCACTTTTTGACAGCATGAGGAAAACAGACTAGGATTACAAATGGTGATAAGCGAATCACGTTTTACCAAAGTCAATAAAATCAGCTAATGCTGTACTGGAGTCATGCTCACATCAAAAACAATCAGTCTAAAGAAAAACACTCTACATGGAAAGTTTTTGCTGTGAGCGATGTGTTTTTCATTGTTGAACTGAGTTCCAGTACGGGGCAACATGCCTCATTTGTCATATCTCATATACACCACATGACCAGAGCCAGAGTCTAACCCGGACTGTAATCTATACAATGACTTGCAGGGAGGTCTGCAGTTTAAAAGAGTCATTTTTATAGGAAATTTTTAAAGCACAATCTGTTGTGGTTCATCTCACGGTATCCAAATTGTCCTTTTAGCTAACTACCAGAGCACTGAATGTATTACTGTAAACAAAACAGTAAAGCATTTTGAAAATATAATTGTGAAATGTAACTCTATAATAATGACTGCTTTTGTTTTTTCTTAATGGTTCAATGAATAATGATAAATCACTCTTGTAATTAACTGTTGTTATTACTGAAACAGTTGAAAACACTGTTGAAACAAATAGTTTTAAGGGTCTTTGGTCTGAACCTTTAATTTGACTTCCTTTGGGGGTTTATGCCTTAATTAGGGGATCAGACCCCCCCCCCCCCCAACCCCAGTTATTAAAACATGGCCTACATTTGAAAAGAACAGATGCCGAGAGGAAATTAGTAATAGTATTGTACTAAAATTTCATGTCATTTTTCAAAATAGCCACATTTGACTGGTCAACATCAGCTACATTGGCTACTGTTCAGCTTTCTATTGCATTCATTGCAGCACCCATATTGATAGCATTAGGTTACTGTTTATATGCCAGGGAATGTAGGGGGAATGATCCTTCAGAAATCTTTCTAATATGATGATTTGCTGCTCAAAAAACATTTCTATTATATTATTAGTGCTTATTGCTGTTGTGCTGCTTAATATTTTGTGGAAACCCTGCTACATTTTTTTCAGGATTCTTTGATGATTAAAAAAAGTATAAAACAACAGCATTTATTAAAAATAGAAATAATTTGTAACATTCTAAATGTCTTTACTGTCACTTTTGATGAATTTGTGCCCTTGCTGAATAAAAGTAATAATTTCTCTAAAAATAAATGTGTTCTATGGTTGACAAGTCAACAATGTACTAAAAATGGAAAAGTTTTTCCTCGTTGTTTTTTCTCGTACAGACGAAAAGGAAAACGTGGATCCATGGAAACACTATCATTCATGCCAGGCCAGTAGATGTCACATTGTAAAGAAACACTACATGCCTATAATACGCATTTGCATGACGTCATCGTTTCCACAAATTCAATTCAATTATGTAAATGAATAACCAAAGTGTTTTTAAAAAAACGGTGTTGTGCACTTTGTACTCTTTCTTAAATGCCTAATTGTGGCTATTCACAACATAGCACGGCCTCTTGTACATCATCACCAATGTGTCCACACTCATGTACCATCCTTTCCTCTCCTTCACTCATTAGGACATGCTGTCTCTTCAGAGCCCATGCCATCTCCGCTGTATTGTCTCTGTTGGAGCTCCATCTTAAATTAGAACGGACAGATCTGGACCAGCACAATGGGCCTCATTGTTGGGCCCTGAAAGGCGAGCATGTGCTTAGCTAATGCTGCAATCACTGCAGCCAACCTCCAGGACAACTTCTACATTCAGCCTTTGATTAAGGAGCCACATTTAGGCATGGATGACTTCCTCGGAGGTGCCTGGGGGTTGTGGGAAAGAGACGTGGACCAAGTGTAGCCTTGTCTGTGGCTGCTGCCGACCGGACTGAATACAATCAGAGGGTTATTAATAGTGGGTTTGATATGCTAGTTGGTTCCACGAGGATCGAGACATGAGGTTACCCCAGTTAATCTGGATGGGACAGGAGGTGTTTGAGGGATTTCCTCAGAGTTGAGAGATCTTACATAAGTCTCATACCTCAGATCAAGTGGTTTCAAGAGCCCAAAGACTATGTGGAATGAGGGTGAATGTTGAGGACAACAGGTGGTACTTGTACGTGCTTTAAACTTGTCCTTGCGGATAAAAGGACAAGTGTTTGGCATCATTCCATAACTTCTGTCAGTGTAACTCTTTTAGGAGACCTGCGCATTTTCAGAGCATGCAGACGGGGTCAGTTTTTTTTTGGGCAGTCCAGGTTCACTTGGTGCCCTAGACAAGACATGAAATAAATAAAGAAAATAAACGTTTTAACTAATTATTAGTACAGTGTTTAACAGTTTTGTTTAACACTTTACAATAAACATTTAATTAATCTCCAATGTGTATAATTTTTAATAAAATATTTTTATAATTTACATTTTTACAGCATTTACATTATTAATACTTATAAATGTCCTATATGCAGAAATTAACATATAGCTTAATGAATGTAGTAAAAGTATTGTTCATTGTTAGTTTATGATATCAATGTTGTTTATGTTGGTCTGGTGATGGTGGACCAGCACAGCAAAGATTAACTGGTAAATACAGTCAACCAGCTTTTCTGATGAAGCTTGCTGAGGGTAATCCTGCTTGGTAAGTTTGTTTAATAACTTGTTGGCATCAACAAACACAACATATGCCGGTGCCCAGTTAGGCTGGTCTTTACAGGATACCCAAGATGCTGTTTTCCCAGTCAGATGCTCTATATGTGGTCAGAATTACACTCCTGATGTCTTGCCACAAAAACATTTGTGGTAAAATAATAAAATAGGTTTTATGGCTGAACTAAACATGAAAAGCACACCAGCTGACCTACAGATGCATTTAGCAAGCTGAAACAGAGAGAAAACAAGACAAGCACTATGAGAAGTACACGTCTGTCATTGGGAAAATGAATTAAATGAATCATTTAATCCAGCTGTGCAAAGACTAAGTCTTAATGGCCATACTCAAAAGAGTTTGTCATATCACAACACTTTTTACAGCTCATTTGCGCCACTCAGTTCCTTCTTTTAATAGCCCCATATGCTTACAGCAGTTTCTTAAATGAGTCCAAATGTAGTGAGTTAACCTGCTCCTCTGTGATTCCTCTCGTGGGAAATCAGGATCCTTGTAACCTGTGGAAATGCAGTCTGTTCCCACGCTCACTGTACGAGTTTGGCAAACTCACCAACCTCGGCTGGCTCTGTAAGACCTCCACCTCAACTAATCATACCAAGAGTCTATGTCCATTATACATTAGCATTCAAAACCCTGGAGTCTGTATGATTAAAAAAAGAAAAAGAAATTAATAGATTTTAATCAGCAAGGATGCATTAAATTGGTCAAAAGTGACAGTAAAGACGACAGTTTTATTCTATTTCAAATTCATCAAAGAATCATGAGAAAATGCATCAGTTTCTACAAAACATTTTAGCAGCACAACTGTTTTCAACATTAATAATAATGTTTTGCAGCAGCAAATCGGCATATTGATGATTTCTGAAGGATCATGTGACACAGGAATGAATTATATTTTAAAATGTATTAAAATAGAAAACAGTTATTTTATATTGTAATCCTATTTCACAACATGACGTTTTAAACTGTATTTTAGATAAAATAAATGCAGCCTTGGGGAGCATTGGTGACTCTTTTGAAAAAAGAATTGAATGGTGGTGTACAGAAAGGAATATACCAGGTTAAGTAAAGCTCAATCAACAGAATTTGTGGAATAATGCAGTAAGAATTGTGGTTAGAGTGCACACTCACAATAAAGGTAAATGTGAATTAGTAAAAGCTCCTTATTAATTATTCTGTTAAAACTATTCTTATATGTATTATTTTAAGGTTTTAGGCATTAGAGTCTTTTCTACTAGACTGAATGTAACTTTACACAGAAAAGGTTAGCAAGCGATTTATCACACTAAAAATCAACATGCATGTTGTTCACGTCTTGTGGATGTACAATTTCAACGGCAAGTATTTTAACATTTACAGACTGGCCTTATTCACTTCCATTGTAAGTGCCATTCCTTAATTATTTTTATTAAGAAAAGAAAGGACATGAAAATTCATTTTAAAACAACATTATGGCACAAATGCGGTTGATTGAGCTTAACTGGTACTGAACCTGGAATATTAATGGAACGAGTGAGAACATTGAGTAAGAGCTTGGGTAGTTTTTCATCTGATAATGTCCTGGAGAGATGGGGTACGATAATGTTAAGTGGACAAAACCTAAACAAGAAGGGTCCTGTTTAAGTAAGGGGTCGGGCCGTGCCTGCTCTGCCTCTAAAAGCCTTTTCAAGGGCCTCACTGAAGCTGTCGGGCCGTATTGAGCCGATTCAATGCTGGGACGGACGCCGGTGTCCACCCACTAGAAGAGAGTAGGTCTGTGACCCCGGTAGGTGGATACATGGGCTGGCATGTTTACTACTGACCCTGGGAATGAGCCAGTCTTATAGAGAGCCAAATAGAGCAGAAGATTCAGTCAGCTGACCAGTGCAGCACGTCTAGAGAGCAGGAGTGGATGAGGGTCTGTGCATGTGTGTTTGGGTGTAATTAGAGGGGGGCAGCTGATAGCAGACAGACTAAATCTGTGTCTAACAGGTGGTGGTCTCGGTATCGTGTGGCGTTTCTGACCCTACCCATGCACCCGACATGACTTGTCGTAGTCACAGAGCTACCGCTGAACTGTTCTGAGGATAATTAAATTCAGAAAAGATACTTTTGACACAGCTGTTTTCAACACTGATAATAATACAATATGTTTATTGAGCATCAAATCAGCATATTAGGATGATTTCTGAAGGCTCATATGACTAATGATGCTGAAAATTCAGCTTTGCCATCACAGGATTAAATTACATTTTAATGTAGTATATTCAAATAGAAAACAGTTATTTTAACTGTATTATCACAATATCACAATTTAGTGTATTTTTGATCAAATAAATGCATCCTTGACGAGCAAAAGTGACTTCTTTGAAAAAACGTCTGGCACTGTCTATATATTCGCAGTGCCTGGATAGTTCGGTTCGACTGAATTTCTCTTTCAAATGAGTTGACAAAAACATTCAAAACAAACAAAACACAGTTTTGTTTAAAAAAAATTAAAGGTGGGGTATGTGATTCTCTTTTTTGTCAATTTTTTCAAAATAACTTGAAATCCTATTCCTAACCCACTTACAGCCACTGAGTTAGAAGCACTGAATTGAAAATTAAGCAATTTAATCATCTGTGGAACGGGCAGGACTCGAAAAACTCCAGCCAATTATTTCCAAGACCACCTAGAATAATTGGACAGTAAGTTTGTCAATCAAACGGTCGTACCACACCCCCCTCCCCCCAGCGTGTGTGACCCAGTCAGGGCCGGCGTTGGAGGAAAGAAGGTAGGACCATTTGAATTGTGTATTTTCAAAATCTGCCGGTCGTTTTCCAAATCACATACCCCACCTTTAAGTTATAATTTTGGATTCATGAGAGAAAACGAATCGGTTACCTAACGTAACCTCGGTTCTCTCTAGATGAGGGAACGAGTATTGCGTAAGCTAGCTTACGCTACGGGAAAGATTCCATCTTTCTGAGAAATTGAAGCCAAAAAATTATCCTATAATTTTGTATCCATTGTCAACGCAGTTCAGCTGCAGCAGACCATGAGAAGGCTAGCTAGCCGCTCATTGGTTCGCTCACGGAGAACTGCTTAAGCCTATGAGGGAGCGCGGATGAACCCGCGACCAATGAGAGTCTGACTCGCTCTCCCTACGTCACCGCCCCCGAAGCGGGCGTGGACGAGGCTATAAATACCCCGAATAGGCTGAATAAATCTGGTTTTTTCAATTCTGAAGCGAACATCGCCCGTAGCACAAGCACGGCCAGGAACGCAATACTCGTTCCCTCATCTAGAGAGAACCGAGGTTACGTTAGGTAACCGATTCGTTCTCTTACGAGAGGTTCTCTCGTATTGCGTAAGCTAGCTTACGCTACGGGAACCCATGGTCAACGCCGTGCGTGCTAAGCATCCACTATTAGTCCCGCGGGGCATCCCGGGGAACACCGAAAGTGGGAATGAATATATGTATCAGTGACAAGCGGCCAGCGGAGCGGGCCGGTGATTGTGTAGTACATAAGCACATAAAAGAGAGGGACAGAACGAACTCGGTCTGTGTGAATTAACCCCCTATAGTGCAGCTCAACCAGAAGAGCTGAAACATACTAGACTGCTAGTAGTTTAGCCTGCAAAGCGGGTACTTCCAGATTGTAAAATCTGACAAAGGTGGAGGGGGAAGCCCATCCCGCTGCCACGCAAATGTCGTGAATGGAAATCCCACTGGACCATGCCCACGATGAGGCCATGCCTCTAGTGGAATGAGCCCTGATGCCCAAAGGGCATGGCAGGTCTTTCGATGCGTATGCTGCTGCAATGGCATCAACAATCCATCTGGATAGGGACTGTTTCGAGGCGGCCAACCCCCTGGTGCGCCCGCCGAACGAAACAAAAAGCTGCTCGGATCGTCTGACCGGAGCTGTGCGAGTGACATATAATCTCAGAGCCCTGACCGGGCATAGGAGATTAGAATCCGATTCGCTATCGGAAGCAGGCAGCGCCGATAGGGATATAACTTGTGCCCTGAACGGGGTGCCAATCGCCTTGGGAACATAGCCATGCCTAGGTTTGAGAACGACTAATGAGTCATTAGGTCCAAACTCAAGACAGGACGCGCTGGTGGACAGCGCGTGTAGGTCTCCCACCCGTTTTACTGACGCGAGCGCGAGTAGAAAAACGGTCTTTAGCGACAGGTACTTTAGGTCCACGGTGTTTAATGGTTCGAATGGGGGAGCTTTCATAGCATCAAGAACTATGGAAAGGTCCCAAATCGGCACCGAAGGGGGGCGCGGGGGATTTATCCTTCTAGCTCTCCTGAGGAAGCGGACTACCGGCCCGTCTTTGCCCAGTGACTGGCCGCGTCGGGGTTCAGCAAACGCCGCGACGGCTGCCACATATACCTTGAGAGTGGACGGGGATCTGCCCTTGTCCAGCATCTCTTGGAGAAAATTTAGTAAGGAGGGAACCTCGCATAACCGCGGGTCCAGACCCCTATCTGTGCACCACTTCGAGAACACAGACCATTTTGACGCATAGAGCCTTCTGGTAGAAGCCGCTCTAGCCTGTATGATCGTGTTAATCACTCCCTCTGGCAAAGCAACGGGTAGTTGTTGATCACCCACGCGTGAAGCGCCCAGCGCTCTGGGTGGGGATGCCAGATCGAGCCGCGAGCTTGAGAGAGGAGATCTGCTCTGACTGGAATGGGCCACGGCGCTGTCTGAGACAGCTGCGTGAGCTCCGGAAACCAAGTCTGACCCTCCCAGCGCGGGGCTATGAGGAGCACCGAGTGCTGCGCTTCTCTGATTCTCTGAAGCACCTGTGGTAACAGAGAGACCGGAGGGAAGGCATAAAGCGGGCGGCTGGGCCAGGTTTGGGCTAGCGCGTCCTCGCTCCTTGAGAAAAATATTGGGCAGTGGGTGTTCTCCGCCGAGGCAAAGAGGTCCACCTCTGCTCTGCCGAATAGACGCCACAGTTTCTGGACTGTAAGAGGATGCAGGGACCATTCCCCGGGGGGAATGGGGTTCCTGGACAGGCTGTCTGGACCGTCGTTCAGCTGTCCCGGCACGTGCGTCGCTCTGAGCGAGAGCAGGTGACACTGAGACCAAACTAGAATGCGCTCTGTCAGCCGGAAAAGATTCCTGGATCTGACTCCGCCCTGACGGTTTAGATAGGAGACCACGGACATATTGTCCGAACGGATCAGCACATGATGGCCCTGAATGCGCGGGAGAAACCGCCTGAGCGCGTTCTCGACCGCCAACATCTCCAGACAGTTTATGTGTAGGAGGCTCTCTTGAGCTGACCAAGGGCCGAAGGCCGGTGAGCCCTCGCAGACCGCCCCCCACCCCGTGTTGGAGGCGTCTGTCGAGATGACTCTTCGGCATGAAACAGTCCCCATGGAGACGCCGCGCTGAAACCATTCTGCCACTAACCATGGCTGCAGAGCTGTAATACAGGTCTGCGTTACCCTTATCAGCTGGTGGCCCGAGGTCCACGCTCGGTGAGACACACGGCTCTTCAACCAGAGCTGAAGCGGGCGCATGCGCAGTAACCCCAGCTGGAGCACCGCAGAGGCTGAGGCCATACAACCCAACGCTCTCTGAAAAGTTTTCAAAGGCGTGAGTCTGTTCATCTGAAAAGATGCGGCGAGGCGCTGCACACGGTGCGCGCGCTGCGTCGATAGACGCGCCGTCATCGTGACCGAGTCCAGCTCTATACCCAAGAAGGAGATAGTCTGACTGGGTTGTAGTACGCTCTTTGTCCAGTTGACAGAGAGGCCCAAAGCTTTCAGATGGTCGAGGAGAACTGTACGATGAGACAGTAATTCCTCCTGAGACTGTGCCAGAATCAGCCAATCGTCCAAGTAGTTCAGAATTCGCAGCCCCTGACTCCGCAGGGGGGCGAGCGCCGTATCCATGCACTTCGTGAACGTACGGGGTGCCAAGGATAGGCCGAACGGGAGGACGGTGTATTGATAAACCTGGCCTTCGAAGGCGAAACGTAAGAATGGCCTGTGAAGGGGATTTATCTGGATCTGGAAGTATGCATCCTTCAGATCTAGTGATATGAGCCAGTCCCCCTGGCGCACATGCGCGAGGAGTTTTCTGATAGTGAGCATTTTGAACGGTCTCTTTATGAGAGCTTTGTTCAAAAATCTGAGGTCTAATATTGGTCTGAGACCGCCGTCTTTCTTGGGAACAAGAAAATAACGGCCGTAGAACCCCGACTCGCTCATAGCCAGAGGCACCCTCTCTATAGCCTTCTTGCACAACAGACTTGCTATCTCTGAACGGAGCAGTGACACTGCTTCTGGGTTCACCGTAGTTTCTAGCCGCGCTCGGAAGCGAGGGGGGCGGCGACGAAACTGTAAGCGATAGCCTAGCTTTATTGTGTTTAACACACCACTGGGAGATTCCCGGAATAGCTTTCCACGCCTTGAAGCGTGACGCTAGGGGGTGAATGGCTACATGGTCCCCATTGTTGCACTTCGCGGGCTGCGTGAGCGCGCTGATAGTGCTTATAACAGCGGGACTTACACTTGGAGAGGAGCTTAAGGGCCCTGTAACAGAGTGAGCAGAGGTGGGACGCGCACACGGGCTCGTGGGCGCGCTTATGTACTCTGGGACTCGAGCGGGCTTGGCCCGTTTTATGAGAGTGGACTCTGTGTGAGACAGGGGAACTGGAGTGCTTTTGTGTATGAGTGAACACAGTGTTGCGGGCACATTTCGTACACAAGAGGCTTTTATGCTCTTTTTGAGATTTCTCTGGGTCGCCGTGAAAACGGCGTTTGTGCTCATGCAAGCGGGAAGGGAGACCGGCTTGGATATGGCAGAAAACACTGCTGTAGTAACCGCCTGGGCGGGGACTAACAGAGGGCAGATCTTTGACGGCGGTCCGGCCGCAGCGGGAGAGCGCCGTCTTTTTCTTCTCAGCTGTGCTAGGCAGACTTTGGTTGCTCAGGTTTCAGCGTGATTCTAGGCCGAGGCCCCCGAGGAGGCGGCGGCCTGTGGCGGCTGTCGGAGCGGGAACGCGGGCGGCCGCCCTGGCGTCGTTGAGCAGTCTGGTTGTGCTGAGCTGTGCGCTGGGGTGGGGCTCGTGCAGGAGGCCGATCACGTGGGCGGCCTGCAGAGGAGCTAGCGCGACGAGGCAGGAAGAGGTCCATGGCCTGCGAGGCTTTCTGTACTTCGGAGAAGCGGTCGACGATACCCGTGACAGCGGATCCGAAGAGGCCGGCTGGAGAGAGCGGGGCGTTGAGAAAGGCGGCGCGCTCGGAATCTCCCATGTCGGCGAGAGTGAGCCATAGGTGTCTCTCAGACACGCAGATGGCGGCCATGCATTTCCCCAAGGCTAGAGCAGCAGACTTTGTAGCGCGAAGGGCAAGGTCCGTGGCGCTTCTCAAATCCGCGACTGACGGGGGGTTCTTACCGCCCTCATCCCACTCACGCAGCAAATCGCCCTGCAGGATTTGCAGCACAGACATCGAGTGAAGCGCAGACGCCGCCTGGCCGGCGGCTGAGTATGCGCGGCGTGGAAACTTGAAGTCGCTCTGCAGGCTTTCGAGGGAAGCACAGGTGATGAGCGCCATCTAGCAGAGGGCGGGCATAAGTGTGCGGCGACCAAGTGTTCAACCGGCGGGATGGTGAGGTAGCCCTTCTCTGCGGCTCCGTCCACAACGCGGAGCGGGGTGGAAGAATCAGAGCTAGACCTGGCAGAGAGCGGGGCATTCCAAGACTTTGAGAGCTCAGCGTGCAGCTCGGGCAGGAAGGGCGCAGCCCGTTTGGCAGCGGGAGTCGAGCGCTGGCGGAAATAGCTGCCGTCCATGCGGTTGATGGTCTGCTCGGGGGGAGGGGACCACTCGAGACCGAGGCGCTCGACGGCCTGCGTGAGGAGGCGCATTAGTTCCTCTTCAATGCCCGCGCGAGTCCTGGAGGATTCGCGATTCGACGAGACCTGAGAACCGGACCAATCCTCACTGTCGGAAGCGAGAAGCGAACATGAGTCCTTGATGTCCGCGGCGTCATCGGAGGCAACAGAGCGGCCACTCGGCGGCAACTGTTCGTCCGGAAGCGGCGGAGAAGGAGAGCGGGAGGCTACAGGCTCCGGCGGGATGAACGCTTCTTGCTGGGGCTCCGGCGGCCTCTGAGCGCGGCGTTTCTTCTTCCGCGGCGCAGACAGAGGTGGCTTGGGAGCGCTTTTAGCAGCCAACAGTCGAGCCCGCAGGGTCAACATAGGCATAGAATCACAGAAGTCGCAGCCGCCGTCGGCAAGGGCGACTTCAGCGTGCTCCGGTCCGAGGCAAACGGCGCAGATGACATGGCGGTCTCCAGCCTCGAGAGGAGCGCGGCAGGAGCCGCAGGAATTTCGAGACATCTTTAAAAAGACGCTCGCTCTTTTAGATACAATAGGATTTTTATAAAAGCTCTGAGTAAAAGGATACACTCCGTCGGATGGCGCTAGCTCACAGGACGGCTGAAGGTGGCGAAGACGGCCGGCTTCCTCAGTCTCCCAAACGCTCGCTAGAAAGTGCCTTTTCAAACGACGGCGGCTTCTCTCTCAGGATCAGCAGATGCAGGTGCGTCGCTGAAGGATGAAAAAATCAGATTTATTCAGCCTATTCGGGGTATTTATAGCCTCGTCCACGCCCGCTTCGGGGGCGGTGACGTAGGGAGAGCGAGTCAGACTCTCATTGGTCGCGGGTTCATCCGCGCTCCCTCATAGGCTTAAGCAGTTCTCCGTGAGCGAACCAATGAGCGGCTAGCTAGCCTTCTCATGGTCTGCTGCAGCTGAACTGCGTTGACAATGGATACAAAATTATAGGATAATTTTTTGGCTTCAATTTCTCAGAAAGATGGAATCTTTCCCGTAGCGTAAGCTAGCTTACGCAATACGAGAGAACCTCTCGTAAGAGAACCGATTCTGTGTAGCTTTAAATTAATCTGGATCAAGAAAATGAAATAAACCAGAACTGAATTATCATCAGATTTATAGTTGATGACTGAAAGATTGATGACGGTTAAAACCTGCAACCTCACAAAGGATATCACAGCCCAAAAATAGGATTTCCTGTGACGTAAGGCAGACGAGTGAAGGCATAAGAACCCATGGCAAGGCAGTTTGTCTTTGGTGATTATCGTGGCCGGGTTCTGTGTTTTGTGTTGTGCATCCAGCATACATCCTCACATGGCTGTAAAGTCATTTAACAACCTCACAGTCACATCTGCTTCAGATTGAAAGGACGTAATTCCTCTGGCCCCCCATGGACCACCACATAAAAGACACTACTCCACATCCTTACACAGACCATGCAAAGGGTTTTCTTAGTGCTGACAATCTTGAAGACTGCTTTACAAGACACATACTAGAAGATTATCTCACAGAGACTGTTAGAACTATGTGTCTTGTTTCATTGATGCTTTTTTCTTTATCATTTTCTTCAGTTAATTGAACCCATAACCGTCAAACTTCAATAAATCAAGCACCAAAAATGTGGTTAAAAGATACCACAAGGGACTGAAACCTGAGCCGCCGACTGCATGGTGGGAAATAAAAGCAGCCAAAACAGTGAAATCTAAAATGGATTATACAAGAAGTGTATTATTGCAGATTGGCTAGATTGCTGACCTTGAATGGCTTCCAATCTGTCATGGTTTCTCTTCCTGTGCGAAGTGATGGAGCAGCAGCAGGGTTGAGGACCCAGGCAGCGCACTCACATGTTTGGGCCTCTTGATGGGGAAAATTAGTCAAACAGGGCTTCAAACGCCAGAAGTTACTGTACCAGAGACAGATTGACTCCATGGGGCCACTGGTGCGTCCCGAGCCCTTGAGGGAAGGGAAGTCAGGGGGTCGTAAAGGCGGGTTCACTGGGAAGCAGATCAGGTATCGGGCTAGTGCGAGGCCCAGGACCTTTATGAGCTCTGAGGGACTCAGGCAGGTCATAATGGTGACATTGAGGCGCCTGAGACCGGCTCTAATACTTCTTACCTGCAGAGAACACTAACACAAGACTGAGACCCAGACCAAAGCATGGGAAACAGACAGACCTCACAGTACATGTGATGTATCAAAGTGAGATCTTGAATAAAAACAAAACACATGACTATGAAAAAGGATTCTGTCCATGTTAATGTTAATATTTCCTCTCAGCTGACATTGTAATAATATTTAAAACACTAATATGAAGAACGGCTTCATTTTATCAAGTGCTTTGGGTCTGTATTTGCTAAAATAACAAAAACATATTTTAAGTAAAGCATGATTGCCTTTTTATTACATATAGCATTTCTGCTTTTTATATTTTTTCTTTTTTTATATTATATAGCAATAGCAGATATTCAAATGTGCTCCAGTTGCTCTAAACCAAAAATACAAACATCAAAGAGGTTGGGACAGTGAAAGAGTCTGAAAATATTGAACAGCTGTCCCCAAATACTGGTCAAGTGACTTCCAGTATAAACTTATTGCATCAACTCACAGCTTCTTCCATTTCCATTTTTACCATTTTTTTTTTTTTTTAAAAATGGTAGCCATCTGTGAGACTGACCATTAGTTAAATTTTCCCCATAGACAGTATTTTAATGTTTTGACCCTTTAAATGGATGAAAAAAAAAAAGACTTGGTGTAGTGGTATGTCATAAGCAAACCGCACATCAACACATCCCAAACATCAATGAGCTCCTGTTATTTGGTCTGCTACAACCAATAAGTACAACTAAATTCCACTAAAGTTTTATTTTTTATTTAATAACAGTTTTTACTCTACCATTCAAAGGTTTGGAGTTGGTAACATTTTGTCTCTTATGCTCATCAAGGCTAAATTTATTTGATTAAAACTACAGTAAAAACAGTAATATTGTGAAATATTATTACAATGTAAAATAACTGTTTTCTATTTGAAAATATTTTAAAATGTAATTTATTCCTGTGATGGCAAAGCTGAATTTTCAGTATAATCACTCAAGTCTTCAGTGTCACACGATCCTTCAGAAATCATTCCAACATGCAGATTTTCTGCTCAAGAAACATTTCTTATTATTATTATTATTATTATTATTAATCAATGTTGAACACAGTTGTGATGTCTCACTTTTGATCAATTTTAATGTGTCCTAGCTGAGTAGAGGTATAATATTATTTTTTACAGTGGGCTGTTTAATTCGGGATTACTACTGAAGCTGGCAAACCATACTTTATCTAACCTTGAAAACACCCACTGCTTCGCTAAGTCCGATGAGACCAAAAAAAAAAAAAAAAAAAAATTAGGACAAGTGAGCTCATCAGCCAGTCCTATCAGTCAGTGCTATTTTTCCCACGTCTCACGCTTCTCCCTCAGTGGGTGAACTGCGATTAGCATCACACACACAAAAAGAGTCTCAGCGTTTTCCCAGCACACTCGCTCTCTCCTGCTCAGCACTTTGTGAGAGTTCCCCGTGAGATTCACACAGCAGCGCTCTGTCATCCTACCCCTCCACAGACGCTCTCTCTCTCTCTCTTACGCTTGCATACAGTATCGCTTCCCAATGGCTTCATTCTTCCCCTTGTCCCGCATTGGCAGATTGCATCCCCTGTGACTACACAGATACTTCACATCAAAAGCCCATCCGAAACTCAACATAGCTGACACAAGAAAAAAAACGAGAAGACATGGGCCAAAAAGAACACAATAAACAAACAAAATCAAGCAGGACAGCATTTTCGGTCTCGACTGTCTTAATTGGTACGGCCCAGGGAGGGATGGTGTTCTCACTGCTGTTCCAGATCCACCCCCATGTCCTCTCATAAACTAAAGCCCCAGTTAATATACAGTGGATGTTCTCTGTCTCACGGGGGTGTACGGCAGTCACTCATTAGCAGGTTCTCAGGATAACAGGACGGGGTCAAAGGTGAAGTTTTGGGAAGAGAGTGGAAGTGGGGGAGGGGTGGAAGTAGGACAGGAGAGGAGAAAGGTGGGGGTGGGGGTCAACAGTTATGCAAATGAGTGGGTCCAGATAACAAGACAGTACAGACACCAATTAGCATAATAGATCTGGGCTGCTAGATGTCATACTGCTTTTATGAACCAAGCAATAAAACAGGACCACGGACAACTAAAAGGTACTGTGTTTTCCTCTTGGGATGTGCACTTTTAGAAACTATAGCCTGATTTGGCAACATGTTGTTCTTGTTACAGTGACAAATAGACATGAAAACAAACATATCAATAATTCATTTTGGAGTTTGTTGCAGTTAATGAGAGTCTACAGGGGTTTTGTGTTTGAAGCTGTCACCCACTTACCAGCGCTGAGGCTTTTGACACTTTGGACAATGACTTTCACACTTGCAGGTATGACTAGTGTGGCCTTCATCATCAGCCTTAAATTACGTTTTATGGTGTTTAACTTACACATGTCCGTGCCACACATCAGTTTAGTGCGACATCTTCATATCCTAAACCCTGTGCTGAGATTTCACACCCAACTGTAGATTGACACCACGTTCAACACTCATAATAGCACTACAGCAGTATTTTAGTCAAGCTACAGTCTTCCAGGTATACATGATGACGTATTGCGTAACCAAATATAAGGAGGATTAAATGCACGTCGCACATCATCTCTGTCTTTCTGAGCAAGCGCATAACGCAGAGGCCAATTGTAGACCAATACCTGCTGAATGAAGCAGAGCTAAAATCATACACTCTCAGAAAAAAGGTACAAAAGCGGTCACTGGGGGCCTAAAGAGGTCCTAGGGTCCTACTAGTAGTACCTCAAAGGTACATATTGAGACCAAAAATGTACATATTAGTACCAAAATGGTACATATTAGAAGCTTTTTAAAGGGTACTGTCCAAGGGGAAGCTTTTGTATTTTTAATCTAGGTCTGTTATTCTGATTTGCAAAAAATAGACTATGACTTTAGTCACACTAAATGCTGGAATACACTAGACTTTTGCACCGATTTGAAGTCAGAAGGAGCCAACGCTAGTTTGGAATGTCTCTGATTCTGGCCAGTTGGTTGATAGATTTCACAGAAAGTCAAATAATGTATGATGAACACAGACTTAGATTTTTTTTTGTCAATTTTAGAACACATTGTTTTCAGTTTCCTAGCAACAGTTTCTGTGAGTTTCTTGTATTCAGAAATACTTGAAAGTCTGGAATGGTTTGATCCTCAGTCATTTAGTTTATAACGCTGAGTTTTTATCTGTAACCATTTACAAATCCAACAAATGTATGATACTTAGTGTTTTGAAATCCTGTCATAGTGTATTTTTAAGTTTGAAATGTGTATGTGACATTACAAAAAGAAGAATTACTGTTTCAGTCTGTCTGAAATCCAATAATTTAAAGTGCATGTAAACACACGTAATGAGGCTAAATCCACAAATACACCATGGTTCTCCTGAGCACTATTCATCCAGGTTTACATTTGAATATCAACAGTGGCTTATCTCTCCATTAATTACCATTGAAAGCACCAGGAGATCCACATAATGAGATCTCTTGATATTCTCCCAGAGGAGCCATCTCAGCATTCCCAAATGCCATTTAGCATTCGAATTACCAAAATGGGCTGGAGAAAAGGTAATTCACCTCAACAGCGGTCACCCCACCCAAACCCCACAGCTGCAATATCCCATTGTTTTCAATGAAAACAAAGGAAACTGTTCAACATCTCAGTGCCTAATACCCCAGGTGATTTAAAGCTACTTGCTACAACTGTATAGAATACCAAGTATTTAAGGGGGAAATCAAAACATTTAAGATAGAGTTATAAATGTGGTCACTCTGATGACAACAGCATCATTGCATAGATCAGTTTGGAAGAGTCATGGGTGGAATGAGATCAATGAACCCAATTACAAAAAAGACATGTGGTTACATCATAAAAACTGGCAGTGTTCTCAGAACCCAAAAATGGGGAAACTCAACTTACAAAAAACCCACTCGTATTTGTGGCTGGAATGTGATGGGTGCTTCTAGTGACAGGCCTATTGGCATGCAGCAAGCTATTAGAATGAGAATAGAGGCCTGATGAGAGAGACCTACAGTAGTGCTTTAGAGCTTAATGGGTTTCGGGCAGCAGAGAAACATGTCTCAGTTTTCAATGGTTGGTTCATTGTCTCGCTCAGCAAGGTAGTGGCAGGCCACAAAAGGGAAGGGTATAGGTTGAAGAGAACTCTTTCAAAGAGGCTGAGTGATCCAGAGCCTGATTCTCCCACAAACAGCAGCGTCCTTGTCCCAACTTCACTGTTCCAGCACTATACAAAGAGAGCCAAGCGGCTCTTTTCCCATCATTACACATCCCACTTCTTCCCAAAAACTGTAATCAGCCACAAAATGTTACTGTCAAAAGGTTGGGGAGATGATTTGCTTCTGCCTCTTGTATGTAAAACCCACACATGTTCTGATGCTTCTAAAAAAAAGTGTTTAATTGCGGTTCCAAATGGTTGATACAGTAAATTATTGAGACGAAGAACAGTTAATTAAAGGATTCCTTGATTGTAATTATGAATGGTGATTCGTGTCAGTGAAATATTTAATATCACTTAGAAGAGTTCTGGGAGCACTACATGTGTTATGTAATTTTGCCACATTACAAACATTGAGCATTTGTGGTTGAGGACAAGCCCGGACTAGCCAGGGGTGCAATCTGACCCCCCACTGCTACAGAAGGACCATTTAATCCATTGCTAAATTTCCCATAATCCATTTGACATGGTGGAAACAAAGCACAAGTTACAGCCACAGCAGCTGGCACTGTGACACAGACCCTGGCGTCCAACATCTGCAATAAATGACAGTTCGACAATCTGCAATTCTCAGAATAACAAAATTAAGTCTCTTCTAAAGGATCGTAGGATCTGGCGAGAATGACGGGTGAATCAAAGGCTTGGATGAGCCCTGGGAAAACAGACAATGTTTATTTGTTAAAGTTGCAGAAAAACAGAGGTGCAACCCCAAGTCATCCGAGTGCATTTTCTCATTCAGGAATATTTATTCCAAGGCTGAAATAAATGCGCTGTGAGAGAGAAGGACATGATGTATAAAAAGGACCGTGGCAGAAGCCAATAGCTCTGTTTATTCTCCCAGCATGGCTGTGCTAGCATTGATAGGATTACAGGTCACACCAGAAGTGAGAGCCAGGGGACTCCGCGGCCCCTCAGAAGCTGCATTATGTTTCCCTGCTCTGGATGCAACCGTAGAGGATATGCTCCACAGGATTTATAGCCCCAAAAAAGACAAATAAATAGAGAATGTTTTCCCCTCATCTGGCTAGAGTACATAGATACTTCTTTCCATCAACTGAAATAGATTTTACCCAGATGGGATGAATATAGTTTCATTGTATCACTGTGTACTTACAAGAATGATATCCAGGGCCATCACTGTCTGGAATCCCATTTCATCCAAGAGCTTTGGAGAAATAAACCTGGAAAAAAAGAAGGAAAGAAACAAGACAGTGAGACACTGAAGCTCCAAGGACAGTCTCACATTTGGCAGGAATTGGTGCTTGCATTATTCAATCGAACATTTCACAGATCCCCATTAAATATGTCAAACGGCCATTTTCCCCTTTAGTTGGGGAAGAGATGACAGTATGTCATCTATCTTATTCAATGTTTGAAAAATCTGCTTTGTAACTGGCCAAAAGGAAGAAATGACCCCCCAAAAACAGATAAATGTTCCATTATGTGGATCAGAATGATAAACAGGAGACTGTAGACTGACAGAAAACCACTAACCATCCCACTGCATCCTTGTATATACCCACTGTACAATTACAGTGGGACGCCTTGTAGCCGTCATCCTCACATACAGCTGTTTTGAATTTAACCTCCATCTTCAAAGAATCTGCCCAATGGTTGGAGGGAAAAGAAAAGAAAAGACAGAGATGAAAAAAATAAATATGGAACGGATGAACGAAGGATGTGCCTTTATCAACATGATGCCATTTTACCACTCCGAACAGACCGCTCTCATTACCCAGAGTATCTCTGTTTGTACTTGTGGGTATTAAGATCAAAGAGAGTCAGTTTGCATCAAGGGAACTGTTTAAACTGAATGGCCAGATAAGACAACTCTGTCCTCAAATACAGCTAACATGCTGAAATTGCTTTGTTTACCCTACGCAAACATTCAAATCCCAAATCAAACAGTTGCGCCAAGCCTTAAGAGTTTGTGTTTTGGCAGGCGGGAAAAGGGATATTCAGACAGGGAGCATCCGTCTCATTTAGCAAGGATGCTTGCTATTGAAATGCCATACACCTCTCTTTTGTGCTACACACTTATAAGTGACTATAAATGCATAGTGGTAATCATATCCATTCCCCTGAGATTATCCATCATTCTGCTCCAGATGCCATGGTGGGATAGTAGGAAGGGGTTGCAGGGTTGCTGCAGGAATGGGGTTGTAGAAGGATCACTGGGCATTCTTGTGGGGAAGCGGGTTGCGCTTGATGGGAGATTTTATTTAATTGGAATTCAGCGGTAATGTCTTCAAACGGGGAAGGATCCGGGATGTGGTATGGAGGGCAGATGGGGAGCCTTTTTTTTGAGAATGAAAGAGAGGATGGAAGAAAAGAAACTTTTTTTCTTCCCTTTTTTGTTATCCACCAGAGGAGGGGGGCAAGGGGGTGACTGGCATGAATCTGGGAAATAAGCGGAACTTTCGCATTGTGTGGTTTAGTCCTGCTTTCAATTGCACAGATTGTCTGAGGAGTCTGACAAGGATCCTGTCAAAGTGTTCCTCCATACCAGAGTAAAAAAAGGGTGCTGATCTTAAAAAAGAACAGAGGCCGGGGAGGCTGAACCCTCTGCCTGGTTTCTTATACTTGTTTTAACACATTTTTTGTTGGCTGCTTCAAAAGATTAACAAAAGATGCTGTCAGTCTGCTAGCAGCACTGGAAACTTTCATGCTTTGTCTTGGACCTGTAGAATTTCTGAATGAGCAACACTTTTTATTTTATTTTTAATTATATGTTCCAAATGACCATTTCTTGAGTGTTAATTATCTCTTATCAAAAACCAAGTGAGTTATTCAGCCTGATTTGAGAGTGAGGCCTAAAATGTGGTGTCGGTGCTTGTTTTGCAAGCAAGCTGTTGAGATGGCTAGGATCTAAAGCATTTAAGTCTGTCACCAGCAGTTGCCGAGCTGTCAGCTGGAAGTCATGGTCAGGGTCGTGCTCCCAGCTCTACAGGCTCTTCATCGCAGAAGAGGCGCCATTTTAAAGCAAGCATAAGGATCATGTGGTTGTTTGAAGGCCTCACAAGGTCAGCTGCTGTGAATTGACTGGAGCGCGCCATCATTGTGAGCTTGATTTGAATGTTGACGTTGAGAAATGGCTGGTACTTGATGTGATTCAACATGCCTGCAGTTGATGCTCCATTTTAGCAATCTTATTCTTCAGAGGTGAATCTAACAAAACACGTTTTTTTTTTTTATTTTGCAATAACAAACTGATGTCTGTTTGTGGGACAATTTTGCTTTCTGACAGTCATGTTCTCGTTACTGGAAATGTAAAGAGGTTTGCAAATTTAAAGAGTGCAGTGAACTCTTTACTGTAGGCTGTGACTAAACTTGTAAAAACTCAATCATTTACATTTTGATTTACTTCATGCAAAATAAATAAACACATTGATATATAGAATTGATAGAAAAAAATTAAATAACATTCTTATTTTCTTTTTTAATTTTGTGGAAAATAAGACCCCACTTACAGTATGTATTATGTATACACTATATGCTTACAGGATCATGTTGCAATGAATAAAAATATATGTTTATTAATTTACATATTTGCAATTATGCCCTGCTCCTGATAATGAAACACATGCAATTAACTGTGATTCTAGCACATACATTTTGTTTTAAAATAGTATGCACTTTGAAAATGTTTAGGTCTGTTTGTCCTCTTCACCCTCCCCCCTCTTTGTCCCTGGTCTGCTGTCCTTTAACGCGTCCTCCCATTGAAAGTCTCTCTGTGGTTCCCACAGCACAATAGCCATAAACGCCCCGCCTACTGGGCGTGACCAATGCTGTGGGGCAGTTTATAAAAGCCCCTCCGTGTAACAATGAGAAGACTCTCTCAGCAATACTATGCTGCAGTTGTATGACACGCTTGTTTTTTAGAGTAGGTTATTGGAGAGAAGTTTAGATTCATGCTGTGTATATCACAAAGAGAGCGTCCTTCTCTTAGAGTTTAATAAACATGCTGAAAACGCACGGCAGTAAAGTTGCGCTCTCCCTCGCGGGAGCGACCGTCACCTGTCTCGCGCTACTGTTATTTTTGTCACAGCATCAGCGGATTCAGATGGATGAGATGCAGAACGAGAGTGAGATCGGGTTGCGCTCACTGCAGAGTCTGGGGGAATCAGAGGTTGATGATGGAGCTCAGCCTGAGCAGAATGGAAAGAAAGGGTTCTCTGCCTATTTTTCTAAGCTGACCCGCAGCAGGAGGGAAGTGGATAAGCCCACCGAGGCGTCCGAGAGCGGCGACAGACGCGCCGCCTGCTGAGGACATCAACGCGGATGACATCTTCATCGCAGTAAAGACCACTAAGAAGTTTCACCGGTCCAGACTGGATCTACTGCTGGACACCTGGATCTCCAGAAATATGCAGCAGGTATGTCAGTTTACACTGTTACAAAATGTTTCCATGACTTGTTGCCAGTTTTGGTTAGATACATATTTCACCAGCCGGAAATAAATGAGATTTTATTTTCGTGATGACTACCAGTGTTTAATATCAAGTCACGCTTGTATGCATCTTTGTACATATTATATATAAATATAATTAATTTCAATAGTACTAATTTAAGATAATCAGTTAGTATCAGTAAATTAATTTTAAGAAAATCAATATAAATATTATATATATATATATATATATATATATATTAATATATTTATTATATATATATATAATAATAAATAGGCTACGAATATTTTTATGCATCTTTTTCCATCAAAATTGTTACAAGTTTATTTTCCTTTTTGTAGCTTATACATTACCTAATGAAATTACTTTACCTGTGAACATTTGTTTTTCCATGTTAAACACAGACACAATAATGGTGTTCCACTTCAGAGCCCTTTGGATGATGACATTTATTAACATACCTAATATATAATAATAATAATATAATAATAATAATATAATAGACAGCCAATTAAGTAAAAATGTGTGGGAAAATATCAGCCTATCTATGGTCTTAATACTAACAAAGTGTATCTACAAGCAGGACCCTAAAACTTAAAAAAATCTTGTTCAATATTATTATTATTTGCCTGGCATATTAAAAAAAGGGGGAATTTAATAAAAAAAACCCTCATATTCATAGTCTCTCTGTGCTGTCTGTAGCAATTGCTGTGTTGCTCAGAGAGCGATGGGTGGCTGTAAGTCCCCCCTTCTCCCCTCCAGCGCCATTGTTTGGGGGAGTCCCCGTGAATACGCCAGGGCTAAGGATGCATCACAGCAGCGGCTTCAGAGCTGTCCCCTTCTCAGCACTAACAAAGCGTCTTTCTGAAGGGGGAAAGAAAAGCTTTGCCAGCCCCTTGTCTCCCACTCTCCATGGGAACCAGGGATCTGGAGCAGAGGCTGGGTCAAGCTACCCAAGCGGTGGGAAAAGAGAGTCTTCGTCATAGAGATGCTGGGTGGCACAAAGGGACAGCATCTATAGGCAAGGAAAGGCTTTTCAGCAGCATGCCGAGTGGCTCACATTATGAAAATACAGCTCTGAGAAACAGGCCTCTTTTGCAGCCAGCACAAAAGCACTCCCGGCACCTCGACAGCAGCAAGCACAGAGCAGTCAAAGTGATTTTACCCACCACCTAGAGTAGTTGCTTCTAAATTTTTACAAAAGTCAGTTTAATTTGCCTCGGGGCTCTGTAACAATCAGTTTCTCTCACACCTTAGACACGAGGGGGTTTTATTATTGTAATTTGAATACGACAGCTATAGCAACACTTTTATATGCTTGCAGAGTCTGAGAACAAAGATCATTGTGTCTGTGAAGGTACTCTGAATATAAGAGCATGTGGAAAGTGAAAATTTAAATCAGACAACTTTAGCTTCTGCACTCATTCAGTAAGCTCAGATTTGTCTTTCACTATCCAGCTAAACTGATATGACCACTCTAGGCTTCAGGCGAGATTGGAAAAACTAAGAGTTGATGGAAGTTAACCCACAGAAGAGAGAGTTAACAGCAGGGATTAAGAGCAGCAGCTGGTTGGGAGCAGTGCAGACATAAAAGACCAGTGCAGACCAGAATACAAGGGGGAGTTCTAGGAGAATGAGTGCCAGGTGGCCTGGTCTCAAAGAACAAAAGATGTCTCTCTAATGCCAGCTATATGAATCCTCACATGTACACATGGAGGGCCGCTCTCAAATTATTTCAACATTCATCAGTGCAACACCTGAGTATGTTAAATCCCAGTTATTGTCATCTGAACGGCCGGGGATTATCCCAAGGACTCCGGTGTACTGTTTGGCAACTTGCCACAATGGCTGGCACCAGACAAGTGTTTCAACGGGCCAGGCATTGTTAGACCTGCAGCAAGGGAAGTTTGTCACATATGCCAAGTGAGATGTTGCGTAACCGACATTAAGAACATGTTCATAGGGGTTAGAATCTTGTGTAGGAAGGATCTTTTTTAACTCGCTTACCTACTTCAAATGCTGCCCTGACTGACGGGTGATGAACAGCTCACTGTCTTGGGCTGTTTACATGTAAACACTGAGAGTAGATCCAATCTGTGTCTGCTGTTGACACTTATGGCAGCCTGTGGCTCTTCTTGGTGGGAAACTGTCTTGTCTTTGTTTAGAGTTAGTCACGGTCAGCTAGAAGCTCCCCTATCCTTGTCAGTATTTCTCTGAGAGAATGAAACCCTAGAGCTCTGTTGCTTTCTGAGTATTTGTTTCTGATTATTAAAAGCATGCTTAATAAATGTCCTGACTTGATGAGTCAGGACTCTTGAATAGTGTTATTCTTTTCAGTCAGATCTGCCTGATTTTGAATTGTTCACGCTGCAGATTCTGGCTTCCGCTGTTTCTCTAAATTTCCCCCCTGGAACAATGCAGCTTCCCCAGTGAGTGAAATTCACAACAATGAGAGAACAGCCTGTGCCGCGGCTGTGGTATCCGGTGTCCAGTTACACAGACAGCTACCAAATGCCATTAAGATCAAATGCACACTTGGTTGATGCAGAAGAAGTTCCATGACCAACCTCATTACTTCTACCGAAATACTTAACTGCATAATTACTCACTGTTTAAGGCAGTAGTTTCTCTGGCTTAAGCACAAGATGGCAAAAGCTGTGCAGATCTATTGTGGCACGAGTCTGTGCAAGTTTCTGGTCTCTTACTGGCACAGGTAGAGGGAGCAGGGCTATGTGGTGTTTGATAGAGGGAGTAATATCTCTCCACTTCCTTCCTGGGTAGAAGGAGACAGACAGCCAGGCTCCTTGCTCCCTGCCCTATGCCAGACCTTCCTTTGTGGGGGTGGGGGGGTAGAAGTCCTACCAACCTCTGCCCGCTCATCAGAACTCTAAACAACCGAACGAAAACCCTCATCCTTTCTTGTGTGCCGAGAATGCTGGGAAAAGTGCATTTAGAAGAAATGACTTGACATTTATGAAAGAAACCACAAAAGGGTCATTTTGGCTCACAATATCTTCAATAAAAGCGAAACAGACAAACAAAGCCTTGTACCACGAGAGGCCTCTCTTTAGTTAACCACTGCAGCTGTATGCAAATCCAGGCAAACATATTTAGGATTTACCCAGTGACAGCTTTACCCACTCTTCATTGTCTCAATGCAAAGGGACAGTGGGAGCAGGGTTGGAGGTGAGTGGCCACACACACACATTGTAATGCACTAATCAGCTCTCTCTGTCAGTGCCCGGCCTGCCTTGGCAGCAGCCTGTGTGATTAGTCTGTCCTTTCAGCGGAACTCTGTGCAAACAGCGCCAGCCTCTGATCCTTTACCCAGCCCAACCGCCAGCCCTCCCTGAACAAACAGAGGCCTTGGGCCTTGGCCCCCGAGTGCTGCGCTAAACATCTGCTTAGAGTTTGTTCTGCAAACCAATCAAACATTATCTGGCAATGTTTGAACGTTCAAAAAAATGCGACTGTGGAAAGGGGGAACCAGTCCACGTGTGTGTGTGCGTGTGCGTGCGTGCTGGCATTTGAAAGGCAACAAAAAATGAATCCACTGTTGAGATAAAGATCACAAAAGAGCTGAAGCTCATATGAGAACAGTTTTGTAGCGTAGGTGTACATGTTCAAGGCCAGTTGGGTGTGGGCAGGTTGATCTGTTCAGACACGTGGCTGTGATAAGGCGGCGGGTGGCAGGTGCTGTCTCACCTGAGGTGTAAAGC
Source organism: Chrosomus eos (assembly GCA_036326025.1). Classification (NCBI taxonomy): domain Eukaryota; kingdom Metazoa; phylum Chordata; class Actinopteri; order Cypriniformes; family Leuciscidae; genus Chrosomus; species Chrosomus eos. Next base: position 32,774,618 of record CM070821.1, read on the forward strand.
AAACAGGTTAACGACAGTGCATGACCAGGGGCATGCTGCCTTTTCATTAGTCTGTCTGAGGCGTGTGGCGTCTTCTTCTCAATGGCTCCTTTGAGCTGGGGCTGCTGCCTTGCACCTGCTCTGTCTTATCTCCCACAATGAGATCCTGATCCCACCCCTTCTATTTTAACGTTAACAAAACCCTTTAGGGGTCAGACGTCAGTGAATGCACACTGGGGAGAATGTATATTCATCAATCCGAGTATGTTTGGGAGAATAGGACATGGCGCTCCTTTCTTTTCTTCCAAATGACTTGGCCATTCTTTTTTGAGACATTTTTAACATGTCTGAAGTGGATAGAGGGATGAAGAATGGAAAAACTTGGGAGGCGGTGAGGGGTAATGGAATCGGGGTGGAGTGTTGGGGGTGGTGGGGGTAATTGGGTTGGTCTGCTCCCCGCTTTGTTCTGGGCCTGGGATGCTTTGGGGCGCTGAGCAGTTGCCATGGAGAGACTGACAACAAGAACAAGGGGCCTTTATTTTTGGGGGTAGAGTTTGGCTTGTTTAACTTGCTGAGTTTTCCATGGCGTAAAACTCAGACAATGGTTCCTAATCAGTCCGCTTGGGATAAATAGCTCTTGAATGCACATGATTCCAGTTTGGAACACGCCAATTCCTGTTTCGTCTTTGCTCTGGTGCAGTGATTCATTGATGATCTTGTGGGACTGCATTGAAAACTAACCGGGCTTTGTCTTTGTTTTTGCAGACGTATATCTTCACGGACGGCGAAGATGAGGAACTAAAGAAGAAAATTGGTAAGTGCAGCTTCCTCAAGTGGAAGTCACAAGGCTAGAAATAAGCAGACATTCCCTCTTTGATATGCGCATAGTTTGGACTCAGTCTTCTAATCCTCTTAGAAATCCTGTGCTTAGCTTACGGGGGCTGGGCTGTTAGGGGGAGATGGTAAAAGGGCACATGCAAAGTCACCTGACCTATCAGATAATGGCCATTTCTCAAGTGATAGACATAAGTGGAGTATTACATGAACACTGACAAAGTGTCCATATTCTTGTCCAAACAGGCAGCCATGCCATCAACACCAACTGCTCTGCTGCCCACAGCCGCCAGGCTCTGTCCTGCAAGATGGCAGTTGAGTACGACAAGTTCATCGAGTCCAGAAAAAAGTAAGCATTGTATGATTATTGTTACATTATGAGTACTTGTTTTAGTGTCAAAGCAAACCATATTGGATGTTCTAATGATATTTCTGTCTGGTTTAGGTGGTTCTGTCATGTGGATGATGATAACTATGTGAATGTGAAGACATTGGTGAAGTTGCTGTCAAACTACCCTCACACTCAGGATATGTACATTGGCAAACCCAGCTTGGACAGGCCAATTGAAGCCACAGAAAGACTTGGAGACAACAAGATGGTAGGTTTTCCAAAATACCCTCAATTTTTATATACATTGGTTGTAAAGATGAGGAGGAGTGTTAAGAAAAGTGTTAAGTTTTTGTTTCTCAATTGCAGAGACCCGTCAATTTCTGGTTTGCCACAGGAGGTGCAGGCTTCTGTATCAGCCGTGGGCTAGCTTTGAAGATGAGCCCTTGGGCAAGGTGCAAAAACATTTTAACTATCGTAAAGCAGCATCTAAGAACACAATGTTTTTTGAGATATTAATAGAGTTTGTTGACGTTTTTATGACAGTGGTGGCCATTTCATGAACACTGCTGAGAAGATCCGTCTTCCGGATGACTGTACCATTGGATACATCATCGAGTCAGTTCTTGGGGTTCCTTTGACTCGAAGCAGCTTGTTCCACTCACACTTGGAGAACCTGCAACAGGTGTCTAAATCAGAAGTACACAAACAGGTGATGCACTTTAATGAAAGCTTGATACAGGAACATCTTGGTTTTGTAAAATACAGGATAGTTGTATTAACACAGTGTTTCGTTCAATTTCATTTAGATTACATTGAGTTATGGAATGTTTGAGAACAAGAGGAATATCATCAACATGAAAGGGGCTTTCTCTGTTGAGGAGGATCCATCCAGGTAAGAACATTTTCTTAACATTCTAGATCTTATTTGGATGTTTCTCTTATTTAAGTCTGCATTCATGTACTAATACAACCTCTTTTTTTTAAACTCTCTCTCAGGTTTAAGTCAGTGCACTGTCTGCTGTACCCAGACACTCCGTGGTGCCCTCCTCAGGTTGCCTATTGAGGCGACCGGCTCTTCTGTTGTATCCTCGTCCCTCACTGCCTCGGTATCTGAAAGGCATGAGGGACCAGTGTGTTATTGAGCCGTGTGGCCTCTGCATTTACTCTGCAGTGGCGCACGGCATTCCGTGGTTATACTGGGCTGCTGTGCGGCCCGCCTTTAAACTGTTCCTTCCTGCCTGGTGCCTGATCTTCCTGTCCAGCTCAGACATGACTGAGGGCCCGGCTTTCAGAAGGACTCTTTCAGCGCCAAGCTTTGCAGGCAATCAACTGTGCTTTATGTCGTTATTGTTGCTTGTATCTCATTTGCAATTCTCATAGAATGTAACTTTCTAGTATACCCAAGCCTTTTGCCAGCTTTACGTGCTTAGTTTTGAACTCTAATTTGCAAATTAGAGCATACTTTATATTTTATTCTCTCCAAATACCATTCAGGATGTTCTTTCCCTCAGGTTTGATTAATGATTGAAATCTTTAAAATAGTCGGAGCAGATAAGTAACATGGGTGCTTTATTGTTTAGTTCTAAAGGACTCCGGACAAAATGAATGAAATGAAGGTCTTTTATTTGCAAATTTATTTCTTTGATGTCAGTGTTATTATAATTATTATTGCTATTAGTTTTTTAATGATATTTTGTGCTGGCAATAGGCAAATTTTCCAAATATGCTGTCAGGTTATTTTAATCTGTGGCGTATGAGGATTAAGCACTTTTCTCCCTAAATCCTCTGGGCATTTTATGGTGATTGAACTTAAAGCTGTGTGAAAATGCACCAAGTGGCCCAAATTTTTAGATGTTTACATTATTTAAAGCCAATGCATTTACACAATCTTGGCAGATAGATTTGAGATTTCTGGCATGATTTATTATTATATATTTTTTACACAGCTTTACAAGTTGCACAGCTTGGTTTGAATGAACTGTTGGTTGCTCAAGTAAAGTATCGCTTAGAATCGCTAACTATTTTGAATTGGCACCAGGGCCACTGTCAACACAATGTACATTGTTAAAACAGATGGCAGCTAAAGTTTAAGACGTGTTTATAGCACAGATCCGAGTTCTATGATTCCTCTTGCACAAAGCGGTCTGGCCTAGAGCCATAGTTTTCCCCATTCCTTCACGGCTGGCAGTTGGACATCACTATGCCGACTATACAAAACATGTTAAGTGTGAGCTTTACATGAGCAACAACAGTGATCCTAACAGAGTTTTGGTTTCTCTGTGGGAATGACCCATATTGGGTGAGCCTGTATATATTATGTAATAGCAGTATTTATGTACTGTGCCATTTTAAAACAATTGTATGTGTACATAATTGTTTAGATATTCTATGCATTTTGGTCACCTATGGATCAGGCCTAGTTCTGATGAGTCCTTTAAAATGTCTCTCTCTTTTTTAAATGCTCTGAAATTTAAATTGCTAATGGCTGTAATTTAAAGTCCAGTATCTGGATTCTTTGTTCAAATGTTGTCCTCTCAGGGATCACAATCCTGATATGTTTACCATGGGCTGCCTTGGTAATTCCCCATTCAGCTTTTGAATAAAGCACCATATTCGCTAAGAACCTTTGCTGCATTGTTGTTTGTTTTCTTTCTGACACACTACATACATATTTCAGATTTAAAGGCATAGTTGACCCAGCAATGAAAATTCTGTCATCATTTACTTACCCTCATGTTGTTTCAAACCTGCACAACAAAAAAGGAAAAATGTAGAACATTTTTATACAATCCAGTTGAATGGTGACAACGGATTTTCAGTAGTTAAAAACAATTTTTTTTTGTTTGTTTCTCACACAAAATGATTCATAGGGACAAGTTTTTATTTTCACCCACAATGAATGTTGACCAGGTGCTGACAATCTAATTTCACTGTATGGAAGAAGCAGCGTTGTCATTTTCAAAAACGTTTCCTTCCAATTCCTCAAATGAAGAAAATCATATGGTAATGTGTTCAAAATTACATAATTTTCTTTTTCTTTTTTTGGTGATCACTTTCAACAACATCTAAACAAACAGTTAAAAAAGGACACACTTAGCGCAACACAGACGACTTGCATCAATCACTGGAAGTAAAATCATTGCCAGACCGCAGAAGTTCAGAGGCCAGTGTCTCTTACTCTGTCAAAACTGTTGTGAACTGTTACTGAAACATGCAAATAAAACAAACTTGGCCTCTTGTGGGTTTCGAGTGCTGGCACTGACCCATTGTGTGTTGCTTGTTGAATTAATGAAACACTTGAAAGTTTAGTCTTACTCACACATAATTTATTATTCTACAACAAATGCCATGGGAAAGAACATTTCCGCACTACCGGTTCTTTCAACACACTATATAAGTAACGTCATCTGAGGTCTTGAATATATAGGGGAGAACGAGTTAAGATGTTTCACCACCTTAATTTAGCAAGCTGTGACCATTAAAATATTCTAATATAGAAATATTAGATGCTTAATATAGTTGTTCTAATATTAAAACTTTTTCTTGCTGGTAAGTGAGCAAGTAAAAGGCCTTTTAGTATAATTCTTAAAATGTCCACCTTCAAGTCATGGCACGCGTATCTTTTAGTTGTAAAATCTAAAAGTAAACATAAGAATAACTTTTTACATTGTTATATTTCAAGATAATCATTTACTGTGCCGAAGCATTTAGGTTACTTGATAATCTATTCATCAATTTATAGAATAATCATGTTAAAATGTATCAAATATGACACATTTGAGGTAAGCTTTTTATACATCTCTCGATCATCATTGTATTTGGCACCCACAATTAAAACTACAGAGCTGCGATCATAAAACGTTATCTTACTAAGACAGTATTGTGAGATATAGAGTGACAACTGCTATTTATATGCATTTTATGCAAGTAGTCTGCTATACTGGTAAAAAGATTGAATTACATAAGCTGTCAGAATTCTATCTTACTGTAAAAAGCAATCAGTTGACTTAACTTACAGTAAGTAAATACATGTCATGCGTAATTGAAAAAAATAAGTTATGTGAGCGAAAAAATCCACATAACCTAATTTTTTCAATCACGCATGAAGTTTTACTTAATAAATTTAAGGCAACATGTTTCCTCACCTTTTTTAGGTTAAGTCAACCAATCACTATTTACATTAACAACAACTGCAACAAATATTAGAAAGCATATTTTGTTCTGCTGTAGGTAATGGATGGACACAGCTTCGAACACAGCTGCATGAAATATGAGATTTAGTTAGTCTGGTCTCATTGAAAACGTCAACAGAGAAAGAATATAATAAGATTTATATAATCAGAATCAGTAATATGTGCAGCAGCCGAAAAAGCCTAAAAGAAACTTAATTTCTTTCATTGGATGAATTAATACATATTGAAGACTTGTTTTCCTTCGGATGAAGGAATTCCTCCACATAAATGGGAGGTCAACAACAGAGATTTTGTCAATGTTATTGCAAGTAGATACAAATCCTTTTATTCCTACAAACATTAATAACAGGCTGAGGTCATATTTTGAGAACTCAACCACAAACATTAATTCCACACCCCTATGACACTATTTAATATACTTTTGAAACCACAATTTTTTACATTCCAGTCAGATCCCAAAGATCCTATAACAAACATAATCATGTTTTTATTAAGTCACATCTGTGCCTATTTTAATGGTGTGAGAGTTTATATTCTTAAGCCACGACTGCCTGTTTTCCCATGAGTCTGAGGGCAGAGAGGGGATTTCTGCATTCTTTATGGTAAGTCTGAGACACGGATCACCCCAAAATTAACCACTGCACTGAAAAGACTTACTTCAATGAGTCTGAATCATATTTCTTCCTCCCAAAACCCTCTTTAAAGACTTCTTCACACAGTCCATATGTCATATGTGGCTGCAGATGTCAGAAAACATGTCTGCAAGAGCCGACGCATCAGACACATTTGAGCATATGTTCGCTCTCACTATACTGTAATAAACCAAATCTATGATTATGGGTACTGATCTTGAAGTCTGCATTCCAAGAAGCCCAAAATCTTTTTTATTTAGGCGAAATACTACATTCACACTTAAGGTGGATAGCGAGATTGAATTATGCAAAGCACTCTTTGCAGGGCAGACAGCCAGAGAAAGGTAATCTGCCTAAAGGAAAGATAACTGCCTAAACACTACTGAGGTATTTATCAGTTAAAAGAAACCAGATGCCTCTAACCCGACTGTACACAAAACACCCAAAACATTTCGTCTTCAGTGTGGCATATAAACAAAGCTGCCTGTACCGTAACCAAAACTACTTGCTTATGACCTCAAAATTATAGTGAGGGTTATCAATGTGTAAGCTACACCCAAACATTTATGCCATTCATCAACCTGAAGGGCTTATTAATGAGTTCTGCTAACCGCTTAGCTAGTTGGTATGACAAACATTACAGAGAACCGAGCTTTAGAAATAGAATCCATTTCCGTTCTCATCCTCGTGCCAAATTCTCATTTGTAATTAAGACCTCGAGGTCTGTTTTGACTGCTTCTGCACTGATGCGTAAAATACAGTCAGACCACACAATGTCTGAGTCCGAAAGAGACTGAAAAATGACTCAAAATGTAAAATAAAAACCAAAAAAAAAAAAAAAAACTCTTGGATTAAAACATAACCGATCGCTCCCTTTGACACTTGACCTTGATGTATCTCGCAATGCCAGTTCCACCTCAGAGAGCCCAACAAAAACACAAGAGCTTTACCGAATGCAAAAACATCAGGCCACAAACCCACATAGTGGTTCGCCAGACAAATAAATGGTTGCTTGAGCAAAGCGACTGTTGCATGGTTTCTTGGAAAGAAGATGGCAATGTTTTTATTATAAGTCAGAGGACCCTGGGGTCCTCATATCTTTACATTCTCAAACCTTTTGAACTCTTGAAACTGATCATAGCAATAAACGGTCTGCAGTTTCTCCCCGTTTTTGTTCAAGCTACATTCATATCAAACTTGATATTATCTGTCTCTAAATGTTTGTTTTTTTTTACTCAAATCCAGTGGCATATTCCATGTCCGATTAAAAAAAGTGGTGAAAGAAATGTAGCGCCAAATGTATGTACAGTCCAACATCACAAAACTTATAGGGTGCGTAAATCCAACAGAAAAAAAGTAGAACAAAATTATCCGCACGAATAAGACAAAAGCTCTCCAACTGTTCGTTTATTACTTCAACAGAGGCCTCAAAAAGACGTTTTTGAGTGCCATTATGATTAAAAAAGTCAACGTGTTCAGTGAAGTAAAAGGGCTTGCAAACTCATAGTGAAAGCTTCTGCTAGATAGCAATCAGACAGGCTTCCTGCCAATTCTACAGAAATAACTCCTCTCATAAAGATGCTACTTTCACTAGCGTTATCATCTTTGTATCAGATTTTAGCATGCTGTTGTGCGGTTATTAAGGTGTTTTGAGCACTGTTATTGTTTATGTAGTATGCGGAGTTACAAAGTTAAATACTTTAGGGTTAGGGGTTTGTTCAAGTGAGGTACTTTGTGATTATCCAGATAAAAGTTTGAATATTTAATAAATAGAAAGCAATGGCAAGGTTGCTTATAGTCATAGCTGTCATGCTAATCTTAAATGTTTACTTTTAGTCACTATAGTAGCCCCTTTCACTCAGTAATCCCAGAACTAAATTAACGTAAAATTATTTGTGCAATATGCTGTTCACAAAAGTAACGGCGTTCTGAATTTTTACCGTTAACAGACCATTCACACATCAGCACAAAAATACTGGTAAATTCCACAGTTATTGGAAATTATCTTTAAACACAGAGGAGAGGAGAAGCGCTTTAATTTTACAATCTGGTCAATTTGACAACATGTTATAATTTACATCTGACAGCCGTATGATCACCCTGAATGCATTTTTGCTCTTAAAAACGTGAGACGCGCATATGTAACTGAAGAGCCGTATCGCTGATGATTGGAAAAGAAAGCAGGGTCAGTAGCACAATGCTGAAAAAGCAGTCAAAGATCTCCATCGTGTGCATATTTAAATAGAAAAATTATTACATAGCAGCGGAACCTTTATGATTGACCCAAAGCACGTTCGGACCTCGTATGTGCTCATAACTGTAATCTTCATTATATTTTCACACACAGCATCATACCGGTAATTTACTCTGTTTCAACTTCTCATACCAGTAAATTACCAGAACTGAATTACTGGTAGAATTTAAAAGGTCCTGTTCACACACGATCTCCTACCGGTAATTCTCTTCAGTCAACTCTTTAGAGAGGATATAATTACAGCGAATAAGCGCCGGCACACCACAACAGTTCTCCAGGCCTCCCAGCCACTGGCTGGATCTGTAATCCCTATGAACATGTGCTCAAAGGAACTGAGGGACAATCTCCTAATCCAGCTATCAGATATCCTCGGCCATAGAGCCTTTACCTCACAGAGCAAAAATGTCTGTTTCAAGGATTCTCATGGAGGGTTATCAAGCATGCTAAAAGATGTCTCCTGGGTGTCCCACGTGTTGAACATTCATTCATTCAGCAGTTCATTTATCTGTACTTTTTTTTTACTTCCTTGGCAAAGCTGGCTAGATGAACTCTCACCTGGATGACAACAAACTAATTTCAAGGTTTTGTTCCACATTTTAGAAACCAGCATACATTTGAAATAAAACACCAGGAGAAAACGTTCTGCCAATAGCGAGGCTAAATGTTATGTGTGATCTCATTCTCTACTTCCTACAAGCAGATCTTTCCAATGGTTCATTCTGGAAAATATGATCTTTCTTTGGGCCCTTTTAACTTTATTTCATCGGTGTCTGGCATATAGGCTACATCTGCATAAATTAACATTTGACTATTTCCAATTGAAACAAAGATTGGGTGGGACTGTATCCACATTATATATATATATATATTTATACTTCACACATCATCTACTAAGTACATTTCCTTCTGTCATATTTTACATTGGTTATTGAAGAAGCTGCATTATTTAAACTTTTACTTTTTAAATTAGTAGTTCAACTACAATCAAGGAGCTTGAAAAAGTAGTTAACTACACCAAAAAGTAACAAAAACATAAGGTGCAAGAAGGTATTCCCCAGCACAGACAATTACAGTCTTAAAAGTTATGTTGAACAGGAAGGGAACATTAGGAAGGAAAATTCTTATAAAAAAGCTTGTTGTGATGTTAAAGGGATAGTTCACCCAAAAATGAAAATTCTGTCAGTAATTACTCACCCTCATGTCGTTCCAACCCGTAAGACTTTCGTTCATCTTCGGAACACAAATGAAGATATTTGTGATTAAATCTGAGAGCTGGATCACTCCTCCATAGGCTTCTGAGGGATTGAAACTTGACAGCCCCGAAAAGTTATTAAAGAAATCGTTAAAAGAGTCCAAGTGACTACAGTGGCTCAATCTTAAGTTTATAAAACGACGAGAATATTTTTTGCGTGAAATCTTAAGTTTATCGAGCTATGAGAATACTTTTTGAGCGCAAAAAACAAACAAAAATAGTGACTTTATTCAAGTATTCTCTTTGGGCCAGGAGATTTCATGTAGTGTTATTGCAAAACGCTTCTGGTTGAACGTCACACGCATCACACACATGACCAGCGTCGGCCAATAGTGAGCCTACGTGTGACATACAACCAGAAGCGTTGCGCAATAACACTACATGAAATCTCCAGGCCCAAAGAGAATACTTGAATAAAGTCGCTATTTTTGTTTGTTTTTTGCGCTCAAAAGGTATTCTCATAGCTCGATAAACTTCTAGCCACTGTAGTCACTTGGGCTATTTTAACGATTTCTTTAATAACTTTTTGGGGCTGTCAAGTTTCAATCCCTTAGAAGCCTATGAAGGAGTGATCCAGTTCTCAGATTTAATCAAAAATAGCTTAATTGGTGTTCCGATGATGAACGAAAGTCTTACGGGGTTGGAACGACATGAGGGTGAGTAATTACTGACAGATTTTTCATTTTTGGGTGAACTATCCCTTTAATGTTAACTAAACTAACTATTAAAAATAAAATAAAACAACAAAAATAAAATAAAACACTTATAAGAATGTAATGATGTAGACATATCGGTAATACTTTATTTTAGTGTCCTTGTTACACTGGTTAACATGTTGTAACTAATAACTATAAATTATGCATAATTACATCCAACTAACCCTATAGTAAGTATATGTAGTTAATTATTATCACACAGTAACACGGACACATAAAGTGTAATCGAAATATCTTACTAAAACCATATGAGGTACTAAGCTTCATCCAATGGAAAGAGAATCTTGCTCCCCCAAAGCTGGGATGAGTGCATGAACTACTCTGGGGAAAGTGATTTCTATGATGCAAAGCAGAATGCAAATAAGCAAAAAATCAGTTAAACTCAAAGATTTCTCTCAGGGCAGGACAGGACAGGACAGGATGGTGCTATTGACTGATAAACAAGTTCACTCTAACAACTTCAGTTGAACCAATCAGCCACTGGATTGTTTAACATCCTGCAAAGGTGCATGACAGGACAGTAATCATTTTATTTTCACGCCTTTTTACACAGCAAGCCCGATAAATTACAGTAAAATGGCCAAAATGACTCTAAATACACAAATATGTTGTTCACACAAGCAACTGCGTTCTGGCTTTTTACAGGTAAGAGACATTCCCACATCAGCTCTAAAATACCGGTAAATTCTGTGATGTCAGTCATCGGAAGTGATCTTTAAACGCCGCGTCGTTGGCTTCATCCGCCCACACGGAGCACATTACCGGTAATTTACTGGTAATTTACAACTTCCCTTACTGATAAATTGCCAGAGCCAATTTGTCAGGATTTTTGAAAAGGTTCTGTTCACACATGATCTCTGACCGGTAATTTACCAGTAAAGACTATGTGTGAAAGGGGTTAATATCAACAACCAACTGTTATGAGTAATAAACCCAACTGCTTTCCTCCTCAAGGTTTCAGTTTTAACATGTCATCTTCAACGGACACAACAGACCGAACCTCCTTTAAAAGAAATGAGTAATGTTCACTTTAACTGGAGATCTCAACTCTCCTGCCCTTTAGCACAATGCTGTTTCGGTGTAGAGCCGCTTTTCCTGCAGTCGTTCATTCTTGAGGTATTCTGGGGTATTCAGAGGCAACGTGGTGCACTAATGTGGGTTATACCTAGTTAACTTTCCCTTGTCCCTGCGCTGTGGTGGGAAAGAACACGGAGGTATAAATCGCGACAGTGAGGGGGAATAAAGCTGACAAAATAAGTAAGAAAAGAGCGTACGGCTCAGAATAAGCAGCCTTAGATGTTTCTGAATGGTGTGGGTATTAGAGAAGAGCAATGGGTGGAGTTTGAGAGAAGTTAACTGACAATCAAAGCCAGCACTGGAGGAATGCCTGCTTCTCTACACTGCTCTTAAATAAAGGAGAGGGGACAACAGGAATGAGTCTTTCAGAGTGGCCTGCTCCTTCCTGCTGGTGGAGAGGGATGTTAAAAAGAGCCAGTGGGGTGTGAGGAATGGGTATGCAGACCCCCTGAAGACAGCTGCCCCTCTGTATGGATCTGAGGAATCTGCCCTGTCACCACTCAAAATCTTCTCCATCAAGATTAACTAAAATTGACCTTTAAATTTCTTTAAAGTAACTAATGTTAACTAATGGAAACGAACCTTATTGTAAAATAAAGCAATAAAGCAGTTATTATTTCCATTTGTAGTTCTTCAAATAAATTGTTAAATTATGCAATAATGTGGTTGGGGACAAAAAACATGGGCACTGGAAAAATTCTCCAATACGGACAGCAAACATTTGCTAGGAAAGCCCCCAACAGTTTCCTGACAAACAGAAATATTTTTTCAAGCAGATGATAAAACCCCTGAAGATATATCACCTATGATCAGACACATGGATATGTCCACAAATAAAAGGTCAGATCAACAGAAAAGGCCCAACCGTGAAGCGAGAGGAAGCCACACTAAATATGCTGGCATTAAGCCCTGTGTCTAATAAAAGCAAATCTGCTATGGAGGGGTGTTTCACAGGAGCCTGCACGGCATCACCCTCATTTCCATTCACTTAACCACTCCACTGCATTCGCAATGCATTCCTGAGGCTCAACAATAGGGGCCTAACTCAATTTCCAATTAGGCTGTGCACAAATCCATTTGCGATCCCAGTTACGGAATAAACCTGTGGCATTTTGTATTAGAGGGAAAATGGGTCCTGTAACACATACGCAAGCGTTACATTTGTGTGGATTGGTAAGCTAATTTGTTTCTTTGATGCCTGTTCACATTTTGAGTTTGTGACTTTGTCTGGCTCTCAAAAAAAATATACGCTTTACATTTTTAAGGACAATGGAAGGAGACAAGTAGGGTGTGCTCTGTGAGATCCCTTTACTATGTGCTTTGTGTTTTCCCAGAAGTCCACCCTCTTCCCCTTCACGCACACACAGGCCCAGTGAGGCGGCAGCTGCCTGGCGGCTGACAGGAAAGCCACTATGGTGGGTGTCTGTCCTGTTTGTGACACTGACCCCCATGACTGAGGTCATAAACACAACACTGGGATTTCTGTTTTCCTGTCAGCCCCAGACAGCATTCAATGCTTTGACTTGACTGAAAAATCTTTAGGCAACATTTTAAAATGTTACACACGGAGCTCCAAACATTCGCACACTCAGAGAAATAAACAGTGAAAATGTAGGAAATTTTGGTCAGATGTTACAGTGAGTCCTAACAGATCAAAAACTAAAGGCACATGCAAAATTTGGTAAAAAATTAAAGAACTTTTAACGGTACAGCTAATATATATTCGTGTATTAATGTATGCATGTATGGAATACAGAAATTATTAATTAAAAATGCAGTATTAATGTAGTGAAATTCAAAACTGCATAGGTCTACAGGTTTTCAGTAGTCTACGAAAACAATTCCCTGTAGAATAGACCAACTACATGATATAATATGAGCAGTAAATATTATACTTTTTTTGTGGAGAAATGCTCTCGACCGTCCATTTCCAGTGTATTTGATGAATCTGTTGCAATTTTTACCATCTCTTTCTTGACTCATTAGCCTACTTAATGAGACCTACCAAAGCTATTATTATTTTACAACATTTGATTAAAAGTTTTAAATTACGAACTCACCGGAAACAGTGAAAGTAAACATGCTACGTGATGCCACGTGACAGCAATATAGAACAAATAGCGTTTGAAACGTTCTTGGAATAATAAACTGTTTCACTTACTGTTTTTAAAAAAAATACTAGATGGTAGGCTATATGGCAAATAGTAAGCTGGTAGCCTGTAGCCTACCCTTCCGAATGTCCAAAGTAAAGTAGCCTACTTTCTTTTGAATGACACAATGCTGCCCTCCTGTGTTTAGGTTAATACGCTAGAACGAAGTCAACGGTGCGCTTATATGCACAAACCATAGGGGGAGTGATTGAGTAGCTATAAAAGTACACTCATAGTAGGCTAAATACCGGTTTAATGAAGACAAAATCATTGAATAAGTGTTAAAGCTAGGCTTTAGGCTCTCAGGTTTTATATTTCATATAGCAAATAAGTTAATATATTTCTGATCTTGAATAAAAGACAAAACAATTAAGATGGAGCTCATGTGCATAACTAAAAAAAAGTCTAAAAGCTACTTCAGTATATATATATATATATTTTTTTTTTTATATTTCAGTGTTCTGTAGTGACACAGAAGCTGTCCACGGCCACAGTGTGATATTGCCTAATTCAGTAGGCTATAAAAAAAAGGTTAATGACAAGTAAGCTAAAGATGATTAAATAATTAAATGATCTTTCACACTTCTCATGACGTTGGATACTCACCAGTTACAAATTAAAGTTAAACATGAGACACACGTATCAGTTAATGTTGGGTTTAATCTTAAAGTTCAAGCTCAATAAAACATTTACAACATTTTAGTAACTGAAAAAGGTCATCCTACAGTGAAGTCATATAAAAACATCTTGATAAAAGACCAAAATCATTTATTCGCATGAAAGAGACAAAATATTTTGTGCTTGCTAATATGTCTAAAAATATGCCAGACTAAAAATAAAATAAAAAGATAATTAAAAATGATCTGTTTGTACTAATTCCATGTCCTTAATGGGCCATTTTCTTGCAAATATTTCCTTAATGTATGTTATATACATTATTTTTGCAGTATGACATTACCAAGGAGTAAATGGAGACATAAATTCAGAGATCGCATCATCACAAACGTGGTCATTTACAGAGAAAAATAAAGATACTCCCACAACGTCACACTCATGTTCACAGGTGTCTCATTTGGTTGCTCAGGCCACACAGAGATCATGAGAAAAAGTCCACTTTAAAGATGAAAAACATTTAGAGATTCACAGAAGGTACAAAGCTGTTGGTTATTGGCACAGTCAAGGATGTACAGACCTCGTCATTGATCAAAAAAAAAGCATCAACCGAGAAACCAAAGCAAGCGTCAGTAGCGCACAACATGGCTCCACTCCACAATTATAGGATGACCATGCTTTGAGAAGCAGAAAAAGAAAAAAAGAAAGAAAATGAAATAAAACGCTCAGTCAAACAATGAGCTGTTTGTTTATAGCTGTGATACATCCCTTTAATTCTCTTCACCATGAAGTTCTTGCTTGTTTTTATAAAAGTCTGGGAGTCTCTGAGCAACTTTGTCACATAGGCATTTGTTTTAAGTCCCACATCCTCATCCGCATTTACAAAGCATGCATGCATGCAATGCCCACACGACTTTCTGTGAGATGGAAAATCAGGACTCAACAATAAGAATGACCCACTCGACCGGGGAGACTTCATTAATTTAGAGCTGTCATTATTCATATATGACAATTTTTTTATTATACACCCATATCTTCAGTAATTTTGGGTGGGGCAAGTGAAAATGTTGGACTAATAAAAACGTATTGTTGAGCCCTGAATATGTGGTAAGGACATGACATGGACGAGGTGTCCTGAAATCCAGACGTTGGCAGTATGAGGGAAGAATGTGGTCCTGAGGTGAGTGAATGCGAGACAGATGATGCCCATGGTATGAGAACATTGGCACCCTTTATATGAGGTCCAGAGCACCAGAGAGAAGTCTTTTGAGAAGAAAAGGGAGTTCACCAGGATCAGATGCCAGCTGTTGGCCTTGTCTCATGTGTGTCTGTGCTCTCATCAAGGGGAACATATTCATTTTGACAGCACATCACTTATGTCTTCTTCAGGGATGGCAAGATTCCTCTTAACTCTGGGATTGGAAGCAATTTGTGGTACAGAAGCAACAAGCCCAGGAAATTGTGGGCTTTTGAAAGTCACACTGAATTACAGCAAAAGTTACTGAGGCTTGCAGTCTCTCTTCTGTTTCTTTGAGAAGAAGAAAAAACAAGACAGGCCACTGATGATTTCATTCCTGCCATATTGGTGCCCCCCTCCCTGAGGACTCAACCGATCAGCAAAATTAAGGTTCAAATGTTCAGTTTACATTGTGTACAGTACAATGAACTCCTCTCCCAGCCTCTTGCCTGATAAGCGATGATGAATCGTCTTTGAGCCGGTCCCAGTGTCTCCGTGTTTGTACAGTATTAGGACAAATGTAATGTTCAGATAAGGTCCCAGCATCAGACAAAGCAATTTTAAATTTTTGCTGAATTCAGATGAATGCAAACGCAGTTTAAGGTTGTCCAGATCATCAGGGTTTGGTCAACAATCTGAAATTCTCTCAATTTTCTCTTTGTTAGGCTGGTTTGTCTGGCTGTTTTTCCAGCAATGGCAGTGGATATCGCCCAGTTAAATGAGTAGTTTGTTTAATGCAGTCCATGTGTATTGAGAAAAAAAAACCCAACAAGGATTTCATTAGCTACACAGCATCTACAAACCTTAATTTCACACCAAAAACTCAAACCTTTAAATGAGATGAAAGGATCCATTCTTCCCACAACCAGCGTATGCTACAGATTTAGGCCTGAAATATACTATACACAAGTACAGAAACGCAAAAGCTTGATTTCATGTGTCAAACTGCAGTTATCAATTTTGATCTTTAAGATCCATTACTGTCATGACAAAGCAACTT
The DNA here is from genome assembly GCA_036326025.1 of Chrosomus eos. Taxonomy (NCBI): domain Eukaryota; kingdom Metazoa; phylum Chordata; class Actinopteri; order Cypriniformes; family Leuciscidae; genus Chrosomus; species Chrosomus eos. The sequence continues at coordinate 32,790,885 of CM070821.1, forward strand.
TTTGAAGAGAAACTTCGAAAATCACCCCCTATAGCCTTATGTAAGCCTATAGCAACCGATGTACTATCAACAGCTAGCCACTAGAGAACATACACAACAAACATTGTGCCAAATGAACTTCTGCGTCTCGACAGAAGACGTCTTCAGCACTTCCTGTGCACTAAGTGTCCAAATTCACTCTCTCATTATTCACCCTTATAATAGTGGAGCATATTAGCAGTCAATAGTGAATGAGTGTATAGGAGGCAATTTCAGAAACATCCTTACTCAGCTAGCAACCTAAATTAAAAAAATAAAAACATCTGTCTCTCTATCACCCCCTTGAGATATGAAGGTTAGCGCCACAGAATGTACAATACATTTATTCTGCATTTCTGTACTAGCGTAGAGCATGTTTCTGGCCTTATTTCTCACACCATTTCATTAAAATAGCTATCATCCCCCTTAAAAACTGCTATCCAAGCCCAAAACAAGATAAACCCTTAGACTCTTCTCAGACTTCTAAGGAAATTCTCAATGCTCAAGAGTTTCTCACGCTATTAAGATTAGAATGGTCCAGGTATATTACAGCAGATGCCACTGATGTAAACTGTATAGAGTTGGACGTGGCAGTAGGTCCTGAAAATGGAGAAGGTCACATTACTTCAAATGACCAGAGGACAGAAGCCACACAGGAATGTAGGGTTACGGGCATTAAACCCTGTCCAGTTTTTCAGTTCTGGACCTTTCTGAACCTCTGGCAAGAGCACCACAATTGAGCAAGGGCAGCATGGATCAACACACACATACACACGTCACTCAATGTATCTGTACGTAATGGAGTTCATATTCATCACAGATGCTCTCACCACACACACACACACACACACACACACACACACACACACACACACACACACACACACACACACACACACAACACACACCACCACACACACAAACACACACACACACACACACTAAGGGCTGAGAGTAACCCTTCTGCTGCCGCCACGCTGAACTGCTGCCTGAACTGAACCGGCCAACTGGAAACAGCACAAGAGGCCTCTGGAACATTCCTCTGACAGCAGAATTTACATGATGCAAGGACGTCCTTTATCAGCTGGGTAGGAGAGCACGCATCAAAGATCAACATGGCTAAATGGGTAGGCCTGGGGTGAAACTTGTCTGGGCTGTGGGAACAAGACGTGAATGAGGGGTAGCTTTAAACTGAAGGGAAAGGAGACAGTGTTCCTTTAGTTTGCTGCGGAGCTGCTGTTGGGGTCGGGTCGGGCGTTTGCCAGGTACTTGGCCCTCATGCTGGATGTGTACTGGAGGGAGACAAAAAAACAAACATACATTTTAGACTTAATTTGGCTTTTACACAAAGAACAGCCACTGATATTAAAACTGTGGCCAAATACCGATATTGATGCCAACTAACTATAAAAGGTCTGTAACATCAGCTAATAACAAATGGCACAAAAAAACTTTTTAAGCCAAATATTTGTATTTTTTGCTGTAGTGTGTCAGTAGGAAATATCATTTTACATTTCCAAACATTCCTTTTGCCATTAATTGTTATAATCCAGTGAGATTTTCGTATGCACAAGGAGTCTGACAACATGGAGTCTCCGCATGGAGACTTCATCTCACCATCATACAGCAAAAGGAATAAATAACTTTTTTTGGGGTGAAAATACTAACGTGCCTAGGACTTTTGCACAGTACTATATAATGCATGTTTTCCAAAAGTTATGATTAGCAACTTTTGAGTGAATCACCCATGGTGGATGTTAATAACAGTTGTAAAGTGCTAAATAATTAAATAATAAAAAAATAAAAACCATATAATTATCATATAACTAATAAATAATAATAATAAAACTGCCACAGCACACCTAGAATCATTTAGACAGCCTTGTAATGCAATATTATTGGGTTTGTAAAGAGTGCACCAGTGCAGTTAGTATTTTTTATAAATTAAATGGCAAAAATTGTTCACTAACAAAACAGCAAGCAGTTAAACTACACTATGAAACATACAACTAATGTGACTTAGTCAATAATGAAGACATATTCCTTTATACTTCTAGTCCTAAAATGCCCCAAAACTCATGTAAAGCCACTTTTGCTTTCATTGAGCTAATTTTATTCTCACTAAAAATCTTTGACTGTGGCATGAATGTACTCCGTCTGCCTATAACATTTGCAAAGTGACTTGTTCAAACTTAATATAGTTCTCAGTTTTTAGACCATAATAACTTATTATTAATAACTTACAGCGAAAAAAAGTCGTTCATTTGTTATAAAGACCAATATCTCTGGAAAGTTAAAATGCTCGTTTGTTGATATTTCTAAAGATTTATCAAAACCTATTTGATTTGTTCATGATAGTTGTCAATCTCTAATGACAATATGCTTATCAGTTTGTGGTCACTCATAGGTTTATATTTTTTTAAAATACAGTAATTTGCCCCAACTCTTGATTTTTTTACTACATTCACATCTGAATATTCATTACTCTGTATAATGAGAGTGTTGTAGGTCTGTATTTTATTGGTTGTTGTATCCCTTCTCACTCCCTCTTCCACAGCTTTTCATGCCCATTTCTTGAATGTTTTTGTCACTTTAAAGTCACCATGAACATTCTTACATTTATGGATTATTGCAGTATTTATTTTAAATGATTTATCTGTGCACTTTTTTTTTTAATCGTCCCATATCTCTTCTCTGATGATGTGTTTACAGGCGCCACTCACATTTAACAACCTGTCACTCACATGACATCACAGCAGCAAACCACAACAATCCAATCAATTCCCCATGGACCAAATCAAGTCCCGCCCAGTTTCTTGTTCAAGAAACCAATTTCACTGAGATATATGTCACAATAGGGAAGAGAAGACTATCGTAACTTCCGTTTCATGACGACTTTAAACTGCTGATTTCTAGAAACATGACTGCCAGGGACCATTATAAAGAAGACAGAGCTCAAATTTATTCAAACTAGACTTGAATCTATTAGCACTGCGGCTCAATGACCTCCAACGTTTTAATAACTGTCAGTGTGAATGCACCTTTAGGATGCTAATCATTAGCTAAACTAAATTAAAAAGCGGTTCTCTCCCTTAATGTCTTTGTTAATGCATTTATCCCTCTCGGTGTTCTTGGAAATTGAATTCTATGTCAGATACATGAAGAGTTAATACTGGTGGAGGGAGAACATGCTGCCCCACAGATGACAAGACCAGGGAAGCACACAACAGAAACACCAGGGGCGAGGGCAGTTTGCTTGGGTCAGGATGAAGGTGGTTTGGGGAGGAATCACGCTGTTGTTTTCTTGTTTTTGTAGGGAGGGAGGTGGGCCAATAAGTGGGAGTGGGGCATTTGAGTACCTGTTGGAATAGCTGAGGCTGTTACCAAAACGAGCGGGAACTCTCCGATGGCTTTAACTGCCAGCTGTGACGGCTGTTACTGTCCGTAGATGTCAAATACAACTGTGTGGGTTTGCAGAAAAGAAAACGACAAGAAACTGTAGAGCAGATAGACACCACTGACATCTCCAGCTCAAGAAACACGTACACATGAACTCCCAACACACACAAACCAACACGCAGGGTCTAGAGGACACAAGACCAGACACAGAGGTGTGCGGGGACACAGGTTCACGGTGTGAGTGGGAATAACTTACACCAGCAAGTCCAGATAATATGTAGCTCGTCTACACAACCAGTAAACTACAAAGTATGTGTACATGAAATTTATATTTTGTTTTATTTTGCAAATGTTAAACGAGCACAATAATAAAAAAAAAAAAAAAAAATACATATTTATAAAATCGATTTTAAAATATACACTAATCTGATAACAGTCTCATAAGCAATCGAGTTTCTCAAAGCAGATTCTCTTCCAGTGGGATGCATGACTCTAATATAAAACACTTTTATTGGTCTATTTGCTTCTTGTCAGTGAAATTTCAGAGAAATCTATTCTCTATTGTGAATAGTGTAGCGAAGCACAGCTCACACAGAAGTCACTTTCAAAGTTTTCTGTTTGTAGGCATGGCAAGTCTGCGTCACCAGCTTGAAACGAGCATGGGGAAATGTTTTGCCATCAAAATTTCAGCTCACGTGGATTCCTATTGAAAATATTGTCATAATTGGACAGTGTTGGGGGTAACGCATTCCAACAGATTACTTTTTAAAAGTAACTAGTAAAGTAACGCATTAAAATGTACAATAAAATACCTGGTACATCATCAGATTAGTATGCAAGTACATTTTTTCCCCTGTGTATCGACTGACAGCTCTCCTGTCCCCATGTTGAGAGAAATCATAAGTAATAAGGCATTGTGTGAGCTGTGTGAACATGATGGTTACTGTAGTTCTAGACTAAAAGTGAACAAGCATTTACTCATCTCACTTGAACAAAAACAGGTTCACTATTCCTCAAAATAAATAAAAGCAGTTAAATGCAAACTCAGAATATTACACAAACCTGCATTAATTAAATAAAACAAATATGATCCAACTCAACCATACTAATAAGCAAAAAATTACTTTAGATAAACATCCCATGTGTGGTAAATTTTTTTTATTGCTAAACTAAGAGTGCTGAACTTTCTTCTCCTGCGTCTTTTGGTGTGAAAGAGCCTTTTTTTGTTATTAAAAAACAAACGGGTAAGCCTAGGTGAGAAAGCAAAAAAGCAAAAGTAACATAACCCACATCTTTCCATACAAAGCAACTAAGTAATGCAATTAATTACTTTTATAGGGAGTAACGCAATATTAAAAGTTCTTCTAGCTACATCCTGTTTTTACTTTTTGACGCAGAAAATGATAATTGGAAAGAGTCCAGAAAGAGTGCTGCCCATGGTGCCCTCTTACATTTACATTACGCTCCAGTTCTTATTTTGGAAGAATCATATTGATTGGCTGCCAAAGTAAGGTGTTAAAAACACAGGAAAGGTCTATGTGAAATGTGGGAGGCACTAATTTAATCATTCATCTCTAAACGGCGAGTGCAACAGCATGATTTCACCAACAACCGTTGACCGTGTTGACATCTCACTTCCGTTGTCCAAACGTTTCGAGTTGGTAAGTGGGCAGCTGGCTCGAAATCTCTCCTCTCTTTTTCCTCACATATGAAAAATCAATGCGACATTGATCTATTGCCTTTAATCTCCAGTTTTGTAAGCTTGGTCAAGCAAGGTAAGAAGTTCTCACTTTGGGACTGTTGCCCAACAACAATTGGCTTTAGAGGTCTGTGGTCGGTTCTCACTTGATTTACTTGGAACGGAGTTCAGGGCTCTTTGTAATGACTTGCTGTGTACAGTGATGAAACTACAGTGGGGGAGATCACTGATTTACACAGGCAAACTATAAGAACGTGCGGTAACACTATTTTAAAGTGACATAGTTACACGTTACTACATGTACTTACTATGGGAATAACTGTAAATGATGCATAATTACAAGTAACTAACCCTAAACCAAACCCTAACCCCAACTTTGTAGTAAGTACATGTAGTTAATTAATATTACTTATTATAGTTACAATGTAACTACGTCACCTTGAAATAATGTGTAACTGAATGTGATATTTATGGTGAATATTTAAGCATTCAGGCTGTCAAAATGACTCTGTGGTTTGTGTGTGTGTTGGACGAGTGCAGATACTTACAGATGGAGGAGGAGATTCTCTCCCGATCAGAGGAGTGTTCTCACAGCGAGGGTTCTGGAAGTTTGCATTCTGGGTCCTGGAAATGAGACGCGCACACTTTACAAAGATCCAAAACACTCCTGCATTAATGTTACAGATGGATTTCAAATTTATCGTACTTGCTTAATTACACTACGGTGCAAAAGTTTGGGGTCGGTAAGATATATATATATATTTATTTTTAAAGAAAATGAAGAAAATGAGAAATTTAAATCAGAAAATGTATAATTATTATAACAATAGAAACATAATATGCATTATGACTGTCTTAATTGGCTGGACAAAGTGATTATTGAGCTATTTCCACAAACGCTCCTTCTCAGGAGGGTAAAGGTGACCTGAATGTGTTCAAAGACTCACATGTACTCAGTAACGGGAGCGTTGCTGACAGTGTGCGCTCCTGCAGGGATGCTGGTCTCGCTGCCGTAACTGCTGCCACAGCTGTAGAGGCTTGGCATGTGCACTCGGTACAGGTTATCATGATTCTGTCTGCCTCCATGAGCCACGGGCTCCTCCTCACTGTCTTCTTCAGGCCTGTTCGCACAAACACACAACATACAAATTACTGTTAGTTTGAACAATCAGCTGTTTTTATATTCAAAGTGACTTCAATACCAGGACAGATCCATCAGATCAAATTGGGTTGAGCTCAATGGTGATAATTCATAGATTTCACAGGACATCCTTTCCCACATCTTTGTTTTTTTTTTTTTTTTTTTTTTTTTTTTTTTATTTATTTGGAGAAACAGGGACAGCGTACAATAGACATTAACCTCAAAGGGGAAGATGCATTATACCGGGTTTTAGCTCAAGAGCTAATTCTCACCCGTAGTCCCTGGGCAGGCTGATGTTAAGCTAAAATACATCAAAAACATACTTGAATAATAAGATTTGCAATGACAAAATAAAAATGTACAAAAGGAGATGTTCACACCTTTCATATACAGACCTTAGAGCACACACTCATATACACACATACATACATCTGGTCACATATGAGAACAAAATTGATTTAATAAAAGCCATTTCTTTGCCTGGCGTGTGAACGTGTAAAAATTTGTGCTTTTAAACAACTCTGTAGGTAACATATTCCACTGACGAGCGGCCACACCAGAAAAAGCAGAGTTTCCAAATGCTGTCCTGCGTTTAGGGATCCTGCATTCCCCTCGCTTTGTAGATCTAGTGGCTCGAGTTGTTGTTTCAGAGCCCAAAGAGATAAATTCTTTTAGAGGAGGAGCAGTGTTGTCATAAAGGATCTTATACATCAAACACAGATTGGTATGAATTATCAAATTTTCAAAATTGAGAAATTGGTATTTTACAAGAATATGACAGTGATGAAATCGTCTGCTTTTCTGATCGTGAATCTTTAGAGAGGTTTTATATAATGACTCAAGTGGCTTGAGGGCAGTTTTAGTAGCCTGTGACCAACTTGTCATACAATATTGAAAATGAGAAACTATCATTGCATTCAGATAGACTCCTGAGGCCTCAATTGTAAGGGAATTTCGAATGTATCTGAATTGTGCCATATTAAATTTTATTGTATTTGCTAACTTTTTTATATGTTTTTTAAAGCCTAAGTTTGGTTCCAATATGACACCTAAATATTTTACCTGTTCTTGATTTGAAATGATTTGTCCTTCAATTAAAATATTAGGGTAGATTTGTATTTTAGAACGATTTCTGAAAAACATTGAAACAGTCTTATCTAAATTTAGAGTGAGGCATGAGTTTTTCAGCCACAAAGAAACTTTCTTAAGCTCTTTGGTCAGTTTTTGAGCGACTTCTTCCGCAGTTTTACCATGTGCATATAGCACCGTATCATCAGCATACATGATGATTTTACTCTTACACACAGTTGGTAGATCATTTATGTAAAGGGTAAAAAGCAGGGGGCCCAGAATGGAACCTTGTGGCACTCCCATGCTACAAGATCTTAATGGTGATTTTTTGTTGTCAACCACAACGCATTGTTGTCTGTCATCAAGGTAAGACTGAATCCATGCTATTGTATTTGTGTCAAAACAAAAAAAATCAGATAGTTTGCTGATGAGAAGCTGATGATTAACTGTGTCAAAGGCCTTTCTCAAGTCCAGAAAGACCGCCCCTACCACACCTCCACCATCAAGACTTGATTTAATATCTTCTATCAAGTAGCAGCACGCAGACTCTGTGGAGTATCTTTTCCTGAACCCAAACTGGCAAGGATGTAATGCATCAGTGTGGTCGAGATGCTCTACTAGTTGTTCTGCCACCACCTTCTCAAAGATCTTAGAGATGGCTGGCAGAATGCTAATAGGTCGATAGTTTGACACACAGAGCTTGTCTCCTGACTTGAAAATCGGCTTGACTACTGCTTTTTTTAACGCCAAAGGAAAATGGTTTTCCTTTATAGATTGATTCACAGCTATTGTCAATACAGGAGTTAGAATAGTTATATGTTCTTTTAAAAGTGATGTATCAAGTCCAAATATATCCTTTGCTTTACTATTTTTTAAATTTGATATTATTTTGGAAATTTTGTCTTCATCTATATTCTGCAACCTACAGTGAGACGCATTACCATCCCCATGATCATCTCCGCAGCAGTTCACTTCAGGAAAAGTCTCCGCGAGATCTAATACAGAATCCAAGAAATAATCATTGTAATGTTTAGCCAGAATAGAGCCCTCATTTTGAACAATTCCATTGATTTTGAGTTTTAAAAGCTCCTGATTTATTTTTTTCCTTCCCATTAATTTATCCATGCTTCTCCACAGATTCTTACAATTACCTTTTGTGTCTGTGATTAAATTTAGAAAAAAATTTGCTTTTGCTTTTCGAAGCAGCATGGTAACTTTATTTCTCAGAGATTTATAAATGTAATAATCAGTGGTTAATTTTGTTTTAAGAGAAACCTTGAGTGCTTTATCTCTCTGTTTCATTGTATCCCACAGGTATTCATTAAACCATGGGAGCCTCTTTTTATTTGATTTTCTATGTTTGAGCTGTGTATGTTTATCAATTTTATTCTTTATAGTTGTTTAGTCTTTCAACAGAACCCAATGTCACACAAGTTGTGAATTGCTGTGAAGTCGCCTCACTGAGTGTGAGCCATGATCGTGGTGGGAGTGTGAATTGGAGTAAAACGGCCAGTTAGTAGTAGTGTTAGACACTGCAGATAGAGTTCCTCAGAGGAAGTTGTCTTCTGTATACAAAACGAGTGAAATACTCGCTGTAGATTAGCAACAGCAAGATCAATGCTGCGTCTAAAGATACGCAGAGGAAACATACAGAGAAACTTCTCAATGTCCAGAACAGCAATAGGATTTGTGAAAGCCCCTTTAACAAACATTTAATGAGATTCTCATTAGATATAAAGTTTTCTTTATGCTTAAAATTAGCATTAAATTACAGCAGTGATAATGCATGAATGAACAAGATCATCAATGAATTAAAAACTGTTTTTTTTTTCAAAAGATATAATTTATAAATAACAAAATATAATAAAATAAAACAAATCAGTGAAAAACTACTATTCAAAAGCTTATGTTTTTTTTTGAAAATGAAATGAATTATAAACTGATGTTCAAAAGTTAATGTGTGCCTATGTCAAATAAATGCTGTTCTTTTGAACTCTCTGTTCATTCCAGCTAAAGCAGTGCCACCGTTTTCAACTTTGATAACAATAATAAATGTTTCTTGAGAATCATAGAATGATTTCTGAAGGATCATGTGACACTGAATACTGGAGTAATGATACTGAAAATTCAGCTTTGACATCATAAGAATAAATTACATTTTAAAATATATTAAAATAGAAAACAGTTCTTTTAGAATAGTTACTGTTTTTACAGTATAATTACATACATGCAGTCTTGATGAACATAAGAGACTTCACTCAAAAACATAAAAAAACGTACTTAATCTTAAAATAACAAACTTTTGAACTGTAGTGTAACTCCATAACATGAACTTCACACATCACTGCTCTACAGTATAACATTTCTCAGCTGTCATGTCACTGAACATACATATCTAAACAGCAAACAACAACAATTTAGATAAAATGATTAATTCATTAAGAATAGGGAAGAAATGATGAATCATTCAAATATTGAGAGGGATGTATGTCCAACTGTGCGTCACTGTAGTATGGACACGACGCAGAGGGCGATCTCAGCTGTGTTTCTGATGACACACAGGCATGTGTTTGCCATCCTAAAGCTGATTTGTCTCAGCCTCAGAGAACAAGACAGCAGAGTACAATAATTCGCTCTTCTCCATTTCCTCTTCAGAGGGAGGACATATTACCATATGAGGGAAAGCTTGGAATCACACAAATACCTGCATCAATGACTATTACACTTAACAGTCTGTTCTCCTGTGTCTGCTGATATATTGCATATGATCGGGAACGGAATGGGATGCAGCATCAAGAGTGCTTTAGCTTAATGGACGTGAATAAAAAAGCTGATGGAAACCAGAGGGAGTAAAATAAACTATCAGCAGGACTGTAAAACAGTGTGGAATATACAGATCTGGGCCGCCCCCTGCTGGCCATTGGTGGTACATAACGTTTGATGAATTGTTTACAAATTAGATTTTATTCATCACTATTCAATGTACAATAGTTTAGCTTCTGTACTAATGTAGCTAACACTCAAAACTTAGCATTGCAGAAAGAAAAACATGAAAAATGTATAATAATGAGATTTTTTTAACACTTTTGTGACATTTATTTGCAGTAGATCATGTTGTGGGTCAAATTTGACCCATTTAAATTTTTGCCAGAAATAACCTACTTGTTAACCTATGATGTTTTTTCTTGACATTTTGTGACCTTTTCATTTAGGGCAATGAAGAAATGTGCAAAGTCTCGACACTCTCATATGTTGTGGAAATGTGTACAATTTCTTTATGATCATTTTTTGAGCGCATATTGCATGTCCCAAAATAATAATAATAAAAAAATCATACATTTGATTTGTTTGTAATGTGTGAGTTTAAAATGCCAAAACTTTAGTGTTTTAAATGATTGAACCCAGATTTTTAACCTAATACAAGGGGCATTGTCTTTTTTGTAACGTGCTGGTGGATTTACAGCATAAGAGAAGTCATCATTGATTTATAGACATAGAAAGACAATGCACTCATCACTCATTACAGAATAAGCCCCGCCTTCTGAGTAAAAGACCCAATCGCCACCTAGTTAAGTAATCACATCACTGTAGCTGCCATTAGAAGAAACTCCTGTTGCTACATTTGCTGGAACAGCTTGGAAAATGCAGTCTGTTGTCATGGTTTGAGAGTTTAGAAACAATTTATGAGATGGTTGTTGTCAGATTTCATTGGTGATTTCAAATTAAAATGATTTGAGATTTAATAGTAAGCTTGGTTACAAGCTTTGGAGAATTTGATGTTTCCCCATTCAAAGAGATAGGAGCTGCTCTTCCATGACTGAAATCGCTGCCAGGGAGGAGTTTCAAAGATGGCTGCCGAGAGAAATTACTAGTCTTAAAGGGACTTTGGTAGTATTCAATTGGTCATGTGACCAACATGTCTGCCCCCATGAGGGACCCATTATGGTTTTAATTAGGGATGCACCGATATGAAAACTTTGCCCGATACCGATAATTCTTTATATTTGACTGCCGATAATCGATATATTGGCCGATAAATCTAAATCCAAATTTTTAGTTTTTGAGAGCCTGATTACAAAAACAAAAGTCTCACTGTGTCCCAAGCACACAATTATAATGATGTTCTCATTACAATGTTATGAAGCCTATATGACAGACTTGCTCTGCACATGTTGCACTTAACTATTTCCTTTTCAAAGTGATTCCAATCATATTTCAAGCATTTCAAAAACATCATGGCAAACAGTGCACATTTGAAGTGTCTCAGCTGAAAGAAATAATCCATTATTTATCGGCTTTAATATAGACCAAAGTTTCTCATCGGGCCAATAACGATAACATTAAAAATGAACATATCGGCCGAATCGTTTTTATTAGGCTACTGATGTGACTGCAATTCATTTTAAGCTTTTTTATTCTAAAAAGTACTATTTTTTTTTATCAGTAAAACATTTTTCTAAGTGCACCTTTAATGCAAACAAAAAGTTATTTGAATATAAAAACGCATGCAGCGACTTTTCCCAACACTCTGTACAGTTTCTACCTCGACACTGCACTGCCTGCCTAAACTCATATTCAGAAACTGCTAATTATCTATAATGAAGAGGTAGTGTGAATAGCTGTGTCATGAGACGTACACTTATGTGTGTGATGATAATTACATAATGTGCCTAAGCTGGCGTCTTTGTCTTTTCTATCTCTCCCATTGTAATCCTGTTTGCCTGATGCAAGTCTGTCCTGGCAGAGCAACTGCATGGGTCTAGGCCGGGGAATTATTACATTTTGTGTAATTATGGGAGGAAGATGTGAGCGATTCCAACACAGAGCGCTTAAAAGGAAGGAACAGGGGGGGGGGGGGGGGGGGGGGGGGGGGAAAGCAAGGCAGCTGTTTCCGTTTTGCTCTTGACCGAAGAGTGTGATGTGAACATGAGGTGTCGGACCATAGTCTTCGCAACAGTGCCCACGACACACAAACATACCACTAACCCTTTCCACTGTTGTTTTATCTTTGGACTAATCCCTTGAGTGTATTTAACTACAAAATTCGGATGTTCCACTGAATGAATGTGTCATACCAAAAGTATGCATGGAAAAGAACAGTTTATGACAATAAACAAAACTGCACCTTTCACGGTAAAGCGAAATACAAGTCAGATAATGCATATTTAATGCTTTAAAACAGTGGTATTAGTGATATGAATACATAAATATATAGCATAATGTCACTAGTCACTAACAGATGCAGACTGACCTACCATGAGATTATTTTTTTAGTAGCATCAGCGGTTGGGGGGGATTGTCATATGTTTTTGTCATTATTTTTTGAGACAATGTAAGACACACACAAACACATGCCTATCTTCATAATTCTAGTTGACATCTAAAGTTTAACATTTTTTCTAGCACCGATTTAGCTAACAATTTAGCTATTGCAGTGAAAGTACAAAATTTCAATACTGCTCAAAACCATTTTTTATTCATCATTAATATTGCATTGCATATAATGTGTGCTGGTCAACTAGTCTAAAATTAAGAAACCCCTAGAAAACAGTAAAAAACAACAACAAATACTGTAGAAGTGTACATTTAAGATAGTACTACTTAATGTATTATTCTAATATCCAAATATGATACTAAATCACACAGAAAAAATGACTGTTATTTGTGAAATGCTGTCTTTGCACTTGAACATCGCACATTTTAAACAGGACACACATTAGCTGAATAAACGTTAGCCAATACAAACATATTTATAGAAAATAGTTGACAATGAATAGACATGAGTCCTGTCACATGACCAATAATAGCAAAATGAATCACTTATTCTAAAAAGAATATCGAGTATAAGTTTAGATGAATCCAAAATATGGGGCTGTGTTAATACTAAAACGTCCATCATTTAACGAATTTTAAAAACATGGATGGATGATACAAAATTATTTCTGACATTGACAGAAACAAACAAGACACAACCAAGAACAAAATTTAAACTTAGCCCGTCAATTTTCAATTATCTTCTCTCTCTGTACACGCGCTTCAGTGTTTGTGATAGAGAGCTCACTGATACAACGGTACTTTTTAATCCATAAGTAACTTAAGCGCTAGTTTTGTTTAGCATTTTATAATGACAGTATGCATCTGCAGACCTGCCAACATGTACGCATTTTGACCTCAAAGTACGCTGGTACGATTTGTCACTCTAAACTACACAAAAACCTGGTGACGCTTCAGTGCACGCGCAGTCCTCAAATCAAGCAACGGCAAAAAAAGCGGAGTTCGACCAAACTATGCATTTTAGTCTGGATCAAGCTTAAGTCTTGTCTGTGAAAATAATTAATCAGATTCCAAAATTTAAGTACTCAATTAAGTATGTAATCCAGATTACATTACATTACAGCATTGCTTATCGGTTGTTGATTTCTTTTCCACCAAACAAAGGGTTTGGATGTTCTGAGAACCTATTCTCATTTAAAATGAGACGCTAAAATGAGATAAAACAAACATTAAAACAAAACTACTAAATATAGCTGCGAGCAGCGATTACGGGCCCAAGCCGGTGGCACCGCAACCCTGGTGCACCAGGGTGGCGGTACCGTCGGCTTTGGCCCTTCATCGCTGCTCGCAGCTATATTTATATATATATATATATATATATATATATATATATATATATATATATATATATATATATATATATATATAAAGCCAGTGGCACCGCCAGCCTGGTGCCTTTAGCGTTATTGTGCACGACGTGACACAAAATATCTGCTCGCTATCTGCCGAACCGCTCTGGTAGTTCCGCTTCAGCACTGATGATGTTGTAGAATTAGTGCGCTCTGGTTGGTCTGGATTATTGGGGATTTTTTAATTTATGCAGAAATAAGTTATTTATAATACAGATAGAGAATAAAGTTAGTGTTGATTAAAATGAAAGAAAACAATTATATTGATCTGAAATATAGCACAGTAATTGTAAATTTATTTAGGTTCAATTACCAAACATACAATCTTAATTTAATTTAAAGCAAACAATACATTTAAAATATATGGGTTGTATACACATAAAAAAAAAAGAAGATATATCCAAAAAAGACAAGGCCTTAAAGCAGTGGCCACCTCAATCTTGGTCCTATGGGTGCCACTGCTCTGCACATTTTATATGTCTCCTTTATCTGACACACCCACTTCAGTTAATAAAGCTCTTTCCTAACGAGCTGATGATCTGAATCAGGTGTGTTAAATGAGGGAGACATACAAACTATGCAGAGCAGTGGCTCCCTAGGACCAGGATTGAGATCCACTGCCTTAAAGGGTTAAACTCTTTTCACTGTAACAGACACACTCTCTCTCACACACACACACACACACACACACACACACACACACACACACACACACACACACACACACACACACGTCAAGTCACTTACATTTTAGATGCAATATTGACGGTTTTTCTGTTTCAGCAGCGAAAATAGTTAAACAAAGATCACAGCAGAACCATTGCTCATCTCACAGCAACATGTTTTCGCATTACTGAATGATTCAGCATTTTGGACAAATTGGTTTACTCAAAGATTCAATTAGGGTTGTGCCGATAGACGATATCATAGTTAAGCCAGCATCGCGACCCCCCCCCCCCCCCCCCCATGTTTCCATGGTGACGCGTCATGCTTGGCACGTGATTCACCACAGCCAAAATAGCGCTGTATGACATGTAACGTTAGCGCTTTTATTTATAAATATTAACAAACCTGGTTACCATGTCATCAACTATCTTCTATTCTGATTCTCAAATGTGTGTAAGTGAGTTTGTTTTGTCGTTTAAAAAACAGTTTCTCCCGAAATACATGGCCGGTGAACTGGGAGAAGAATAGAGTTAACTTTATAGTTCCTTACACTGTGTGTCTGATATGAATAAAATCCGTCGGCAAATATATTTGAATGGGTTGTTATTGCTGCTTCCATAGACACCATTGTGTATTTTACAAACTATAAATGTATTGTTTTGCTATAAATTATATGCATTTAAATGTCTGAAACCTAAAATAAAGATTATGTGGTTAAAAACACTGAATAGTTGTGATATAATATGACAAGCACTGAACGCGTCTGTCTCTGGCTCAGCGCCAGCCACAGCGCGAAAGCACAGTCTGGATCTGGCTGCTCTGTCACGTGTACATTGTACATCATGTACATTCGCTCCTAGTGGTCAGCTGCTGCAGACTCAGAGCGTGCCGAAATCAAAATGGCTGATGAGATGTAGAGGAAAATATCTCCGCGTTGTGCCTATGCCCCTTAGCTGTTCTAAATCCACTGTAAAACACAGCTTTGCGGGGCTTATTGCTTAAGTGAAAAATTAAAACGTTAGCCCCGCCCCTCCTCCCGATATCATCGTCCATCGCGATGTTTCACTGTACACATCGTCTGATGCCAAATTGGTAGACATCGCAAACCCTAGATTCAATGACCAATCCATACCTGTCTCATTCATGAATGACTCAGTCGTTCGAACGAATCGTTTGAACGAATGAATCAATGACTCGCTCATTAAGACGGTAGCCTGGCGACACCTAGTGACGGTTCAGTGTTATGTTTAAAAGTATCATTCTTTCCAACGATTTTTAATTGACTCATATTTAAAACAATCTCATAACATCTTTTAATGCATTGTTATTTTTCAATGTAAATGATGTAATTTGATCAGCCCTACCTAGGGTAACAGCCATATAGTATCTTATTATTCTAAATAATTGAATTTATTGATCAAATTTACAAATTAAAATGAAAGATGAAGCATACATTTAATAAGACTGGACTAGGGGTGCCTTGCAGATATTACAATTATGCACTTTTAAATATACCATTGCCACCCACCGTCAATTTGGTGTGTGTGTGTGTGTGTGTGTGTATGTGTGTGGGTTGGTTTGTGTGGGTTGGTTTATGTGATTTATGAGGACACAAATTTGTATAATGACGTGTATTACACTGGTATTACAACTTATGGGTGGTTTATGAGGACATTTCAAAAGTCCTCATAAATCAAATGGCTTGAAAAACATAAAAAACAATGTTTTATTAAAAAAATTTAAATGCAGCATGTCTGTTATATGCCTTTACTTTATTAAAAAAACGTATTTAAAAAATACAAGGCTTAAGACATTTATTTCCTTTTTTAATGAAGGCCAAACCCCACTCCCCTCCCCTCCCCACACTCACAGACACACACACACAGAGAGCAGGCACATAGCCCCACTCCCCCTCCCCCTCCCCACACTCACAGACACACACACACAGAGAGCAGTCACAGAGACGTAGGCTCAGAGAGAAATGACCATATTCAAACCAAAATATCTGACTTCCTCTTGGTTATTGCTAATGACTGTAAATTAGAAAGTTGTCTGGCTGGAGGAGAACTATATAAATACAGATTTTTGTAACTCTAGATGAAACTAACCCGCCCACTTTTGTCAAAAGGTGGCGCTACTGAGTCCCTGCACCACGCCCGTTTCTGAAACTATGCACATGTCACCTGGCTAATAAATGTGATCTGTCTGTCGAGTTTCATGCAATTTTAAGCAATTTCAGGCATGCTAAGAGTCTCAAAAGCATCCAAAAAGAATATTAAAGTTTGATGGATTGCCACAGCAACAGTTTCAAAGATATCAAGAATCCATTCACAGGTCTTCATCTGCCGTGTATTTACATTATACAGATGAAGTTTGAAGCAAATCGGGTAAAAATAAGAGGGTGATTTCAAAGCATTTTGAAAGTGACACACTTCCTGCTGCCAGTTGGTGGCGCTATAACTTTGACTCACAATAGTCACATCCATATGATCGGGCTCTTACAACGAACACACTGCTGAAGTTTCATCAAGATCAGTTAATGTATGCTGAAGTTATGACACACTTCCTGTTTCACGTTTCTCGCCATAATTTTGTTTCCTCGCCACGGCCAAACCGTTCGAGATATCAAAAATCCCCTCGCAAACTTTCATCCTCAATGTCTTGACTTCACGCTGACCGAGTTTCGTGCCGTGTGTTTGAATTCTCTAGGAGGAGTACTTCAAATTCCTTTGCGTGTGTTTTACCAACAACCCTAAATAGCCCACTTCCTGTTGGGCTGGGGTAAAAAGTAAGAGTGTGAAGTATATATGAAACGATGAGATCTACATGTGTACCGAGTTTCATATTATTACATGCAAGCGTGTTTGATTTATGGACCATGTTTTCGGACCCCGTTCCAGGGGGCGCTGTCGAGCCCCCCTGCCACGCCCGGGTACCATCTTCAGCCCGGCCCTGATGGCCGCGGGTTCTGACATGTGTGCAAAGTTTCAGGAGTTTTTGAGCATGTTAAGGCCTCCAAAAGTGTCCAAAAGGTAGTAAAAAATAATAATAATAATAATAATAATAAATATAGCTGCGAGCAGCGATTACGGGCCCAAGCCGGTGGCACCGCAACCCTGGTGCACCAGGGTGGCGGTACCGCCGGCTTTGGCCCTTCATCGCTGCTCGCAGCTATATTTATATATATATATATATATATATATATATATATATATATATATATATATATATATATATATATATATATATAAAGCCGGTGGCCACCCTGGTGCCTTAGGGTTATTGTGCACGACGTGACACAAAATATCTGCTCGCTATCTGCCGAACGGCTCTGGTAGTCCCGCTTCAGCACTGATGATGTTGTAGAAATAGTGTGCTCTGGTTGGTCTGGATTATTCAGGATTTATTATTTTATACAGAAATAAGTTATTTATAATTCAGATGAGAATAAAGTTAGTGTTGATTAAAATGAAGGAAAACAAATATATTGATCTGAAATATAGCACATTCATTTTACATTTATTTAGGTTCAATTACCAAACATACAATCTTAATTTAATTTAAAGCAAACAATACATTTAAAATACATGGGTTGTATGCACATTAAAATATATATATATATATATATATATATATATATATATATATATATATATATATATATATATATATATATAATATATATATATATATATATATATATATATATATCCAAAAAGACAAGGCTTAAAAACTCTTGTCACTGTAACAGACACAATCTCTCTCTCTCACACACAACACACACACACACACACACACACACACACACACACACACACACACACACACACACACCACACACACACACACACACACACACACACACGTCAAGTCACTTACATTTTAGATGCAATATTGAATAAGCAGAAAAATCGAATTTTCTGCTCTGAAAATATAAATAAGCATACAAATTGAATAAGCACTTTGAATATTCTAAACAGAATAAGCACTAGTCGTTAATGAATAAGTACTAGTACTTAATGGAATAGATACTAATATCTAAAAAATAAGTACTAGTAGCATGAAAATAGAGACTTCGTATTTCCAGAGCCCGTCTAACTTGTCCGCTTGTCCGGGACAAATGGATTTTTGAAGGACAAGTAAAAGAGAATTTTACTTGCCCGAACGGACAAGTCAAGTAGCCTGATTAGAACATCAATAACAAACAAAATACATAACTAGGGAATCACTAAACCGAGAGAATGATTCTGATTTTATTATATTTATTGTATGTTGTTGGGATCGATTGTGGATAATAAATAGGTTGCGCTGTTGACGCTCGCGCAGCCTCTCGAGGAGAAATCTATATGAGCGCAGCACACACACACACACACTCAGTTAACAACATACTGTAACTGCCTCTAAAAATCTAAATGTGGAGTTTCTATATTTTAACATATGTGTAAGCAGCCTCAATTGTTTTTCCTGAATACCATATCAAATTGTGACATTGATTTCCTACAACAGTTCAATAAACAGTTAAAATGTAGTCACTTACATTTTAGATGTAATATTGGCTGTTTTTCTTCTGTTCCAGCAGCGAAAATAGTTCCAAACAAAAATCACAGCAGAACCACAGCGCATCTCACAGGAACACTCATTGTTTTCATTACTGAATGATTCAGCATTTTGACCCGAATCGGTTCGGTTGAGTCAAAGATTCAATGAGCAATTCCTAAACATCTGTCTCATTCTTGAATGAATCAACCGTTTAAACGAATCGTTTGAATGAATGAATAAATGACTCACTCATTAATACGGCCGCCTGCCGCCACCTATTGGCAATTTAGTGTTATGTTTATAAGTAGCCTAGTATACTTCTTTCCACTGTTTCTTATTTGTACATTTAAATCAATTTCATAACATTATTTTATGCAATTGTAATTTTTCAGTGTAAATGATTTAATTTGATCAGCCCTACCTAGGGTAACAGTAGCCTATGCTTCATCTTTCATTTTAAATTCCTAAATTTGATCAATAAATTCAATTATTTAGAATAATAAGACACTAGTAGGACATTTAATAATATTGGGGGAGGGGATGCCCTTCATGGGACACTATTATGCGACAGTATCGCACTTTAAGATATATAACTAACACCGTATTGCATTTAGGGTGATTGATAACATACATAATATTCAATATTCTTAGTCAATATCCACAACATTCAATGCAGATATTACAATATGCCGATTTAAATATCAAAGCTGATTGAACACTGATGAGAATATTGCTTCAGAATAAATAAATAAATAAATAAATAAATAAATAAATAAATAAATCCGGACAAGCAACTTTTTTCTCAGACAAGTGAATGACAGATTTACTTGTCCGGAGGACAAGCACATGAAAAAAAAAAAAAAAAAAAAATTATGCTCTCTCTCTCCCCTCTCTCTCTCTCTCTCTCTCTCTCTCTCTCTCTCTCTCTTCTCTCTCTCTCTCTCTCTCTCTCTCTCTCTCTCTCTCTCTCTCTCTCTCTCTCTCTCTCTCTCTCTCTCCTCCTCTCACACACACACACACACACACACACACACACACACACACACACACACATCAAGTCTTTTAAATATACTATTGCCACCCACCGTCAATTTGATGTGTGTGTGGGTTGGTTTATGTGATTTATGAGGACACAAATTTGTATAATGGCATGTGTATTACACTGGTATTACAACTTATGGGTGGTTTATGAGGACATTTCAAAAGTCCTCATAAATCAAATGGCTTGAAAAACATAAAAAACAATGTTTTATAAAAAAATTTAAATGCAGCATGTCTGTTATATGCCTTTATTAAAAAAACGTATTTAAAAAATACAAGGCTTAAGACATTTATTTTCTTTTTAATGAAGGCCAAACCACACAGCAGTGAAATGGTTAATATAGCCCCACTCCCCCTCCCCCTTCCCACACTCACAGACACACACACAGAGAGCAGGCACATAGCCCCACTCCCCCTCCCCCTTCCCACACTCACAGACACACACACAGAGAGCAGTCACAGAGACGTAGGCTCAGAGAGAAATGACCATATTCAAACCAAAATATCTGACTTCCTCTTGGTTATTGCTAATGACTGTAAATTAGAAAGTTGTCTGGCTGGAGGAGAACTATATAAATACAGAGTTTTGTAATTCTAGATGAAACTAACCCCCCCACTTTTGTCAAAAGGTGGCGCTACTGAGTCCCTGCACCACGCCCGTTTCTGAAACTATGCACATGTCACCTGGCTAATAAATGTGATCTGTCTGTCGAGTTTCATGCAATTTTAAGCAATTTCAGGCATGCTAAGAGTCTCAAAAGCATCCAAAAAGAATATTAAAGTTTGATGGATTGCCACAGCAACAGTTTCAAAGATATCAAGAATCCATTCACAGGTCTTCATCTGCCGTGTATTTACATTATACAGATGAAGTTTGAAGCAAATCGGGTAAAAATAAGAGGGTGATTTCAAAGCATTTTGAAAGTGACACACTTCCTGCTGCCAGTTGGTGGCGCTATAACTTTGACTCACAATAGTCACATCCATGTGATCGGCCTCTTACAACGAACACACTGCTGAAGTTTCATCAAGATCAGTTAATGTATGCAGTAGTTATGACACACTTCCCGTTTCACGTTTCTCGCCATAATTTCGTTTCCTCGCCACGGCCAAACCGTTCGAGATATCAAAAATCCCCTCGCAAACTTTCATCCTCAATGTCTTGACTTCACGCTGACCGAGTTTCGTGCCGTGTGTTTGAATTCTCTAGGAGGAGTACTTCACATTCCTTTGCATGCGTTTTCCAAACAAGCCTAAATAGCCGACTTCCTGTTGGGCTGGGGTAAAAAGTTAGAGTGCGAAGTATATATGAAACGATGAGATCTACATGTTTACCGAGTTTCATATTATTTCATGCAAGCGTTTTTTATTTATGGACCATGTTTACGGACCCTGTTCCAGGGGGCGCTGTCGAGCCCCCCTGCCACGCCCGGGTACCATCTTCAGCCCGGCCCTGATGGCCGCGGGTTCTGACATGTGTGCAAAGTTTCAGGAGTTTTTGAGCATGTTAAGGCCTCCAAAAGTGTCCAAAAGGTAGTAAAAAAATAATAATAATAATAATAATAATAATAATAATAATAAATAATCCTTAGGAAAACAATAGGGCCTTCGCCCTTTGGGCTTGGGCCCTAATAATAATAAATAATCCTTAGGAAAACAATAGGGCCTTCGCCCTTTGGGCTTGGGCCCTAATAACTATAACAAACAAATTTTAATTTAGCCCCTCAACAACTTTTTTTCTTTGAAGAACCAGGGCTCCCGCAGTCTGCAAAACCCTATCTGACGTAGACCCATTTTAAAAATGTGATTTCTAGACATGTGAAAGTCATGTGAATTAATAAATCTTACTCCATGGGTAATTCTGTAAAAATGTTTGAATAAAAATTTCTTAGTTATGCCAAGCCATTTAATATTTTATCAGGTAGAAACTGTAAAAAATATTTGTCAAAATCTTTTCCATAATATTTATCTACTAAATCACAAACAACTTAAAAATGTATGGGCCCTTTGCATATTGTTGTGGTAGTCAAAAAGGTTGGAAATCACTGATTTAAAGCCTTATTTAGCAACTTATTCACACCAATTAAATAATGACTATAAATAAACTAGTATTATTGTCATTATATCAGTACATTACATTATAATTAAATCTAAAAATGACTTGGGCCACTTATATATTTGTTTATAAAGATCTCACCTTTTGCCATGCCATGTGTGCGGCACGCTGCAGATGACAGAGGTGAACATGAGAGCTGTGATGAATGAGAACAGCACCAGGTAGATCAGACCCTCCAGCCCATCATAACACACTCCAGTCAATGCCTGCACATAATCCTGCACAGAAACATCACATGCACAATCACAGCACTGCACGCAAACACTGCCTGTTATTAAACAGATGAACATTCAACTCACTGACATCATTGACTTTCTTTCATAGGTGGAAGCATAAAAGTAGCATATAGGTTTTGAATGACACGATGCTGAGAAAATTTTATTCACACACTGGCAGTAAATCATTCATTCATTTATTGATCCTCCCTAATTCTTTTTTTTCAACTTTTACATTTTCATATATAAAAAGCCTATCACTTATATATACACGTTCAGAAAGTCTTATAGTTTTGTTGAATTGCACAGACAGACCAGCCACTGGACATGTGCTATTACATGAAAGATTGAGAGGCCACACAGACACAGCATTTGACCACTGAATTTGCATAAAACATTTCACTTTTAAGCAGCGCTTTCTCAGCATTACCACATTGCATATCTAATCAACTCCTGTCTTACAAATTAATTATTATTTGAATTATCACTCAGCAAGTCATTTAATTACGTATTACCCTGTCTTTGGATTTATTTTAAATATATGATTTAATTATCAGCTGTTCATTAAACTGCACGAACCCCCCGCAGTTCCTTCATGAAGCCCAGTCTGGGAAACTCTGATATAATGTGATGTTTAATTCACTTCATGTAGTCGATAAAGAATGGAATATATACAGTTGTCAACATTTGAAATGGATCAAAACCTTTTTGAACAATAGCCGTTCTTTTCTTAGGACAACTTTGATGATTTTTTTTTTATCACTGCTGGTACGTGAATAATAAAAACAGAAGATTTGATAACATCCAGTGCTAGACTCTCTAAGAGTAGATGGCACCACATGCTGCAGACAGAAACAGGGATTTTTAATAATAATAAATGCTGACCGAACTGCAACCAGTCCTACACATGCTGCTATCAGAGAAACATGGCAGCGTCTTCGTCCTCCAAATTACCGTCATTATTAACAGCAAAACTGCTCCATTTTTAATTACTGCCGGCACTGTTCTGCATCTCCAGCACAAACTCTCCCACATACAGCCCAGATGTACGGCTTGGACGACTGTGAAGGGTGTTATTGCTTTTGCAGTATGAAAACACCATTAATAATGTATAATACATTTCCAAAAGTCCATATTTTATCCGTTACTTTCTGTTCTCATGGGAAGGAGATGCATTTTCAGGACCACCCACACAGTAGGCCTCTGTCTTCCAGCCATGAGGAGGAACTCTAGTCATGCTGAATCTTGAAATATCAGACATTTCCATCTTGGAGAAGAGGACAGGCTCCAGACTGCAGCAGTAAGTGCTGGTGAGGTTTAAAGCAGATAGAAGATGGAAACACTGTGTGTGTACGAGTGTTTGTTTGTGAGTGGATCGCAAGCCTTTGGTTTTTCTGTCAACAGAAGCCCACAGGTTGAGGTTACAGTGGAAATCTTGGCAAGCTGTGCTTTACTTTGAGTCAGAGTGGAACCGGATGTGCAAAGTGGAAACAAAATACTATTTTCTCACCATATGCAAACTGCGGCAGTCCACAAGGGCAGTGAGCTGGTGCAGTCCAACCTCGGTGGTGTTCAAACCCCCCTGAATCTGCTCAAGGTTACCCTAAAAAACAGACACAACAACATGGTTACTCTAAATGTAAAATCTAGATAGATATGTTAGGTACACTGTTCAAAAGCTTGCTTATTTATTTAATCAAAATATGGTAAAATAACTTTTCTATGTGAATAAATTGTAAAATGTAATTTATTCCTGTGATATCAAAGCTGAATTTGCAGCATCACTCCAGTCTTCAGTGTCACATGATCCTTCAGAAATCATTCTAATATTTTCTGCTCAAGAAATATTATCATTAATGTTGAAAACCGTTGTGCTGATTAACTTTTTCGTGGAAATTGTGAACTTTGACGACTAGAAAGTGAAAAAAAAAATCAATTTATTTGAAATAGAAATGTCTCTTGATTAATTTAATGTATTCTTGCTGAATAAAAGCATAAAGTATACATTAATTTAAAAACATTTACTGACCCCAAAACTTTGAACTGTAGTGTACTGTATATATTATGAAGCATAATCAATTTCAAACATTTCACAATTTTAACACGTATGAGTTCAGCACATGATGGCAGCAAACACATGACAAACAAAAACATTCACATAGAAGGATGTCAAAGAAGAGCGGCTTGTTTTCTTTCTTTTAAAGGCTCAGTATTGTGTGAGGTCTAAGTTGTATAAAGCTGCAGTGGTAAACAGATTTTAGCTGGTTCTAAGGGTGAAATATTTCCATTGATTCAGCATTTTCTCTCAACGCTTTCTCACATGTACTGAATGTCAGCCATCACTTTGTACCAGAACACACACAGAGATGCTGCACAATGACAGAGGCCCAGGGGGAGAACGTACTACACACACACACGACGTGCAAGCTTGGACATTTTGTATTAGGAATTGAGGGAAATGGCCGTACATACGCATGCATGCATGCTCTGAACACACACCACACACACCACATACGAGCGCTCACCTTTGAGTTGGGGTATTCTCGGACTGCAGAGCGCAGTAGTTCTGACACGTCGTCCTGCATTTCCACCAATGCTTTGTGACTTCCTGACATCTTCTACAAGACGACAAAATAAATCAGTTATATGATCTGTGCAAATGTTATCTTGTAGATAAGCTTTACTCTTCATAAAAACTTGAATGTTTTCATTAATATTTACATTCTGCATTTTTAAGTTTACTCCATTTTTTTGGACAACAAGTGCACAGAGGAAAATAAATTATAGGAATCAGTATTTTTTATATACTAAAAGTAATATTATCTAAAATATTTGTGTTAAACTCAAAACATACAACAAAAAAGAATACAAATAAATTGAAACTAAAGAAATTGGTTGAAAATTAACTATAAAATTAACAAAAATAGTATTAGACTCCTGACTGATCCTGGAGTGATGATATTACTGCGCCGAGTCAAAGTGCTCCCCTATTCCGCCATACATTATAGTTATCCATTTTACCCGCTTAGAAAACCCGCTTGTGTCACCATACTTGGTCGTGTAACTACTCGTGTAACTATTTAAATAGGGATAACGTGGAGGTGTTTGGTCGCTTCTAACTTCTCTCTGTTTGGATCCTAATGAATGAACTGGGCTGTCAGTGTCGCCGTGCGCCAGAGCGATTGAGCGCACTGAGATGAGAGAGGTATGCATCAACTCGTTTTAGTTAAGGGAATAACAGTTTAATATGAAAAAACGGTGGAGTGTTCCTTTAAGCATAATTAAATGAAACTATCACATTATTGATCAGTCGTTGTTATTGTTTGATCATAGTTATTTTATGAAAAACACACAAAAAAAATACTATGTTAAGAGCTAGCCAGGTGATATAAACTGGGTTGTACAACTGCCACTTCCTGCCCAGTGTAGATCCACAGAGCTCATTCACCACTGCACACTCCACTCTTAGAGTCAGAGCTGCTTGCATAATGCAACAGCGCATTTACACACGCAGCAAAAGTCAGTACAGGCTTTTGCAGTCGGCCATTAAGGACATTTTAAAGAGTCATGGAATATTTCAGGAGCAGAGGTCTTGAAAACATGAATATTTGAGATGCCAAATGGCCACTGTGTCAGCTTTGTCTGTCAACAGTTCTACAATGACAGGCTGGGAAATTTGCTGACATTCACTGAGAAAGAAGCAGTGAAAGTACCTTCTTTACAGAACACACAGGGGACTTTTGGATACAGTGTTACTTGCGGGCAACATTACTAAAAACTAACTTCTGAAGACAAAAGCCAGCAGCCAGGACAAGCTTAAGGTAGGCTTGCAGCGGTGTTGCACAGTGTTCGGCCGTACACCAATTACATTACTTGCTCACCATGGCACCGCCCCCACTGTCGTTTTGCATTTTTATAGAAATAAAAAACATTGACTTCAGTTAGACAAATGACGCTACAATTATAAACCGAAAGTTTCTGCTCAGTCTCGTAACAGTAGTCAGATTTCATTTTTCACGTGACAAGAGTGAGATGAGATGCCAGCATTGCATACATAGTTCAAAAGTGTGGGTTTCTTTAATAGAAATTATAACATCTATTCAGCAATGACACAATAAATTGATCAATAGTGACAGAAATTGTTTGTCTTTGCTATTTAAAAAATAAAATTATTTTGAACTTTCTATTAATTAAATCTAGAAGCAAAATGTATCATGCTTTCAATTAAAAAAAATTCAGAAAATTCAGATTTGCGATCACAGGAATAAATTACATTTTTAAAATATATTAAAATAGAAAGTATTCTAGAATATTGCTGTTTTTACTGTTTTGATCAAATAAATGCAGCATTGGTGAGTATAAGAGGCTTCATTTAAAAACATTAAGCCAATCATACAGACTCTAAACTTTTAAATAGCAGTGTAGATCCATTAAGTTTAAATTCCAGAAAGTTATTTTCAAAAAAGAACATGTCTTATATGAACAGCCCCTTAGAAGGTACCTGACGTAGATAGCAAAGTAGCTCTGATGTTTGAACTATAAAGCATTAGATTTGTTGCATAATCTTCAACATTTCTCTTTAAATGTTCTTTAAATGTTCCTGGATGACATTTTAAGCCTAAAATCAATCTCCATTTCACTTATTTACTGTCTCAGATGTGAATCAGGCCGAGTTCATCTGTATGCTGCATGAGAACTGGAGGAACTCCATTTAGAGGCATCAGCTGACAAAGTACAACGTTCAATATCCATATGGGCATTACCCTTCATTCAAATTAAGTGATATAAAGACAGTGAAGCCGGCACTGACATAATCCATCAATCATGATCAGTAAAGAGCTGTGATGTGTTTGAATCATGCACATGCATTAGTCAAATAAAGACTTGGAGAAGGACTTCATTAACTAAAGGGAGAGGCAGGAAGCCAAAGAAACACACATTTCCATCCAGCTCTAACAACGAGGAGACTGCTAATGTAGAGGGACAAACGAAGCAGGGGGCGTGTGAGTGTGAGGAGGGAGAAGATTGGCTGTCTTCCAAAGACCAGTGAGATGCCTCGCTGTCTATTGTTTACACTGGTGACTATCATCTAAGGAAGGCAGCTTCCTTACCGCAATTAAATCAAACTCTTTATAGAAGCAACGACATTAATGGACTCTCACATCTCACCTTACGTGCTATTAGGACTAAGTTAATTCTCCCAGAGCATAGTGATGGTATTGTTAACTAAAACTATTCAAAATCGTTTTCAGTAACTGAAGTCAAGCTGAAATCAATTACAATATAAATATCAGATGAAAAACCTAAATGTACAAAATTTGACCAATTACTAAATAGATTATAAAGCGTATTCAAAAATATTGATAAATAACAGAATATAATACCAAAAAAATAAAATAATAATTTAGAACTAAATTTAACTTTTTTTATTAAAAAAAAAAATTGTCACAGTTAGTGAAATTGTCATGCATTTTTGCAATGCATTCTGGGATTACCTTTTCCTTGAACCAGACCAGTAATGCGGTGTTAGAATTAAGCCAAAAGAGGAATCTAAGGGGTTTCATTTTACAGTTCTCAAAAGCCTTTGCATTGGGAATGTGTCTAAGATGCCAAATTTGTCTAGTTAGGAAGCTCACTAGGGTTTGGAACAGAGCCCATATACATTCTTGAGGACATCTCTTTTGGTTGAAGGTGATGGATTTAGTTAATAGAGAAAATCCTGGATCAAAGAATTAAACGGATATAGTTTAATATCTATGGTTACCTGTTGGTAGGGGTTGACCTGACCCACGTTACATGTGAGGTAATACTGCAGGATATCTGTGGAGAGAGGAGAGAGAGAGAGAGAGAGGAGAGAGAGAGAGAGAGGAGAGAGAGAGAGAGGGAGAGAGAGAGAGAGAGAGAGAGATGAGAGGTTAGGTAGGATGAAGAAATCAGCATTAAACATTTAGATGAAGATCCAGTCATGGCAGTGTTTTTTTCCATTTGCTTGCCTCTTCAAACTTCTTATTAAAATTCGACATGAAACGGCCTATATCCAATTGAAACGGCTTTTCAAACAAGAAAAATATAGGGCGGGACTTTGTCAATGGGGAATTATTTGGAGGATTGTGGATTGCTATTGGTCGATCTCATGTGAGTGACAGGTTATTCCACCCAAGAGCCAGTAAACACGTTATCATAGAAGACGAGATGTTGCTGAAAGAGGGAGGTGAAGTTTTGACATGTATATATATATATATATATATATATATATATATATATATATATATATATATATATATATATATATATATATATATATATATATAATATATATATAATCCTTCAGAATTGTCAATTTGGACTTTAAGGTGAATAACAAAACATTGTGACTTTATTCCACAAGCACTGTAAGTCATTACAAACCTGCAACAAGCTAAAAACCTTTTCTCATTTCTTTCCGTTTCAGATCCGCCCTAAGCAGATGAACTGACACACTATCATTTGCTGACCTTAGAGAACCCACAGTAGCCATGTCAGGTATTTGAATAGCTACATTTCCAACCACGAGCCTATTTAGATTGTCTACGACTGACTCACTCAACTAAGATAAGCCTAACATATAATTTCTTTTCTGTAGAAGACAATTTCCCAGTCAATGCAAAAGAATCAATAACTAATCCTAGACTAGACCAGATTTTTTTGCACAGATATTAGAGGAAAATCTGAGGAACAGATTTAGAGATGCCAAAACATGTTGCAATTAAGCTGAGATCACTCTAATTGGTAGCTTAAAGCATTAAAAATGGCCAAACGATTGAATAAATGTAGGCTTTCAGTCTTAGGGGTGCTCAAGAATAACTCTTGCCCCAGGATGCACGTTCAGATTCTCTCAACTGGACATTAATAATTGCATATGCTTGTCAGTAAATGTGTATCAGCAATGGTTGTCATATTTGGTAGCGGTTTACATTAACACTTATATCACTAGAGTGTAACGTGTTGGGAGGGTAGAAAAGGAGCAAAGCCTCTGACAGCAGACAGCTTGATGCAGCTAGTACTTTTAGCAAAGGTGAAGAGAAATCACAATCACACATTTGAAACGTGTTGATTTTTAGGAGGACTGAAAGAAAGAAGAGACCGAAAGACCTCCTAAAAAGAAGCACTAGGGTTAGTACCTCGGCTAAAGTAACACCAAGGTCATGGGTTCGATTCCCATATGGAAACTGTATGCCGTTTCGCTGCTCAAGAAACATTTCTAATTATCAATGTTGAAAACATTGATAATTGACTGTAATGATAAAGAGTGCAGTGAAGATGTACACTGCAGGGTAAAAAAAAAATCTTTTCTATTTCTGCACAGGAAATACTAATTCACACTCATTCACTCCTCTCATAAACCTCCACACGCCAACGCAGATGGAGTCTTGGGCCATCTTCATACGCAGCTTGCAGAAGGTTGCGTGAATGAGAATCAAAAACAGACACATGCGTCAGAGCAGTGGGTTTGTTGAAGAGGAGTGATGCTTTCATCACTATCATTACACACGTGGACAAGCGCATGGCAGCGGTCACAGGGAAAAGTGCCAGCAGTGATGTCTGTAAAACCTGCTTATGAACAAGCAAATTCTCCCATCGCATACATCCGGCCTCCCTGATTGCATATAAATGGTATAATTATAGCAATAATGAAGGGAATAAAGTGGTCATTCATTCTATCCATGGATGGCTGTATACAAAATGCTGAAGTGAGCGACATTGATTTATAGTGTAGTTCATGGCTGGATTTATAGGATGTAATAGTATTCAGGCTGTGTGTCAGGGCCCCATAGTCTCACATGTCATGTGTGAATGACCTCCAGTAATTGGAAGCAATATTGGTTGACTGGTGATGCCTTTATGAAACAAAGACAAAGAAGCGACTTCCAAAACAGATCTGAGAGGAGGCCGAGCTTTTAAATCCCACTCACTCTGCGATGACTGCAGGCTGTAAAAGATCCTGATTCATGCAAGACAGGAAACACAGCAGATCTTCTTTATGAAGGGTTTCACTGCTTTTCTTCAAGACTTTATCAGATGACTAAACCGTGTACATCATGGAAGACAATTATAGCATTAAATGAAACACTTTCCCCATTAAAAGTAGAGATGTTTTTGGACTATTTTCATCTTCTGGGTTTGAAATCAACATTGAGTGAACGTCACATGCGATGAGGATAAACTTTGTGACACCCTTGTGAGCAACAATGTGAATTATTATTGGTTAGCCAATAATAACAGGTGATTTACATATTGAAGTAGCAAAAGCATTCAGTCTAAGGGGCAATTTGAACGACACAGAAAACTGTTTTATTGGCTTTGGCCATTCATTTACATTTGGGTGCCTGAAAACGCAAACTTTTTTAAATATATTTTTGAAAATGATACAGTTATAGTCTCTGTGTAAACTACAAACATGTGAATTTTTAAAAACAGTGATGTCGTGCACATGCGTTTTCTTTACACATGTAGTGTTTACAAAGTGACCTCGCCAACTAATGGCCTGGCATGAATACAGCGTTTTTTGACTTTTTTTTTCAGATCAGTGTAAACGGGGATCATTTTGACAACGTTTGTCCACGAAAAAGAAAGAACAGTTTTTTTAGCACATCGTAGTCATGTAAACGCACCCATATTCTAAAAGTTTTTTTGAGTAAATAAAATTAAAAAAGGACCCTTTTTTAATTTTCAAAATGTTAAAGTAGTACATTTTCCCCAAGCTAAAAAAACAACAACAATATTGTTTTCATGACATTACAAACTCACAGCAGTGTTTACTAGGTTTTGTGTTGTTGTAATTGCCAGGCTAATATAAAAAAAAGTATAGTGTTAAATAACAATAATAATAATAATAATAATAATAAAATAGTTTGCTAGATTTTAATTATTGCATAACAGTCTGTAACGTCTGTAAACATCTAGACTGTATTAAACACCACAGCACATAAGACTTGCTGGAATACATATTAAGGCTTTCCTCACAGAAGGCAGACACATGATGGCAGAGGGACATGCGTGCTGTTTGTAAGTAAAGAGAAGTCTGGGTTCTATTCTGGGGAAACGCAGTGGAATGATTGTGAGTCTAGGACAGTGATGGCCCGAGGGAACACACTCAAAGCTTCACTGATCACTTTTTCTCTGTGGATTCCATCTACAGCCATTAATGCTTTCGGCTGAATCACTGCTCCAAATCTTTTTCTGGACTAAAGGGACGTAACTTCTGCAAAGGTGTGAGCTTTAAGTCTGATGTCTTAGTTTTAATTAACAACAACACTGCTTCAAAAGACTTAAGGCCCGTTCACTTCAACAATGATAAATATAAAGATAACCATAATGATAACTATATTAGCACCCACACCAGTGGACTATATGGTTCTGTTTATTCTAAGCGTGTGCTGGTCTTTCACCTTAAATGTGCGAGCTTGTTTACAGCAGGATGGATTCTGATTGGCTCATCAGAAGGATAAAATAGTTCCTGAAAGTGATTCCAATGATACCCTTCCAAACGATACTCCAATGACACCGTTCCTCTGTGTCATTATCATTATAGCTGTGATGTGGACTTCACTAATCTTTAACTATATATTTATCGTTCTCTTTATAGTAATCATCCTTGGTGTGAAGGGACCTTTAGAATATAGTGCACAAGTCACAAGGAGCACTTGTGAATTTTGTGAATTATTTTCATTTCCACAGACCCC
This sequence comes from Chrosomus eos, assembly GCA_036326025.1. NCBI lineage: Eukaryota > Metazoa > Chordata > Actinopteri > Cypriniformes > Leuciscidae > Chrosomus > Chrosomus eos. The sequence continues at coordinate 32,823,195 of CM070821.1, forward strand.
CAAAAAATTACATCAGGGTGAATAAATAACAGAACAATGTTCAATTTTGGGTGAACTATCCCTTTAAGGAGTTATTTAGAGCAAATGATAGAAAGACTGAAGATAGGAAGAACAGAGATAAGAATAGAGCCCAGAAGAAACACAATTTCATGGCTGTGTGAAGCTGAGTGTCACACGGTTTATCGTCCCCATCCTTCAGCAGTTTTCTCTACCTCTCCTCTTATCTCTCTCCTGTATTCTGGTTTTCAGAAGTTCTCTTTGCTGTAGTTCTTCTCTTCACAGCCGACTAACAAATTGATTAATCATAACAGAGGCCAGAGTTGACATATCGAACCTGCTTATGCTACGCTAAATCATACAGGGGTTCACATGCGTTCATTATTACACTTCTGCTTACTGCGAAGCACCAATGATTGAATGTTTAAAATACATTGTTGCAGCACCTCCCTTCCCAGTCTGACAGTAATGCTCCAAATAGTTCCTGTCTCTATGAAGCCCCTCCTACCGAAAAGCACAGTGTACTCTGATTGGCTGTCTGGACCAGTGTGTTGTGATTGGTCAGTTACTTCGAGTGTATTTCAGAAATGTCATGCCCTTTACTATAACTGAGTTTCAACACACTACTAATGCAAATCAGCTAGGCCTTGCACTATTTTTGTGGCTGGGAATTGTTTAAATGAGGAATATTGTGATGTGTACGTTCCTAGAAGAAAAATCAAGATTACAATCGAGGGGTTTGATGGAGTTCAGAAAAATTTTGGAGTGACTTTGCAGACCTTTTTCATACTCAAACAGTAACATTACACACAAAAGAAAGTTGAACATGTAAAGCAGCATAATATGTCCTCTTTTATAGGATTCACACATGTTCAAGCCAGTGAAAAGGCTTCCTTTCCAGGGAATAAGTCACAGGAAGACCATTTTCCAATGGGCCGTAGCCTGAGTCCACCTCGATTAGGCTTGACCAGAATGTATGATCTCGCTCCGGCCACCCAAAGAGAAAGGGCTTGGACCGCAAAACAAACACAGGCTGGTGGATAAAACACCCACACAGTTGTCTCTTTCCACTGATTTACTGAGAGCATCCAGCCTCCTGTGGATAATAAGGTCACTTCGAAGAGGAACTGCTGTGTTGAGTAATGCTGATAAAGTCAGGAAGAAAAGTCAGATGGAACGCTTCCTCTCTGAGCCAAGAGGAAATGAAAGCCTGTGTGACTGTTCACTGCTCAGAGAACATGCTCCTCCGTCAGGAGGTGTAGGACAGTCTATATTCAGACAGACTCGCGAGTGAATCACGATAACACCTGCTAGATTAAGCGTCTTACTCACAAATCAGCAGGAGGTGGAAGATAGAAAATGGTAAAGAGAACTGGAGTGGAATAAAACGTACCTTTCTTGATAAGTGTGTACTGCTCTGACACCTTGGTAATGTACATGTCAGGGGCCGCACAGAAGTCACCGAAGCCCTAAAATAAGAGAGAAAAGCAATTAAATGAGTATATTCTACACATTATAGCATATTATTTTCCACTGAAGTTCAGAAATATTTTTCAGGACCAATTAATCGACTTTATTTATTCATTAAATTAATCAAAAAAAGTTTCCTGACTTTTCTTTATCAAAGTTTTCACAAAAACATATTAAGCAGCACAATTGTTTTCAACATTGAAACACTGTAAAATAAAATAAAAAAAATCTGCCTTAAGTATCCAAGTTTAAGGTACTTACAAATGTAAGTCATTTCAACTTAAATTAAACTAGGGCTGAATTCTAATAGTCGAGGATTCGACGATTCGATTCGGAGAGGTCTGATTCGACTATGAACCTCATAGTCGAATAGTAGGGGGTCTGTTCACATATCGCGTCTTTTGCGCGCTCAATTTCGTTATTTCAAAATAGGCGCGCGGTATGCAGCGAATGAGCAGCAGCACACTACATGCCTGTAACGTCTGGACCACATTTGTTAGCATTTACGGATTTATTGACTCACAATGGCTTCTAAAAAAATCATCAAAAGTGTGGGAGTATTTCGAGAAGGTTAAAGATGACCCAAAGAAAGTTAATTGCAAGTTGTGCCAGCAGCTTCTTTCATATCACACGACGACAACCAGCATGGCTCATTTGAAACGGGTAAGGCTTGTTAACTTTACAAATAAGAAAAACAAACAAACAGTTCTACCACTCTTTTGTCAATACAGACATAAACCCTATATTATTATTATAATTATAATTTGGGGGAAAACGCGTGCGTATTAATGAGTAGCCTACACTAGCACACACACGCAAGGTCTCTCACGTTCTCCCTCTGTCCTGCGCGCGTGTAATTAATGCGGACTCTAGCACACACACGCAAGGTCTCTCGCGCTCTCTCCCTCCCTCTGTCTTGCGCGTATTCAACGAAACCTATAATATATAAAAATACATATATGTTAACGATGTAATACGGGACAAATCATGATTTTTTTCATAATAGCCTAAGTCGGGACACTAAAATTAGAGTTGAAATATGTCCCGGGAAAAACGGGACGTCTGGTGACCCTATGTGTGATATGTTTTGTTCATCTGGCTTTAAATTAATAAAAGGTATTTGTTACACACCATGTTTTTCTTTTAATTTTTTTTTAGCTCTTTTGTTTGAAATGGAAAAAATCTAGCTGCCATCTAAAAAAAAAAAAAAAAAAAAAAAAAGGTTCGACTATCAGTCGACTATGGCAAAATCTAACGAATCAGATTCGACTATGAAAATCCTTAGTCGAAAACAGCCCTAAATTAAACTGACAATTACAGTAAAACTTTAAAAAAATTAGCTATAAGCTATAACTTATGAAAACTTTTTGATGAGTTTAAGCAATGCAAAAACATATTGTCATGACAATTTACTGCTCAAGAAACATTTCCTATTACACTGTAAAAATATATGATCAATAAGTTATATTAGAATAATTTTTGAAGGATCATGTGACACTGAAGACTGGAGTAATAAAATAGAAAACAGTTATTTTAAATAGTAAAAATAGTACTTATTTTACTGCATTTTTGATCAAATAAATAGAGCTATTGTGAGTAGAAGAGACTTTTCAAAAACAATCCTATTGACATCAAACTTTTGAATGGTAGTGTACATATTTTAAGTTGTTATTTTTAGCGGCAGTGATTTAAATAGTGTCCTGGCAGCTTGCTGTGCTTCAGTGTTGTATTTTTACTATGGCATGTCAAGTAAAAAAAAAAAATTGCACCTTTGAGATCCCCAATTTCTGTTTCATTGCATTTTGCACCAGCACGAAAAATTTGGTAAAATTTAATTTTACTAAATTTAAATTTAGTAAAAGTGAATTTAGCAAAAGCAGCACCATGAAATAGTTTTATGAATTTGCTTAATGATATGTAAACATAGGTGGTCGTTGTTAATGTGCTAATGGTTTTGACGTCCCAACCATGGCAATTTCTATTAATGTCCGGTGTGGACTGGGGAGGGAGTTTTGCATTGTGAGTGTTAAGGTCCATGCACACTGAGTCCGAAATTTGTGTATGTGTTTTTTCGTATTCGGCGTTCGGTTGCTCTGAATAGTCAAAACACTTCTCAAAATGCTTGCTACAGATGCGAAAAACACAGAAATTCAAACCCGATCAGAATTTTTTAATGACGGACAAAAGTTTCGGAGGCAGGGTGTAAATGTGATTGACAACGTGTGGCCGTATTTATTTTTTAACGTGCAAAAAGTTCAGACAAGGATTTCGAACTCTGTGTGCAAGTACCGTTTGGACTACATCTACAAAAAAATGAAATTATATGATATCAAAGCAGTAATTAAGGTATAACTGTGTTAAACAGGCTACTAATCAGAGTTAAGCTATTACTGGCTGCTTTAGGTAATTCCACAGATATAATTTAATCTTGTGCAGGAAAGATCACAAGAGGAAGCATCAGTACAATACTGTCCTGCCTCTGTGTGGAGTAGTGTTGCCATGGAGACACTCACCGAGGAGACAGTCAGTTCCAGACCCAGTGAGCTCCAGCTGATCACCAGCGCCAACACACCCAGAAAACACACCCTGAGAGAACAAAGATAATGATTATCTAAGCCATCATTATATACAGTTTATACATGTTATGAACATTTAAATGGCTGGAAACCCTTCAAATGGTTATTTCTGCTGGGGAAAACCATTCATCCCACAACAATTACTTTCAAATATAAATTAGAATTTAATGGTGGTAAAATTATGGAGGCAGCAGTGGGATTAAGCACACTTTATTGCCATCATCCATATAGCTTGTTATGAGTATCATCTTTGTGTAAAACAACCAAAACATCTGTATTATAATAGTATTAAATTATATTAAAATGAAATAATAAATAGTATATACGCACACACTAATTATTATAATTAGATTTTATTAATATAATTTAAGACTTAACTAAAATACTTCTCTAAAAACTAATATCTTTTAAATCTTAAATAAGTATATTTATCTTATGGATGTCACATATTTCAAACCAATTCTGAACAAAAATGACAGTTTGCAGTATAAAACTCTAAAGTTGTCTTCTAGAAAAATGGATTTTTTTGTGATTAATTAAACGTACATTAAGGAACATTATGGCTCCATCTGTTCTTTTAAATTAAGGCCAAATCGAACAAAAGGATGGCATCTTGGTATCATGAATTGCCTTAAGTCAGGAGTGAACTATAGCAACCTCAAGATGTCGTGATTTTAGCAAGTAGCAACTTTTATTACTGAGCAAATCAATATCCTGACATTTACCTTCTGACACGGCCGCAAGTCAAACAGGCTTTTTTGCTATATAATGTGAATGCAAAATGTTAAATGTCTGAACATATAATGGGCAAGACAAGCCAGAGGAAATCGGTAGGCCAGCTACAGGATAGAGACGGCAGGCTTTAATGTGAGCTCTAGCCCGGGGAAACAATGCACTAGCTCCCTTCTTTAAGAAACAGCAGGTTATCAGTGGCCAATGAGATGGTGTTTTTTGGCAGGGCTTGTGGAATTGTTTTGCGCAATCTACTAAATGACAAAACATGATTGGTCCCACACCATGCACCTGAGGTACTCCGGTGTACCCACAATAAACAAAAATACAACAGAAAGTGACCATCCAGCCAGAGATGGACTCTCTAACGTACACGTTTCAAAACCTGGTTTGCAGCCTAAATACCTAAACAGCAAGCTCCTGACACGAAGGCTGTTTCAAAAGGTAGATGAGCAACATAAGTTAACTATATTTATTTTTATTCTTTTAGTATAGCGTGGAACAGCCGGGTCCCACATTTAAAAATCTCATTCATTTCCTCCATAGAGAAATTAATTTTTAACGATAATTTACAAACCTTTTAAAGACAGACCTACTGTGAGATAGTTAGTAGATGGTATGTGCTTTGGTTAAATCCATCAGCCCGCATCATTCTACTTATTTTTTAAATATTGTGTTCAAGAGAAGATATCCTTGTGAGAAACTAAAGAAATCTGCACCTAAATCTGTCCCCGCCCACTCCCATGAAGCACTACGACAAACAATTCAGTCCCCCGGTTTCACAGACAAGGCTTAAGCTAGTCCCAGACTAAAATGCATGTTTGAGCCGTTTTAACTAAAAAAACTTGCAGTGACATATCTTACAATACAGTAATCAAAATTTGAAGTGGATCAAAACCATTCATCCAAGTTATACATGAATTTTGAACAATATCCGTTCTCGTCTTAGGACAATTTTGATTCACTTTTTGATCCACTTCAAATGTTGACTACTGTATGTCAGTGCCAATAGCTACGTTTGCATGGATACTTTTTGCAACAATCATAATTAATTAATTCCAAATTCTAGAAGCACTGAAGCTCTATTTCCCTGGTGTACCACACATGACTCAAAGACACATCAATAAGAACCTTCTTACCCAATCAGAGTTCCTTTGGAGTTGCGTATGAGACCGAAGAGCACCAGAAGGCAAATAAGCACATCAAACAGCAGCAGAACCAGGTAGCCCAGCCACCTAATGAGGACAACACATTAACATAATACATTTCAAACGCAGCAAATTCTACAGCATTGATGTCACTAACACTTACAGATCAGTTGTCAATTGTACATTTAAGTATATTAAGTAATACACTACCACATCCTTTATTTTGCAAGGATGCATTACATTTATAATGTTACAATAGATTTCTATTTCAAATAAATGTTGTTCTTTCTGAACTTTCATCAAACAATCCAAAAAAAAATTGTATTAACGGTTTACTGTTTTTTTTAATCAAATAAATGTAGCATTGGTGACGGACCCCAAACTTTTGAACAGTAGTATATACACTATATACCTAAAATCCAGATAGTTTTGAAAATTTGGATAGTTTCATAACAAATCTATTTAAATGCACATGCCCTAACGAAGATCTTTACATTTTTTGAAGCTCACTTATGCAAACTTTCCATCACGATGATAGGGGTTGTTGCTAGATGGCATAAAGGTGGCAACATTTGCAAAAAACCTGTTTAGAAAATGAACATTTTGGGGATTCCATACCAAACATGTTTAGTTTTATAGGCGTATCCTGTTTTAGAAGCCTGGAATGAAACTTTTTAAAATTGGGGAAACTTTGATTTTTTTTAGGCAAACTAACAGACCCCCACGGCAATTTCTTTCACTGAGAAATGTAAATGGTTGACGGGAGGTGGAAAGAGACCGCGAGTGAACAGAATACTAATTTCTATTCTCTCTGAGAATGCACCGTTCACAACCTTTGTGACACAAAGAAATTCTTTGAGCGTTTTTTTTCTTCCAAATTTTTTTTGGGATGTTAAAAAGTTTTACACAAACAAAGTACACTTCATAATGTCAACACCAACATTATATTTAAAGTTAATATTTGAGAAAAATTTCAATAACACCCCACTCTGATGCCGGTGTATGGTCATTTGACATGAATTTAAACTAATTACATATGTCATATTTTTTAGTAAGTGTTTTTATTTAAACAAACAAAAAGCAAGCTATTTTCCTTCATTAAAAATAAATAAATTGTATAAATACCTGCATCCGTGTACTGAAATCTGTATTTTTTTTTATTGTATTAGTATTGACTCGGTACTGAAGTACCAGAAAGTTTGACATCCTTACAGATTTCTTTCACTGATCTTTTTCTGTGACAGATATGAATGTACGTACCTGTACCAGTCATATAGTTCAATCTGGGTTGCCAGATCCTCCAGGGAGATACTGAGATTGTTCCAAAAAGGAATGTCAGTCATCTGACGGACCAGCTCACCCCGCTGAGCCTGGAGTTTCTGTATGATGGACAGGTAGTCTGTATGCTTTGCATACTGGTCCTTTAGTAGCCGAAGATTCTCGTCCACAGTCTGGCTCTGAGCTGATGTACTTTCTATCACCTACAGAAACACACATTTGCTTTAGAAGCTCTTTTCTTGTGAGCTAAGGATCAGTGTAACAACTAGGTGAGTCTGTGAGAATGTCAAGCTCTGGTGTGTTTTTGATGGATGGAGAACCATTTGAACATAACCCAGTGTGCATCAGTGCCTCACCAGTCTGTGTATTCCTGACACGGTGCGGTTGGCATGGCGGAGGGAGTAAGTAAGTCGATTCACGCCGTCACAGGTCTCTCCGTTCCCGTAGAAACCAACAGCAATGCCGGCGCTGTAAGGACACAAAAAAATTAAGGCCTTCAGTAGAGCCGTGGTAACCCTGAGGAATAGGTCAGTAATTTCTCAAACCCTGCACACAGAAGATAACAACTGAACAACACATGATATGAATGACCCATTAAGTAATAGTTAAGGATCACAGATAATTCAGGATACTGATATACAGCAGTCATTCCCGACCAGAGGCACTTAAAAGGATTAGTCCACCCACAAATTAAAAGTCTGTCAACATAGTAATAACCGTCATTCAGCTACCGGAAATACCACAAATCAAAACTCCTTTTCTATGTAAAGCACTTTGAATTACCATTGTGTATGAAATGTGCTATATTTAAATAAACTTGCCTTGCATATGCAAAATATTTCAAATAAATGCTGTTCTTTTGAACTTTCTATTAATCAAAGAGTCCTGAAAAGTCATGGTTTCCACAAACATAGTTCCAAAACTGTTTTCAACATTGATATATCAGCCAACTTTTCATATCGGTGCATCCCTACTTTGCTCCAAGGGAAGGTCCCTAAAATTTAGTATAATCTAAATGACTACTTGCTTGCTTATTCATTTGTAGAGTTAACAAATAACAAAATGTTATCTGTGGCTTTATACAGAGATCCACACAGAGAAACATAGTGGTCAGATGGATATCACTCAGTGAAACTCAACACACTACTGACACCCCAGACTGTTGGGCTACTACAACAGCACTGGGAAAAAAGAGATGAAAACGAATCGATTGCGCTAACAGCTTTGACCGACAGGGAATCAGGTTACAAACACTCGCTGCCCCACAAACCCACTGAGGCCGTTCACAGCAGCGTACTCCCAGCAGCGGATCACCAAAGATAGAGATGACCATTAAAACATCTGACTTGAACTTGTTGCCTCTCCACCAGGTGGCACAACAGTATAACCTGCCAATGGGGCTTTCAATCCCACTCATTCCCATTCCCCACCCTCTCTCGCTCAAGCATCTCACCCAACACCATTGTAAAACTCTGTTTATGTGGGTTCTGCGGCTAAACAAAGAGCTATTCACCGCAGGACAGGACCGCAGCTCTCAACTGGAGTACATTTAAGACACATTCCATGCGTTTGCCAGTCTTAAGTCTTTGGCCTGTCCACGAAGCAAACAATAAGTATTAAGATTTCACAATAACGTGGATTTGAAGGTCCTATTGTCAGTGAAGCACTACGCAGGAAGTCACTTGAGTTGAATCGAGTTACAGTCTCTTAAACTAGCTCAATATTTTCTTAAGCAGTTGGTTGTGTTAAACTGATGCATGGTGTTTCGGTTTTATGCTCCAAGCATTGTCGTGTTTAGCCGGGGCGTGTTGCGGCACGAATGTGCAGATCAGGAAGCAGATGTCACCTCGTCGTTCCCCACTGAGGCCACGATCATGTGACCCATTAGAGAGGGCTCAGTGGAGTTCCGAGCATTCCAACTACACTGCAAATCTGGTTGATAATCTGCAATAGCAAAGTTAACTAGATAAACACATACACAGTCTAATCTATCATAGGTCATGAATGACTAGACCGTGATATGTGGGCGATTTATTTGCTCAAATTATAATGCGACTTGTGCGTTTACACAAAAACAAAAACTGTGCAATGACTTCACTAAGAAATTATTTGTTTGTAAGAAGCAGAGGTTCATATTTGCTTAGTCATAACTGCTGCTCAGAGTAATATATCAAGGAATACAAAAAGTTAGCATGGTGATACAATGCTAGTTTCAGATTGCAATTATGGACACTGTGTGTTTGAATCTCATAGCACTAGACGCAAAAAATCAAACCAATGGCATCTGAAAATAAGTGCTTGAGCTTTTCTCAGAAGAGACATTTTGGCAATTACTTAATTATGTATGAAGTCAGTTTTCCTCAAGCACAGGTTGGACACCTGTGCTTGAGGAAAACTGACTTCATACATAATTGGTCAGAGTTCACCACATCAATATGAATACTTTGTAAAACAACAGATACAAATGTCAAAGATGACACTTTCTGGTTCTCAAATATTAGTCAGTCAATCTAAAAATAAAAATAAAAAAAAACAACAAACTTAATTTTGTTAACCGTTTTGACTTAAGTCTACTGTTGGCATTTTTCTTTTAAAATAAATGCCTCTTGGTTTTATATTTTGTTATATAAATGCAACAACAACAAAAATATGGCATACTTTGGCTACTATATACCATGCTACTGCATCAATCATATACCATGGTATTTAAATAACGTAAGGTAGCCTACTTCAAAGAATACTATGACATTACCATTGTAGAAATGTCAATAAAACTTGAAGGAAAAAGCAGAAGAGGGAAGCAGTGAGGTTTATAGGATCAGATGCATTCAACCATACAAGAGACATCTCCGATAATAATTATGCTGAGAGATGGGGAGTGATTGTGGGCTCTAAGGCAAGATGTGACCCGAGGACATATCAATCAATGGTCCCGCAGCTGTGGCCTATGGTGGGCCGACATCACTGCTATCCTGTATTAATTAAAGTTCAGTCTGTTGTTAGACGGTCTCTATTCTGAACCTAAGCTCTCACGGGGCAATGAATGCAGACATACTGCAAACAAATAAATAACAAAAATAAGTCACATGACTCATCGAAATCTATCCCAGGTCTTTTTTTTGCGTAACATATAGAATAAGTAATGACCTGTGAATGTTGATCGATGTGAATGGGGTTAAACACTCCTTAGAGAATAACACTCCATTGACTGGGCAAATCACACTGAGCGATCTCATTACTTATGCTCGTTCTGGTGCACCCACCCCCCAAAGCACAGCGTCCTGAATCAATGGGGATTTGGCTAAGTGGAGTGTCACACGGTTTAGACTAGACAGGTTTGGTCACAATGTGCCTGCGAGAGAGTGGGTTCCGGTGTTCTTCCCAAAACAAAAGGGTCTCATATGTTGATTAATTTAAAAACAGTTTGAATCTCTATTCAATAGGGCAGGGGGAAAAAAATGTATATGTCAATATTTTGTCAAATTTTGCCACTGGCTCTATAAAGTCAGAGAGGGGTCAGAGTCACAGGTTTGTCAGTGTCAGCAACACTCTGCTGATTCCAAACTTCCACTGGCATTAATAACAACACAAAAACGGACAGTGACATGACGTGAAGGCCAAGTATGGTAACCCATACTCAGAATATGTCCTCTGCATTTAAATCATCCAAGCTAGAAGTAGTAGTAGTATTTGAGTTTATTGCCATATCAGCATCACCAGCTATTACATGGCAGATACTAAATATTTATCATAATTACAACATAATGAAAACAAACTTTGACAAAAATCAAAAAATAAAATGTAAATGTTCAAAATTAATACAATTCTATAAAATTCTGTAAATGTAATGTACTTGTGCTAAAAAATCCTTTAAAGCAGACTTATAACAAATCGTGGGTATTGGTAAACAGACATCAGCGTAGCGTCAGTACTGGCAGTTCACTAGGGCTGGGTATCGATTCAATGTTCCAATTCGATTCGATTTCGATTCTCAAGCTGTCAAATCGATTCGATTTCGATTCTCGATTCGATCTCGATTCTCGATTCAAATTTCGATTCAACTCAATGAAATCGATTTAATACTTATACAATTAATAAAAAAAAGTAGTGAATTTAAGTTTACAAGTGGATAATTAATAAAAAGAAATTAAGAGCCACAAACCTGTATATTAAACTTTTTATTTTATTTTAATGCAAGATTTGTAGTATTACTACATTTCACCTCAGCATAACATCAGGCATATGGCTTTGTTCTTGTCCACCACACTATCCTCTCCGTCTTGCTTGCGAAATCTAAAATGCTTCCATACCTCTGACTTTTTATGTGAAGGAATTAACGTCGACAACGCACCTGAAACCGCCAATTTAAGCACCGATTGAATGATTGAATGAATGAATGATTGAATGAATGAATGACTGACAGGCTGGCTCGCCTATCGCTCCTCTGTAACAAAACGCAAGGCAAATAAGAGGGTGACATCTAGTGGAGAAGACTAGTAATTACATTAACGTTAATCTTCAATGTTTGCGGAAATAAATATGAAAAAATCGATTTTTGGCCTTTGAGAATCGATTTTGAATCGACCACATTTTAAAAAAACGATTAATCGAAAAATCGATTTTTTTGCCCAGCCCTACAGTTCACGGTAGTCAAGCTCAAATCAGCTGATCCACATCTACCTATAGGAATATGATGACGCCTATAAAAATACATATATAAGCTCCTTCAGTATTATCAACAGCTATCACATTTCTCAGGAGCTAATTACCCTCCAACATCCCCAGCTCCTTCTCCTCGCAGTCAGTTTTTGGCATTCTTATTCCCCTTGAATCAGAATACATTCTCGAATTTTGTTGTACTTTAAAGGGGGGGGGGGTGAAACACTCAGTTTCAGTCAATCTCATGTTAATCTTGAGTACCTATAGAGTAATATTGCATCCATCATATCTCCAAAAAGTCTTTAGTTTTATTATATTTATAAAAGAAAGATAGGCTGTACCGAGTCTTTCCGGAAAAAGCCGTGTGGGCGGAGCTAAATAACCACGAGCGCGCAAAGCTTTTATGTTGAGAGCGTCTGGAAGCTGTGACATCCTAAAACAAACAATGGCTAAGAAGCAGTTCTACTCACCGCCTGCGGTTTCAACGCAAGACCGTTAACCTTTAGTGCTGGGACTGCTCCATCCCTCAGAACTAAACGATTAGCAAATCCGGCTTCGAACTGGGCCTTGTTTATAAAAAAAAATCATCCTCGAAATGCATGCAACAACAACAAGAACACTTTCACAACTGTGTTGATGTTCTGGAAAAACAAACTCCATCCGCTGGTCCCTTAACGCTTGATTCTTTGGGAATCTGTGCAGTGCTGTCTTGCCTTGGCAACCAAAAAACACACTTCTTTGGTGACATATTGCAGCGCAGCCGATGCACAGCGCATTGATGGGCATAGGTTACGGCTATCGCTCTACAGCCGCGCGCGCTCCCTTCCGAGAGAAGTGCCCTTAGGACCGTGTAAGGAAATTCCGGCGCAGCTGACGTCAGACGCGCCCATACTCGGAAAAAAAACTTTCCGAAACTTGTGACAACCAGGAAGGAGTATTTTGAGAACAGAAATACTCAATCAAACGTACAACTTAATTTTTGAAACTTTGTCCATGTTTAGCATGGTAATCCAACTCTTTAACAGTGTAAAAAACTCACTATGCATGAAATAGCATTTCACCCCCCCCCCCCATAAGTTATAACTGAAATGTACCCAAATGAATCAGAATTTAATCAAACCTGGAATCAAGTGCTTGTGAATCAGAATGGAAAAAAAGAATGCTGCTATAATTAAATAGTTTGTATATTTTGCAGTGATGATCTTGACAGATCCATCATATTGAAGGCATACAAATGCTGGATGGACAGATTATATGTCCCAGTCTCAGGCTCTTCAGAATTCCCAAACGAGCTGCTGTGATGCTATCAAAGTCTTTGAAGTGGCTTCAATGTCAAGTCATGAGCTGCTTAACATAAACGCTGTAAAGGTTTCAGAGTCTTGCTCTGGATTTCCATAATCTTTAGTTATGCAGCGCTACAGCTAAAATGTGCCTGAAGCTACAGATTTCATGTAGCTATGGACACAAAAAGTCCATGCATGAAACTTAGGAGCTTGTGCATCTGAAACGAGTGATCCAGGCTGTTTCACACCAACTACATTCAAACCATCTGACAGAAATGTGGAACGTGTGACAGAAATCAAACTTTAATCATTGAAAACAAATCAAATTCATGCCTTGACCTGCAAGCCTCCACTATATCAATTCTAATGAACAGTTTGCATTTGATGGGATTTCATCAGGACTAAATAATGCATGTGGTGCAACAGAATCAAAACCGACGTCAAAGAAACACTCTTATGTAGGAGTAAATACCTGTAACCAACAGAAGTAAAATCTTTAATTATATTACTAATTGGACGTTAGATGACTCTACAATAACATGCCTTAAATTCTGCCGTTTACAATCGCTCCTCTGCGTCCTCATGAATCATTGATGCACCACAGAGGATTGTATGTCTGCCACATTTTGTAAAACATTCTTTACTTTCTGGTTTCTATTTGAGCACTCAATGTATCCACTGAAAGTTCTTTGTAAAACTCTCAAATATGTGCCTTCATCAGCAATTCTCAGGAGATTTCACCATATTTCCAAGAAAGACCAAAAAAATACTTCATTAGAAACAGAATTAGCAGACATATTTAATACTCCATCCTATGGCATAAGTTAGCCTTCAGGTCGAGACTACAGATGGTATTTATTACAAGGGCTTTTACTAAACGATCTGTTCCTGTATAGGCTGTCTAGATCCACAGGTGTACAGCAAAAGTATCCACTGGACGGACACCATGAGCTTGTTTTCTCCTCATGCATAAGTGATGAGTAGTCCATGCAGAATCTGCACTTTTACACATTTATGTGCTGATTGGGAGGAATATCTGCAGAATAATCTCAAATATGGTTAAGAGGGGAGAGGACATTTGTATGACTGACATACAAAAGAATTACATGGAGAAAGCAGCAGAGCTTTTCTGAGCATTTCTGATGATGCCGTTATCATGCAGGGCGTGTTTATGTGGAATACCATTTCTGTTGTCACTGTTACGTCCTCCCCTGTCTAGGGTAGAGGAGAATGAACCGTTTTAAAATAAAAGCTAAGGAAACGAAATAAATTAAACAATTTAAATGTTACAGAGCCCCTGTCTCCTGTCCCAGCACTTTTCAATAAGCACCAACATTATCCAAATCAACAAAGTTAAGGAAAATAGTAATCTACCTGTTTTAGTTAACTAAATAACCTAAAATAAAGACGCAGTGCTAAACATAACTCCCTCTCTAACTATAAACAAGAGAAAAAGACAACTAAATAAAATGGAAACAACCTCCCTACACTTTCAATAATCAATAAAGAAACAAACTCAGGGATAAAATGAGTATCAAATTAACAATCAGTGCAACAAATCTCCTTTGTCTCACACAAAACTAAAATACCTTACACAAACACAAAGAAAACTTAAATGTTTGGAACAGGAGAAAGGGTCCCAACAAAAATCCAGCCTCACGTCTTCAAAGCATTCCAAACCTGGTTGGCTTTTGTATGGGAGCACACGAGAGCGAATCAGAAGAGGAAATAGGGTTACGGGAGCAGGTTGCCAGCCAGTCGTTTCCACTGCCGGGCCAGGGCCGAGCCGTGCTGGTGCGTGCCAGGGCCAGTCGCGTTTCCACTGTCACTTCCGGGGCTTGAGCGGGGCTTCCTCGGGGCCAACGGCCAGGATTTCTGGCCCGTCGAATACCTTGGGCCAAAGCGGACCAGCTCAGGCTAGGGCGTGCTCGAGGTAAAAGGCGGAGTTTTCGGTGTTATGGAACGTTATGATCTGAAGCAAGATGCACATTTCACTGTTTTATATCGCAAAAAATAATCGCTGCTCGAAATGGAGAATCGCCTGTACTGGTCTGTGGAAGATACCAAAGCTCTTCTGAGCATTTGGGCAGAAGAATGACGGCATGTGAAGAAACGAGGACGTTATAAAATGCATCGATGCTGCACTTTCTAAGCTAAGCATTCAGCGAGCAACGCTTCAAGTTCAGGAAAAAATAAACAAGTCGCGGGCGCAATATATTGTACAAGGCGATTAAAACGCACAATGGACAAAGCGAAGCTCAGAGAAGGGACTTTCCATGCTTCGACTTGATGTACGGTGACCCAGCACCGTCCACTCGCGAGACAATCGGGACACTATTGCAGCCACGGCCGGTGAGTTAATATACATGCTATCTTCCTATTATAAATAAATTCATAATACCCGCTGAAATGGGTTGGGTTGTATTGTATGACGTTTGATCCAGAAATGCGTGTTGGGGCGGGGTTTAGGGCAGCGCTGCAGGGCTACTGGCCCGGCAGTGGAAACGCGAGCCTGGTGCTGGAGGCCACTGGCTCGGCTCGGCTAGCTGTTAGCTCTGGCCCGGCAGTGGAAACGCGGCTAGTAATAAGCTCTGATTAACATCAATTGTTGCTTCTCATTCTAGGAGAGCGGAAACAAAGTAGACAAACAGGAATACACAACACATTTACTGTAAGATTACATTCTAAGACAACTATGTCATCCAGTTATGCTGCACAATTTGGAGCCTTATGCATCAACATCGGGAACGTCGCCAGTGCATTTCACATCCCAAAGGCGAGAACAGAAAACTGTAGGAAATTATTTAAGAAATAAATTTCTGAAGCTCTTGGCATTAAAAGGCTTTCAAAAAATGAAGCTTGTCCACATTAGCAGAACAGACTCTATCCCCACAGTCTTTTAAGTGGGGCAATGGAAAAGAATCCGGCTTAGTAATACTATTCACTTTGCAATAGCCAATAGCCACACTTCACTATGTTGTGGTTCAGGAAGATAAGACAGGTAAGACAGTCAATCTATCGTCTTCAGGAATGTAAACGGTGGGAAGAACAGCAGACATAACAGGTAAAACTTTACTCGAGTAGCTTTAAAAGTAACGTTTCTTCCGATACTTTAAGTGTACCACTTAAAAGTGAGAATGAAGCCAGCCTAATAATAAAGCATTACTGACTGTAGGCACACAATATTAATATCACATTATGAGAAATCCTGAGTCATGTCCCTCGCAGGTGTGATGATTATTAATGGTGTTTGTGTTGAAAAGAAGCTCATCTTCCTCCCCGTGGGGGGAAGAAGTCAGCAGGGAACCTGTGAGGACGACAGAGAGAGTGTTCTCTGTATTTCGACATCCAAAGGACCAGATGTGCATGGATAGACTTTTACAAGAAGGAAGATGCTTGCTCTACATACCTGCACACTCACAGCTGTGGCTGTGTGTGTGTGTGTTGTGTGTGTGTGTGTGTGTGTGTGTGGTGTGTGTGTGTGTGTGTGTGTGTGTGTGTGTGTGTGTGTGAGAGATTCC
This sequence comes from Chrosomus eos, assembly GCA_036326025.1. Classification (NCBI taxonomy): domain Eukaryota; kingdom Metazoa; phylum Chordata; class Actinopteri; order Cypriniformes; family Leuciscidae; genus Chrosomus; species Chrosomus eos. Next base: position 32,839,859 of record CM070821.1, read on the forward strand.
GTAACTGATATAGCAAGAGAACGGATTGAGTGCGAGACTGACAGAGCGAGACACTCTTGGTGAGTAGGTAGAGAAAGTGAGAGGATGTGTGAAACTAGCTCTTCACGGATAAAATTAGGCCCACATGAAATACATACTTCCCCCTCTTAAAATACAACACAAAAAAACACCCCAACAGACAGACATAAAAAACAATCCAAAACTGAAAACCCAGCAAAACAAAACAAAAAAACAAACCTGTGTTATGTTATATGTTGTTATTATGTTGCAAGTTATACGTTATGTTATGTATATATTTTTAAAATGTGCACTGATAAATCAATCCAAATAAGACCAGGATGTGTAATCGTGTATTAGGGTGCATTTTGCTTTCATGGTGGCTTTGAAGAATATATGAAGAGACAGCAACACTCCTTTGTCTTTTTGACTTGTCTTTGAGCTCTTTATAACTTCCGAGCTGGGGGGAAAAATGGACCATGTATTAAAGACAGAATTTACTGCTTGGTGTGCAAGTCATAGTGACCATAAAGTTCTCACCTGACATCTAGCCTGACAGCTAAGAACATGAACTGAAGGAGAGAGACCCATAAAACCACACAGCAGGCCCTCTCTCATACCGACACAATCACAGGCGGACTCCCTGTAGAGCTAGCGCACGTTAACATGGTCAAAACATAGGAGCTGTCATGAGATACGGTGGGGTGGCTGGTGGAAAAGGGTGGTGGTCTTTTTTTTTGTGAGTACACAAGTTAGGCGCTGCCGGGAAAGACATTGCCATAGCAACAGGCCGGATAATAGTCAAGCCTCAACTTTCCCACCAACATCTTTTTTTTTCATTGTCCGTCCATTTCGCTTTCGAACATCATCATAACAAAAGCCAGCATTACTAATGCAATCTGTTTATGAATCCTTCTAGTGGTTTGCATTTGCTCAAAGAAACGTCTTGACATCTTGAATTTTAATGGATTATAATGCACTTAAAATAAAACAGCACTACGGAAGACATTGAAGGAAAACTATAGTGAAGGACAGCAGAAACACTCTTTGTGATGGCATGTATAATAGCAATAGCCCTAGAGAGATTGTTGCATTTGAAGCAATGACTTTCTCATGCACAAACCCAAGTTATTCTGCAGCTCAGCACTTTGTCATCAGCGACACAATACATGAATAGCCAATGAAACGGTCAATGTTTCAGCTCAGCAAATTTTACCAACCAATCAATAGACATCTCGTGATTAATCCAAGCAATCCAACACTAGTGTGTGGAGGGACTCAGAGGGGATTCAAGACTCCAGAAAAAGTCAAACATGCATTTTTCTCAAGTTGCATTAAAAATTCAATTATACTTTCGATGAGATCCAAATGACCTTGACAAGATCATGAAAAGTTACCTAACAAATCATCAAAATTAAGATATTGGTGTTGCACCAGAGAATTAAAAAATTGACTGAAAGCTGGAAAAAAAATCTACATTTAAATTATAATTACTATAATTCATAGGGATGCGCTGATATTAAAAATTCCAACACCAATAAAATAACAGATAAATGGGCAATATTAATTTATTATACATTGTCCTAGTTACACATTTTACACGTAGTTACTAACAGTAAATTATGCATTGTTACATGCATAACCCAACTAACCCTTAACCAAACCTTATAGTAAAGTACATGTTGTTAATCAATATTACTACATACTTAATTGATTTGTATATTAAACTAACAAGGGCAGAATAAAATAAAATGTAATCTAAAATTCTATATATTTGACTGTTTTATTGTTTTAAATTCTACAACTAAATAATGTCACAACATTATAATTTACAGAATGAAAAATGGAAATTCATTTTGAGATTTAATAACGATTACATTTAACAGTATTATAAAATTATCACTATCCTAGAAAAAATTTGGCTGAATTTTTTTGGCTAGCAGAACTTTCAATGCACCCCTACGGTTTATTGTTAGTATTATATTCGGACTTTTCAGGTCTTTTTCAAACCCTGGAAACCACACAAGACAAATTAAGCATGTCACGGCAGAGAAATGGTCTAAAAAGAGAATCTTGCTAAGCAGCAGGTTCAAGTTTAGCTACCTGAATAACAAATTGAATGGCTCATGCATGGATATACACTTCATTTCCTATTAAAACTTTGATGCTGTTAATCTGGCAAACCCAAAGATTAGATCTTCTTCAACAGCACCATATTCCAGTCCCTCCAGAAAAACGCGATTATGTGAACGCGTTTTCTGTAAGTCTGCATATTTATGCGGGGGGCCGCATCATTTCAAATACGCCGCACTTTTCCTGCCTAAAATTGCGATTTCCAAGCAAAATATGCGGGGCTTGCATGATTTCATAATCCCCGCATCTTTGTTGCAAAAAAAAGTCACATATATATCTTAGAAGAAAGTTGAAAAATGTTGCGTTTACTTCACACAAGAGCAGCCATTTTCCCCTGTTGCAATGGGAACGTTATGAAGTGACGTAATTACATGACGTGAACATCATCGAAAAGCTGTAAAACAGGAAGCAAAATTTAAATTATTTTTAAAATTTTAATAATTTAAAAAAATATATTTTTATATTTTATTTATTCATTTTTACAGAAGTTTTAATTCTTTTTGTAAAGCTACAGAACTTGTTTGACTCATCAATGTTTTGTAAGTTTGAGCCATGTGTTTATTAAGGTCTGAAATAAAACAAGATGAGAACTTAAATCTTCCCAGCGCTTTCTGTGATGTAGTATGCTTGCTTATCATAGGAAGAAACAACCGTCACATTAGTGCCCATCATTAAGGACAAGACGGGGAAAATAGGGAGTTTGGATAACTACAGACCCATCACTCTAGCTAGCATTCTTTCAAAGGTGTTAGAAAAGATGTTACTAGATAGACTCAGTGGGCTCATTTACACCACGGAAAATCAATTTGGCTTTCAGTCTCAACACAGTGCTGATCTATGCATCTATGCATTGAAAGAAGCTGTTGAATCCTATAGAAGGCAGGGCTCTACAATGTTTATTGGGTTTATTAATGCGTCCAAGGCATTTGATAGAGTAAATCATCAGAAGCTTTTTACTAAACTTATGCTTAGGGGTGTGCCGGGATGCATCATACGTATACTGGCTTACTGGTATGCAAAACAAAGCATGCAGGTTAAATGGGGAAATAGCTTATCGTCACCATTCAGTGTAAGGAATGGAGTCCGGCACTGTTTAACTTATATATGGATAACCTCTCAAAGCAGTTGGGGATATATAAGACGGGATGTGTAATAGGGAACACTCTGTTAAACCACCTGATGTACACAGATGATTTAGTTATGTCCCCCAGTACTGTTGGGTTCCAGCAGTTGTTGGATATATGTTCCAAGTATGGGGGTGAGTTTGATGTACAGTACAATCCAAGGAAGAGTGTTGTGTTGGTTTGTAGGACTAGGGAAGATCAGAAGCTGCACTTTCCTATGTTTTACCTGTCAGGGCAATGTATCTGTGTATCTAACTGTACAAAATATCTTGGGCATATCATTACTGACAAGATGGAAGATGATGCTGACATGAATAGGCAAAGACGAATGTTGTACAAGCGAACATGTTAGTCAGGAAATTTCATTACTGCTCTGATGATGTGAAAGTGCACTTGTTTCGTGCTTACTGTACCCCTATGTATGCAGCCCCATTATGGGTCAACTACAGAAAGGAGACCATGCGCAAAATGCAGGTAGCATATAATGATTGTCTGAGGATACTGCTGAAGCAGTGCAAGTAAGCTTTTTTGTGACTTGAGGCTAAGCTGTTTACAGGCCCTCTTGAGGAACATAATGTTTAAGTTTATGGTTCGGCTTGATGAGTCACAAAACTATATTATAGTAAGGCTCACAAGTCCCAGTTGTAGCTCGGTCTGATATCAATCACACCTATGGAAGCATTGGTATGAGTGCCTTTTAAGATTTTTGTGGAAAAGGGTGTATTGTATATGTTTATGTAATTTTTCCTGTGCCTGTTGTTGGGCCTAGAGCCTGTATAAAGTTTATATAATAATAAATGACTCTTTACATTAAGGTAGTAGCCTAGTGAGAACAGGGTGTTGGGGTTTTTGCAGTTTTTTGCAATTTCCCGCAATTTCATCACATAAATATCCCGCATATTCCATCGCATTTTTTAAGAAAATGTGCCGCATAATCAAGGATTTCTGCCCGCAACAATCACAAAAAAACTCAGCGTTTTTCTGGAAGGACTGATATTCAGCTTTTACCTGCTTCCTAACACAAATTCTTTACCAGACGTACTGAACAACAAAATCTGGGCTGTTAATCCCTTAAATTGCATAAAGCCAGCCAATCAGCCAGCTAATCAGATTAGAATTGCCCATTTTTGCATGCAATTTGCATCAGACAACCTCCAAAATCGGCAGTGACAGATTATATCATTCTGAATAATCGGATATCGGTGCATCCCTAAATTAAACCCATGCCTACAGCTAGCTCCAAATAAACTGCAGAGATTAGTGCAGAAATGAATTCCATTCCAGAAATGAAACCCTGCAGCCAGTCAAATAATGCAACACATATTTTAGGTAGGTTTTTCCAGTTGGGAACATTTGATAAAAGCATCTCACTTGAGACCAAACTAAGTGAGCAGTGACTTCATGCGTCATCTTCTGCCTGAATATGACGTAGACAGAGCGTATATGAGGAAAAATGCATTCAGACTCACCTGCAGACAAGGGTGGCGATGATGACGCACCAGGCGGTGCAGCAGCAGTCTGCGCTCGGCTGCTCGTCGCTCTTCTTACGGCGACAACACAGCCAGCAGGAGTAGATGAGGAGGAAGAGGAGGTCCAAAGCCAAGCATGCCAGAGCTACACTGCCCAGCAGTAGGATGGACTGCAAGAGGAGAAGAGAAAATAATCTTAGAGATGGGGGAAATTCTGCATACATAATATTCAAGACAAGAGCCATTCTTTACGAAAGTCAACTGTTGGTAATGAACCTTCAATTTTGGAACATTAAACTCAAAGTAAAATTCTTTTTTCCAAGCATACGCTAAGCTATGTGTAAAATTAGCATGATGCAAATTTCTTCAGTAGCATAGTATGTGGGTAGCCAGATTTTTCAACCCATGCATAAACTGTACACTCAGTACACACTGGCCCGGGCTGTTTTTTCACAGTTGAAAAAGAAACAGAAGAGATGAGAAAAAACAAGAAACTAGGCGCAACAACAAAAGACGCCCGTGCTGACTGAGCAGTTGGTTGAGGGGGTTAAGAGACACCACGCAACTCTAGTTGAAATTAATAGAAGGAAATTTTTTCGGTCATAACTTTGAGAGAAATAGTGCAGACATTTGCAAAAAAAAAAGGATGGTTTTTGGTTACCATCCTTATGGTATGTTTACTAATTAAATGTGTCATAAATAATAATAATAGTGCAGACACTGGACACAGATGAAATATTCTAGTGTGTGTGTGTGTGTGTGTGTGTGTGTTGCGTGCCGAGCGCTTGTGTTCGCACACACTAACAAATAGAGTATACTTTGATACAGTGTTCAGCTGTGCCAAAGTGCTCTTAACTGAAGTATAAACCCTATCTTTGGAGTACCATCTGAAATTTACTTTCAAGCATCACTGCAAAATGTTCTGGCCTTCACAACTTCATTAGGAAGATGTCTCATTTTAAAGTGGAAGCCTGTCTCACCCTCTACATTTAAAGGGATACTCCACCCAAAAATGAAAATTCTGTCATCATTTACTCACCCTCAAGTTGTTGCAAACCTGTATGAGTTTCTTTCTTCTGCTGAGCACAAGGGAAGATATTTTGAAGAACGATTGGAACCAAACTGTTGTTTGGCACCATTGACTTCCATAGTAGAAAAAAAAAATACTATGGAAGTCAATGGTGCCAAAGTTCCAATCGTTCTTCAAAATATCTTTGTATTCAGCAGAAGAAAGAAACTCATACAGGGTTGCAACAACTTGAGGGTGAGTAAATGATGACAGAATTTTTGGGTGGAGTATCCCTTTAACTTTCCTCGCCAGCGTTTAAAAAACAAAAAAGTTGTCAGCCACCGGTAGCGTTTTTGATAGATTTTACAAAAAGGTTATTATGACCCCCAGAACATTTTGTTGTATATCTGAACATGCAATGCATCAAAAGAAAGAACAGAGCCTCCGCTTTTAAACAAATCCACTTTTTGTTCAGTCTTCATGCTTTTTTTTAATCAACACTTGAATGTGGGTAAGTATATAAAAAATAAAGAAATTTGTGGGGTTTTTTCAAGACTACAATGTACATAAATACTGCTCGTTTCACTTTTTTGCCAATGTTTTGTCCTAAAGAATCTCTACTCTTTCAAAAGATGTAATAGCGAACTGTCGAAACTGTCGAAAAATTCTATAAATAGCAGGGAAACGTTTTCTCAAATTATGGAAAATGCTGTCAATAGCAGGAAAAGAGTTAATATGTTTATTAAAGGAGTTATTTACATGATCCTTAAAGGTCCCCTGACATTAAATTTTCACTTACTGAGGTTTTTTAACATTAATATTAGTCCTCTAGCCTGTATTTGGTCACCTCGTGTCTAGAATTCAATCGTTAATCCGAGCTTTGGATATCTTTCTCTGCCTGTGAGAAAATGAGAGCTCAGACGCGCTGATCTTGAATCTCCTCCTTATGACGTCATAAGGAGGAGAGGTTACCTCCCCTTTCTCTGCTTTTCCCGCCCAGAGAATTTGGCTCGCCCATGAGAAAATGAGCTAGGAAGTACGAACGCGCGATTTGAGTGTTTCCTCGAGAGATATAATGGCTTGCAAACAAGTGAAGCATGGCAGTTGATCAGTGTTCGGATGTACAAATGAACACAAAAGTATTTTTTAGTTCTTTCATCCGAGCCTCTGAAGAAACAATGGGTTAATTTTATTTTCTCTGGAAATGCGCCGACACAACTTCCCAAAGTTTTGTATGGTCCAAACATTTCACCGACGACTGTTTCCTCAACCAGGGCAAATACAGAGCTGGCCTCGATGAACGTCTGAAAATAAATCATCGAGCTACCAAGCAATAATTTCTGATGTGTAGCCTATCTAATCTTTCTCTCAAAATCGTTCAATACCGTTTATGCATCAGTAAGTCAAGCCAGTGACTAAAATATCAACTTCACATCGTTTCTTTTAGTAGGATTAAAATAATCCATAGTTGTGAACAAATTATATACAGAAAGCAATCAAAGAACAATCTTTCCACACAGCGCGAGTTTATCTGGACAACTCGTTATGAAATCAATGACGCACGTTACACTGCACAACGGAGCTCTTACTGTATGTACATCATCGTGTTTGCATTGGTGATGGCATTAGAGAGAGTGCAGAAACTGCGTTGCAATGATAGGATCTTCAGTCTCGCGATCAACAGACTGTCATCTGCTCAATGCTCATCACGGCAACATTTTATGTGATGGAAATAGATCTAAATACTTTAAAAACTTCTCACGATTCGTTAATCTCGATAGCTGTATTAGTAAAAACGTATAATAGTAAAAGTATTCGAGAGAGTTTCACATGTAATACGTAGCTATTTCATATGCAAGCATGTCAGCCAATCACAGCAGTGTCCGGTTACACTGAATCCCACAGCAGACACGCCCCTTCAAACAGAGTGTTCATATCAGAGGCTAAAATCAGGCTAGGAAAAATTACTTTTATTTCTAAATTATGACTATTTTTGATCTAAAAAACATACTAACATTATAAGGGCAACCGATGAAACATTATAAAATAACCCCATGTCAGGGGACCTTTAAAGACTTTCGATATGATATGGCCTGTCTTTTTGGATATTAGTTCATAAACGTAAAAAAAGCTATATGTTACAACAAATAAATTACCTAATTTGTTGAACCCAACCAAGTTTGTGTTAGATTTCTTTGCAGTTGTTCATTTCTGTTTTATGAGTCTTTTGAGTTCAGAATGAAACACTTGAAACGACGGCTGTGTGGGTTGCTCTAAGCCGAGTCTCCCGCTGGAAATCACGTGACAAATAACCTGCAGGGGAAGTTTTGTGTATAATGAGGTCAAAGCTATTCTCGGTTAAGACACACACTTCGCTCTGACAATCTTGTTGTGACAACCACACAGGGATTAAGCACTTTAAGATCATCCGCACTCAAATTCCTCAAAAACTGACCCAATTCTGGTTGCGCCTGATTACCAGGGGAATCGGTCAAATGGAGACACCAATGATGGGTTTGGCCTGGTATCCAATCAGTTAATCTGCACAGACTCACTGAACCCCCTCTTCACATATAAGCATTTCAAATCTCCCAAATCAAGTCGTTTCCATACGGCTTTCAACCTGTGCCAAGTGTCCGTCAAGCTCACAGTGTGTGATCACGGGAGAGCTGGGAAAACTATTGTGTCGGTTCAAAAGGGGCCCAGCAAGTCAGACTGGAAAAGCGAGCAGGTCTTAAAAGCACATTCTGTAATACTTAAAGGGCATCATTGCTTAGTGCATTTACTTTCAAACACAAAGCCTGATTGTTCATCTCAAGGTAATTCCTTAGGCGTATTAGGCTCAGATGAGTCCGGTGAATTTGGTCCAGAGTGTGCAGGTCATATCAGACCGCCATGAAACAAAGTTGTGTTTACATTGTACCAGACTGCCACAATGACACCTTCCAAGGAAGAACTAGTTGGTGGAAGTTGTGGATTAACAATTGTGTCGTTGAGTTTTGAAAATGAAAGAGTTCAAGAGTTTTGTTTTAGGCAGCAAGTAAACAAGATATCTATGAATATAACTATTTCATTTTGTCTAATGTTCGTGAAATAGCCGGTATTTGGTACTTTTGGGTGAAGGGACATTTTGAACAAAGTTTACACATACACTACCATTAACATTTGGGGTCTGTAAGCAGGGCCAGCTAAAGCTATGATTTACTGTGTTTTTTTGTTTTGTTTTTTTAAAGAAAATTCAGCAAGGAGTCCTTAAATTGTTTAAAAGTGACAGTTGAGACTCAAAATCTATTTTGATAAATGCAGCCTTGGTGAGCATAAGAGACAAAACAAATACAAAAACAAAATAAAAAAAAAAACCTACCAACCCCCAAATTTTGGGATTTTAGTGTATTTTCTACTCATTTGTTTGCCACTGTCATTGCTGCAGCTGTTTGAATGAGCTACCACATTGCACACTGGTCTATTATTGTGGCATCATTAAATTCAACTCCATCCGGACACTGGCTGGTTATTTTACTTGTCAGTCATTCTGTCTTTTCCAGATTAAGTGGACTGTTTCCAGCCAGGATATGGTACAATGTGCACCAGACGGATAAAAGTCCGCCTCACTATTAGATTAATAATTATATCAATTACACCACTTCACCAGTTAAAATTCAAGTTCGGGTAATGCAACAGAATAACAAGTAGCCTATGCTTCACAGCTCTTCTTTACTAGACATAAGCCATGTTCACTAGGTTACCTCGGTTAACCCACTCTGCACTCAAAACCAAGGATCAGTCAAGATGGTTGACCAGCGGATGGGTCTTTGGCCATTGCAGAAAGTTAAAAATATAAATACACCAATACAAATTCAAGACCACTAGATAACATTTTCAGAATGTCTATTACTTTATTACGTTCTGACTTACATTAATGTGATAGAGAACCACGGGAAATTATTTCCAAAAACCAAGACAACTCAGTCCCTGCAGGCAAATGCTAAACCCTGATCTAATTTTAGAAGCACAATTAAGCCTTGTACTGTGTTGACTGTGAAAACCACTTGTCCACAAACCACAATGCCCACTATTCACAGTGGCACTTCAAGAAAAATTAATCTTCTGTGAGGCCCTCTGTCTGTTCTTGAACTCTTACACAGTGAAAGATTCAGTGGAGCTTATGCCGACTGGCAACAGACACCTGGAATTTACGTTTAGATTCTTTAAAAGCCAACAGGTGAATAACGAAATAGATGCGTATTAAGGATAAACGAACCAACCAAGACAACTTCACTGTGATGACTACCGCTTATAAATAGAAGTTGGAGCATGAACCTCTTTCCTGGTCAAAATCACAAACCGACTAAACATTTGTTGGATGATTAGTTGACTATCATGACTATAGGGTTTAAACAGATCATATTTATTCCATGATCCGTACGAGCCAGGCTCCACGGTTCGGATTTTAAAATACCAGTCTCTGCAAGTATTCTCGTAAACACAGTCGGTTATGTCTTAAGTTAACCCTTGTGCACTGTTCGAATTCTGTGCACACCCCATCTGGTCCGGGTCAAATTGACCCTAATTGGATTCAATACAATTCCTCAAAAATTACACTATGAAAAACAACAAAGATTTAGATATAAACTGTAAACTTTTAATAGCAACATTTGTCAAACATTACAAAACAATTATATCTGAAAATATGATTCATGAAAATGTTTTTTTAACCATTTTTTAAAACAGTTTTATTTTGACAAAACTTGAAAATAAACACTATACTGACTTTTTTGCATATATTTTACATGTTAATTTTTTTTTCAATTTTTTTTTTCATTTTATGCTTTGAACATCATAACTGAACAATTAAATTTAGATGTATAATGAAAATGTTTAATTTTCCTAAGTTAACTTTCACTAGTTTCCTAAGACCTAGTTCCCTATAGTTTTCCTAGTTTCATTCATTTTCTGTATCTTCAACAACTTTTTCCTCAATCTCTGAAGCATCCTCTAAATCTGAAACATCTTCTAACTCTGAAACATCTTCATCTGTATCAGTATCACAATCAAAAACCGGTGAAATTACTTATTTTACTGTTAATCTTTGGGAGCTATTTTTCCTGCTTTCTATGTCGAAGTTTCGTGCCACACTAAGCAAATCTGTGAGAAAGCTCATTATTCACTCACAGGGGAGTGAGAAACCAAACATAACAAAAACATACATATAATAAATGATTTTTTTTATAAATGTTTTGGATCTGTGAAGCTGCCTTTAAAAATCCTACATAAAAGTTTTGGGTCAAAGCTAGGTATTTCAGATCTTGAATATAGAAATGAGAGCTTATTTTACTATCTGTGTCAGACAAAGAATTTCATCTATAATTTGCAAATAATTCTGAACACTGTGATTTTAGCTTTTTCAAGTGTGTTTGGTTAGAGCACTTTTAGTACACTTGCACGTTAGAACTGGAGTTGAAGTGTCCTGACATACAAAATAAATGTTTTTATTTTGTGTCTGTACAGTTGCTTTTGAATGGCTGCCTATGAGGGTCAAATTGACCCGGGAACATCACGAACGTAACAGTAATTTTGTTTATATATGTCAAACACATCAGCATGTTGAAACTTTGCATGCATGTTCATCATGATAAATGAGAAAAAGTCACAAAATATCAAGAAAAAAAACAAATGTTAACCAGTATTTCCAACAACTAGAAAATCGAAACGGGTCAAATTGACCCGGAACATAACACAAGGGTTAATGTAAACAGTTGAGAAAGAAATCGGAGGTGTATCACTATCATTGTATTGGATCAGTGCATTCAGTGACAGCAGCCTATAAATACCCACTACTGTCCAAGTCATTAATGTTAATCAAACAACAAAAAGATTACTACTATTATTATTATAATTTCCAACTATATTTAATTTATACAGTAAACACTATTGTGTCATTTTGCATTTAGGCCTAATTATTACATGTGTCCGTAGTCGAATACACTACAGTTAGGCCTAGACCTTACTTTGTTTGTAACTTTGTAATATTGTATTTATCCATGCTTGTAATTAGTGTATTTGTTCTATATTATATTTGTAACTATATTAGTTAGGCTAGTTTTGGTTATCGTATAGAAGTACTTAAAGTGTGCTTGAAGTAATGGAAAGCAAAGTTACACTTCAAGTTGGACAAACTCAAAACCATTCAATACAACAATAGGTAATATGAGGCAGGAATTCATCGGAGACAAATGAGGTGTGAATGATGATGATGATGGGTGAAATGACGACTCAGGATGAGGAAATCTGTGCCAGCACCATCTGGAAGAATGGCCAGTAAGCACTCTTGATATGATTAATCAGTGCTTAAATAGTCTCATTTACAAAGAATAACAGCTCTAACCAGAATGGCATAGCTGACATCCTCTGATAATGTGTTTGGAGAATGTGATTAACAGGCTTTGCGCCCATGATATCATCTCAGCGTATTGGCAGAATGCTGTGGCTTTATAAACATACAATTCAATAGAATAATCAGCACTAGTATAAGATTGTAGACTAAACATGAGGTTTGAAGGTTAGTCAATTTATCAACTACTAAATTGGTTTCAAACAAGAAAACCAAGTTTCAAATAAGAAAAAAGTAGCACAAACAGTAGGATGGTACTGCAACACCAAAGTCATGGGTTCGATTCCCAGGGAATGCATAAACTGATCAAATGTGTACATTGAATACAATGCAAGCTGCTTTGAATAAATGCATCTGCCAAATGCATAAATGCAAATTTAACACGATCTACATGTTTTCTAGAGGCCTCCTTGCCGGATAGAGGTTTGAAACACAACTGGCCCTTGCCAGCGACTCATGATCGCGTTTTCCTGTGAGAACTTGTGCCAAGGAGGTCACTGCAATTATGGAGATTTCAATCCTCCAACATTTCTCCTTTTGCTGCTAACAGGAAAAGACCCAGACTCAGCTTTTCTAAACAGACGGTAATCTTTAGCAGATTATCTTAATGGATCTCCTCTTTCCATATGCTGATTCAGGACGCAGCACAGCGAAAGACCCCGCTGAGTGATACCACCGCCCAAGAACAACAGCAGCATTTCAAACGCAAGGTCACTTTGCTGAAATGTGCTCCTGGCTCAAGGCTATCCTTCTGATATTTGCAAAATATGCACCACCACCCTTTATTTTGTTACGTTTCAGAGAAAATAGATTTTTGCCATACATTGAATCTCACTGTGCTCTCTACTAAGACAAGACAATTTTTTTCCTCACGTTAAATTACGTTCACCACCACTATAGAACCATAGTTCATCCAACTATGACAAATAAAATGTTTGCGTTCTCATTTACTACAGAAGCAAAATAAAAAGATCCATGAGCATTTCAACAACTTTCCAAAAAATGAAAAAAAAAAAAAAAAAAAAATAGAGGGACTGATTACAGTGGTCAGAGATTTCAAATTTGCCACCAATTCCTTATGTCAGGTTCAGACAAGACAATATTTTTGTCTGTTACGATAGTCTCTGTGTCAGATTATGTGATTTTGACTCCTAAATTCTTGTATTGTGGACAATAAATGTCTAAAGAGAGACAACACGTTGCTTCCCAACCAATCATCACATGCCATTTTTAATGACGTGCGTGATGTCAACGAGAAGGCGGAGCTAGAGATTGATTTCAGGAAATTAGAGCTACGAAACTGTGAAGGATAATATGAATTATTAGCAAGCTTAATGCTAATTCCAGTATTCACTGGGTTTCTGAAGCGCTCTCTTTTCGTTTCGCCATGTAGAGCTTCTGTGCTCCTATTGGTCAACGTCACAGAAGTGATGGAACCCGTCGGAGGACTGAGAAAAAATTAAACATGCTAGTCTTTCTGTCAGGACGTCGTGAAGCATCATTGAATAATAAAGTAGGCGTATTATAAAATGAACATTCATTTTTTTGAAAAATTTAAATCTTTGAAATAGGTTCATCCATATCTTCTCTATGGGACACTATAAACAATCACTCATTGAAATGCGGCTTTATCAAGTGACGTAATTGACGATCTTCATTTCAAAACTGTCAATGAAAGGGCTTCATTCTCCTATAGGAGACGGTGGATGTGGTTCTTTGAATGAATGTGGCACACGAGACAAACTCACAGACGGTTTCATTCAGTCTGGCAAAGACTGAAGCTCAAGACCTTCTAAAAAACCTGCGATAAGAGTCTAGGATAGTTCAGCCTTAAGCTCTTGAGTGAATGTCATTGGAAATATTAGGAAATGACATTGGAAAATGTCACAACTGCCCCAGGAAATGACACGTTTTTGTATTATAAAAACATGTGGCTTCAAAAACAAAATAGAAACTTAAGCTTCAGGTTGGAAATATAATTTAGTTTCCAAAAAAAGCATCTTTGTGGGTGGTGTGGCACAGATGTGGGTAACAGAAACCATGCAAGGTGCACATTTTATTCATGCAAAAGAATAGGCTAAGTCTAAAAGACTAAATTCATGAGACCACTTCTGACTATTCTACGGACAGCCCTAGTTTTAAAGGTCCCATGTCATGGATTATTTTATTATTTTATAATGTTTCCTAGTTTGCCCTTATGATGTTAGTATGTTTTTAGATCAAAAATTGTCATAATTTAGAAATTAAAGGCATTCAAATTTAGCCTGATTTTAGCCTCTAAACGCTCTGTTTTAAGGGGTGTGTCATCTGTGAGACTTCAGTGTAAACGCCCACTGCTGTGATTGGCTGACATGCGTACATATGAAAAGGCAAGCATTACATGTGGAACTATCTCGTAAACTTTTACTATTACAGCTATTATACGTTTTTACTATTACAGCTATCGGGATTAACGAATTGTGAGAAGTTTTTTAAGTATTTAGACCTATTTCCATCACATAAAAGGTTGCATTGATGATTGAGCAGATGACACACTGTTGATCGCGTGAATAAAGATCTTATTACAACACAGTTTCTGCCCTCTCACTAATGCTTTCACCAATGCAAACATGATGTAAATACAGTACGAGCTTCGCAACTGAGCAACTGTTGTGCTTCGCTCGTTCACGCGCCATGATATTTCTCTGGAAAAACTAAAATCGCGCGTGTGCGTTTGTACTTCTTAGGTCGTTTTCTCATGGGCAGGCCAAATTCTCTGGGCGGGCAAAGCAGAGAAAAGTAGGGCTGTATTGTCCCAGTCGATTAGTCGATTAGTTGGTCGATACGTTCTGGTTCGACCAAAATTCTGATTGGTCGATTTTTTGCCGCGTTCATTTCATCAGTTTTGCCGCGCTGAGACGAGCTCATTTCATTAGTTTTGCCGCGCTGAGGCGCGCTCATTTCCTTAGTTTTGCTGCGCTGAGGCGCGCTCATTTCATCAGGTGGAGGGGGGGGTTCAGAGTACCCTTGTTTCACAGGTAACAGTCTGTCTTCAGAACACCCCCTTGTTTTCACCTTTTTTGGATTAGCCCAAACCAAGAGAGAACGATAAGTATAGAAGCTTTGATGCTGAATACTATTTATTTAATTTTGAGAGCGTTTAATTGTCAGTCCTCAGTGTGGTAGCATTTTGTTAAAATTGATAACGGGAAAAAGGTCGAATGCAAAGTTTGCAAGCAACAGTTTTCCACAGCTCGACGACAAACATGACATATCATCTAAAAGTGGTAAGCTAACTTGTCTGCGTTAGCTTGCCCTTTCTGTTTTGAGTAGGCTATGAACATATCAGAATGTGCATATTTCAATGTTTTAGTGTGATAACCTAACTTTTTATTTTTTATTTGGAGCCTATATGCGCAATTGCGCTGTGCCGACTGTGTGTTAGTTTTGAGCCTAAGATGCTTTATTTTTCTGTTATACACTTTATTTCGTTTCTGCTCTTGCTCTGGTTTGTTTAATAAATATTATTTTTTTATTAAAGTGGACGTGCCTTTTGTGTTTATTAAGAGTAAAAGCTTTAAGTTAATAGTCTATTCGTGTCTCAGCCGCGAAGCTGAGCTGATGTTCAGCCTAGCTCGGTGCGAGGACATGCAGAGCGGCTGATATGATAGTGTCTGACAGTTATAACTTATTATTATAACATATGACAAAAATAATTGTCTAAATTATGTTGCATATTCCTCAACAGTTCTTGTGATGATATCAATAGTTGACAACATAGTAGCCTACTATTTTCGGAAATCATAGGCTATGATATTGCGCAGGTCTGCACCTGATGCGTGATGCAACGCTGTCAGAGCTGACAGACTCGTGTGTCAGACTCATTTCAGTGCAAAATAATTAGGTCAAAAACGATTTAATATACTGCAAATAGCCTACTAGTTTTTTATGTTTATTTATAATTCATTTATGCGGACAACAAGTACTGCGCACAGTGCATAGCTAATTAATTTAACGTTTTTTTTTCTAACGTCATTTTTAGTCGATTTTAGTCGATTTTTAGTCGAAAATTTCAGGACTTCAGTCGACCAAGATTTTCTTTGGTTGAATACAGCCCTAGAGAAAAGGGAGGTAACCTTTGATGACGTCATATGGAGGAGTTTCAAGATCAGCGCGTCTGAGCTCTGATTTTCTCACGGGCAGAGAAAGATAGCCAAAGCTCAGTTTACACCGATTGAAATTTCTAGAGGGGACCAAATACAGGCTAGGGCAACTAATATTAATGTTAAAAAACATCATAAAGTGAAAATTTCATGTCAGGGGACATTTAAATAGTGAGAAAGAAAATATAAATCTCATTTAAATTTTACATTTCAATATTCTAAATTTAATATTGGGTAGAAAAAAAAAGGAGATATGCACAAAGCTAAACACGCCTTAATTTGACACAAGGTAAAAACGCTTTTGTGGTCAGGATAAATGGCACCCCTGGTAAATATGATCAAAAATAAAAAATAAATCTGCATTGTTTATCATTTTGATCTTTCATTCAAAAAATGTGCACAAATCTAACCTTTCATTGAAATAAAATAATTTAAAGTGTGTGTGTGTGGGGAGATCACATTATGAGATAAAAGTTTTTCTCCACAATTAGTTCCTTCTGAAAAAGCAAAGCAGTTTAATTTCATTTTTAAGCAAATCAAAAACTCTAAAAAGAAAAATGTTGTTGTGCTTAAAGCCCGAAATGTAAATGTCGATATCCTAAAGCATCGCTTTCAACTGATTTGATTTTCCTCAGGGAGCGATATAGCTTCCACATTGTCATGGAAAAGAGTTAGGCTCTTTTCATTTGCTGTTGGAGCAGCAAGGGGCCAAATCTGGGTCAGAGATTTCTTTGGGAAACCAAGAGTAATCTGGGGAGGGGTTAGAAACACTTTCAGAGTGGATGCTAAAAGCATTTCAGCCTTTGAAGGCAGACTGGAGGCAATAAACTGTCCCACACACATGCACAGGAAGTCAGTAGTTAACACCTAACAGCAAATGTAAACTGTAAAAGAAAAAAGCCACGCAGATCCGATTTGGACTCAAACCAAAGCAGAGACATTAATATTTCAAATAGGATTGTGTTTACATCGTTCCATGAATGGCTTCCCTCACAAATCCTTCATAACTAGCCAACCACGTGATGAATTTATTGGCAGTAAGCCACAGTGAGAGACAGCTTGTGTTTCCAGCCTGGCCTGACGACAGGACGGCCTCGTCAGTCTGTGTCGCACCATGCAAACACGCTGACAAAACAGATTAGCAGCATCCCTGCTCTCGCTTCCTGTGCGCCCGACGACATCCCTGAGAAGGACGCACTAGAATGACTAAACGGATTCAACAAACACTGGCGATACAATTATCAAAAATGGAAATGTTTCCAGTGCTCCCCTCACGACATGAAGAGGCCAGTCACGAATTTCTCCAACCTCCCCCACAACCAGCCTGGGGAGTGGGTGTGGGAAAGCATGTAGGGGTTGTGTTTTTCAAATTTTCACTTCAAGCTGTGCTCAAACCCACATTCCCATTACAAGGTAAATTAACAACCATGCTCTGATGTTTTTAATAAAATAGTGCTGAAAACTGTTGAAATTAAAACTGATTATTTTAGTCCACATCTGTTAGCTAAGCTTGGAAGTCAAATTCAAGTGAGAACACAATTCACATTCTGGCAAAACTGGGCAAAAATATGAATGATTCTTCTGGTACACACATTCTCAGAGAGAAAAGAAAAGCTGTCAATAGGGTGGTACCCTTTCAAAAGGTTCTAAAATGAACTATTTAGGTAATATTTTAGGCACCAATATGTAGGCTACTATTTAGGAAATAATATGCACCCATGGCAGAGGCGTCCAATCCTGCTCCTGTAGGACACTGTCCTGCAGAATTTGGTATCCAACTCAATTAAACACACCTGAATCAAGGTAAACAAGATCTTCAGGATTACTAGAATCTTCCAGGGAGGTATTTTGGGACAAGTTGGAGCTAAACTCATGGGACATTGGCCCTGCAGGACCATGATTGGACATGCCTGCTTTAGGGGTAAATAAGGTACAAAGGTGAGCACTGCCCAGTGACAGCTTTTTCAATTTTTTTCGTTCACAGGGGTTAATTGTCAAATAATGTTTCTAGACTGAGAAATGTCTTATCCCTCTAATTATAAATACAATCTCTTTCCAACTATCACTAACAAGAGGCAAATTATGGTTTGTTTGATTACATCGATAATGCACCGTTTATGTTCATCCTTAATCCTCCGGCTCTCCGTGAGTAAACTAAACTCGTCATTATTATACAGTTCACTATGGCTCGCACAATATACGACGTGAAAGACATAGTTGTCCAGAGCAGTTTGGTTAATTCAGCGCGGGTTTGTCGAGAATGTGGTAGAGAGTCCCTAAAATGAGTTTGGTTATAGGTTAAGCTTGTAAAAAACAAAACGCTATATGAACTAAGACTAAATAAATAAAAATGAACACTGATAGAAAGGCACACTGAATCTGCTTGTTGTACTCCTTTAATTTAAAGTGTGCGCTGAACCCTATTGAGAATATCAAGCTGAAGCTTGACTTTATAAATCATAATATCTGTCAGAAAAATTGCAATTAGATATTTTCCACAAATCACACACCTAATATGAAAGCAACCATACTAAGTGACACTGCCATACTATCCATTATGAATTTCATATTATAATATAAATACGAAAATACCACCTTTTTTCAAGTCAATATGAAATTACACCAAGTCTGTTTACTGTTAAGGCCTACCCATTCCCAACGGAAATAATATACCGTACTATATACAAGATTTCCCAAACTACATTTAGGTTAATCAACTTGTGGCAGACAACCCAGTGGCGGCACACTCAAGTTAGCCTTGTGTGCCCTCCTCATCCGCTGGCAGGTCTGTCCTCACCCAAAAAAACCCAGAGCTCCAGTCTCATCCATCATCCAGCTGACTGGACCTCCCCCCTTCACAGCTTGGCTTTCATACACGACAATTCGTGAGAAGCACTGCTCAAACTCCCACAGTCCTGGCCTTTGTAAACATGCGAGACATGCTTCTCTCAACGCAATACCCACTGATGGCCAATGACAATTGTTTGTGGATGGGACAGGGTGAGGTTCAACTAGAATATTAGACATTGATTCAGTGCACTTGAGTTCACAAACGGAATGGTGGCCACAAAGATTTAAAGGGATACTCCACTTTTTTTGGAAATAGGCTCATTTTACAACTCCCCAGAGTTAAACAGTTGAGTTTTACCGTTTTCGAATCCATTCAGCCGATTTTCTGATATTTAGAAGAATATCAGTAAGCAGACAGTTTCTGGTCTCATTGACTTCCATAGTAGGAAAAAATATATACTATGGGAGTCAATGAGACCAGAAACTGTCTGGTTACTGATATTCTTCTAAATATCAGAAAATCGGCTGAATGGATTCGAAAACGGTAAAACTCAACTGTTTAACTCTGGGGGAGTTGTAAAATGAGCTATTTCCAAAAAAAGTGGAGTATCCCTTTAAGAGTTATCGGGCCAATATGAAAGATATTTTTCATTTATCTTTATCGATTGTTATACTTTATTTAATCGGGCCTATGAATAACAGTTAATTGTAATTTTAGCAAAACTCAGAATGAATTTTACATCACGTTGTGATGCCTAAATACACTTGTAGCATTTCTAACTTTAGTTTTTCGAAGAAAAAAAATGGTATTGACATGATTTCAGGTCATCAAAAGTTTGGGGCCAGTAAGATTTATTTGAAATATTAATATTTTTTATTTAGCAAGGACAAATTAAATTGGTCAAACGGGACAGTAAAGACATTTATATTGTTATAAAAAAAATTATATTTCTAATAAAATGCTGTTTTTTTTTACTTTATATTCATCATCAGAATTTAGCTTTGACATGAATGAACTACATTTTAAAAATAGAAAACAGTTATTTTAAATCATAATAATATTTAGCAAAATACTGTTTTACTGTATTTTTGATCAAATAAATGCAGCCTTGGTAAGCATAAGAGACTTCATTTATTATCTGTACTTTAAACGTTTAGAAATTTAATTTTAAAGTAATTCATGACTTAGCAAGCACAACTGTATGTTGTTAATGCTATAAAATAAAGTTAATTTTATGAAAAACTATTCTACCAAAGGTTCATTGAAGATACACTAAATATATGGCAAATTTACACAGACCAACACCACTGTAACACAAGTAGCGTAATTCATGCTTTAAAGACCCATGACCCAAACGATCCAACCCGATCTCACGACCAATTCGTATGAATTTGTACGAGTGGCTAATTCGTAACAATTCATACGACCTGACTCGTACGAATTTGTAGGATTTTTGCTAAATCGTACGTATTTTACGAATTCCAAATTCGTATGAATTCATACGAATGACCTACCCCTGACCCCGCCCCTAAACCTACCCATCACGTGGGTTTAGACTAGGGATGCACCGAATATTCGGCCACCGAAAATTTTCGGCCGAAAATGGCCCAAAAGTGCATTTTCGGTTTTCGGCCGAAATACTTTTATCACCGCAACAATACGGCCGAAATGTTGTGATGATGTAAACAGAAACCGCGACCTGCACGTGCTTGTCTGAAGCATGTCTGCACGTATTTCAGTATATCTGAGAAAGACTCGCCACGGACAGCGATTTGCAAAACATGTAATGCCGAGAATCCAAACATTCCGATCGCTACGCTGAATATGAGCGGCACAGAAAAGGAAAACGCCTCCGACGCGCGCATTCATCGACATTGTCAGAGCGGTGTTGGACAGATTTGTGCAGCGGTGTTCCATGATGAGGGAGAGAAAGCACGCGCGCGCGCGCGAGAGAGAGGGACGAGCGAGAGGTAGTGCTGCACGGCACTGCAATCAAATACGATTTTAAATGGGCTTAGTAAAAATATTGTGTACCAGTATGCTCAGTCTAACCGCACAATGGATCGTAGTAGTCATACAGAGAAAAAATTAAAATGCACTTGACCTAAATGCACTTTGTTTTTATGAGAGAACATTTCATTTTAAAACCTTTCTGCAGGCCAGTAGGCCTGCACATTATTATTTAATGTACAGAGTGGGGTCAAGTTAAACATTTTAGTTTGAATTTTATTTTATACTGTGCATTGTTGCAATATGCTAAATAAACAGTTGAATAATTTGTAATTGAATTATTCTTTGAAACTTTAATATTAATTTATGCAATTGCAATGCCTTGATTTTAGTAAAGTTAGTACACAGTCATAGCCATAAATGCAATGGTACTAATAATTGGCATAATTTCTTTCGGTGTTTCGGTTTTCGGCCTTGGTTTCCTCTTTTTCGGTTTTGGCCAAGAATTTTCATTTCGGTGCATCCCTAGTTTAGACAAATCGTACGAATCCGTACGAGTGAGGTCGTATGAATTCGTACGAATTAGCCACCTTTTAATCACTCGTACAAATTCGTACGAATTGGTCGTGAGATAGCGTTGAACGATCTTCAGTACACGCATTTATTGCATTAGCTTGGAACTTCACATTTCTTGACACAGTCAGACAGAGCAACATTAATATATAAGCCCAGGAGTCCCCAACAACTGAATATTTAGGCTGTAGCATTACTAAATAATGTTTTTGTGCTAAAAGCGAGTATGCCTTTGTTCTTTTTAATGGAACCAGACCATCAGAAGTAAAAAATACTGAGCTGAAATTAAAACTAGTACAAAGTTCCCAGATAAGCGCATCAAGGAAATCCCAACTGGGGCATCAGGAGTGAGCTTAACCCCTAACTAGTGGCCAAACGAGATGACATCTCTAGACTCTAGTTAATTCCAATCCTGTGAACAAGCGCCATTCAATGGACAGCAGGTGTCCTCTCTCGCTCTCCCTCTCCCCCATCCTCAGCTGTGCTGTGTCTTATCATTCAACTATGTGTGCTTTGACTCCAAGACAAATGTTACAGAGAACAGGCTCCTAAAGCTGCTTGAGCAGCCTATTAATTGCAAATGTGTATTAAGGAAAGTAACAAAAACATTTTTTTTTCCTAAATCTAAGAAAACTGATAATATTCTTTAGCTGATATCAGTGGGTGGAAAATCTAAATTTTGATTTTCCTGTATGTTAACAAAAGAAAAAAAAATAGACCTTCCTCTCCATCCATGGCAGATGAGCTTCTAGACAGTTCATGTGTTATCTATCTGTAATGCTATACGCAACTGATGTCAATAGCAATTGACAGGAGGGGGATAGACCCCAAATCACAACTGTAAAAACAGAGAATCTTTGCTTCATCTAAGTCTCTTGCTTAAGACTGCTCCTGCCATGCTGTTTTAAGACATTCTTCCAATCCTGTTGGCTCGGTGAAACATTTTCAAACAGCTGACAGTCTATCCTGGGGTTTATGATCTAGATTCTAGAAGCACTGAATTTTCTGACTTTACCTCGGCTCTCCTTCTTTGCTGTTTTCTCGTGCAATTTAGGGTTAGTTCACCCAAAAATGAAAATTCTGTCAGTAATTACTCACCCTCATGTTGTTCCAACCCCGTAAGACTTTCGTTCATCTTTGGAACCCTTTAACATCTCAGTGACCAACTTTTAAGTAGAAAAGCCAGAAGATAAGCAAAAACTGAGCATTATGTCGGCTGTCAGCTTGCAACTGCTTTGTCTAAATGAATCCACTCATTCCTTGATCTAGTTCCACTACACTTGTAGCTTCTAGTTGAAAGAGAAGTGATTCTTATCATCATGTGCACATACACTACCCCCAAGCCAGTGTCTAGACACATAAGTCACACTTATACATTTCATTGCAATTAATTAAAAAACAAACAAATATAAAAGCAAATGGCATCTGTTAACTAAACAACTAACTTCAGGTTTTTTTGCAATTACTTTTAATCATGGTGATTTTTTGTGGATGCACTCAAAAACTATGTTGGCTATGACTAAATAACATGTAGGTTTTTTAATATTTCACAATATTGCAGTTCTAACCTTATCTTTGATCAAATAAATGCAGCATTGATGAGCATAAGAAACTCTTCTTTTCAAAAACACAGCCAAAAAATCTTACCAACCCCAAACTTTTGAATGGTATGCATCCCCAACTTATTACTACAGTACCCAATTAATCATTGCAACCCCACAAAATTATCACCTGTATGACAATACAGAAACAATACAATACAGAAACAAACTATCATCTGAAATGAGATACTAAAACTTCTACGATTTTTCTTTATCACAGCAACCAAAGCATCTCATCTGAAAAAAAAAAAAAAAACGCTGCGCTGCTGAAGCGCTCTCAGGAGCCCATAGGCGACTTCAGCTGGCTAAAAACATTTTGGTGGACACGCGGGCTTAGAGATTATAAAGGGAGCCTTTCTCCTGCCTTTATTACCCATTCACAATCTGAATACAAGTTTAGTTTTTCATGCTGAGAAGTACACTGAAAAATTTCTGGATTGAATTTGACAACCATGTTTAAATGCTCGTTTGACTCGAAAACTGCAATGATTGGCAGTGATGGCCAATGGACGAGACAAAACGAGACAAAAACTTATATAATTCAACAGTTTATGCTCTGGTACCGAAATTGGTACAAAGAACCGCAAAATTTTATAGTCACAGCCCTACTGCATAATATATAAATATAAAAACAAAAACAAACAAACACCATATTTTGTGAAGAAATGTCTTCACAAAAAACACAGTGAACTATTAAGAGGACCATTTACAAGACATGAAATAGCTATTGTGACTAGTAGACCACCTTGAATAACAACAAATCATCATTATGTGCCTATAGTTCTGACAATATATGGTACCACCTGGCTTCTTAATTTCATTCAAATGTCTAAATTTGTCATCCAAAAGATGCTCTCTGGTGGCCAGGCACAATTCTGGCTTTTTTACATTAGTATTCTATGTTTCCAACTGGTTTAACCCAACACTCCACAAAAGCGAACAACAGGGAAGGCCATACTTGATTTAAGGAGCTTTGATTAGACAATGTCACCAGGCTGATGGCACTCCTCTGGCTTGTCTGTAGACCATCTGTTGTCTCTATAATGAAAGCCTACAGCCAAGTTCTTCAAAGGGTCCTCAGAAGCCTACCTTCTACCTTCAACAGCCAAACCTGGGTGTGTTCAGCATTAGAAGCATTACAATAACAATAATGAAGTCATTATAAAGATGGAATCATAGCTATTGTATTTTTATGGCACAAAAAAAATCTCTTTAAGACATAAGCTACCCATAAACTCGAGCTAAAATGAACAGTTCGTTCTGGTCCTATAATGCGATAGACAAAGAAAAGTTTCACATCAAAGCATCAGGGTTTCTTGGTGCGTTGAAGTCCTCCTGGGAAGTTCGTATATACAAATTGGGAAGTTGCGACGTCAGGTGCGTCCAAATTAACTTAAGGTGATGATACACAGGGCAATTTTTTGAGCAATGTTGCTGTCAACGGGCAACCAGATGAGACACAGGACCCACGACCCATCTAAATTATCCAGATAGAAATTTTTTGTCCATTTTCAATGGGAAAGTGCCCAAGCAACAATCGCTCTGCAAGATTGCCCAGCAACATTGCTCAAAAAGTTGCCCTGTGTATCATCACCTTTAGGCTTAAGCAAGATGATTATGTAGGCTACTTTTTAGAACAACAACTGGGGAAAACCAATTCTCTCACAATGGCACCATAATCGAAGATAATCTATTATGCAATATCTTTACCTCTGAAAACGGTTGTAAAGAAAACGCTTAAAGTTTCATGTTCATAAGTGTTTTAAACTTGCATCCATTCTTGGCTCACGCTTGCTTTTATATAGAACGCATCAACAATAAGGTGTACATTGAGTTTGCGTTTAATATCTGTCTTGGTACACCAATCATTTCTTTATAGGTTTTCTAAGCGGGAGATAACGATATTACAACATAAAATGCATTACACCACTCATGATTTTTTTAAGCTGTTACGTGTTATGCCTTGAAAAATGCGGTTGCTAACAAGTGGCTAAAATGGACAACTGAGGCTGTCGGGGACATTAAACGTTATCACGATGATGAACAGATAAACTCAGTCCGCTTTTAAAGCCCTTTATGCTTATAATTGTGCTCTTAATACAAACTATTCTAACTTAAACTTTCAGGGAAAATGTTTTTAGATAAAAACTTAAATTGTTGTCGGAAGCTTATTGATGGTGACGTTGAAGTCGTGGGACCGTAGTGCAGTTTGTTTATAGCCTATACCTTTACCTTTTTACTTCTGGCGACTGCATTTAGGCTTCAATATTTCATAAAAGTATTCTTCATCTGTGAAAATTATCTTGATGGAAAAAACGTAAGTAATAAGTATTATAAACTTTTGTTGGTCACAGAGCTTATTTTTTGCGATAATCCAAAAGCCAATGGAAAAATCCTATTGGGTTTTTGTCAAGGGAACCAGTGTGATGCTAACTGCCGATTAGCCTACAAAGTGACGTCATACCTGCACCACTCTATTGTCTTTCTGCCTGGATTACAGTAGTAAATGAGTAGTAAAATGTGACAGAAATTTGGTTTTCCCTGGTCATTGTTTTAGCACAATAAGTCACGTTAAGTGTTTTTCACATTATATTTTTTAGGGTTTCCCCTTAAAAACTATATTTTTGACACCAGTTATCTCAATAATGTGCTGGAACGTGCAAAATGGAAACCTACTCATACTCCAGATAGGTGTTGTGCCGAATTTCGATTCCCTAAACAAGTTCATTCAAACTTGCTTTATTAGCATGACTGTAAATGTTACAATATTGTCAAAGCTTGGAATTTGTATTCTTAATTTGTTCTACTTCAGTTATGGCTGTAAAGGTCTTTATTAAATGATTAGTTCGCTTTTAAAGAACCTTGCTCTGGCTTTCAACGTTGCGTATTATGTGACATCACATGAACGCGCATCACAGAACAGAGAAAGGCGAGCATTTGTGCTTATAAAATGTAACTTTTTTTTTTTTTTAAATGACCGATCATTTCTCTAGATAAGACCCTTATTCATCGTCTGGTATCGTTTAAAGCTGCACTGAAATTGTCATTTGGACCTTGAACCGTGTGGGTCCCATTGAAGTCCATTATATGGAGAAAAATCCTGGAATGTTTTCATCAAAACCTTAATTTCTTTTCGACTGAAGAAAGAAAGACATGGACATCTAGGATGACATGGGGGTGAGTAAATTATCAGCAAAAGTTTTTTTAAAAAGTGAACATAGCCTAATATGAATTTATGTAGAGGTCTCTTATTTGATTGATTTGAATTTGTGACAGTGAAGGAGGAAGTGCATCTCTGTCTCAATCTCTCCTGTCCTACAGTGAGCACATACTCTTTTCTCTTTTGTTAACCTCTTTCTGTGTCTGCAGGTCTCAGTGGCTAGGAACGAAATAAACTAGGCTAACGAGCCAATTTATGTCTCAAACAAATTACTTAATTCACAGGTAAAAGCAGAATAATGTTGAATATCAGCAACACTTACTGTTATGTGACTCTTTGTAACACACATTTCATATTACACAACAGCATTTAATCTGCAGGAGTCGCAGTATGAAACATTGTAAAAATAGTTGCTGCCTTAAATTAAGTAATTAACAACTGAAATTACATTGAATCGTGTATAACTTTTAGATAAAAGTTGAAAATTGCTAAATTTTTTGAAGGGTTAAAGCAATGTAAAAACATATGTTGCCACAATTTTTAAAAACGTATTGATCATATAAGTTTTTTTTTTTTTTTAACAGTGCAGTAGCAGGTTTAATGCATGGACTTACCTGCTGGTATGACGAGTCCTCTGGACGAAAATCACTGCTGGTTTGTTCAAATTGAAGATTAAAGTGAGGCAGTCTGTGCATCAGGTTAACCCACCACGGAGGAGAGTAATTCACAACGGCAGCCATAATCTTTATGGCAATAACACTCCGAGCCCAGAGAAACTAAAGCAGGAAGTTTACAACTTCTGTCGGGGTTTAAACAATGTCATTAGATTACAAAGTGTCACAGAAATCTGCTTTTCCCTGGAAAATGCACATCTATCGTCCTTCACCTAGCAGCTACAGTGATATGGAGCTAACGTTAACTGTTAAATGCGATTAGTTGTTGAAACTGCCCGCAGTGCCCTGGAGATAAACCGAAAGCTGGTTGTTAAGTAAAACGAGGGGTTTAAACAACACGCAACGGCAAAGAGCTAATTATTTAGAGAATCTTCTCTGCTTCAGCTGTACAAAACAGGACTTGAGCTTTCCTTTCCCTACCGGCTGACTGTGTAAACACAAGGGAAGCGTGTATTACAAGATCTTACTTCCCCCTTTCAAAACTGCCTATTGTTTGGATTTATTAACATTAAAACTACACGCATGCACACCAACCCTGAGATATGCGTTAATTTTGAGCTGAAACCTTCCTAGATCCAAGACTCAGTCCTCAGGTTGCTCGAAATGCCAGCCAGTTACGAGATGTATCTCCCTTGCTTTGGCCGAGATTAATGCCAAGCGTTTGTCTGCGGCTCCGTCATTCCCACGGTGAAACTCCTCCGTCCTTTTGTCCTTATTAGTCATAAATGACCGGGGAATGTGTTCATGAAGTCAAACTGTCCATGTGTGGGTTAGCAGACGACACGCGACTCCTCCCTGCCGACAAAACTCGGTGAGATGATCTCTAATCCAGTGTGAGTGTGTGAAGAGCAACCAAGCAACGAGCCGTATGCCCAGATTGCCCACCGAAACAAACTCACGTCGAGATAGTGGAGCCGGTTTATCACGGTATGAGGCAACTGTTGAGAACAGGGACATCTAGTGGTCAGACACAATAATACACACGAGGCTTACTTGGAGAAACCACCTATTAGGATCGCACCTCTCATGTTATATTAAACTAGGAATCTAGGAATATTCCCTTTTTATGAATAGGCTATATAAAACACATAAAAAACATATAAAATGACTTTTTTTTACTAAAATAAAATATATAAAATTATAGACAATATAAAAATGAAATCAAACGAAATGTTTTGCGTAGTAGCCAATAGCCTACTTATAGAGGTGACAAATCAATGTTAAAACATTGCATTCACAGCCTCAGCAAACAATGATACATTGATGTGCTATATGTAGTACGACCACATATATAGCATTTTTATTTATTCGTTTAGCATTTCATACCATCTGATCTTTATGCCACCAAACCTGGAAAGACTGTATGTTACACTGTAAATGTTTCAACCCACTGAAAAATATGAAATCTATAGTTATATTTGCTGCCTTATATTTTTAAGTAAAAAGTCCCCTTAAAGGGACAGTTCACCCAAAAATAAAAATTCTGTCACCATTAACTCACCCTCAAGTTGCTCCAAACCTGAATGAGTTTCTTGCTTTCGCCGATATTTTGAAGATATTTTGATATTGATATTGATATTTGATATTTTTAGAAAAAAGAAACACGTTCCATACAGGACAGCACACACGTTTGGAACAACTTGAGGGTGAGTAAATGATTATCATTTTTTGAGTGAACTGTCCCTTTAATGCACATCCTCACAGGAAGACACCCTAAAAATGACCTTTGACCAAAAGCTTAAGGAATTAAAACCTAAGCAAAATTTGGTTTGTTGGTGAATTACTTATTCATGGCAGTATAAATGAATATCTGGATTCAGTCTCTGTGCCTGCAAGACAGAAAACAAAAACATTTTCTCAAAACAAGCTTAAATGAAACCTAAAATTGTGTGATGGTTCCTGCTGTTATACTGAATAGAATATGCAATTAATCCAAGAATAAATAATACATCTCTGAACATAAAGATATATGCCAGGATGGAAAAACCCAAAAATGAAATTGGTGTTAAATTTAAGATGTCAATGAGTCAATATGTCAATGTATAATATCATCAAAGAAATTATTAATTAGCCGGCCCTTGAAATAGTGTGACAGTCTGTCTAAATATAGTGAGACTTTTTAAGGACTCTATCACTAATAATGAGCAAAAATAAATAAATAAAATAAAATAATGCTTCAAAGTTGCTTCGTAAAAAGATATAAATGAAAGTGATTTTAGAAACACCAAACTTATACAGATTTAAGGTGTAAAAACCTGTTTTACATGTTCATTTATGTTAAATCTTAAATTAAGTCTTACAAATGCAGCTGATGCAGTGAAATTATTAACCTTTACTTTGTGAATCAACAATTGCATAATTTCAGTGCCACTGTAACTGTCTAACTAAATCTGGTAATAAACAACAATGCATACTACTAGATAACTAGTGCTGTAGCAGCAGGCAAATTTAAAATACTGCCTTGACTGAGTCTAAATAATTGCGCCTTTTCACTTTCACTTCCACTACGGAGACACTGGGATCAAAATGATATTTGCATAAACTAAGCTCTGCAAGTAATTTTGAGCTTTGGCATTTAAGCTTCATAGAGCAAGGATACTTACATTATGATAATTAGTCAACAGTATGCTACTGGAAATGCATGTTAATACAGATGAAACATGGGCTATTTATGTCTCAAGGAATGATTAATTAAGAGTTAGACTCCAAATCAATGCACAAATCAATTTTTGCTAACTAATGTAACCTCAGCTTTCCTCAATTTTTTTTGTCATGTATTCACTGAAAAACAACAACAACAACAACAACAACATTTTGGTTGCATCTGAATTAGTCTTAAAACCATTCTCAGTCAGAGGGAACAAATGTACTTAATTTGATTTCAACAAATCAACTCATCGTGACTATTTTCAGTTCCTTAAAGTTAAGTTGGATTTAGTTTAGGATGTGTTGTTTTGTCTTATAAAAATATTTTGACTGAAAGAGGAACAATGACCTGGGAAAGAGACTAGAGGTTTCATGCTCCTTGTTCATGCATTTTTCTACAGAAATCTCTGCATATCTCATAGTGGGTGGATGATAATAAGTTTCAGCAGCAGGTGGGCAACACTTTTTGAAAAATGTTGTTATTAGAATGGTTAATATACTGTACAATGTTACAATATGACATGTTGTGAGTTTAATATGGATGTTTTTGTAAGAATATTGTAGTTTTTTTTTGCTTTCTCACTTCCCATGGGTGATTGACATATCCTAACCACACAAAACCAGTCATAGCGTCATATAAAGATGTGTTTGTCCTCAAAGTGCCTGTCGAACCAGACGAGGCTCCAGCTCCACCCACCCATGTCTGTCACACATAGTAGGCTACCATGTGTTTCCACATCACTACAACTTTAAGGAGAAGGAAGGACATTCCTACTCTTTTCTGCAGGAAATCACATGGAGGTGCTATCGCTCTCACATGACATCTAAACTATGGCAGGGGACATCAATGAAGGTAGGGAATAGAAATGACGGTAATTTAATCTAAAAATCGCAGTTTTAGATAATGTTTTGCTGTTTTATGTAGCCTATGTATTTGAACCTTTGCACTACTTTGTTGTTTTGTATGTATTTGAACGGTTATCTGCGAATTTGTTTTCTTGATTTCGCTGAGGATGTTTTAAAAATTCGCGACTAAAAACGTGAGTCACTTTAACTCTAGTTAGCTATGCGTTTTTTATTGAATTTATTGTTGAGGATAACCCCTTAAGATGAAACAACTCGTTTTCGAGGGGGTCATTTTACTTGTCTCGTTGCGTAAATGATTATTTTTAATTTGTTGTTTCACCAGTTTCTCCTGTTTAGTAGCCTACTGACTTGTTCACCGAAGTTGTCCAGATCGACGACTCAAAGTTTAAACTCATACGTCTTTATAATACTATAGCTATCTTATTATTTTGTATGACAACATTGTATCTTTTCAGAATGTTTGATTGCAACGATTATGCATGCAGTGAATGTAAGCGCTGCCGCGAGAATCTGCTTTTAAGCCAATCAAATAATTTTCTCTGCGAATTCCAATTTAAATTTAGGAATGGGAACTCAAAGCCCATATTTATTTACCCCTTGAATTTTATTTTATTGAATGTTAAAAAAGCCCCCTAAAACGGTTTCTGTTAAATAAAATTAATATGTTTGTTTGTGATACCCTTTAATTTTCGTTGTTTTATTTCTGTTTTGTTTCTGTTGTGTATTACACTACTTGTGTAACGTAGCCAACTGAACTCAATAAAAAAAATCTATATAAATACAAATGTATTGCGCAACTACAATGTCCTGTCAGTGTTGTAGCAATAGACTAGCTTTTTTGGATAAAAACAACAACAACTGTGTTCTCTTGTTGAAATGAAATTGACCCCAGTCGTTTATTAAAGGGATAGTTCACCCAAAATAAGAATCTATGTCATCAATTGAATGTTTTAATGTCATCAATAACTCACTCACATGTCATTCTAAACACATAGACTGTCATTAATCTTCAATATTTGGATATTTTTAATGAAATCTGAGAGATTTCTGTCCCTACATTCACCCAAAACTCTTGTTTACCATTTGTTTGCTGATCAATGTTTACATGTGAATAAAGCCTTAATTAAATCTGTTCATCATATAAATTGATCATATCTCTAAACCACTCCATTAATATGGATTTATTTTACTCTTTATGAAAGTTTTAAACCCTCTGAAAACCTAAACCATTTTGAGTGAGACTTTCAATGGAGGGACATACATCTTAATTTAGGCTATACAAATATCTTCATTTGTGTTCCAAGGATTAAAGAAAGTTGATGACACCATTTTCATTTTTGGATGAACTACTATTCCTTTAACATACAGTCCTTTGAATCTAGGATCCGTCCCTTCATACTATCGTGAAGTGCATCAAGCCATCTGCTCCAGAACTGATGAACGAGTGCCTATCAGTGTTTTCTTGAGAGTTCTCAGCAGAACATCTCTTTCCATCACCGTTCAAAACCAGGTAAGACTTGCACCAGGATTACGTCTTATTATTAGTTAGGAAGACCGTAGCTGACAGTTAGCTAAATTACATCCCACTGGCTTTTTTTCAGTGACCTTATTTACAGCTGGATAAGGATAAATATCATGATTTTGTTGATTTTTGATGACTTATTCAGCACAGACTGAAATATACGTCATTTGCATTTTAGATAACCGAACATGTAAACAATAGTGATGGATTCCTAAGTAAAGTCTCGCTGTATAAAGGCTTGGCTCTCATTGCCCTTGCTCAACAAGGAAAACCACCAAGTCCCAAACTGCTGGAGAATTTCATACAAGGTAAGTGAAAGCAGATCAATTCCTCAGCTGACTGTAGTAAATGTGTAGCTTAATCAGATGTCATTTTAAAGTCAGTAACCCCAGTTAATCACCATAAAAGCTGTCTTGTGTTCAACATATCATGTGATATTGTATTGCCTCTCACATGCTGTCCCAACTGAATTACATCCAAGCTGCATTTCACTGTCACCATCTGTTTGCAGTGATTTGCGCAAGAGCAAAGCTTAATATGTGGAGGTTTTATATTACTGCTTTCAACATTTCATGCAGTATGTGTGTGTATGGTTTACATTCATCGGGTCTATGGTTATGTTGGGCTGGTTGTTCGATGGCTTATTTGAATGATTTTTCATCAGCTCTGAAGGGTCAAATTTTCTATTCAATACAGGCCTCTTGTGTTATTTCAGGTGTTGCCAGTATGACAGTTGACTGTGCACTTTAATAGTGAGGTTTCCTGTTCTCTCCTCTAAGCAAAACCAAGTTTCCCGTCCATTGCATGCCAACTGCTTATCTCTCTATGGAATGGCCAATAAGGATTTTTTGTTGTTGTTGCATTTTACCAAACAAAAGCAAATATCCTGGTTTAAATCTGCTGAGACAACTTTTTGTTATGCACAGTCACATTGTTTTTTCCCCTTTTCCAGATTTTGGTTTCTAAATGTGGCACACAAACCACAGAAATCCACCGGAAAAAATATGGTTTGCCACATAGCTCAACATTGTTCATTGTTTTTCTCGTTACTTTTGAGTTTTCTTTCATGCTGTGTTATTAATGTGCTGTCATAAGACTGTCGCAAAACAGAGACGGGAAGAAAGTCATTTTCTTTGTCTTCTTTAAATGTTAAGTATGATACTGTGTATTAAGTATGATACTGTGATATGATAATGTTTAGTCAGTCACATCTGGCTGTCACACCACGCTAAATATATTGTGTTGTATGTCATGTTTTATAAGAGTTCCCAAAACCTCAGCTAGGAGAGCCGAAGGAGCTTCAGAGTCTAAAGATGCAGTCGGTTCAGGAGAATCCTCTGATCTTGTCCGTGACTCTGGCAGAGCTGTTGAAGAAGGACACCGTCAAAGTTGACCTCATTCCTGAGAAGAAGGGACTGTTTCTTAAACATGTGGAGTATCAGGTCACCAGTGAGGTGAGTGAGTTTAGAGGCGGCGTTACAAGTTTACAGTTTTCTGTCATTATTCAGACAAAATCGATTGGTCCAAGTCTACACCCTAACAATGACTCAACTAATGGTTTAGGCCCTAAACCATTAGTTGAGTCATTGTTGCAGTGTCATGATGAACAAACAAACAAAAATCTGACTAAAATATGGGGCAAATGAGCCTAAAATGTTCTATTATCTCTATTAAGCTGAAAAAAATGGCTCACTTCAGCATTAGCATTTGTGTTTGGTGATGCCATCACATGTGGACACCCTAAAATAAATGTGTAAACAGAGACCACTGAGTCTTTGTGATCACACTCTTAAAAATAAAAGTTTCAAAAGGTTTTTTTATTGCTGAAGAAATATTTTTAGTTCCCCAAAGAACCTTTCAGTGAACAGTTCTTAAAGGATAGATCACCCAAAAACAAAAATCCTGTCATTAATTACTCGCCCTCATTTCGTTCCAAACCTGTAAGACTTTTGTTCATCTTCGGAACACAAGTGAAGATCTTTTTAATAAAATCGGAGAGCTTTCTGTCCTGCATTGACAGCGACGCAACTACCAATTTGACACTTCAAAAAGTTCATAAAAAGATCGCAAAATTAATATAGAATGAATATAGAAATATAGAAAAAAATACAGAATTTTCATTTTTGGGTGAACTATCCCTTTAAAAGAACCATGTATTAATAATCTAAAGAACCTTTTTCTACTATAAAGAACCATTTGTGGAATGGAAAGGTTCCATGGATTTTCTGAACGGAACCACCAAAGCCAATAAAGAACCTTTATTTTCAAGAGTGCAGTATCTAGGGTTCATATAATGAAGGATCAATTTCCTTAATCATTTGAGATAAAATAGCTTGACAAGCAAATCAATATCCTCTCCAGTCTAAAAAGGAACGTGTGGGACCAGTGGTGCATTTCAGCTCAGACTGATTTGTGATCCTGCCACAGTAATCCTGACTTTGCAAAGAAGCTGTTTTTGAAAAATGAGGAAGTTAAAATCTATATTTGACACAAAAGAAAAGCCATTTCAGAGAAAATGATTTCTGGTGCAAAATATAGTATTGTAAAAGGACCTCAGCAGGAAAAATACAATTAAACAATATTTATTTATTTTTCAATATAATAAAGTATGACATTCAGTCAAGTCATGTTAAGCATGCTGCTGAGTCATTGCAACAGTTACAGTTGTATTATTGAAATGTATCGCTGATAGTTCATGTGCCATGTGCCCTTTCCAGCGTTTTACAGTATCGGTCTATCGGCGATACAGCGATTTTGACGTCTTCCATGAGCTCCTGCTTCAGAGATATGCTTACAGAGCCGTGCCGGCGCTTCCTCCCAAAAGGGCGCTGAAAGGAGGTAGGCCTTTGTTTTTATTTACTGTAAAATACCAGCCTGTGAAGGGTTTGTGATCAAACCTTTAGATTATCGTCTTGTTCACCTCTCACTTAGGTTGTGCTGTGACATTCAATGCTTTCTGGGAATGCACCAGACAAACAATCGTGGCTCTGCCAAGGTTAAAAAACTAAACTTGTTCAGATTTTCTGCAGACTTCAGCAAGTTGTACTTTCATAGTAACTGAGTACCAGAAAGCTCCTTGCTGTGTTGTATTAATAGAAAGGACTATGTTTTGTTGTTTCTGGAAAAGTTTAATCTTTTCTCTGTTCTTTGGCCCCGCTGCAGTCCTGACCTCCATGTCAGAGCGAGAGTTCATTGAAGGGCGGAGACGAGCCCTGGGAAGGTTCCTAAATCTTGTGGCACGACACCCTGTCTTTTCCGAAGATGAGCTTGTTAAAACATTCCTCACCTTCAGTGGCTCGGTATGGACTTTTTGCCAAACCTGAACATTGATTCAAAGTTCTAGATAAACAGGATTAAATGTTATGATATATTATAGTGCAAGAAAAAAAAATTAGATATGGCGATTTTGGGTTGAGAAAATATATGTTTTTCATTGATGTTCATCAGGTTGTGTCTTCCCATATTTATGTCCCACAGGATGTCCAACCTAAGCTTAGAGATGCTTGCAAAAAATTGGGGGATGAGTTCATGACCTGTAAATATGCAACGCAGGCCAAGGTTTGATTCATTTTTGTTTTACTTGTATGTTAAATATTTGTGCAATATTTATTAATCAATATTGCCTGTATTGTGATTTCTCCTCCAGGATTACCTCCCAGCAGATATCCAAATTCAGTTTTCGTCCAGCAGGGAGCTCATCAGAAATATCCATAACAGTTTTCAGAAGTTACGAGACCGGGCAGAGAGGATGGCCGAGCGCTCAAGGAGAACGCCACAGATCTGCTGATGTTTGGGAAGGAGCTCAGGTACCAACTTGTGTGTTGTGCCTACATTTCTGCAGTGTCTCTTAGACCAATGGTTCACACAAAACATTATAAAGTATAAAATATGCAGCATGGAACAGATGAGGCGAGGATTATATGCAAACAGTATTTATTCAAACAAACACGAAAAAACAAAATCCAAATGGGAAAACAGGAGACGCAACAGCTCTACTACAGAGATTGTTGGGGAGACTTAAAAGGACTGTATTATACTTCTGTTGCTGGAACTAGTTTTGTGTGGTAATCACTCTCGGGTGTCGGTCAGAACACAGGATCCAGACCAATAACTGATTAGATGGTGTTTAATAAACTATTGCAGTAGGCATGGGCATACAATCTTCCAATATGTATATATTCAGATGTGTGGTTCTAAATGAAAACCACTCATTTAGGTTCAGACCTCGGTATTGATAAGAACAGTTTAACACAATGCGGTTCTTATTGTTATGGGTCACCATGTGATGTGGGATATACCATGATTCCCCTGACTGGGGGGGGGGGTTCCATATCAAAAGTAACCTCTGTCTTGTCTGTCGTGTAAGTGTCCTCTTTGTCCGCGATTTTTCACTGCGTGAGAAAATGGATGTGTGGCGTGAGAGCGTGTGAAAAGGGTCAATTGCGTGAGTCTCACGCTCAATGCGTGAGAGTTGGCAGCCCACAAAGCCTATAATAAAAGATATAATGAATTTCAAACCTATTTTTTTTTCAAAGATCAACAGTCTGTCATTAGTCTGCCACTAAAAAACAGCGTGTTGGGGTTCCGGTACACCAGTCATGTCAACGTAACGAATGAATGACATTTTGCTTATCAATGTATATCTAAATTCGCGCCTAGAACTTCAAAAAAGAAACAGAAAATGAGCCGCCGGCAGGGGCCGACTAACCTCCACGGACAGTTTTTAATATTTTATCAGACAACTACTCAAGATTTTGCTTTAGTATAATTTTCGGGACAATTAGGGTCGGATTCGGGATTCGGGACAACAGCTTAGATTTAGGGACTGTCCCGAATTTTTCGGGACGTCTGGTCACCCTACCTGCCCACAATGTTACTTGCGCCTCGCGCTTGATACTTGCGTTTCAGATCGTTGAAATAGGGCCCATGATCGCTTACACACAATGGTACCTACATGTAACATTAACTGTTTGAATAGTTAGAAAATACTGGAATATTTATTATTGCAGTGGTTTGAGAGAGCTTGATTGCCAGATGTGTGTGACTATTGGCCGTATAGATTTAAGCTTTGGTCTCTCTCCAATCCAGTTCTTTGGGATCAGACGAGTCATCTGTGCCTGTCCTGGCGTCCTGCAAGAGTCCCTGGGCTGCTCTTAG
Organism: Chrosomus eos; assembly: GCA_036326025.1. Lineage (NCBI taxonomy): Eukaryota > Metazoa > Chordata > Actinopteri > Cypriniformes > Leuciscidae > Chrosomus > Chrosomus eos. The sequence continues at coordinate 32,877,065 of CM070821.1, forward strand.
ACACTCTGTCAAAGGGCTCTCTGTTGAGTTCTCACTTCTGTCTGAAAGAGCTGCCCAACAGGTACTGTGCCGCCCACACATACCACGTGAATTGGTGGCATGCTGCCACAGAGGAATTTAATTTGTTTACTTAATACAGGGCAGAAGAGAGGAGGATGATGTGGTGGAAAAACTAAATCTGTTTCTGGACTTGCTGCAGTCGTACAGGGTGAGTACTGATGGATTTTAAATTTGTCTAAGCTGAAAAATGTTTCTTTCTTTTTTTCTCCAATTTTTAGGAAATAAACTGAAAAAAGTTAGGAATAATAAGGATTTCTTTAAATGTTTTTGAAAGAAGCTCTTATGTTCACAAACATTTATTAATTTGATCAAAAATACAGTAAAAACAGAAATACTGTGTTTTACCTTTATTTATTTCTGCATCATTACCCCAGTCTTCATTATCACATAAATATTCTGATTTGCTGCTCAAGAAACATTTCTTATTATTATCAATGTTGTGCTGCTTAATATTTATGTGGAAACTGTGATATACTACCGTTCAAAAGTCTGGGGTAAGTAAGATTAGAAAAGAAATTAATCATTTTATGCAGCAAGGATGCATTACATTTTTCAAAAGTGACAGTAAAGACATGTTATAATGTTACACAAATTCTGTTTCAAATAAATGCTGTTCTTTTGGTCTTTCTATTCATCAAAGAATCATAAAAAAATCACGGTTTCTATGAAAAACCTTTTCAACATTGATATAATAATAACCATTATTAAGAATTGAGCAACAATTATAACTGAGCAGCAAATAAGCATATTATAATGAGAGAGGACAGGAAATAATGGGAATGTGTAACAAAATTGGCATGTGTTGCAAGTTAGATTCAAACCTAACATAAGGTAACCAATAAGCCAAGCCACAGCAGGTTCTTTTTAATGAGTGTGGATGTGTGTTTTCATACAGGACTTGTGTGAACGGCACGAGAAAGGGGTCTTGCACGAACATCAGCGAGCGCTACAGAAGTACAGTGTCATGAAGAGACAAATGCTGAGCACCACCGTGCAGCCTAAAGAACAGGTTTCTGTTGAGCAGCTGGAGTCCCGCATCGTCCAGGTCAGCCCTCACACATCAGACATACACACACACACAATAAAAAGAGCTATCCGGTTGTTAAGTCGTGACGTAACCACTCTCCGATAATACTGTTTCCGGGTCCAAAGGCGTTTGCGTTCGCCCGAGTTTTAACATGTTCCCGTGTTGTTTAAATAGATCGGAGTTAAAAAAAACAAGTGACATTCAACTGTCATTCTACCGCTTTCCCTGTGACGAGAAAGATAAGAGAAAATGGCTGCAGTTGATAAGGTAAGTTACAAATCTTAAACGAATGAAGAAACTTTGGCGCCAGTGGGTGCTATCCCTTAATCCCTAGTAACACCCACTGGCACTGAAGCGAAAAAAGCCCTTTAAAAAAAGGGTTTATGTAGTCCAGGATCTGGAGTGGACGAGCGGAGCGCTTGGGCCCGGAAGAGCAGGGTCGGCGCCACGAGGGGGCCCCAGGGGGCCTGGCCCGGCCACCTGGGTCACTGTGCCCCCTCACCTCTGGTCAGCGCACCGCCTGCCTCGGAACCTCGGAACGCGATTTCAGCCGCTGAGACTCGGCAACAGGCACGCTACCACTGTGCCCTTTTATTCCTGACATATTATAATTAACTTAAGTATATATATTTTATATTTTAACTATAACTACATAGAACTATTTGTAAATTAATTTTGTTTTACCATGATTAAATCAGCTTTGCAACCCGTAAATATATCCATCGATCCGCTGATTTTGTTTGAGTTCTTCAGTGGTGTAGTGGTAGATTATTTGCCAAGCATGTCAGAGGTTACGGGTTCTAATCTGCCCTCGGTATAGTTTTTTTTCTGTCTCATCAAAAACCGAATATGTTCATCATTGGTTACAGTTTTTATCAAGCAGGGACACGTTTGTGTCCATTTTATATTGTGATCTCACCGAATGAATAGAGTCTCCGTTACTGCGATAGATTGAAGAGCGTGTCCGAGTGAAGACTGCGTGAGCCACAAGAGAAACTGTATCCATGACACTGATAGCAGCGGCAACCAGCGCGCAGCTTGAGTTCAAAAACAAAACATTTTAGCGCTAGATCTCGTATTTAATAGCGAACTAAATTAATGCTCTGCTAGTTAACTGGAGATGTTTTATGTATTTGTATTTGGTGCATCCGTGCCATGTTTCAAAAAGTGGTGGGGGACAATATATCGATCCTGAGAAAATCCCGCAAATTACGCCTATGAAACAACACCCCCCCCCCCAATGGGGCTTTTTAATCTTTAAAAAAAAAAATCATTAAAAGTAGGCCCTCCCAGTGACGCATCGAGGCCCCCTCCTTCCGTATGTCCTGGCGCCGACCCTGCGGAAGAGGCTAAACGTCACGCGCAGGGCTTGACATTAACACCCGCCAAATGCGGGTGGATTTTGCTCGTGGCGGGTAACGCAGTCACTCCAACTAGCCACTTTGGCGGGTTGAATCATTGTAGTCTTTTCAAAAGGCATCTGAAAAGAGCGCACTGGCTGTGTTGCGTGCGCGTCTCAGCTGCGTGGTGTTTCCGTTTTTATTTCGGCTCCCATGTTAACAGGTTAGAGCTTGCACTGCGTGACACGTGCGTCTCGAGCCGCGCCGAAAACGCGTGGATGCTAGAAATAGAATCGACGCCTATTTTTCACGCGACACGCAAGCGTGTTGGAAGCGTTTCCAGACGAAATAGAATAGGAAAAGATGTCATTTTGACACGAACACATATTAATAAATGATATTTTTATGTTTGAAAGTCTATAGGTTTTGACAAATGCAGATATAAATATAATTTAAAAAATAAATAGGCTAATAGGCCTAATTATCGATTTTTAAATATCGCACCTGTCAATACAGAACGAAATAATCTGTAGGCTAGCCTACTTTGCCGTCTATACTGCCGACGTTGTCTTTGCTGTATCAGTAGTAGGCTATAAATTTATGTTAAACATGTATAAAATGTATAAACAGTGCCTATTTCCCGAGATAGCCCTCCCTGTACGTCGCCAGCAGCGGCGTGTCAGACACGTTTCTGGTGTGCAAATGGTAAATGGACTGCATTTATACCGCTTTAAACAGACTTTATAGTGCAAAGACAAAGAAAACGCCACGCAGTCAGTGTGTCGCCGGCCTAACGTCGTTGGACGCCGGTGGAGCTATGTGGTGTCCGATTCCGGACCATGGCATGCATTTTTCGTGAGTTTCGAGACTGACCTACTTTCCATTGCAACTTGTAACAAAGAATTTCCCATCGGGGCTCAATAAAGTAATAGCCTACTGGGTCTGATTCTGATATTTAAACAGACAGTGTTTCTAATGCTAAAGTTTTTTTCATTTAAAAAAAAATCTTTTCATCAATCTTCTACATCCATGCACCACTTTTATTAAGCAATAGAAGCTATTTTTGTCTTTATCTTAATATATTGGTTTTATTTTTAAAAAAGAGTTGTAAACACAACCTTATCAGAGCTAATGATAATGACCTGTATTGTTATACATTTATGTAGTCTTGATTTGGGTGTGTACAGTGGTTTTACATTTAAAAGGGTTGTAAATCTAGTTCAAGTAAATTTTAGCACACCATAGTCAACTTTAATCAGGTAATTTCACAACAACAAAAAATGTGGCTAGTAAAAATGCTGTGTGGTTAGTAACTTTGGAAAACCAAAGTTAGCAAAAAAGTTAATGTCAAGTGCTGGTCACGCGTGACGTCAGATTTAACAACCGAATAGCAGTTTGTGAGGTAGAATCAGCAGAGGGGAAATGTGGGGACCAGTGGAGATAATCATATTAGAATGATTTCTGAAGGATCATTTGACACTGAATACTAGGGTGATGACTGCTAAAATACATAAAGGAATAAATTACATTTTAAAATATATTAAAATAGAAAATACTGTAGTTCTTTGATGTAAAATTTACCCCCCCCCACACACACACACACACACACACGCACACTATTCTAATGTAATTTCATTGAATCAAGAAAGCACTCAAAATATTGTACAAGTAACCTGAAGTAATTCCAAGCAAGGGTATTTTTGCTTATAATTTGATTTTGCTTATCAAATATTTTATTTGACCATTTTGTTAATTATTTTAATGATTTATCAATTGAATTTTGTTAGAAAATAACTTTTATAAAGGCCCGTTCTCTTATTATGATAAAAGCCTGGCCACCTGAGGAAACGAGAGAAAGTATGCCTCATGATGCAATGCCAAGTCATGTGAGGAACATAATGTATCTGTTTAACCTTCAAATAACATGTCATGATCCCGTGGGTTTTAACTGCTGTGAGCAAGTTGCAGAAATTGGTCACTACAGGGAAGATGATGATGATAGTTAGGTGTGGATGATGTGACCACACTGTGACCTCACTCTGATCTCTGACTCACAACAGCAAGAAAACGCCATTCAGGTAATGGAGTTGCGCAACTACTTCTCCCTGTTCTGCCTGCATCAGGAGAGCCAGCTCATATTCACATACCTGCCCATCACGTCTCTCATCCTGGGGGCATTTGTAGACTCACAGGTGCTGGGACATAAAGATGTAAGCTTATCCTTTATCTAGTATCAACAGTATGTGTGTTAGAGTTATTATTTTCAATAAGTGCCAAAGCTGCTTTCTTTATTACTTAGATGTTAACAAAATCTTATCATATTTGTTGATGTGTCTTATTTTGCTCTGATCTAGATGGGTGAGGTGTGGCAAGATCTTCATTCCAAGCTTAAAAGTCTTTTTGGGGACGGTAATGGACGGTCTCCACCTCTCAGCCCAAAATAGCCTCCCTTCAGAATCTCAAGAAGACAATGAACTCTAGCCTGATTTGAATTGCAGGATCTCTGCAGGAGTTACAGACAGTCAATATTATATAAAAGCACCTTGCAAAGAATTATGGAAACTGCGTCAGTTCATGCAGCAGAAGAAGGCCCTCGATTTCCTACAGTTTGAGCAAATGGACGGCTAAAATAAATGGCTATGCTGTTGAGAATCATTTTAGGAAGACACTGTAGCCTTATTACTGTTTTTACATGTAGCCTATGCAAAGATGATGTTGCTGTTTTGAAATGTAAGCTAATCTGAAAGAGAAGAATTTTTACAGTGTACAAAAAAAATTCAAGCGTAGCATGAAATATTACCTATTCTAGATGCTATCTTAGGTGCAATAAGAAATGAGTTGAGAAGCTAATAGCCAGAGATTGCTGTGTTCAGTTGAATACATATCAAACACAGAAAATATGTAGATTATGTACCATAAACTATTAGTTGCAAAAGACCTGTATTATTATTATTTGTTTGTGGTTTCAGCTGTCAGTCTGATATCTGTTGTGTATTTTGTAATCTGCACTTGATGTGCTTCCATCTTTGTTTTTTCACATTTCATAATTTTTAAAGAATAGGCTGTACACTACCATTCAAAAGAGGTTAGTATTTTATTAATTTAATTTATTTCTTAATTATTCAGCAATGATGCATTAAATTGATCAAAAGTGGCTGTAAAGACAAGAGCAAGACATTTAGGATTCATCTAATAAAAGAATCCTGAAATAAATGCATCATGCACAACTGTTTTCAACGTTGATAAAAAAAACTCAGAATTGCAATCACATGAATAAATTACATTTTATAATAAAATAAAATAGAAAACAGTTGTTTTAAATGGTTTTACTGTAGGCTATTTTTGTTCAAGTAAATGCAGCCTTGGTGAGCATTAAGTGACTTTCAAAAACATTACCGTGAGATATTCAAACTTGAACGGTATAGGCTATATAAGACAAGTGAAACAAACTTATAATGAATTGTCAAACAGTTATGTGAAATGTATTTTCTGTTACTAAATCTGAGCCTGGATCGAGAGGGTCTTGAAATTAAGAAAATACAATTAGCATGGAATTATTAGCCGCTAGCTACTATATAGCCTACAGGCCCTACACCGAAGACCTGTTTTCAGTCATTTGATAAATCAAATCACGAAGGCTGAAATTCTCAGAATGCTTGCAAACGATCACGTGAACTTTACTTTGAATGTCTGCCAATTTTTCATGTTGTAGATTGACACATTGCTGTTGGTTGATAACCCATGATGTATCATCCATATTTTGTCTTCATTGTGTAACATTCTAGTAAACCCCATTTGCAGAGCTTATTATTATCAGTTGGTCATGTTTTATGGTTCGGTTGAGGAAAGCAATAAATTAATGGAAACTGTTTTGTACTCTAATCATATTCAATCCTGCCATCTGCTGGCAGAGAGAGTGTAAACGCAAGTTTAATAATTTTGATCAAAAGTGTCAGTAGTATCAAAGTCCTTTTAGGCTATATATCCTTTTATATAAATTGTCTCTGGTAGTATTCATAATGTATAAAAAATATTTCGATTTCAACTTAACAATTTAATAATAAAAAAATGTAAATTATTTCCAGTTCCACAAAAAAATTAAAGCAGCAAAACTGTTTTCAACATAAGTTTCTGAAACTGGTTCATATTACGCAGCCAGTTTTTTCTTCTAGATATGAAAGTATGCCTGAAAATATATTTATTTATATAGATATATTTATCATATATAATTTGAAATCGTTGAAGAATGCACAAAGATATGCGTCAAGTTAAACTTCTGTTTTCTTCTGAATAAACTTGTTTTTTAGATGACAGGTAGTTGGAGATGAAAGAACTTTATGTACACTACTGATGGAAAATCAGTTGTAAGAATGAGGAACAAAGAAACAGGCAAAAACAAAACATCAGAATACAGATCATGATGCATTTGAGGATTCAACCAAAATATAAATGAAACATCAAACTAATGGATAACGTTATTTTCTTATGTATGTCGTGCTCCATGGAGTCATGTACTCAGTAGAGTGAACAGATTTTGCTGAATAATTTCCACTGATACAGTGACAATGTCCATCAATGGTATTAAAACCCCAATCAAATGTCATCCACCTCCTCCAGTTTATGCTCCACTATCACATCCTGACCGTGAAATTTAAAATATCCCAAGAACTTCTTTTTCTGAAGCATCAGTGGGAACCACTGGACATCATCTGCCCACATCTGGCTGAAAGGTATTTTGTCTGTGTCAAACCACTGTGGCCTCATCTCTGAAAGACAAAACAAACCGCTTCAGTGGCACGTTATTATTAGACCTTCTGTCTCAGTAAGTGTCTCACAAACTGGATCATAAATTGATAGGGAGCCGTATTACCGTCTGATTCGGTTGGCTCTCCTTTATAGGCGTCAGCTCTGAAAATGTGGACATCGAGCAGTTCTGTTTCCCCAATAAACTCAAATTTGATATTTCCAATCTTGAGGAGGGTGTCAACAGTGAGGCCACTTTCCTCTAGCAGCTCCCTGTAAAATTAAATGACATTGTTTCAGCTGGAAACCAATAAAAGCAGGGAAGATTGAACATAACCAATTGCTGACACCATTGTTAAGTTTAACAGAGAAGTAAATAATATCAAACATTTACAGAGTAACAAGGTTCAAACTGTTTAACTTTGATGTGTAGCTTCAAGGAAGTGAAAAAACAGACACTGGAGGGAAATTTATGGCTTTTCTAAACTATGTTTCACTTTCAGTCTCTTGAAAGAAGACCAGTCTTAAAGCTTTTAGACCTGAAAAACACTGCTATTACTCGGTGTTGGAACTGTAACGCAATTATATTAATGGGTGACCATTTTTTGGTGTCCAGTTCCCAGAAATGTAACTTTATAACAAATACATTGCAAAACATTCTGAACAACACAACATAAAAAACATTTTAAAAAGTCATTACTGTATACAGTATATATTCACTTTTTGTGAAAATTAAAATATTAACAATTAGAACATTTTACAAATATTTGTTGAATAGTTTTTGTAAAGTCATAATTTTGTTATAATATTGTTTTGATGCAATGGTTTTTTTATAGTGTAATTTTTTGGTGAACTGTAGTAGGGTTTTTTAGACCTGCAAACCTCATTATTAGTTATAACCAGTGTTGGGGAGTAACACAAAAAAGTAATCCAAGTTATGAAATCAGATTACTTTTAAGTAGTAAAGTAAAGCATCACTTTAAAATTTACAATAAAGTATCAGTTACAGTCACAAATAAGTGATACAATTTACTATGTTTCCCCATGTATTGGCTGACAGCTCTCCTGTCATAAGTAATCATAAGTAATAAGGCATTGTGTGAACATGATGGTTATTGCAGTTCTAGACTAAATGTGAACAGGCATTTACTCCTCTCACGTGCACAAAAACAGAATCATGCTTCTCAAAATGAATAAAAACAGTCAAATGCAAACTCAGAATATTACGCAAACCTTCAATAATTAAATGTTAAATAACACAAATGTACTTTATGTATTTATTTTCACTTTATTAACCAATGTTTTTGCTGCTGACCTTCGATGATCCAATTCCACCGTATTTATTTTAAAATATTAATATAATATATTGTTTTAAGATAAACATCACATTTGTGTTTCTTTTTCGTTTGTTTTTATTGCTGATGTTAGAGTGCTAACTTTCTTCTGCGGTTTGGTCTTTACATTTGCCAAAAATAGTACTTTTACTTGTTTTTTTTATTAAACAAAAATTAGATCTAACAAAAAAACGACTCAAACACACAACTAAATGAGAATGAAAACAAAAAATATAAAATTAAAATTTTATTTAAAATGTTAACAAAATATCAGGGATACTGAACGCTGCAAAAGAACACATATCAGTGAATGTGTGTGTTGGACTCACCGTCGGGCAGCTTGCTCTATGCTCTCTCCTGTCTGCACTTTCCCTCCAAACCCATTCCATTTGCCCGCTCCAAAGCCTCTTTTCTTCATGCCCAATAACACCCGGCCAGGCTGCACTACCAGCACCAGGGTCAGCAGTTTAGAGCTCAGCATCATCACCCTGTACATAGAATACAACATGCTGAAATACAATGTCTTTATCTATATCATTAAAATGTAATACATGTCTTTAGCAGTTGCTTCATGCAATATAGAGGATATGTTTTTTAATAATATATTCCATTATGCAGATCAAGATCTTACTTTTATTTACAGTACCACTGCAGCATTCAAAATATGATTAGCTTTTCTGAAGAGTCTATAGACAACAAGCGACATATGATAATTTATAGGGTAAGTTAGATTATGATTAATATAAATCAGTACAGATCAACCACTGTTGCTTCTACCCAAATAATTAGCTTTCTTTGTCCAACGGAATCAGTATAGACAAAAACAATTAATAACATATATTGAGACTATATATGATGCGTACGGATATATATGAGGCTTGAGTCAGCTTGAATCGGTCGAGTTTGTTTCCCGCGTGTTGCTCGCGATCACATGGAGGCTTCAGATTGACAACAGTGAATTTGATCATAATAGTGATTGACGTCCACATACAGGTTATTATTGTTCCAAATTCAACAGATCATTTACAGATCTGCTAAATATATAAACTCCGCCTACCCAGGTTTGTAATCGAGAGTGCAACAGTGAAATGTTCTCGATCGGAAATCCGACTCGTTTCTGTGAATCGGTTCTTTCGAACAGAACTTAAAAACACGTAAACCACCTATAATCAATTAATCGTTTTCTATGTTTTTGCAAATATATATCAAATACGTTTTATTTAGTAACATTGCTGCTATGCGACTATTAAAGCTATTATTTCTCCTCATTCCGTCACATGCAGTTCACTGAAAAGATCCGAGTCAAAGATTCAAAAGAACGAGTCCTTCACGAACCGGACATCGTAGTGTGCAAGTGCAACAGTCAAATATTCTCGACTGAAAAAGTATATTAGACATAAATAAATTCAAGGATGTCCATCTAAAACCGTGAGATTATCTGATATATACATTAATACATTAAATCTAAATGATTAATACGTTATCCTAAAGACAAATAAACCACAATAATGTACAACTCAATGATGTGAAAGGTTCTGCGCAAAGTTGAAATCATGCGGACACCAGACGCACATGTGTCTTCTTGTTTTCATGTACTTCGTCATTAATTTCCTCTACAGGTCACTTCTTTGTAAATTATGTGGAAATGTATACAAAGGTCGTGCATTCACGTGTCAGCGGTCTCTCTAAAGAAGACGCCTCTACACATGAAGGGGAAAAGTGCTGCTGATCAGAGATGGCTGGTGCGGCAGCTCAATGACCCTTTCGTTAAAGCTGCTCACCTGCAAAATTACCGCTGTAGAAGCGCCTTTAAACTGATCGAGATAGATGATAAATACAGACTTCTGAAACCTGGTTTAAGTGTCATAGATTGTGGTGCTGCGCCTGGTGCGTGGAGTCAAGTTGCCGTCCAGAGAGTCAATTCAACAGCAGAAAGTAAGTGAGCTGCTGAGTTAAATTGAAATGAATGAATCACTTATATAATATAACATCTTATGATTTATATGCATGCCATCTTGTGGGGCAAATACTAGTGCCTAGTTAGTTAGGTGAAGTAAGTAAAAAGTATTTTACAATTATTATTATTATACAAAAATACATTTAAAATAAATGATCTTCTTTTGAACTTTTATTTAAAAAAACTCCTGAATGGTTTCAACAAAAATATTAAGCAGCACAACTGTTTTCAACATTGATAATAACAAGATGATTCTTGAGCATCAAATCAGAATATTAGCACAGGTCAAAAGTTTGGAAACATTACTATTTTTAAAGATTTTGAAAGAAGTCTCTTATGCTCATTAAGACTATATTTATTTGTTAAAAAATACAGAAAACCCCCCATTAATATTGTGAAATGGTATTACAATTTAAAAAGATTCAAAGCTGAATTTTCTTAAAGGTGCATTGCGCAAGTTTTCATGTTAAAAATACCTGTTTTCTATCCTATACATGCTTAAAGAACTGCCTGATGGGCTGAATGAGCCCTTCTCTGCTCACTGAGATTGCCTCTATAATCCTGTACAGTAAAATATATAAGAGGGATTCGGGCTCGAATCTGAGACTGGGCGTGACGTCATGCGCGTTCACGCTCACCAGGCGATGTCTCGCAGGTTTGTTATTGTTAGCCGCCATTCTCGTATCAGCGAAGACAACTTGAGCGACAAAACTTTAGTCAACTTTAAACTACTTCAAAAGTAGATGGATTCAAAGAGACCGGCTTGTAGTTCATTCCAAACCCCAACGCAAACTCCACGTAAGACAAAGAAAAGAAAACTTTTGTCTAGTTATTGACCAAAAGGGCAAAATTGGAGTCAGACAGCGTCGGAATAAGACGAGTCAACATCGGAAAGGCTTTCAACAAATGGATAGATCTCCGGTGTGCTCTAGGACTCAAACTGGATCCTCAGTTGGCTTTTTACTTGATAAAACGGTAAGATATACCCCAGTCTCTAATGTCTGATACGGCAAATCTATGACAACAAATGTCGATACGTAAATGCTTTATTGTAATGCTTTAGCGTAAACTAGATAAATGTACAATCAGAATTGATTTTACTACCATTGTCAGTGAACAGGTTCATAAACTAGGAATTGTCTTCGGAAGAATCGTACAACATGAAACATAAAACATGTCCCATAAAATATATAACTATGTTTTTGTGTATGGCCTACCGGTAACGTTAGCCTTGTGTCCTTTGCCTGCGCTCTGCTCTTCTTCTTCCATCATATTACTTAAGATAATATTACGCTGGAGCCTTCGTCTTCTGTGTTTCTCTGTACAGAACTTAAGCATAGTTTTTAAACGCCGCCGTTCGTACTCCGTTATTAAGGTCCCGGCGAGGCAGAACAGGAACATTGCGATAGCCTCCTCCATGCTGGTTTGTTGTTGTTGTATGTGGCGCCGCCACCGTGCTTGCGTCACTCCCTACCTCTCGGTTCTGGCCACTGGCGGCCAGTGCGACCGCAAACAGCAAAACCGAGTTTGGGGGAGAGTAGTTCTTAGAACTGTTTAGAAGTGGACAGTTCCTATAACTAATTTCCTGTAACTACTTGGTTGGAAAGCGGCTATAGTGTCATTTGATTGTTTATTACCTGGAGACATTTGAGTGTAGGCTACTTTCTTGACCAACTGTATATGGCATGATTATTATTTTGAGCTTTTACAAAGTAATAACTTATATTGTTCATGAACGTGTTTCCATAATAATACAATCATAAGTGGATACAGTAAACACATAAAACAGTTCAACATGGAGATAGATGGAAACAAAAACCGAAGTTTTCCTTTACCCCCGTTTTCCCCTCACAGACATAAGTGTGTAATTTACTCAAATGCCTTTCCTTTCATATATTTAAAATGACTTGCAGATTTATAACTTTATTACATCTGAAGACATTATGACTGTAAGCAAAAGATGTGTGCGGCTTATGCTGCTTTGGTTATGAACAGCTCGTGCTCGTGCAAGCATGCGTGTGCTCCATGAGCGTGCACATCTCTGGTTGCTGTTTCGCTTGTCGCCAGAGGGGCCGTAGTTCTGCAAAAACCCAGAGACCTGCGTTATGCACCTTTAAGCCATTAGTCTTCAGTGTCACATGATCCTTATTCAGAAATCATAATAATATGCTGATTTGATACTCAGTTATAATCAGTGTTGGAAACAGTTGTGCTGCTTAATATATATTTTTTGGAAGCCAAAATTGACCGGAGTTCTCCTTTAAAGGATAAAAGATTAGTGATTAGGGCAGTCCACACCACAAATATACCGATAACAACACAGAGGAACAATATTGTTGGAATCACTTTCAGAACGTTTTTTTTGTATTCAGGCTGAATGATAAAAACATTGGCAGCCAATCAGAATCCGTGCTGCATTTCGTCCGCTGGTGTGGATGTAAATATAGTTATCGTTAACTTTATAGCTATCGTTGAACAGGCCTTTAAATGTTTATTACATACTTTTTTCAAAGCTGATAAAAACACCCTATGTTCATTTCAGGTGCAGATCTTCCAAAAGGAAGCGTAATAGGAATAGACATATCACGCATCGCCCCTTTGGATGGAGCTCAGTTTCTGTCTAATCACGACGTCACTGCTCCTTCAACTCACATGGCGCTGGAGAGGCTCCTCCCTGAAGCTCGAGCAGATGTCATCCTCAGTGACATGGCCCCCAATGCCAGTGGGCTCAGGAACTGGATCATGAAAGACTGGTCACCATGTGTCTATCAGCGCTGGACTTAGCTGACAAGGTTTTGCGCCCCGGGGGCTCTTTGATTTGTAAGTACTGGGATGGAGCTCTGGCCAATAAGCTCCAGCAGAGACTTTCCTTTATGTTTCAAGATGTAAGAACCGTAAAGCCAAGAGCAAGCAGGAAGGAGTCGGCAGAGCTTTTCTTTCTGGCGAGGATGTTTAAAATGAAATAGGATGAAGTCTTTTTCATGCAAATCCAATTTGAATATATGAAATATAAATAAAGATATATTTAATAAAAGAAAGTAGTTGGGTTTGTATTGCTTGCCTGCAACCTGATCACTGCATTAGAAACTAGAAACCTAATGTATCCTGAACATAAAAAAATGCTTTAGTAGAATATGAAGTCAGATTTGCATATGATTTTCAGTTTATCAGTAAGGCCTAGCAGCGTTAAAGTCATTCTTTCAAATAATTTTACAAAGACGTGATTGGCATGCATCTAAAATGCTTTTTATTGAGTAATTTCAGATTCATAGTATATTTTACACTATAAGAGTGTATAGTTTCCTCTTAGTAAATTATATCCTTTCAAAAGCACATAGTATTTGATGGATTAGATCAGTGGTTTTCAAATGGCCATCCGTGAACATTTGTATAAAGTTGTGTAAAAACGAAACTAAATAAAATCATTAGAATTGACTAAAAGTGACTAAAATTAACTGACTACAAAAGTTTATTTCATGATTCATATTCACGATAATAAGAGCAAAATGGCGATCTGGCAAAATGATGGACTGCTGTCCAAATGAGACGTGTGCATAATTGAAATTCAATTATTAAATTGTAGAAAACTAGAAGTTTGGGGTAGGGAAATATCAACAATATTTTAGTAGTTTGAGCTGATTTTAAATCTTGATTTGTCTTATTTTAAAGTATTTTCCATCATTCTGAGGCCCCCTAATGAGCCCGGGCCCCTGGTTGAGATTTGGGGTGTTACTCCCAGTGATGCAAAGTACTGGAGTAAATGCAATTAGTTACTGTACTTTATTATCTTTTTGACAGAGTATAAAATATATTAGCTACTTTTACTCTACTTGACTAGATTTTTGAATAAGTACAGTATATGTACTCTTTACTCCAAACTTTTTCTGCTGCAAAAGACACAATATCTCCATCTATAGAGCATTGAAGTTATTACATCTTCTGCATTTTGCCCTTACTCACCCAAACTTGTCAATAGAGCTAATTTACTCCAACACAAGTCCATTAGTTGGCAGTTTCTGAATCGCAGGTGTTTCATATACGAGCTGAGGACATGCCTGCATTTGTTGTTGAGGCCGATGATGTCCAGTGCAACATTGCCCAGCAACATTACTCAAAAAGTTGCCCCGTGTATCATCACCTTTAGACTTTTACTCAAGTTTGGAATTGAAGACTTGTTATGAAGTCATTTTCGCTGTAAGGTATGTACTTTTACTCTCAAGTATGGTTTTCAGGTACTCTTCTTTACACCTCTGGATACTACACAATTTTTGTTTTACTCTTGAATTTGTTCTCCACCTAACTCTGGATTGATCAATATTCAGTTGGACTGAAGATGGTGCTCTTGAGTTGCCAGTACGAAAGCAGCAGAATAATAGCTGTACACACTCTCACACAGCACACCCCAGCAGTTTGAAGAAGAGGATGCGTGGACCGGCTGTTGGAACCCTGTTTTTCCCGAGCGTTTGGGAGTCGAGTGCTCAGGAGTTAAAAATCCTGCATTGTCATTTGCATTTTTAGCAAATTCTTGAAGTGTGGCTTATTTGACAACGCTTTAATCTTGTGTTTCCCTAACCGGAAAGCTAAATTGTTTGCGTAATACCGAAAAAACCGTTTTTTCCAGTTGCATAGAAAGATGCAATCATTCTCTCATTATAAGCGAGGAGCTGCAGAGAGGATGGATAAGTGTCTTATAGACAGTATGACTAATGAGAATCCTTTGTCCCTGTAGCAGTGCAGTCTCACAGACATTAGCCTGACACGTTATTATCACTCTCTCTCTACAGTTCAGCTGTGAATAACATCCAGCTTGTGTTTCTTACCTGGACAGTTTAGACCTAACATTTGTTCAAATAAGAAAGAAATGTTAGAAATAATAAAAGGGGACCATGTATCCTCTTTTTCCCGGACATGTCCTCTTTTAGCCCCCCCCCCCCCCCCCCCCCCCACAAAAAAAGTCTAGATCGCTCAAAATGTCCGGGATTTGGCTTTTGCGTTCTGCAGTCGCCATTTATTAAGTTTACATGCAAACCTTTTGTTTCAATCGGACTGAATTCATTCCGATTGATGAATCAGAATGTGTTTATGAACGCTAAACAAGTGATCGGGTTGATGTTCGTTTTAGCATTGCTTTAGGTCCCGCCTTCTTCTCGCACGCCACCATTGGTCGGTTGGTCGATCATGTACGTAAAGCAAACATTTGTCAAACTGCATCACAATTGTTATCTTCAGCACCACGGCTTGGCACGTGGCTCCTCGGCGTTAAAACACATTTTTGTTGTAAATTCACAGACGATTTACAGAGGAATTTCCTGTGTTTTCGTCGCGGTCGGGATTCTTGAGAAGCAGAATGCATGACCTGCAAAGTTTGCACGTAACTAATGACCATTAAAAGAAACAGCCATGTTAAGGTGTTAAAAGTTACTATTGCCAAAAGTTGAATGGAAATTATGTATTACTTTATGTATTAAAGTTAGTTGCAAGGTTATTTGTCAAGCATCTGCATTCATACCCCCCCCCACCCCCCAGTTTTATGGTTATACATTTCTTGCCTATAATGCTCAACTCCTCAAACTTTAAGTATCTCAAACTGAATGCTTGATTTGAAAGCACTAGAGAAAGAATGTCAGGTCCGACTCTGGATTGCTCTAATCTCAAACTCAGGGAATCTTCAGCTGAGAGACTCAAAAATACCTAAATGAATTCTGCCGGAAGCTCTGGTGCTTTCATATCCGACTGAGCAGCAGCGTGTACCATACAGTATGGAAATTCTTACAACCTCACTCTTTAATCTGAGCGTCTGTGTCAGCAATATGTTTAATGTGTGCTGCTTTGGTCAATTTGAATACTGTGGTTTTTGATCATCGCTCTGACGTATCAAAAACGTACATTCGGGGGACAATCCACTCCTGCGTCAGTAACATGTCAAAAGAGCCTGGAGAATTCATTATAGAAGATTAAGGAAATTATTTGAGAGCTTAGTTTTTATACGCCTCTTAACGGTTGTAAAAGTGGAGACTATAGTGTCTGCAGGGGTTTAGCAACACTGAGTGATATGGAAATACAAGTGACCGTCCTAAATTTATTATAGCTTTTATTTTATTGAATAATTTGCTGTCTATTATTGTGACAGACTTTAGAGTTGATACTGGATAGCAAAATCTTTATATTAGGATTTGTGCTCTATTCATAATCATGTGAAAGCTTTCTACATTCATGAATTTGATTTGAAATTAATGAAATCAATGCAAAGTTGAAATTCAAATATATATGTAAGATATTAAAATTAAAGTTTTTAAAAGAAAATAATACAAAGGAATTCATATAACTTTTAAGTATGAATTAAACACGTTATTAAACGCATAGCATGTGTGGTACTTTCAGGAACAAATTTTCCATTTGTATTTCATTATACTTAATCAAGAATTTCATTTTGTGGAGCATGGTAGAAGAACACTTAATTTACTACAATGAATCATCTCAGCATTGCCCATTGAAGCCTAAGGAGTTTGCTTTGCCTTGACAAGCGCAAATGTGTTGACAATTTTGCATATTTATTTTTTCTTATTTACCTTTCAGAGCTGATATTATATATTATATCTAGAATTGCTTACAACATAAAAACACTAAAAACATTAAGGCAGTGGGCCTTGCATAAACTGTTAAAACTATTCATCACATTTTTTCTTTAAGACTGGACATAACTTTTTTAAGTCAGCTACATACAAACATAGATTGGTCTAATTTGATCCCCTAAAGTAAGACTGATTACCCCCAACTAACTGCTAGTTGTTCTTAAAGTGCCCCTATTACGGATTTTTGAAAATGACCTTTCATGTAGTGTGTAACAAGCTCTAAGTGATTGAAAACATCCTGCAAAGTTTTAAATCTGAAAGTGCACCGTATATTGCACCGTGTCATTCAAAAAGTAAGAGTCGACTCTGAGTCAATTAAATAAATTGTTTTTCAAAGGAGTCATAAGCCGTTTCATTGTGACGTCAAGACGAAACATTATTATATTGCCCACCCACGTATTGCACGCGCAGACACCAGGGAAAACTTGAACCTCAAACCGGCAGCTGATTCCTGTACTGGACAGCATCATGTCGAGAAGACTGCGCTGTGCTCTAATGTGAAGGTAAAGCCAGTTATTTTTTTACTCCCCAAGGATGAGCAAGAATGTGAAGAATCAGTGGTTAAAATTCATCTTTACCATGATATCACTAAACTTTTGCTGTGTTCCCTTTATTTTACTGAGACTTCTTCTCAAATCTCAGAGTTTAATGCAGGATTCACAATCCGCTCGCTCTTGAAAGATAGTGTTAAAAAAACTTAGTTTTGAGTTTTATATTGTGTTGGTCTCCTGCTAACTGGCTAACTCACATTATTACTGTATTACTGAAATACTTCTGCTGATCAGCTGTGGGCCACTATTACCTAAAACTGTGTCAATTAATGCAGATTATCTGTCGTTCTTACTACTTTGAGGAAATATTTGTTTTTACCAACATTTATTACATCAGATCATTCACTCTAGAGCTTGGCTAATGTACATTGCATACATGCACTGTTATTGATACAGTTTCCATGTATTCACCGCAATATATTATAAATACTCGGTAAATAAATTAGTACAAGTAAAAAATATGCACTTGTTAATGCTGATGCAGAGGAATTACAGTTGCAACATCTCATAATGTACCTCAAACTGAGTAGTGTATCACTGTGAAACGTCCTGCTCGAGTCGTCCTTGTGATGGAGGTTCGGGTTGAATAACTAGTTCTTCCAGTGTTTCATCGTTGGACCTGCGCTTGCATTAATATGGTCAAATCAATGTCATTGTTTGTTACTGTGTTTAGTTTACAGTGTAGGAAGCCACAGGACAAGCAGAGCTGGCGTTGTTATGGCAATGGGCGTTTTTGACGCTCGCTGTACACAGTAGGCCAATCACAACAGACTGAGCTGTCTGGCCAATTCCCCTTATTCACCGCGCCTCCATCTTGAAAACCAAAACGAGGCTAGGGGGTACACTCTTAACCGGAAGTTCAGTGACAGAGCGCCACGGGCATCTGTCATCATAGCGGTACCTGTGTGGACAACAAACATTTCATCTCTTCCGGCATTAACAGTGGACTATGTTGAAAAAATGCGCAAAACAACGACGGCAAGATTCCCCGGGCTGTTTTGCTGAAAGACACGGCTAGTCACGGCAGGACATTAGCTGATCAGGCTAGTCTAAAGAGCTACAACTTGCTTAACGTTACCAAGCAAGCTCGGGCTATAGGAGTGGTTACGAACAGAGGCGAAATAATTAACTCACTTTCATGTTTGAATGCCGGTTGTCATCCGATGTGGATTCTGATCACCGTATAAGGTAGAAATATTTATAATGTTACGCAATGCAAAAGACTATGCACGCTAACCATTACTAGTAAACGCTTGAAGATTACGCATAGTAAAAAAAACATGGTGAAAGATTGAAGAAATCAGACCAATAATAAAGGCTATCACAATCATGTTTTTATTTTATCTGTCAGTCATAGGCGGAGGGTGAACCAACTCCAGGGCAAGGCTAAGATGTGCGCTTCCCCTTGATGCATTTAAATCGATTTTTGTAGTTTTAATCAACACGTTGCCAAGCAACAACTTAAACGTCCCAGTATAAACGCTCCCGTTAACTAATTTGTTATTAACGCGACTACGTTTACAAACTGTTAATTTTAGAAAAAAAGCAATCAGTACCAAATAATAAATAATAATCACTAATCAGCCAATATAAATAAACACTGCCTTACCTAATGCAGCAAAATCCTGCGTTTAGACCTGGCGTCATATGCGTTGATGATGTCCTCGTTATTTAGTTTTGTGGTTATGTCACTCTCAATATGCAGCAGACTCAAGGATGAAAGTCTCTCCTGTCCCATTGTTGAACACATCCAATTCTTTACGCGTCGCATAGCTGAAAAAGATCTCTCGCATGTTGCGGTCCCCACCGGTAATGTTAGAGCCAACTTGAAAAGTTTTTCGAAGTTTGGATAAAATCCAGTCGAGAGTGCCTCCTTAACGAAGTCAGGAGATGTGTGACGTGAGTTCAGTTTCAGTAAATTCATCTCAGTACATGCCAATTTAGGGTTGATAGAGAGGGTGGTCGCATATTTATTTAAAAGAAACTGCGCGCCTTCTGGGTCACATTTTAGCACTGCATCCACACTCTTTGCTATTCCCATGGTCTGGGTGGAAAACCGGGACTGACACTCACCCAACAGGGTATCCAAAACAGGAAAATAGAGCTGCTGGGCCCATTTCTCTTTCATGGTTTGTGTGATGTTTGTTTGGTATTCTCTTTGTCCAAGGGAACTTGTGACAACAGAGGAATCCAACGTAGCAGTTCTTTTCACAGTTCGCTTATGCGTGCGATCGCGTTCATCTTCACTGACTGAAATGTCAAGTGAATTACAGAATGCTTCAATCTCCATCCATACTTCGTCCCACTTTTCAGTGGTCCTCATGTTCTCAAGGCCGTTTATTGTAGATTCCATGACACTTGAGGCCTGAGACAGTGTCGTGTCTTTCTTTTGTAGTGCCTTGTGTGCAACATGGATCATACTGAAAACATGGTAAAACACCAACAGACACACACAGAACGTGGCCTTCTTGAGATGGCTTAAGAGACCGGATGCCTCAACAAACCTACGATAAGGGGGGACAGAGAGCTCGGAAAGAGTGGAGAGCAGTGCTCTTATTGAAGTCTTGACAGCTGCTATGTTTTTCCATCGACACGCCCATCTCGTGTCGCTGAGTGCTGTCAGTTCGGCTTTAACCCCGAGCTCCTTTTGGTGCTGCTGATATGCATGGTGTGTGCCTGGTTGTGAGAAAAATACATACAGACTCTCGAGGATTTGAAAAAACGTAGATGCTGTACGATTTACCTTGCATGCATCGACCAAAACCAAATTCAACTTGTGGGCCATACAGTGGATGTACACCGCAGATGGATGGTCTTGACGGAGTTTCTGCTGAACTCCGTTTACGTGACCGGACATGACAGCCGCTCCGTCATAACTTTGTGCAACAATGGGTAAAGTGTAGATTCCACACGCATCCAGAAAGTGTTTTATGTGTCCATAAATTCCAGTAGCATCAACTCTTTCAGAACAGTCCACAAATCCTAGAAATCTTTCCTTTATCTCCAGCTTCTCTGTGTACCTCACACACACGGCCATTTGTTCCTCTTTAAAACTCCGTGCTTCGTCCACTAGAACAGTAAAAAAACCATTGTTTTCGATGCCGCGGATTATTTTGTTTTTGACTAAACCAGAAGCAATTTCTAAAATGTCATTTTGTGTGTCAGGGCTCGTTAGATTAAACGGGGCCTTTAATCGAGCACAGAAAGCGTCGTCACGTCTGGCGTACCAGTCACACAGCTCCAAAAAGTTCCCACGATTCGCAGAAGTCTCTCTCTCGTCGTGCCCTCTCAGTGCAAGTCCTTGCTTTCATAGAGCAATATGTCAACAATGGATGCTGCATATTCCCTATTGCTCTGCACTGAGGTCCTGTGAGATTCACTTAACTGTGCAGCGATGGAACCAGTAGCTTTGGTTTGTTCAAAGCAGTGCCACTGATCACTGCACTGACGATGTGGTGCTCCGTCTGCGTGTTTCTGTAACTTTGCTAATATATTCTTCCAGTCACATACTCCATTTGCAATAAAAGCAGGATCTCTGTATGCACCACTAGAACTGCACTGAAACAATCTACATGGGAAGCAGAAAATCGCGTCTATCTCTTTGCTGTATTCAATGAATGAATATGCCTTATAGTAATCGGACGAAAATGACCGGTTCTGCTTACCGAACAATGTTTTGGGGTATTCGGGCAAGTAAGGTTGTGATGGTCCAGTTTCCTTTGTGCCCAAATCCACAGGTGTGCTGCTTTTATTGGTAGCACAGTCAAAGATCCGTTTACAAGGCCTGATGCAGCCAGACTCACCCGCGGTATCTGTTAAAATCTGTGAAGATGAGCTTTCTTCTAAGTTTTTGTCAGATATTTGCACACTTGAATTTGATGGATCAGGGCTGTTGTTTAGGTCGTTGCAGCTTAAAGTTTTCTTCTTGAAAAACGTTCTTATGTCCATTATGAAAACTAAATTGAACGCCAGCTCAAAATTAGCCTATATAGCCTCATTCACTTTTTTTTCCCTCTAAAACACATAAACCCGGCCCGCGGTTTTAGGCGAGTGCGGTTATGGGTGTCAAATAACATTTTTTTTAAATGAATGAATTTGTATTTAAAGTGATCACAATTTAATAAAAACATTGTAATTTATTAATTATATTGCTTTCATTTATTTAAAAATTGTTTATCGAAAGAAAAAAATCCGGCATTTATGAATTATCTCTGCGCGTGCGCACGGCATGCAATTTACGTTTTCACAGACCACAGATGAGCCAGCTCAGCCGCGCTTATCATTTGGTTTTGAAGTGGAGGAAACTGATCCTAGACCAGCAATTATGGGCCACTTTTCTCTATAAAAGCAACTAGTAGTAGCAGGCAGGCTGCTTTTGAGGGATACGCATTTTCACTCGAATTGTATATAGTCTCTCATGTCCGTGCCAGGGGAAGGCTAAGCCTTCCCCAGCCTTACACACGCTCCGCCTATGCTGTCAGTACGTCTCGTCTTATTATAGCGGACTATCATACAATAAAGCAACTTTTTTTTCGGGAGCTTCCTCTGTTTCTCTGACTGAAAATATCTGTAACGTTAGCCTAAGTTACTGGGAGTAGAGAGTCCTAAAGCTCATCAGGTCTTATTTTTGGTGGCATATATTTGTAGAAATTATCATTCTTTCTAAATGTGATGTATGTCTTGTAATGTTAACTACCAAATAAACAGAAACAGATGCGACTGAAGAAGTGTGTCCTGTTTTTGTGAAACATAATGGCAATTTATTTCTGTGTGACTAATGTGCAATTTTGACATACATTAATTCATGATCAATGTATCACTTTTTATTGTAAACCTGTGGTAAAACATCGATGCTTGGGTTTTAAATATTCAAGTAAACAACAAAAATGCCAGCAAACGGTGGCTTTTCAGTCATTTCCAGTGATTTCTTTTAGATTAGTTTTCTGATAAAACTTCCGTTTGTTGGTGAAATGATGGGTTAAGCCTGTTTTATGCTTCTGCGTCGAAACGACGGCGTACCCTCGCAGACCCCTCTGCGTCACCGCGAACCCCTCTTCAACCTCTACGCCGTAGCTTGACGTGCACCTCCAAAAAATTGTAACTACGCGTCGAGGTGACGCAGACCGCAAGGGCTGTGATTGGTCAGATGCACCGCGATGCAACGCAACCTGACACAGAACCATAAAACGGCAACGACGCCGTAGGAGTGACGACAAAGCTACGCCGTGAAGTTGACGCAGAAGCATAATGAGGCCTTTAGTGTGACGTTGTTTCATAGAGGCCTGTTACGGGCATGTAAGGTAACGTTATGACTGTAGCCTACAGAGGGCCAACATTACTTCCGTACCCCACAGCCTCGGTTTGGTTTAATGGGATACTCCACTTTTTTTTGGAAATAGGCTCATTTTACAACTCCCCCAGAGTTAAACAGCTGGGTTTTACCGTTTTCGAATCCATTCAGACGATTTTCTGATATTTAGAAGAATATCAGTAAGCAGACAGTTTCTGGTCTCATTGACTCCCATAGTATATATTTTTTCCTACTATGGAAGTCAATGAGACCAGAAACTGTCTGGTTACTGATATTCTTCTAAATATCAGAAAATCAGCTGAATGGATTCAAAAACGGTAAAACTCAACTATTTAACTCTGGGGGAGTTGTAAAATGAGCCTATTTCCAAAAAAAAGTGGAGTATCCCTTTAAGACAGCTCAAACTGGCATTTTAGTCTAGGACTAGGTTTAATATCAAACCCCTGGGGAATCACCAGCTTTAAAAAAACGCTGAACAGTGGAGAGTCTGCTTGGAAAAAAGAGAACATGACAGAGCTCGTAATAAAACAAGAATCAACCTTGCATTGGCTTCATGGAGATGGTGAGAACTGAGGGATTTGAAATGTTGTGAACGATTTGCGACACGGAGATGGCATTTTTGTTACTCAACATGTGAGTAAGGTATTTTATTGAACAGATAAATTGCCATATAGCTCTCCAATAGAGTTTATTGTTAAGCATTAACTATTGTGAAGGGTACACTCTGAAAAATGCTGGGTTGTTTCAACCCAAATTTGGGTCAAATATGGACAAACCTAGCCGTTGGATTAATTTTTTTAATTACATTTTTTAACCTAATAGTTGGGTTAGTCAATATTTGACCCAAATTTGGGTTAAAACAACCCAGCATTTTTTAGAGTGTAATTTCAGTGATTTTAATTTTAAGGAAGTACCGTGTCTATTAATGGGTAAAGCTTCAGTAACATCTTTAGCTAATCAGCTTGAGATCCTTTCGATCCTTAGATCCTAAACTGGTTAGGCTATATCTCTTAGTGAATGTTTTATTAGCAGTAAGATAAACTCTCTCTTTTTTTTGTTATGAAAAAGAACCATATTCATCTGCACACTCGCAGAGAGCCAAATCACAACCAAAACAATGTTCTTTCGCAAAAATGCATGCATGTGTTTTTTTTATATGCTAGAAGGCCAAAAGTTTTACATTTAATTAAAACATTTAATTACTGAATTAATGGACTATGGATTTTTGATATACATGTGTTTTATAACAGTATTTCTCAACCCATTTTACGCATTTGTCCAAACTAAGATTAATTCCCAATACTCTCAAAACAATTAACGCAGACATCTAACCCGTTGATAATTTTCTTAAACAGTTTGTGCGTTTTCATTTATTTTATACAAATTACAATGCTTTCTTGACATACTACACATCAGTTTCGGATTCAAGGCTCATGCTGTGCAAAAGCCAACACAGAAAAACTAAAAGTAAAGCTATATTCCCGAATCCACATCATGTTGTCAAATGCTGTCGTATTGATTTTTGCTGTATTACACACAGCACAAGTGCAATTTACTAAAATGTTCAATCATACATTTCTGTCCATAAAAAGTGAAAACCCAGAGTAAAGAAACAATGGAGGACCATGGCAATGAGACAGAAGGTTGTGTAGCACTGAGAATAGATCAAGTAGGGAGAAACAGTGGAGGGAGATGGTAAGAGGAGGAGAGTAAAGATGAGATGAGAGTTGGTTGGTTGATCATGGTTGGACAGACAGTTCAGCTCAATGTCAACAGATACTGTTACTTCAGCATTAACAAAAAAGGAGAAGAAATGTGGAATGTCTGTGATCAGTCAATGCAGAGGCCTGCAACGATACTGTATATGGGTGTCAGGATTCAACATCCACGCCGTTCTTTGCTTAGATGCATCTAAAAACCTAAGTGTGATGTAGAGACTTCATGAATATGTAATTCAGTGGCAGGAATGTGTTTGTGGGCTTTTTGAAGTTGACTTCATTTATATTCACATATTTTATTTATTTATTTTTTGCAATATGCAACACGTAGACTTACTTCCTTACATCCTTACATCCTTGTATGTAACCAACAGGTAACCATACAGTATTACTGGTGGCAGTACTTTCTTTTGCAGTGAAATTAAACTGCTAACTTCAGAGTCTGTTTGGGTGATGTTTTTATCTGTTTTGAGAACACTGACCCATTGATTAGAGAAATAAAATTGATTGAGAAAAACTGTCTCTCCAGATCAATATTTTACTGATTTAATTACAAATGTTTATTTTGATAAAGTGGTTTGTGTGAACATTTTGTCGTATTGTATGACAAAACAAAATTATGAGGTTAATTAGACAGTATTTAAAATAGTTTAGTGAAATTATGTCTAGTTGACCAATGTAACGTGCTGAGGAAAGCAGGGGCACGTTCAAGATCACAACGGTGCGCAACGTTTTGCTACGGTTTCCGCGTTGAACGTCATGTTTCCTGGAAACGGCTTGCACCGGTGTGCAACGGGGTTTGAGATGCGTTTTCTCTTGTTTGGTGGGCGTGTCAGAACTGCAGTCCAATCAGCAGCAACATGTAAATAAAGCATGCGGTATTAAAGAGAACTCGCACAATGGAAGTAATTTACAAATGTGTTCGATACGCAACAACTGAGGATATTAGAAGACATGTTTGTCGTAAGTTTTATTGTAAAGATATAGGATATCAACATAATGATGTAGTTGTTTATATTTTTAGCTTCATTGCAAGTGTATGACATTTGGTATAGAAATAAACAATGCATGTAAAGTGCTTTTCCTAAAAATGAGAAAGAAAATACAGGTTATTAATAAAACAGTATGAACAACAAATAAAGTCAGTATGTGAGGCTAAATAGATGTGTTTTAGTCTTTATTAGGTAAGATGTGCTTCCATTTCAGTTTCCACAAATCCCTTCACTCGATTGGGATGTTCTCTTGTGTTCTGGGCGGCAAGTGCAGTAACTGTAACATCGGGCATATTTTGTAGTATTAAACACATATTTATACTGACTTAATCATGCTCCGAAAATTCTTCACAAACAACACAAAAAGCCTTCTCAGCTGCCGTAGTTGCAACTCTTGCGTCATCACAACAGTGCGTTCAACGCGTCACCGTTTCTGTTTAAAAAACGTTCTGCAACGTTTTGTCGGCGCTGAACGCAGCCCAGGTGAAGGCGAGGATCTAAGTGCAGGATTTTTAATGAAGTAACACATAAACAGATAAAAGAGAACTCAAGGAACAAAGGGAAAAAACCATGAGGATCACAGAAACAAAAGCAACCAATACACGTACAACGACTGACAAAGTAACAAGTGAAACACAAGGGCTATAAATTAGTGCTGTCAAACGATTCAAATATTCAATCGCCATTAATCGCAAATAATGTCATAGTTAAATCGCAATTAATCGCAATTAGTCACACATTTTTATCTAATGCGCAGAATTCGCATCAGCTGTGTGCTTGGCCATCAAGTGGTATTTCAGACTGGACGTGCTGCGATGATAGCTCAGTTCACAACTACAAAACGCACAGATCACTTTGGTCTTGTCAATGTAACCATTTGGCAACTTTTGAAAAAATAAACTTTCCATTCAAAATCTTTTTGGCATCCATTTTGGCGTCTCACGCTCGCCATCCACTCAAAATGTAACGTTAGCCTAGCTGCTACTCTTTGGCTGGTGCCCAAGCCCAAACAAGTGTGTGCGGCATGCCTGTTGTTTTGTTTTCGGT
This sequence comes from Chrosomus eos, assembly GCA_036326025.1. Taxonomy (NCBI): domain Eukaryota; kingdom Metazoa; phylum Chordata; class Actinopteri; order Cypriniformes; family Leuciscidae; genus Chrosomus; species Chrosomus eos. The sequence continues at coordinate 32,903,777 of CM070821.1, forward strand.
GTGGTGTAGTTTTTCTAACGTTACTAGTTGTTGCAACTGCATGTGAAAAAAACAACAAAGTTTGCTTGGCCAAAAAGAATGTTAAACCTTTAAGGAGTGGATTCCAGACACTCCACAAAAAATAAATAAATAAAGGGCCATGAGAGTGGTGGAGCAGAGGTGGAATGGGGGTGGGATGGAGGGCCAGGTCCGTGGAATGGAAGAGGGCCTGGAGACTGAGGCAGAGCAGGCGGCCAGGCTGTAGCAGGCAGTGCAAGTGGCCAGGGCGGAGCAGGTTGAGTAGGTGGCCGGGATGGAGCAGACCTGGCAGGCATCCAGGGCGGAGCATGAGTCCAGAGCGGAGCACGCTTCAGGGGGCCGTGGTGGATCTAAAGCTTCAGAGGGCCAGGGCAGATCCGATGCTTCAGGAGATCAGGGCAGATCTGACCATAGACATCATATAGAGACTAGATGCCCTATTGGCCGCTGTGGCGCAAGAAATGCGGCCGCCATCTTAAACCGGTCATACTCGTATTTGCATTGCATAGCAGCAGTAGATGCCAGAGCACTGTGCAGCATATTCCTGCTCAAATCGGCGGACCATCACTCGGGGATTACTTTTCACAAGTACGATTTAACATTTAACATTACCGTACTACACTGGCGTAGGAACCGGGGGGGACGGGGGGGACGTGTCCCCCCCAATATTGGAGACAGTCCCATTTGTCCCACCCAAAAATGACACCGCGGAAGACAAAAAAATATTTGCCAACTCTCACGCATTGGCCGTGAGACACACGTATTAGATTGGTTTCCCTATCAAATGTCGAGAGCGCATTATTGTAGCGCGAAAGTACATCAAAATAATGCGCGAGCGTGAATCTCTCTGCTCGCACGCGGAATATGATGTGCCGAGCGCGAATCTCCCGCACACGCTCTCAGATACACTTCTCTTAGGAATTCTCTCTCTGGGCTCGCTCAGAGAATATGCCTGCACTTAAAACGTGTTCAGTGCAATCGCGAATCTCTCCTCTTCCCCAGCTAACAATTTTAGGTTATAAGAACGTTCATAACATTCCCATTAAGTTATAAAAACGTTATTTCTGAATGTTTTAGGGAATTTCAAAACGTCCAGTTTTTAGACGTTGTATTAACGTTCTTGCTTGGTTATAAGAACGTTATTCAAACGTCCAATTCTCCCATTAGGCTATATAAACGTTCTCTTAATGTTTTTCTAAGATAATGAAAAACGTTTCATTCACTTATTAAAACCTTTCTTAATGTTTTTTTATATAACAATGTATCCTATATAATAGGCATATGAAGAACCTAAAACAAGAACTTTCAGATTTTAAAATTAAGACAAAAAATATATAGAAAGATAATTTTAAAAAAGACCCATGAATCATAATATGTGTAATGTAGTCCACTGAAGTCGAGTTGAATTGAACCCAAGTAGTTTATTCCAATAAACCGATTTGGGTTGAAGTGACAATATGATGCAGAAAATATGATGCAGAAAAAATTAGATGCAGACATCTAAATCAGAGAATTCATAGGTTCGTCGATTGGCGGGTGGATTATTTATTTTCAACAGTGGATTTGGATGACTCAAAGTGCACCAGATTAATGAATTTAGCTTTAAAATGTGCAAAATTTTCTTCCGGGGGTGCATGCCCCCGGACCCCCCCTAGAGGTATTGGGCTACATCCACAAAAATACAGTGGGAATAACAGCCTATATGGGCCGTGAAAAATAAAATTCTAATTATCTTATAAATACGTACATGAACAGGATTTCATGTCTTCCTCCTTGTTTTGAGTCAAGAAAAACCCCTCTGTATTCTCATTGGGGACTGAGCCTCCCTAAAATTAAAATGCTAAAATCACCCCTGGTCCCCCCCAATGTTAAACTCATTCCTACGCCCCTGCCGTACTATTGGGTGTATTTTGTGAATTAAATATTCCATGTGTCCTGTATCATAGCCACATGTATGACCTTTGCAGCAAAAAACCCCGCGTCAAAATCAGTTCGGTATTTAGTGAGATATGATTAATTAAATACCCTGACAGCTCATTGCACCAGCCAAACAGATTACACTGAGCGGAGCGGGTGACCGGTTTAAGATGGCGGCCCCACGGCTCGTCCGCGCCAATAGGCAGTAGCGGTCGATAGGGCGTCTATCTATATGGATCTGACGGTTCAGGGGCAGAGGCGGCCATCTTGTCTGAAGACACCGCGTAGACACAGGCGTAGAGTCGGCCATCTTGTCCGAAGACACGGCCGTGACTGTGGGCATCTTGTCTGAAGACACAGGCATGGCGGCGGCCATCTTGTCTGAGGACTCTGGAATGGCGGCGGCCATCCTGGCCAAGGGTTCACGGGCTGGAGCCGATGTGGGTACTGCCCACACACTCAAAATCGCTGTGGCGACTATGATGAGTGCTGTCTTTTCTAGGACTGAATGAGGCTCAGCTGACATGATGTGAAGAAACTCAGGCTTGGCAGGCATGACTTGAAGAAGCTCAGGCTTGGCAGGCATGACGTGAAGAAGCTCAGGCTTGGCAGGCGTGACTTGAAGAAGCTCAGGCTTGGCAGGCATGACGTGAAGAATCTCTGGTGTGGCAGCCATGACGGGATGAGACACTGGAAGGGCGGCCATGATGACTGGGGTCCACAACGGGCCAAACAAGGCTTCGCCCACAGTGAAGGAAGATCCACACAGCAGCAGGGCAAAGTCCAAATACTGTGTCAGAGTCCAGCTGGGACCTCCCTCTGGCATCAATTGGCCAATGTCATCGTCCAGCCCACTCCAAAAACATTCTATCAGCATGACCTCATCCAAGGGAGCCAGGTGGCACCAAGCTAAAAACTCCCCCACATAGTCCTCAATGGGACGGCCATACACAGTGCCAACAAGGGAGACTAAACATCATGAAAAACTACTTAAGACTACAAAACTTGGCAAAAGACAGGAAATGACAAAAGTACACACAAGACACGGGTAACACAAGACAGGAATCATGACAACCAAATTGTATTCTCTAAATTAGGGAATAATTATGCATAATTATTCTAATTTAATGATGCAAGTATTGCACAAATGATATGCCTCTGTTGTGCAATGTTGTACATTTATTTGAATCGCAATTCAGTAAATTAATTTTCCTGTCATCCCAATTTAAATTCAACATACTCAATTAACACACTGCCCCGGGTAATACATGTTACATGAATAAATGACCTTCGAATTAACATAGTAAATATCTATTGTTGAAATCTGATTAAACCTCCAAATTAGGGGGCTTTGAAGTCTGATTATGCCATACAGTGTGTAAACTTTATAATAGAATTTCCATGCATTTATGAATTTAGATAATTGTTGTCATTCCAGCCAATGTAAGAATGACCCCCTAGCTGCAAAAAAAAATTCAGCTGTCTGTTATTCTGGGAGGATTAACCGTAAGCAGAGTTAAAGACTTCTTTCCTTCCACTAATTCCCTTCTTTAATGTTTTGATCACATTTGATACTACTCCCATGGCAATAAATGCTCAAATATATTTGTATTTAATCAAGCAATTCCCTGGCAGTTGGTGTGCTGTTTCGCACAGGTGAGAATTGCAGTCTTCAATATTAAATGAATCTGTTCCAACAGCGTTCCAAGGGGATGGTGCACTGTCAGGTTAATTTACTTTTGTTAGGACAGCTGGTGGCTTGTATGTAAATATCAGTCAATTAAGGAAGATAAATTTTATGCAGAGACTATATATACTTCCAAAAATTTAATTATGAGAAAACGAGATCAGTCTTTTAATCTTATGACTTTGGCAGAAATGCAAAACAACCTAGCAGAAATAAAGTTAACTTGCTGAAAACTTGATTTGTTTGGTGATATACAAATAAAGATACGCTTAAAAACATTTGATGGAGTGCCGGCTTATTTGATCAGCGGCTGTGTAATGCTCTATGTGGAACTGCATAGTCTGACAATGAACCTCTCAGATATGAACAGATACTTGCACCTTCCACCGCTGAATAAACACAAATCTGCTTTTCTGTGAGCCTGGAGGAAAGAGATTAGAATGTTCTCTTACGAGAGGTTCTCTCATATTGCGTAAGCTAGCTTACGCTACGGGAAAGATTCCATCTTTCTGAGAAATTGAAGCCAAAAATTATCCTATAATTTTGTATCCATTGTCAACGCAGTTCAGCTGCAGCAGACCATGAGAGGGCTAGCTAGCCGCTCATTGGTTCGCTCACGGAGAACTGCTCAAGCCTATGAGGGAGCGCAGATGAACCCGCGACCAATGAGAGTCTGACTCGCTCTCATTACGTCACCGCCCCCGAAACGGGCGTGGACGAGGCTATAAATACCCCGAAATAGGCTGAATAATCTGATTTTTCATCCTTCAGCGACGCACCTGCATCTGCTGATCCTGAGAGAGAAGCCGCCGTCGTCGAAAAGGCACCTTCTAGCGAGCGTTTGGGAGACTGAGGAAGCCGGCCGTCTTCGCCACCTTCAGCCGTCCTGTGAGCTAGCGCCATCCGACGGATTGTATCCTTTTACAAAAATGCTTCCTATATATTGTTGTATCTAAAAGAGCGAGCGTCTTTTTCAAGATGTCTCGTAAATTTTCTGGCGGCTCTTGCCGCGCTCCCCTCGAGGCTGGGGACCGCCACCTCTTCTGCGCTCTCTGCCTCGGATTGGAGCACGCCGAGCTCGGCCCCGCTGTGGCGGCTGCGAGCTCTGCGAAACTATGCCTTTGTTGACCCCGCGGGCTCGACTTCGGCCACTAAGATGCTTCCGTGCCGCCTCTGACTTCGCCGCGGAGAAAGAAACGCCGCTCTCAGAGGCCGCCGGACCCCCAGCCGGAAGCGTTCATCCCGCCGGAGCCTCCCGCTCCCGCTCTCCATCTCCGCCGCTTCCGGACATACAGCTGCCGCCGAGTGGCCGCTCTGTTGCCTCCGTTGACGCCGCGGACACCAAGGAGACATGTTCGCTTCTCGCTTCAGACGGTGAGGATTGGTCCGATTCTCACGCCTCCTCGGCCCGAGAATCAACCGGGACCCGCGCAGCTACTTCCACCAGCGCTCGACTCCCGCCGCTAAACGGGCTGCGCCCTTTCTGCCTGATCTGCACGCAGAACTCACGAAGTCCTGGAACGCCCCGCTCTCTGCTAGAACTCGCTCTGACTCTTCCACCCGCGTCGCGTTGTGGACGGAGCCGCAGAGAAGGGCTTTATCTCCATTTTCCCTGTAGAGGACCTGGTCGCCGCACGTCTATGCCGCCCTCCGCGAGATGGCGCTCATCGCCTGTGCTACCCGCTAAAGCCTGCAGTCCGACTTCAAGCTTTCAGCCGCCGGCCAAGCAGCTTCTGCACCCCATGTCTACTACAGAGTGAGGTACTTCGTGAATGGGACGAGAGCGGGGGAAAAATCCCCCTTCAGTCGCGGATTGAGGATTTCCTGCGAATTTTGTTCTGCCTCGTCACGCTAGCTCCTCTGCAGGCCGCTCACGTGACCAGCCTCCTGCACGAGCCCCACCCTAGCGCCTAGCTAAACACAGTCAGACTTCTCAGCGACACCAGGGCCGCCGCCCTCGCTCGCTCTGACAGCCGCCACAGACCGCCGCCTCCCCGGGGGCCTCGGCAGAGGATCGCGCTGAAAACTGATTACTCGAAGTCTGCCTAGCATGGTTGAGAAAAAGACGGCGCTCTCCCGCCGCGGCCGGATCGCCATCAAAGTTTCGCCCTCTGTTAGTCCCCGCTCACGCGGCTACTACTGCAGTGTACCCCGCCATTACCAAGCCGGTATCCCTTCCCGCTTGCATGAGCACAAACGCCGTGTTTTCGGCGTCCCAGAAAAATCTCAAAAAGAGCGTAAAAGCCTCTTGTGTAGAAAATGTGCCCACAACACTGTGTTCACTCATACACAAAACGCCGTGTTTACGGCGTCCCAGAGAAATCTCAAAAGAGAGTAAAAGCCTCTTGTGTAGAAAATGTGCCCACAACACTGTGTTCACTCATACACAAAGACACTCCTGTTCCCGTGTCTCACACAGGGTCCACTCTCATAAAGCGGTCCCAACCCGCTCGAGTTTCAGAGTACATAAGCGCGCCCACGAACCCGTGGCGCGCGTCCCACCTCTGTTACACGGTCCATAAACTTGTGTAGAGAATGTGCCCACAACACTGTGTTCACTCATACACAAAGACACTCCAGTTCCCCTGTCTCACACAGAGTCCACTCTCATAAAGCGGGCCAAGCCCGCTCGAGTCTCAGAGTGTATAAGCGCGCCCACAAGCCCGTGTGCGCGTCTTACTTCTGTTCACTCTGTTACAGGGCCCATAAACTCCCCTCCGAGTGTACGTCCCGCTGTTGTAAACACTATCAGCGCGCTCACGCAGCCCGCGAAGTGCAGCGACGGGGACCATGTAGCCATTCACCCCCTAGCGTCACGCTTCAAAGCGTGGGAAGAAGTGGGTGTTAAACACAATAAAGCTAGGCTATCGCTTACAGTTTTGCCGCCGCCCTCCTCGCTTCCGAGCGCGGCTAGAAACTACTGTGAACCCAGAAGCAGTGACGCGCTGCTCCGTTCAGAGATAGCAATTCTGTTGTGCAAAAGGCTATAGAGAGGGTGCCTCTGGCTATGAGCGAGTCGGGGTTTTACGGCCGTTATTTTCTTGTCCCCAAGAAAGACGGCGGTCTCAGACCAATATTAGACCTCAGATCGCTGAACAAAGTTCTCATGAAGAGACCGTTCAAAATGCTCACTATCAGAAAACTCCTCGCGCATGTGCGCCAGGGGGACTGGTTCATATCACTAGATCTGAAAGATGCATACTTTCAGATCCAGATAAATCCCCTTCACAGGCCATTCTTACGTTTCGCCTCGAAGGCCAGGTTTATCAATACACCGCCCTACCGTTCGGCCTATCCCTAGCACCCCGTACGTTCACGAAGTGCATGGATACGGCGCTCGCCCCCCTGCGGAGTCAGGGGCTGCGAATACCGAACTACTTGGACGACTGGCTGATTTTGGCACAATCTCAGAGAGAGTTACTGTCTCATCGTACAGTTCTCCTCGACCATCTGAAAGTTCTGGGCCTCTCTGTCAACTGGACAAAGAGCGTACTACAACCCAGTCAGACTATCTCCTTCTTGGGTATAGAGCTGGACTGACGGCGCGTCTGTCAACGCAGCGCGCGCACCGTGTGCAGCGTCTCGCCGCATCTTTTCAGATGAACAGACTCACGTCTTTGAAAACATTTCAGAGAGCGTTGGGCTGTATGGCCTCAGCCTCCGCGGTGCTCCAGCTGGGGTTACTGCGCATGCGCCCGCTTCAGCTTTGGTTGAGGAGCCGTGTGTCTCACCGAGCGTGGACCACGGGCCACCAGCTGATAAAAGTAACGCAGACCTGTATCACAGCTCTGCAGCCATGGTCAGTGGCAGAATGGTTTCAGCGGGGCGTTTCCATGGGGACAGTTTCACGCCGAAAAGTCATCTCGACAGACACCTCTAACACGGGTTGGGGAGCGGTCTGCGAGGGCTCACCGGCCTTCGGCCCCTGGTCAGCTCAAGAGAGCCTCCTACACATAAACTGTTTGGAGAGGTTGGCGGTCGAGAACGCGCTCATGCGCTTTCTCCCGCGCATTCAGGGCCACCACGTGCTGATCCGTTCGGACAATATAGCCGTGGTCTCTTATATAAACCATCAGGGCGGAGTCAGATCCAGGAATCTTTTCCAGCTGACAGAACGCATCTTAGTTTGGTCTCAGTGTCTCCTGCTCTCGCTCAGGGCGACGCACGTGCCGGGACATCTGAACGACGGTCCAGACAGCCTGTCCAGGAACCCCACTCCCCCCGGGGAGTGGTCCCTGCATCCTCTTACAGTTCAGAAACTGTGGCGTTTATTCGGCAGAGCAGAGGTGGACGTCTTCGCCTCGGCGGAGAACACCCACTGCCCAATATTTTTTTCAAGGAGCGAGGACGCGCTAGCCCAAACCTGGCCCAGCCGCCCGCTTTATGCTTTCCCTCCGGTCTCTCTGCTACCACAGGTGCTTCAGAGAATCAGAGAAGCGCAGCACTCGGTGCTCCTCATAGCCCCGCGCTGGGAGGGTCAGACTTGGTTTCCGGAGCTCACGCAGCTGTCACAGACAGCGCCGTGGCCCATTCCAGTCAGAGCAGATCTCCTCTCCCAAGCTCGCGGCACGATCTGGCATCCCCACCCAGAGCGCTGGGCGCTACACGCGTGGGTGCTCAACAACTACCCGTTGCTTTCCAACAGTTTCTGAGAAGCCAGTGAAGAGTCTTGGGAGATGGTACGATGGGGATCTAAAGAACACAGTTCGGGTGGGAGAAGTTAGGCGACAAGCAGTGGAAGGGTTGAAGAGCATAAACAGCTGTGCTCTACCTGGCAAACTAAAACTCTGATGCTTTCAGTTTGGTCTACTACCAAAGTTGCTGTGGCCACTGACTGTGTACGACGTTTCTTTGACAACAGTGGATAAGCTGGAACCGTTGATAAGTTCATACATCAGGAAATGGTTGGGAGTTCCACGCTGCCTCAGCAGAGTGGGACTTTATAGTAAAGGAATATTGCAGCTGCCAGTCTCTGCTTTAACCGAGGAGTTTAAGTGTGCCAAGGTCAGACTGGAAATGACCTTAGTAGAGTCACGCGACAAATGTGTAAGGGAGGCAGCCTCTGTGGTAAAAACTGGTAGAAAGTGGTCGGCAAAGAAATCTGTAGTAGAGGCAAAGGCTGCCCTTCAAATTGGGGATATCGTGGGAGAGGTACAGCATGGAAGAGAGGGTTTTGGGCTGGATGAGATGGGAGAGTGTGGAACAACGCAAGATGGGCTGGAAAGACCTTTAGTCAATGGAAGAGAGTAGGATCAGTTTTCTTATTAGGTCAACATATGATGTACTCCCATCACCGCAGAACCTAAACCTCTGGGTAGGAGAGGATTCCTCTTGTCCTTTGTGTTCATCACCTGCCACATTAAGGCACATTTTGACAGGATGTAAGGTGGCTCTTAGCCAAGGTCGGTTTACTTGGCAAGTACTGCGATGTTTGGATTTAGCATTGGAAGGCAAGCGTAGTGTGACCAATAAGTTGCCGTCTATTCTAGCAAAGCATTACACGCAGAAGAAAATATTCCTCTGTCCAGGCGAGCAACCACCAAGAAAAGGTGTTAACACCAATTCTCGCCCAGGACAACTGAAAGCTGCTAGGGAATGGAAGATGCTGGCTGATCTTGATTAACGGCTTATTTTTCCACCTGAGATTGCCACCACTAACCTACGACCAGATATTGTTTTGTGGTCTGGATCAGCTCGCATTGTTCAACTGATAGAGTTAACAGTGCCATGGGAGGATGCGGTAGATGAGGCATATGAGAGGAAGAAACTGCAGTATGCTCATCTGGCCACTGAAGCAGAACAGCGAGGATGGAGAGTCCAGGTTTATCCAGTGGAAGTGGGTTGTCGAGGTTTTGTGGCACACTCTACAACCCGGTTCCTCAGAGACGTCGGATTCAGCGGCCAAGAGTTGCGGTGCTGGTCCTGTAGTTGCAGCCCTCTTGTGTGCTGACGCGCCAAGTACACTGCAGCCGTTAATGCCGGACAGAAGGGGAGTCACACCACCACATGGAAAGAAGCGTAAATTGATGGAGAAGCATAGTACCGTAAAGCTATGTCTTAGTTTTGCTTATCTTGGCGAAAGCCGAGTACAAATCAGCATGAAGTTTTAACATCTACTCTCGTGTAATGGAAATCATAATGATGCAAACAATGTTGATAATTGTGGCTATAAAGCAGCTCTAAAAGAAAATAGTGTCATTGTGTTGCTTCAGTTCTGTTGTAAAGATTATCAATTATTAAATTAGTTAATTTAATCTAAAGCAGTTCTCATACAACAGTGTCAGTGCAGTCAAGTCAATAATATTGCTGAATATTAAGTGTCCCCAACTAAGCAAGCCAGAGGCAACAGTGGCAAAGAACCCAAACTCCATCACATGACAGAATGGAGAAAAAAACCTTGGGAGAAACCAGGCTTAGTCGGGGCGCTAGTTTTCCTGTGGCCAACGAACGAACAAGGTGTGATTATGATTTAGGCTTTATCATAAGTCAGAATTCAGATCAGGGTTGGTTCCTTTTTGCTTGAAGATCGAATTCATCACTGCAGTATGGAGACAAAGCTGGTCATAGGTCTGTGCAGAGGACTGTCTGGTTCTTTTGGTCTTTGCTGGGGATCTGTTAAACACAGTGCACCCGGGTAATCTAATAAAACAGACCAGAAACAAACTAACATGCTAGACACAAACAATACCGGACCCTGGACTGAAGAAACTGAGGGACTTAAACACACAAGGTGATAAACTCAAATACAAACAGGTAACTGTAACATAACACAACTAGTAACACTAGTTAACATAACTAGTAACATAACAACGCATTCTCATCCCAAGGCGTCATATACTGACGCTTTTGCCATTTCGTCTACATCGAACGCACATGGCACCCTTTAGCGTCAATATGAGACGCAGATAGAAATGGGTAGGTTTAGGTCTGGGGTAGGGTTAGGGTTAGACCGCTAGGAGGCGCCTTCTGGCCCATATCTATCTGCATCTCATATTGACGCTAAAGGGTGCCATGTGCGTTCGATGTAGACGAAATGGCAAAAGCGTCAGTATATGACGCCTTGGGATGAGAACGGGCTGAACATAATGAATAAACATGACAACTAATGAAAAGCAGGAACAAAGGAAACAGGAAACAAAGAGAAACATATACTCAAAGACTTTGAAAACGAAACCAAAAAAGACTAATTGTGACAGTTAACCTCACCCCTAAACGACAGGCAAAATATAAACAAACTGTAGCTGTTCGCTTTGTGTTGTTTAGACAGTCTTTTTCCATTTAAGTGGGTGGTTTTAAGTCTGGCTTTAAATGTGACACAGTGGGGATTTCTTTAAGACTGCAAGGGAACCTCGGCTTCCCCTATAATGTCAAATAATTAATGGTCAAATATGTACTATTGTTTTAACATTTTATTGACTAAAAATGCGTTATGAATGCGCATCTGGAAGACGAGTTCGGTCAAAATCATATAGCAGGTTGGCTGACTCGATTTCCTTCTCATACATTTCCGTAGCATCACAGTGCATTTCCCTGCTGAAGCCTAGCGTCCATTGACTTCAATGGGGCTGCTTTGAACAGTTTTTTTCAGTGCTTCGAAACTAGATGGTCATTGGATAAATCTGTGATTATGTCCCGCCTGCGGACGCTCAGCGTCTCTGGGGTGAATGGAGGAATGGGATGGTCTGGACTCCGGACTTCTGCGTGATGATTGGAGGGTCTGTCGAAAGACTGCATCTCCTTTTGATTGACAGAAATTTTATAAAAAGTCACTGATGCTGAAGCTACACAGTCCCATTGTGGATTTTGCAAGTGTAGTCTAAAGACAAACTACTGCAACCTATTTCTTGGTTTTTGCTTGCCGAAATTGCTAGCCAATTTTCATAATATATTTCACACAATTATACACCACATTCCTTGTTTCAGTTTAACCTAATTCCCACATTTCCTCCGTCTAGTTTAATACATATTTTTTAGATTGTTCGTTCATTCATTCATACATACAGTAGGCTAGGCTAGCGTCATAGGAGTGAACTAGCCAGCTAGCAAACTGCACACGATGGCAGACAGTGCTAACATTGTTGACCTGATTTTGGCAAAGCCATTTGAAAGTCTTCCTTACCAGGAGAAACTTAGATTTAAACAACAGGGCAGATCAACACCTAAGATTGATTTAGTGCAAAAGATAGAGAAAAGTAACAGGTATTTCAGCTCTCCTGGTATAACAAAGTTAGCTGGCTGACTGGAAGTGCTGTGATAAAGAAAATGTACTGCTGGCCATGCCTCTTGATGAAAATAAATAAAAAATGTTATGATGTAGGCCGAAAATGAGCTTCCCCTCTTTGAAAGACCAGCATCCGCCACTGATGTGACACTAGTAATGAGTGGCTTTGCACACTTAAAGCTTTAAGGCCTTCTCTCGTCAGAAAGAATGGGAAGTGGAGCATGAGTCTGAATATTCATTGCTTAACAGACATTAGGTTGCTAGAGTCACATTCAGAGAGGTCTCTGTCTGTGAAGAGCCTCTAAATTGCGAAGAGGTTTTCTGATGAAGCTCCTGGCTCCCAAGATTGCAAATGTGCAGTAGGCATTAATGCTTATTCCTATAGCTGCACATGTCTAGAATAATCAGGCGTGTGTCTGTATCTAATCTCATTGAGAACATTTGCGATAACATAGACTCAATGACCTCTTATCATGATTCAATGGCCTTAATGCATATGAACACAAACAAAAACTTTTTATGTAATAATTTTCATGTAAAACAATCAAGCGGCAACATTCTAATCTGAGAAATGAAGCCTACCCGAAAGTGCGAAAAAACTGAAATACATCGAAAATCCGGTAGGGGCAGGTCCCAAAAGGGAGCAAATGTCCATAGACCCCATGTTAAAAAGTCCATTTTCACAGCATAAATTCATGTTTTTACAGGTTGGTCCCATGGACTTTTATTGTATTTTTCGATAGGTTCCGAGTGCCTGACAACTGTGAGGGGGGTGAATTTTTTTCTAACTCGTTAGTTTAGATCGTATGTGTATGACAAATAAGGGCGTGGTTAACTTTGATTGACAGATGATAACGGGCTCCGCCGAGTGGAATTCCTGAAATTTGACGTCTCGGCCATGATCTGACACAACACATCATACCACCTCTGTATCCTTTCTGAACATTTCTATTGAAATATCGTACATAAAATGGGTTGCTCTGCTATAAACTGCACTAACCGACACTGTTGGAGTACTTCGCTCCATTTTTTCCGGTAAGTGACATTCCACTACTATTTCACGTAACGTTAGTTAGCACTATTTAGCATCAATGTTTGTGGGCAGTGGCACTGCAACAGTTAGCATTAAATCGTCTCAGATAAGTTAGCATCCGAGGTACTTTACCTATAGTTATATGTTAACCGGTTATAACTGATGTTTGAAACACTGTAAATGCGTCTGCCAAATAAATAAATGTAACATAAGAATAGACTGATATGTGCCACATTGGAGTGTTAATATATTTTGAGCATTTTTAATATACCATTTTGAGCATTGACAGATGGGTTGTACTCTTCAGAAGATTTGCAGTGAATGTAGTAGCAATAGACTGTAAAAAGTAACCTAGTCTGCCAGTCGATCTTATAACGTACAGATAGCTGAGGCTGCTTAACTGAACAGGCGCGTCCACCGGCCGGCTCAGTCTCACACAAAGCCCGCCCTTTTACCCATATATGGATTGGCCAGAAGGTGGGCGGGGTTAGGCTTTTCCCGAGATTTTCAAAGATGGCACCGCCCATAACCCCCATAAACGGCTTCAAAACCGTTATTCAGAAAGTCTATGGGTGACGTCACAGACGCTTTGTCCATTTTTTTTTACAGTCTATGAAAACAATCCATCAATCCCTCTTCATGTGAGAAACAGCTACACAATTTTAGAGGAGAAAAAGGGGAAAGTGAGAATATACTGCACTGCATTTTCTATCCTTAACCATAACCTGCTCTTAAATTCATTGATCACTCATTTAATTATTGCAGGTTTGTGTAATATTCAGAGTTTGCATTGTACTGTTTTTATTCATGTTGAGGCAGACTATACCTATTTTTTTGCACGTGAGATGAGTAAATGCCTGTTCCATTTAGTCTAGAACTGCAATAACCATCATGTTCACAAAGTGCACACAATGCCTCGTAACTTACGATTCCTCTCAACATGGGGGCAAGAGAGTTGTTAGTCAATGCATTAAAGGTGGGGTATGTGATTTGGAAAACAACCGGCAGGCTTTGTAAATATACAATATACAATTCAAATGGTCCTACCTTCTTTCCTCCAACGCTGGCCCTGACTCCACCCATTCGAAGAACATGGACACGCAATCATTCACGAGCGAAAACTCAAGATGTGTGAGAGATTGTAATGACGATTTACTACTAATCATGGAACCGGCTTTACTGACAAGATGCGCATTCGTCACAATCTTTGAGTATGCGCACGACGGAGGTCACGTGCGCTGGGGGAGGGGGGTGTGGTACAACCATTTGATTGACAAACTTACTGTCCAATGATTCTAGGTGGTCTTGGAAATGATTGGCTGAAGTTTTTCGAGTCCTGTCCGTTCCACAGATGATTAAATTGCTTAATTTTCATTTCAGTGATTCTAACTCAGTGGCTGTAAGTGGATTAGGAATAGGATTTCAAGTTATTTTGAAAAAATGGACAAAAAAGAGAATCACATACCCCACTTTTTACTTATTTGAAGAAGTAACTCAGATATTTGTTTGTAATTTTAAAAGTAATTAATTACTTTACTAGTTATTTGAAAAAAGTAATCTGATTACATAACTTGTGTTACTTGTAATGTGTTACCCCCAACACTAGTTAATTCTATCCAATTAACCGGTGCAGGGCAGGTTTGGATTTGTGCATGGGATCAGAAAACACAATCTTGGTGGGCAACAGAGAAACAAGAAGTTAAAAAATAGGACACAGTGGGAAGAGACTGCATGACAGATGGTACACAAAGTAATTTTGGGATGTCTTTATTTAATCTATAACCTGTCAAACAGGAGGAAATGATCTAGACTCATGGATAAGACAAGAAGAGAATGTTTTTAGCAACCAAACAATCAAAAAGTAGCCTACATGGTTTATCTGTTGCTTGCAGAGTCCCATAAAACAAGGATGGTTTAAATTTTGTGCATAAATTACATTTGTTTTAAATTAATCAAATATAAAAATATATAGTTCTGTTTCTGTATATGTGTATACAGTATATGAATATGATGTTATATGATGTATATACAATTCAAATGTTTGGGGTCAGTAAGATTTTAATACAGATGTTAATACTATTAAGATATGAATACTTTCATTTATCAAAGATGCAGTAAAATTGATCAAAAGTGACAGTAAATCTTTTAAGTTACAGATGATTTCTGTTTGAAATCAATGCTAAGCTGCACATTGATGTTAAAAAAAATGTTTCTTGAGCATTAAATCAGCATATGATTCCCAATTGTGGACACATTTTAGTAAGGGATAGTAACACCAAAAATCTTGTGGGAAATTTGTTTTGGTCCCATTGCAAATCATAATAATAAATAATAATTTATTTTAGGAGAATATAATATACAGTTTGTACAGTATAAAAATAATTGTTTGGAAAGTCCCCGTAAAACATGTAAACCCAACATATAGTCTGTTATTCCCTGTGCTAGATTTCCAGAGGCCCATGTGGAAAAAGTATGATTACGTTTTAAGGCTTTTCTTTAACATCTCACTAAAGCAGATCAGAGTTCGTCACCTTCATGCAGGCTCATAATTTCAATAAATGATGGCTAAATTCAAACCCCATAGAGTCCACCACATCCACTTAGCATTTCCAGTTCTGGCTGAATACCCCTCCGGGTTGCTTAAGCAGCCCAGATGGAGGCTGGGGAGTCTTTTTAGAGCACATGGTCATTAATCTTTCTAAAGATGCTGAAGGCATGGTTTGACACATCGCTGTAGTCAGGTCCACAGGGGTCCTAGAGAGGGGAGAGCTGGGTTTGTCACACATTGAGGCCATGAAACCTCCCACTTGCTTTTCACAGGGTCTGGCAGTCTATTCAGATAACCGGCAGGCTTTCCAACATCTCCGGGAAAGTAATCTCTCGGCTGTTGTCATTCTCATGACAAGTGCAGTCTCACCTGAGGAGTGAGTGTTCAGCTGCCAGCAGGAGGCCAAAGACAAGACTTTGGCAAAGTGTCTAACACTTCCTTCATGATGGATAACAGCGGGAAAGACACACAAGAGGTGTATGACTGATCTGGCTACTGAAAAATAGCTTCCAGTTAAATGTTTTGATTTAAATTCATGAAACGTTTCACTTGGAAATTTATCAGTTATCTTTCGTGACACAGTGGCTTTTGAAGAATAATCAGGGAATCCCGAGCTGCTGATCCTGAACGCCAAGACATCTTTATTAAAGTGACTTGGTAAAATATGTGTCCATGTACCACGTCAGCGCAGTCTCATCCCAAGAAGTCATATACTGACGTCTTGGGACGTCTTTTGACCATACGTCAATATCTGCCTTTTTAGGGTACCCTTAAACGTCGGTTAGATGACGTTATCGGATCCTAACTCTACCCCAGACCTAAACCTACCCCTAAACCTACCCCGTCACCTACTGACGTTAAAGGTAAAGCGTCAGTTGTATGACGTCCCAGGATCGTCATTTACCAACGTTTAAGGGTACCCTAAAAAGGCGGATATTGACGTATGGTCAAAATACGTCCCAAGACGTCAATATATGACTTCTTGGGATGAGACTGTGTTAACCACGTTGCTGTTTTCACAGTGTATATTTATACTTGAACAACTAATAATCACTAATAATGACTTTCACTGTAGGAGTATCTGAAAACCAAAGAAACTATTCCATTACTTTCTATGGAGTGGTTTTACATGTTTTTTCCGAGGTGCGTCTTTACCATAAGCATACAGTTTGGCCATATATGCAAGATTAAATATAGACGGTTTGCTACCTTAGGGTTAGTTCTCTTACGAGAGGTTCTCTCGTATTGCGTAAGCTAGCTTACGCTACGCTACGGGAAAGATTCCATCTTTCTGAGAAATTGAAGCCAAAAATTATCCTATAATTTTGTATCCATTGTCAACGCAGTTCAGCTGCAGCAGACCATGAGAAGGCTAGCTAGCCGCTCATTGGTTCGCTCACGGAGAACTGCTTAAGCCTATGAGGGAGCGCGGATGAACCCGCGACCAATGAGAGTCTGACTCGCTCTCCCTACGTCACCGCCCCCGAAGCGGGCGTGGACGAGGCTATAAATACCCCGAATAGGCTGAATAAAATCTGATTTTTCATCCTTCAGCGACGCACCTGCATCTGCTGATCCTGAGAGAGAAGCCGCCGTCGTTTGAAAAGGCACCTTCTAGCGAGCGTTTGGGAGACTGAGGAAGCCGGCCGTCTTCGCCACCTTCAGCCGTCCTGTGAGCTAGCGCCATCCGACGGATTGTATCCTTTATACTAAAATGCTTCCTATATATTGTTGTATCTAAAAGAGCGAGCGTCTTTTTCAAGATGTCTCGTAAATTTTCTGGCGGCTTTTGCCGCGCTCCCCTCGAGGCTGGGGACCGCCACCTCTTCTGCGCTCTCTGCCTCGGATTGGAGCACGCCGATCTCGCCCCCGCTGTGGCGGCTGCGAGCTCTGCGAAACTATGCCATTGTTGACCCCGCGGGCTCGACTTCGGCCACTAAGATGCGTCCGTGCCGCCTCTGACTTCGCCGCGGAGAAAGATACGCCGCTCTCAGAGGCCGCTGGACCCCCAGCCGGAAGCGTTCATCCCGCCGGAGCCTCTCGCTCCCGCTCTCCATCTCCGCCGCTTCCGGACATACAGCTGCCGCCGAGTGGCCGCTCTGTTGCCTCCGTTGACGCCGCGGACACCAAGGAGACATGTTCGCTTCTCGCTTCAGACGGTGAGGATTGGTCCGATTCTCACGCCTCCTCGGCCCGAGAATCAACCGGGACCCGCGCAGCTACTTCCACCAGCGTTCGACTCCCGCCGCTAAACGGGCTGCGCCCTTTCTGCCTGATCTGCACGCAGAACTCACGAAGTCCTGGAACGCCCCGCTCTCTGCTAGAACTCGCTCTGACTCTTCCACCCCGCGTCGCGTTGTGGACGGAGCCGCAGAGAAGGGCTTTATCTCCATTTTCCCTGTAGAGGACCTGGTCGCCGCACGTCTATGCCGCCCTCCGCGAGATGGCGCTCATCACCTGTGCTACCCGCTAAAGCCTGCAGTCCGACTTCAAGCTTTCAGCCGCCGGCCAAGCAGCTTCTGCACCCCATGTCTACTACAGAGTGAGCTACTTCGTGAATGGGACGAGAGCGGGGGAAAAAAATCCCCCTTCAGTCGCGGATTGAGGATTTCCTGCGAATTTTGTTCTGCCTCGTCGCGCTAGCTCCTCTGCAGGCCGCTCACGTGACCAGCCTCCTGCACGAGCCCCACCCTAGCGCCTAGCTAAACACAGTCAGACTTCTCAGCGACACCAGGGCGGCCGCCCTCGCTCGCTCTGACAGCCGCCACAGACCGCCGCCTCCCCGGGGGCCTCGGCAGAGGATCGCGCTGAAAACTGATTACTCGAAGTCTGCCTAGCGTGGTTGAGAAAAAGACGGCGCTCTCCCGCCGCGGCCGGATCGCCGTCAAAGTTTCGCCCTCTGTTAGTCCCCGCTCACGCGGCTACTACAGCAGTGTACCCCGCCATTACCAAGCCGGTATCCCTTCCCGCTTGCATGAGCACAAACGCCGTGTTTACGGCGTCCCAGAGAAATCTCAAAAAGAGCGTAAAAGCCTCTTGTGTAGAAAATGTGCCCACAACACTGTGTTCACTCATACACAAAACGCCGTGTTTACGGCGTCCCAGAGAAATCTCAAAAAGAGCGTAAAAGCCTCTTGTGTAGAAAATGTGCCCACAACACTGTGTTCACTCATACACAAAACGCCGTGTTTACGGCGTCCCAGAGAAATCTCAAAAGAGAGTAAAAGCCTCTTGTGTAGAGAATGTGCCCACAACACTGTGTTCACTCATACACAAAGACACTCCAGTTCCCCTGTCTCACACAGAGTCCACTCTCATAATGCGGGCCGAGCCCGCTCGAGTCTCAGAGTGTATAAGCGCGCCCACAAGCCCTGTGCGCGTCTTACTTCTGTTCACTCTGTTACAGGGCCCATAAACTCCCCTCCGAGTGTACGTCCCGCTGTTGTAAACACTATCAGCGCGCTCACGCAGCCCGCGAAGTGCAGCGACGGGGACCATGTAGCCATTCACCCCCTAGCGTCACGCTTCAAAGCGTGGGAAGCAGTGGGTGTTAAACACAATAAAGCTAGGCTATCGCTTACAGTTTTGCCGCCGCCCTCCTCGCTTCCGAGCGCGGCTAGAAACTACTGTGAACCCAGAAGCAGTGACGCGCTGCTCCGTTCAGAGATAGCAATTCTGTTGTGCAAAAAGGCTATAGAGAGGGTGCCTCTGGCTATGAGCGAGTCGGGGTTTTACGGCCGTTATTTTCTTGTCCCCAAGAAAGACGGCGGTCTCAGACCAATATTAGACCTCAGATCGCTGAACAAAGTTCTCATGAAGAGACCGTTCAAAATGCTCACTATCAGAAAACTCCTCGCGCACGTGCGCCAGGGGGACTGGTTCATATCACTAGATCTGAAAGATGCATACTTTCAGATCCAGATAAATCCCCTTCACAGGCCATTCTTACGTTTCGCCTCGAAGGCCAGGTTTATCAATACACCGCCCTACCGTTCGGCCTATCCCTAGCACCCCGTACGTTCACGAAGTGCATGGACACGGCGCTCGCCCCCCTGCGGAGTCAGGGGCTGCGAATACTGAACTACTTGGACGACTGGCTGATTTTGGCACAATCTCAGAGAGAGTTACTGTCTCATCGTACAGTTCTCCTCGACCATCTGAAAGTTTTGGGCCTCTCTGTCAACTGGACAAAGAGCGTACTACAACCCAGTCAGACTATCTCCTTCTTGGGTATAGAGCTGGACTCGGTCACGATGACGGCGCGTCTGTCAACGCAGCGCGCGCACCGTGTGCAGCGTTTCGCCGCATCTTTTCAGATGAACAGACTCACGCCTTTGAAAACATTTCAGAGAGCGTTGGGCTGTATGGCCTCAGCCTCCGCGGTGCTCCAGCTGGGGTTACTGCGCATGCGCCCGCTTCAGCTTTGGTTGAGGAGCCGTGTGTCTCACCGAGCGTGGACCACGGGCCACCAGCTGATAAAAGTAACGCAGACCTGTATCACAGCTCTGCAGCCATGGTCAGTGGTAGAATGGTTTCAGCGGGGCGTTTCCATGGGGACAGTTTCACGCCGAAAAGTCATCTCGACAGACGCCTCCAACACGGGTTGGGGAGCGGGCTGCGAGGGCTCACCGGCCTTCGGCCCCGGTCAGCTCAAGAGAGCCTCCTACACATAAACTGTTTGGAGAGGTTGGCGGTCGAGAACGCGCTCATGCGCTTTCTCCCGCGCATTCAGGGCCACCACGTGCTGATCCGTTCGGACAATATAGCCGTGGTCTCTTATATAAACCGTCGGGGCGGAGTCAGATCCAGGAATCTTTTCCAGCTGACAGAACGCATCTTAGTTTGGTCTCAGTGTCGCCTGCTCTCGCTCAGGGCGACGCACGTGCCGGGACATCTGAACGACGGTCCAGACAGCCTGTCCAGGAACCCCATTCCCCCCGGGGAATGGTCCCTGCATCCTCTTACAGTCCAGAAACTGTGGCGTCTATTCGGCAGAGCAGAGGTGGACCTCTTTGCCTCGGCGGAGTACACCCACTGCCCAATATTTTTCTCAAGGAGCGAGGACGCGCTAGCCCAAACCTGGCCCAGCCGCCCGCTTTATGCCTTCCCTCCGGTCTCTCTGTTACCACAGGTGCTTCAGAGAATCAGAGAAGTGCAGCACTCGGTGCTCCTCATAGCCCCGCACTGGGAGGGTCAGACTTGGTTTCCGGAGCTCACGCAGCTGTCACAGACAGCGCCGTGGCCCATTCCAGTCAGAGCAGATCTCCTCTCCCAAGCTCGCGGCTCGATCTGGCATCCCCACCCAGAGCGCTGGGCGCTTCACGCGTGGGTGATCAACAACTACCCGTTGCTTTGCCAGAGGGAATGTTAAACACGATCATACAGGCTAGAGCGGCTTCTACCAGAAGGCTCTATGCGTCAAAATGGTCTGTGTTCTCGAAGTGGTGCACAGATAGGGGTCTGGACCCGCGGTTATGCGAGGTTCCCTCCTTACTAAATTTTCTCCAAGAGATGCTGGACAAGGGCAGATCCCCGTCCACTCTTAAGGTATATGTGGCAGCCGTCGCGGCGTTTGCTGAACCCCGACGCGGCCAGTCACTGGGCAAAGACGGGCTGGTAGTCCGCTTCCTCAGGGGAGCTAGAAGGATGAATCCCCCGCGCCCCCCTTCGGTGCCGATTTGGGACCTTTCCATAGTTCTTGATGCTATGAAAGCTCCCCCATTCGAACCGCTAAGCACCGTGGACCTAAAGTACCTGTCGCTAAAGACCGTTTTTTTACTCGCGCTCGCGTCAGTAAAACGGGTGGGAGACCTGCACGCGCTGTCGACCAGCGCGTCCTGTCTTGAGTTTGGACCTAATGACTCATTAGTCGTTCTCAAACCTAGGCATGGCTATGTTCCCAAGGCGTTTGGCACCCCGTTCAGGGCACAAGTTATATCCCTATCGGCTCTGCCTGCTTCCGATAGCGAATCAGATTCTAATCTCCTATGCCCGGTCAGGGCTCTGAGATTATATGTCACTCGCACAGCTCCGATCAGACGATCCGAGCAGCTTTTTGTTTCGTTCGGCGGGCGCACCAGGGGGTTGGCCGCCTCGAAACAGTCCCTACCCAGATGGATTGTTGATGCCATTGCAGCAGCATACGCATCGAAAGACCTGCCATGCCCTTTGGGCATCAGGGCTCATTCCACTAGAGGCATGGCCTCATCGTGGGCATGGTCCAGTGGGATTTCCATTCACGACATTTGCGTGGCAGCGGGATGGGCTTCCCCCTCCACCTTTGTCAGATTTTACAATCTGGAAGTACCCGCTTTGCAGGCTAAACTACTAGCAGTCTAGTATGTTTCAGCTCTTCTGGTTGAGCTGCACTATAGGGGGTTAATTCACACAGACCGAGTTCGCTCTGTCCCTCTCTTTTATGTGCTTATGTACTACACAATAACCGGCCCGCTCCGATGGCCGTTTGTCACAGATACATATATTCATTCCCACTTTCGGTGTTCCCCGGGATGCCCCGCGGGACTAATAGTGGATGCTTAGCACGCACGGCGTTGACAATGGGTTCCCGTAGCGTAAGCTAGCTTACGCAATACGAGAGAACCTCTCGTAAGAGAACGAATCGGTTACCTAACGTAACCTCGGTTCTCTCTAGATGAGGGAACGAGTATTGCGTTCCTGGCCGTGCTTGTGCTACTGGTGATGTTCGCTTCAGAATTGAAAAAACCAGATTTTATTCAGCCTATTCGGGGTATTTATAGCCTCGTCCACGCCCGCTTCGGGGGCGGTGACGTAGGGAGAGCGAGTCAGACTCTCATTGGTCGCGGGTTCATCCGCGCTCCCTCATAGGCTTAAGCAGTTCTCCGTGAGCGAACCAATGAGCGGCTAGCTAGCCTTCTCATGGTCTGCTGCAGCTGAACTGCGTTGACAATGGATACAAAATTATAGGATAATTTTTGGCTTCAATTTCTCAGAAAGATGGAATCTTTCCCGTAGCGTAGCGTAAGCTAGCTTACGCAATACTCGTTCCCTCATCTAGAGAGAACCGAGGTTACGTTAGGTAACCGATTCGTTTTCTACACTACTGTTCAAAAATTCGGGGTCAGTACACATTTTTTTTTTAAAGAAAGTAATACTTTTATTTGGCAATGACATTAAATTGATCAAAAGTGACAATAAAGACATTTCTAATGTTACAAAAGGTTTCTATTTCAGAAAAATGCGTTCTTTTGATCTTTCTTATATTTATCAAAGGATCCTGAAAAAAAAGTGTATCAGTTTCCACAAAAAAACAAAGTTACAATATTTAACTTTTTTTGTTCAAAATTAACTAAATGTATATAATTTGTCAATACATCATCAAGCCTTCTTCTAAAGTGTTTTTGTCTTACCCTGATTCACTATAGTAATCATAAGAAGTGTTTATATTTTAGACCTGCTGGGATGGTTTTCGTGGGAAATTGCCTACATATGTCACTCGCTCATGCGTTTCTCGTCATAAAGGTAAATAGTAGGGGTGTAACGAGACGCTTATCTCACGAGACGAGACAGACACGAGATTGGGTTCACGAGAACGAGACGAGACGAGATTTTTGCACAATTTTACAGAAATCCTCAATGACAAAATTCATGACTGGAAAAGTATGCAGGTGCATTTTGCAATGTTTAACTAATAATCTTATTAAGTAGACCTGAAATGACATGCATTAGGAGTATGAATTATCAAATGCATTGAAAGAAAACAATATGCAACAATATAACCTTTTAATAATAAAAGGTTTTTATTGACTGGCTTTTCTCCTGTATGATTTCACATTAGTCTCTTCAGACCTTACTGTACATTTAAGAGCTTTCAGAACTTCTGATTGAGGCTGTGTGTGACCTCCTAACTGAACTCTAGAAGTCTTATTAAGTGCAAACAATAAGTGCAAGTGCAACCATAATCAAAGTTAGCACACAGACTCTTTATAATTATTTTGAAATTGCTGCGTTCTTGCGTTCCGATTATAAGTTCAGAAACAGAGCCTCCCTTGTCTGTTGTCTTTAAGACATTACAGTACTCTCTCAATATTCGAAGTGCAAACTGAGACGATAGCCGCAAATAAACAGTCCAGTGATGGGTATTGGGAGACGGACGATTGTAGGCTATGTTCGCGGCCTAATTTGTGCGCAATGCACATCAGCGAGCTTGTGTTTTACTTTCACTTTAGTGATCGCGCGTACTCCGTGTATAGCAGCGGGGCTGAGCGTGCATTATACAAGATAAGATCAGACGTTTAGTCTATGTTGCGCAACGAATTCTCCGCCATCCTCACGCGATCAGTGAACTGTGATTCCTGCTGCACTGATTGCAACGGCAACTCGTGCTGGATGAGCAGATCAGACTTTTACATTAGTTTATAAGGGTTTTTAATTATTTTTATAAAAACAGCAAAACGATAGTTTAGGCGAATGTGAGTGTAGCGGTGGAATATTCTATGGTAATAGAAATCGCGAGACAGCTTTTCACTCGACGGGAAATCTCGTCATGTTTTAGTCTCGAGACGAGATCTCGTTACACCCCTAGTAAATAGAGAAAAGTTGCTCCATTGTATAGTGAGTGACAGGTTAGGTTAAGTGGTCCCACTTTATATTAAGTGGCTTTAAGTGTACTTATATTTTAAAAATACCAGCATGTAATTACAGCTGTAATTAATTTATGTAATTACATTTGTAATTACACAGTTGACCCTTCCCTTACACCTTAACCCACATTTAAACCAACCCATACCACACACACCTGTCCCTAACCTTACCCGTATCACATCTCAATAGCAGCAAAAGTGTTTTACAATACAACATGAACACCATAAGTACATTGTACTTATTTTTCGATGTAAGTGCATAGTACTTAAAGCCACTTAATAAAAAGTGGGACCAGTTAGGGTCCCTCACATCTTGAACCTCTTGGGAATCACCCGTTTGCTGCACGTATTTCAGTTAATGAACACATTATATTTAATAAATGATATTTAATGCATATTAGTATGTGTTTAGAGCAGGTTCTGAAATGTGTATTTACAAAATGATCCAATAAATGAATATAAAAGGTATAAAAATAACAGGTCCCAACTCAAGAATGATTAATTTCTTCAGTGAAAGTCAGATACAAGTGAGCCTAAAGCAATCGTTTTATTTCAAAAGCTGATGGGGTCTTAACCAGCAGTTATCTGCTGTTATCAAATATTTTGTTTAACAGACAAGACATTCTATTACTTTGGCTCTGGTGTCTGCCAAAAACAAAAAAAAAAAGAAAATTAATACAAAATTATTGTTATTCTTAACATGAGAAGACTGCTGACATGCTTATCAGACTGAAGGACATTTATCATGTTGAGATATGTTGTCTATAATGGTTCATTTTTCAATTAGGATTAGGTTGAACTATTGAACATGTCAGTATTGAGAATGTCTGTCTTTGGGAGAACAGACACAGATTATCTCAGACAGCAAGGAAGAGGTTGAGAATTAAAATAGGAAAGAAAAAGGTAGGAGCAAACGACAGACACAGTGGTTGAGTTTGTTTTAATTGAGTAACATTTTTTACATAGTATCTGCATTTGTTCAATTTCTTAGTACTTTTGTAACAGCTCTGCTTTTTTCCATACGTGGTTTAAATTAGTATTCCAATTTTCTTTCTGAATAATATTTCACATAAAGTGATCTATCATTCTAAGATCCTAGGGAGCGGAACTGAAACAGATTTTGTTGTGGGTGGGAAACTGATTTGGATGAAATCATCACCCAAAAAGTTTTAGAAGTCCCTCGTGAGTCTGGTTTCATATTCAGCAGTCAAAGAGCATTATCTTGGTTGAAAGAAAATGAATGAATGCTTGGTTGAAGTCACATCACTTTAGGATGTGGGGCCTACAGTGTTTCCCCGCGGGCAACACACTGAAACAGCTGTTAACTGTGATATTGAAAGCTTGTCAATCAATGCGCAGCAACAGAGCACAGGGAGATTGGAGTTGAGAAGTCTTGGGAAATTGTGCCCCGGCAGATTCATACTGACATATCAGCTTGTTAAGTAGGAAAGGTCGTATGTCATGTCATCAATATGCATATAGGACATCACAAACCACTTGAAATCTAAAAGGATGACTGAGACCAGTACTTCAAAACAAATGGTCTGATTTACAATATCTGATAATCTGTGTCCAATGACATAAGGATTTTTTTTTTTTTTTTTTTTTTTTGCGGGAGCTAGTGATTCTGAGTTTGAAGCCTTTCATAATTCAGTGCTGTTGGCTATATATAGATTCAGGGTTTCTTAAAGCCCATGGGGCATAATTACTATCTATATTCTCTTGCCAGGCAGCTTCAGCTTTGTTTTCTACACTGGTAGGGATGTCATTTACGAGCCCCCCAGAGTAAATGAGGGTCTAGCTTGACTGACACTGTTTAGAGAGCACATTTGGCTCATGTGGATGAATGATCAAGGCAGGTTTGGGTTTAGCACACCAATTAGACGTTTGAAAAAGAAACTTTACTGGAAAATTGTATCACTTAAAGACAGCTTTTTGAACCAACAGATTTTCTTTATAGTTTGTTGCAGTTGAAACAAGAATTTAAAGAATAGCTGACAGCAGAACATGCAGTTGGGTCAACAAGTCTTGAGACTTTGGACACTCTAGTAACTTTGCAACTACAAGTCAACTAACTCTCAATAGAGTATTAGTATACTGTTAGGTTAGGTGTGAGGGTTCAGGTTATGTTGGGGCCACACCACAAGATATCCGTGCCGATTTCTCCCCTTCCGACAATCCTAAGTGAAGTCCCGATTATCTTTATGGTTCAACAGATTATCTTATTAGATTTTCCTGTGGTGTGAGGTTTATTAAGAGTGACCAAACCCGCTTGGAAGAACGTTGGAGCCGCCCTGATCACGAATAGTAAATATTCAACATGTTATCCTGATATGAAATTATCCTAATGTGTGGGGGGAACCCCGAGACAAACCTACTCGGTGCGCGTTGATTGTCAGGTGGAACAAAACGATACATAATCAGAAAGCGAGCTGACAGAAGACGGAAGCAACCCTCATTTTTTTGTCCTCATGTTTGTGGTCTCTCACATTTTAAAAATCTTATAAGATTTTAAATATATTTTGGTGTGGCCCCAACATCAGTAGTATAAGTTGACATGTAGTTGCAAAGTTACTCATAGTCAGTGGAATGTCTGTTGTGGAGCATCAAAATAAAGAGTTAGCAGATATTAAGCAGACAGTCTACTACTCTAATGATATGATAGTTAGTTGACGTGCTAGTAGAATCTCTAAAGTGGACCATTGAAATAAAGTGTTACCATAATTTTAATTAAAAATATTGCATTATATAATAAAAGTGAAATCCTAAAGCTTTCAATATTTATATTTTATTTTTGAATCTCATATTTTTCAGTGTGGTCTCAGAGTTTTGGACCCTGTGTATCTGTACATTAGTTTACAACCCAAACCACTGATTCATATAGAACAGAAGAAAAGATGATAAGATGTTTTTCCTCTAATATAATTTTCTGCAGCAACAGAAACAATCAGATTATTTGAAAATCCTATCAGCCATCTGGCGAAAAGGCAGTTTCTTGTGGATATCTGAGAAGGAAGATGTATAAATAAAAACATAAAATGGCCATGAGAAAGAATATACCTAATGACTAATAAGAGAAAAAGATATTAGTGTTGACATCTGCTCTAAATGTGTCTGTGTTTGGTGATTTGAAAAATGAGATTTATGCCTTGTGCAATGAGAGAGTGAAAGAAAGGTGTATGGCTTAATGTAGATAACAAAATGCAATTTCCTTTTCCAAAACGTGAGAAATGAAGTCCCAAAATTGATGCATAACCCATCCTCAGGAATGCTATTTTGTTGAATTTGTTTGGATTACAAAACCTTAAAAATCTACAGGTGAAAACCACAAAGACACTAGAAAGAATATTGTATATTGTAAGCCAATCATATGTCTAGTTTTGTACAATAAGTTTCACATAAGCTAAATAATTCAATCCAATTACCATAGTCTTTGTTTGGTCTAGGCAAGCTATCATCTAATTCAAGCCACTAGTGGTATATGGCCTTATTTACCCAACGAAGCATTGATCCGGGAAAATGTGTTCTGCACATAGATCTGTGATGTTTCCCAGATTGCAGTCCCTTGGTGATTCTTGTCTTCATGAAAATGCAGTTAGCTAATTAGCCTTAATTGAGAGCAAAAATAAGAAGGAAATACATTTGAAATGTATTATTTTTCAGAGCGTTTGGCACAGACCTTTTACACCAATTCTCAGTAACCCGAGTTATCTTTATTTGGCCTGATTGCTTTGACAGTTTTTAACAACAATTCTTTATGGAAATTGCAAGGAAAATAATAGAAAACACCACTTAAAAAACAAGGGATAGCCCGAGAAGATGCAAACCCTCCAACTACTAGTCTTTGATTGCCATAATGGTACACAGATAAGTACATCAACAATTCAAGGAAAGACTTAAAGAGCAATAGGGAAACACTTTAATGTGTTTTAAAGCACTAAAAATCAAAAGAAAATCAAAACAACTTTATTTTCATGAGTCAATATCTCCATTTTCTAATTAGCTGTTATAGGTAAAGCTTGTCATTGCCATGTTTCATTAAAAATAGCCTTAGACAAACAAACAAATTAATGGATGTTTTATTTTAGAAATCTCACAGGAGAAAAATTGCTGTTGTTTCTAAAACTGATATTCAGATCTAAAGTACGATGGAGACTGTGATTGTGTAAGCAGCAGTTCAATAAACAAGTTAATATTGAGTAATTTACATTTTAGATACAATACTGACTGTTACTTTTATATGTTTTTGCTCGACTAATAAAAATAAAGTCACTCCAAAGCTTTGGCACACCGAGCAACACTCAACAGTGGTGTTTCTTTCCTGAACGATTCAGTGTTTTTTAAATGATTTAACGACTCATTCATAAAGACCTTGGCTGCATATAATATGCATACTTACCTTCTAAGTAGGTAATATTTTCATAAAAAATAGAATGAATAAATGTCGACATAAAAATTATTAGCAAAGCACTAGCCCATAGAATTGAACAAATTATACCATATATAATCCACCCTGATCAGACCGGCTTTATAAAAGGTAGACACGCATCCAATAACACCCGCAGATTATACAATTTAATGCACTACTCATCAGTACAACAGAAAGATACTCTCATTGCCACATTAGATGCCGAAAAAGCTTTTGATAGGGTCAACTGGAAATTTTTATTCACCACGTTACAAAAATTCGGCTTTGGAGAGTCATTTATTAACTGGATTAAGATTTTATACACATCACCATCGGCCACGGTCACAACCAATGGACTAACATCACAAAGCTTCACACTGCACAGGGGGACGAGGCAGGGATGTCCACTCTCTCCATCCCTATTCACGATTTTTATTGAACCTTTAGCAGCAGCTATCCGTCAAAACCCAGCAATCAAAGGTATTGAAACACCACAACAAACACATAAAATCTCACTTTATGCAGATGATATCTTACTATATATACAAGAACCCCTAGCATCTACTCAAGAAATAATTAAAACAATCCAGTCCTTCTCAAAAATATCAGATTATGCAATAAACTGGAATAAATCTTTCATCCTCCCTTTACATAAAGCCAAATGGGATGTGGCACCCCATCAATCACCGATACCTATATGTCATGATCACATCACTTACTTAGGCATTAAAATTTCCTCCAGACTGTCAGAGTTGGTAACACTCAACTTCACACCACTGCTAAAAAAAATAGAAGACGATTTGCTCAGGTGGCTCAACCTTCCAATCTCCATAATCGGCAGGATAGCAGCAATAAAAATGACGATTTTACCGAAAATTAATTACCTATTTTCAATGATTCCAACCCACCCCACACTCACCTGGTTTAAATCACTAGACTCCATTATAACTCGCTTCTACTGGAAAAATAAAACACCAAGGATTAAACTCACTACACTACAAAAAAGTAAGGTTCACGGAGGACTAGAAGCACCAAATTTCCAATATTACTCAATGGCTAACCAACTGCAATACATATACAAATGGATTCACCCCACCCAATCTGATATTATATGGCTAGATATAGAACAATCACTATGCAAAGAATTAAATATAGCTGACATACCGTTCCTCACCAAATCAATTAAACAACACACATGTTTTAATGCAGTAACTATAGCCGCCACTCTGACAGCCTGGTGGAAATTTCACCAAATCACAAATTCTACATTAGCTCCATCTAACCTCACCCCACTGTGGAACAACCGTGACTTTATAAGCAATAAAAAAACATTGAATTTTCACACATGGGCGGAAAAGGGTATCACCCACATTAAGCATATTCTCAAATCTAACACATTTACACCATTTCCGCAACTGGCCCAGGAGTATGGCATCGGGAGCAACGAATTTTTAAAATACCTACAACTCAAATCTTCTGTTCTGACAAAAATCAACATCAGAGACACAAATTTAGAACTCCCACCGGCAATATCAGACTTGGTCAACATTTCCTCCCAAAGAAACTTCTCTCTAAAATATACAAAATCATTTCAAACCAACTTCAGACCATACACTTACCAACAATAAAATGGGAAAACGATCTTTCAATAGCTCCTGATGCCAACTTCTGGACCCAAATCTGTAAAAACATCTATCTCATGTCCAAAAATGCGAATCTTCAGTTAATACAATACAAAATACTTCACAGAACACATTACACGGGCAGCAGATTAGCTAAAATGGGTTTCACATCAGAAGTTTGCACACATTGTACTCACAATTCTACAGATACATACATCCATGCAACCTGGCACTGCACTCCAATCAAACACTTTTGGGAAGAGGTCACACAGTCACTATCCACTATAGTCGGCTGCCACATCCCACTGTCGCCTTCTCTTTGCTTGCTGGGGGACCTGACAACAATCACTGATAAAACTATAAACTCTAAAATACTCCTCATAGCTCTAACCATCGCCAAGAAAACTATCCTCATGAACTGGAAAACTAGAAATAAATTACACATTAACATTTGGAAAAATCTTATTACAGACTTCATTGCAATGGAATACGCATCTCCCCTTCATGATTACGCATCTGAAACTGACCTCTGCCGTCCAACACTTTCTGACCTCTTACAGCTATGAATTCTTTCTCTGTTTTCAACTCCGACTCCTCCCACCTTCTTAACCAACCCACGAATATTAATGCATTTTAGCTGTTTGAACTTGTTTATGTCATCATTGTTGTTACTATCTTTACTGTTATTGTTATGATTACTATTTTCACTTTTATCTTTTCATTGTTGTAATTGCTGTTGTTGCTGTCTTTTGCTTTCACCATTGCGGTCACCACTGCCATCATCATTATCATTTATTATTAATATTATTATTATCATTATTATTATAATCATCAATATTGCCATTGTCAATGCTGTATTTGAATTAAGTGTCATTTTCATCACTACGGCAATAATCCCCCCCTTATCTCTTCATGGGTTTTTAATGCACCACAACATAGAATAGAAAAAAAAAAAAAAAAAAAAAAAAAAAAAAAAAAAAAAAGAAAAAAAAAAAAAAAGTATGTATATGGAAAACCTCACAAACACCAGGGCAGGCAAGACAGGCGAGAAGTGGTTTCAACGGGACAGCATCTCTGTCCCAATTTGAGACACTCTCATACTGTACTCCCTCTTTTAATGCACCTTAGACATTGCACATACACAAAAAAAAAAAAAAAAAAAAAAAAAAAAAAAATTAGGAAAAGATAGGGACCGATGAGATGTGGGGGAAGGTTATCTTACATTATCTTATCATCTTATTATGGCATCTTTTATTTTGTACAGCATTGACAATGGCAATTGTTACATAGGAGGAAGGATGGAAATAAAAATCGACCAACACAATATTGGCAATATGGTGGTAGTGGGGAGTGGGGTGGTGATGGTAATGACAATGGTAATAAATAATAAATGGTTACTTTGTTTACGCACACACACACATACACATACCCACACTCACACCCGCTCACATGCACACTTTGATCAAACACTTAAATCACTTTTATGTCACTTCTGGAATTATGGATTTACAAGATTGCTCACTAATGCACTATGTCGGTTTGTATGTATGTCTGACTGTTAAATAAAAAAAAAAAAAAAAAAAAAAAAAAAAAAAAAAAAAAAAAAAAAAATAGAATGAATATAAAAAACTTTATACTTAAAGTTATTATAGTTATCCTTGGTGGAATGGGACTTTAAATCAATGATTGATGCACAGAATTGAATAGGATCTCTGTTTTGTTAAAGCATGAACAAATTCCTAAATATAATCTTTTTTTATGGACTTTGCATTCAAGGACCTGGATTAGATTTTCTTAATTAATCTGTATCTATTCAAGCAAGAAATATTATTACTTCTCTTTTGATATAGAAGTGGATGACACTGACAGTGGCAGATAATCACCTGGGTTATGGATTTTCAAACTGTGATGTATTTCAGATCAATGTTAGAAACCGCCACACAGCTTCATCTGCAATTTTTGCAGTTACTGGGGAACGGCTGATGATGGCTTAGAGACATTGCAGGGAAATCTGTGCAAATGAATTATGTATGCTGTTGCCTCTTGATAGGCCAAGCCAGACAAGAGTTGAGCAAGTAATTCAAAGGCTCTCTCCCTGTTGAAGCATGAAAGTAAAAGATAATTAGTGCCAGTGTCTGGAATAAACGTGATAAAGTTAAACAAGGAGTGGGCAAACACTTGGAGAGAAGTAAGAAAGTATTTTGCATGAAACAATATTGACACGGCTTTCTGCTTTTTCATGCTCAGACTGCAAAATGAACAGCTGTCTGAGGGAAATCAATAAAGTGGGCGCTCATTTGTCTCAGGTGTAGGCCAGTTAACGATGAGAATGTTTTGAAGTAATTAGCCTATCTTGCTTTAATGGACCTGACCTTTTATCGACAGAGGCAACCCTCTTTGAATACAACATTTTGGGTGCCACAAAAGGAAATGGGATTTCTTTGTAGAACATTCAAACAAGACGTAAAGCAAACCTTGGCTTTATTTCTCTTTAATTGCATTTTTTTCTGATTCGGTTTGTTGATAGGAAATGTGTGTTATGACTGATTCAAGTTTTTTTTCAATTTATCAAAAAACCTTGCATATCAGAAAATTAAAAATTACATTTACAAATTCATTGTATGTATGAATGTTCTTTTTTTTGTGTGTGGAAGTGATCATTACCATTAATGACAGTGTAATTAGCATTCCTAATTTTTGAACAAAACTAAAATGAGCTAGCCTGGATGCCAGCCCGAACCCCGCCCACAACATTTTTTGGTCGGGAAGTTTGGTCTGGACTCAATCCATTGAGGAGTAATTATGATCAGCCAAAAAATGGTCGGACCAATCAAATTGCCAGGGCGGGCTTTATACGATGATGGACAGATAATCCATCCAATAACGTAATCATCACGTCTTCAAACGTATTTCTTTCAAAACTGCTTTTCGTGTTTGCATGCAAGTAGGCCTACTCCGCGAATCCTTAAGTTCTTTTTGCAACACCGGCAAAGATCGTTAACACTCCTTATTTTTTTCATACTTTTTCCAGAGTTCTGTTTGATAACAGTTGCTCAACATACGTCACTTACTGCGTTCCTCTGATTGGTTGTCGGTCTATCCAATTGAGTGCAGAGTTGTTGTTTTTCCTGGTTCGGTTAAGACACGCCTCAAAATCAAAGCCCTATGGAGCAGTCTCAGACTCATGTTCTGACCAGAATATGAGTATGACGAAGTCAGGCTAAAAATGAGCATGTTTTGGCAATCAAATCTTAATGTCCTTACTTAAAGGACCATATCTAAAGAAATTTTAATACGGTACTTTTATTTAACAAGAGCACACTAAATTGATAAAAAGTGGTTGTAAAGACAATTATATTACAATGTTGCAACATTATATTATGAATGTGACAAAAGATTTGGTAACGCTTTAGATTACAGCCCGGAAAGTACTGTGTAATTAAAGCGATTTTACAGTGTAACTTTCTGTAATTATAGTGTACATATAAAGTACGTATAAGTATAAGGGTAAAGTTTGTAAAGTTTGAGGAAAAACTGTGCGTTCACACCGGAAGTGGCCGGAAGTCATTCATTTTCAATGAGAGCCGGCGGCGAGCTCTGGCGAGGGTGGCGCGACGCGTCTTGGATGGTGAGAGCGGCGAGGAGAGTTGAAATCAGGTCAACTTTATGGTAATGAGCTATGACGAGAGGAGGATTCAAGAGAACGCAGTCCTGTAAACTTTGGTTCCGACCACATTAGTTCCCAAGCAAAATAGAGGAGGTTGATCATTTGAATTTGATAAGAAGGCGCGCAACACAATTTATAGACAAGATTTTCACGCTAGAACGCTTGTGTTTCAGCTGGAATGCAAATTAGAATAGCACGCATGAACACAAAAGCCACACCACACAAATGGCTTTTAACTGGTTTATTTCGTTAGCAAACATGTCACTATAATTGTTAAATTCTTTCCATTGATCAATTTTCTGCAAAAATAACAATCAACATGTTTGTTTGCTTTGCGGCCCCTTTAAAATAAAGTTTAAAAAAAGACCAAACATTCGATCTACATCAGAGCATCAGAGAGCCCACGAATCTTTCCACAGCGTCGCTGGCAGTGTGGCGAGAGCGAATTTTGCCACTCTCGCCAGCGGCGGTGTGAACGTACGGTTAAGGGGTAACAACCAGAGAATAAGGTAACGCTTCCTTTTACAGTACAGTACTTACAGTGCACTTACCTAGAAAGTACTGGCTATAAGGTAAGTACATGGAACAGGGGTAGGTTTAGGGGTAGGTTCAGGGTTAGTACTAGTTATTACCCATAAAAATAAAAATATATATATTAATACTGTAAGTATTATAGAACTAATAGGTACTTATTCTACTATTAGTAAAAACTAAAACAATTGCAACTTTTGCTTAAATATTGGGGAAAGATACTCGTTTCATGTAGTGGTACTTGTTACCCTCTTGTTCCATGTAGTTACAGGGTAAGTACAATACAAATACATACACACAATGTTAGCTTTACTATCACAGGCATAAATTACAATCTAAAATATATTAAAATAGAAAACAGTTATTTTAAAATTCTAAATTCAAACTACTATTGCTTTTACTGTATAAATTCAGCCTGGATGGGCATGAGAGAGAGACCTTTTTTTTAAAACTGACAACTTTTACCGACCCCAAAATTTGTGCCACAACTTATCTGCTTATCTTATCCACAACCATCTGCTGCATATGTTTTACTAAGCCAGTCATGTTTTGATCTATACTTTTCTGTCAACATGGAACAAAATGGAACTAAGATATGTAAGTCTTATGTTTTCAATGAAAATCTTTAAGAGCCCTTCAAAACAGCAGGTATCACTGGTTCAAACTTTTTATATAATATAAGCAATTACTGTTTATTAGTGATTTATATGTTGATAAGAATACTTTTGAATGGCCATCAATGTGTCCAGATGGCGTAGTTACGGCATTTACCACCAGGGACTAACGGTGTCATGCTAACCAGCCAAACACGGACCTCTTGACTGTAAGATCTGAGCCTGTGGCCTACCCTTCAGCCCAACATAGGGAGCCCTCAATAGAATTAGTCACTAACAAGATTCATTGAACTGATACTGATTGCATCCTCCTGGTTTATATTTCCTGTTATGCTATGGTTTAAAAATGCTATGGTAAAAAGCACCGTAGGCCTAAGTAAATAGTAGAACCACTGGCACCAATGGTATCAACGATCAACTTAGCTCACAATGCTTTTGAGAAATTCAGCCCAGGACATTTGTACCTCAATGACGCATCATCAGAAATGATGGAGTCCTGAAATAGACTGCATTTCCAGTTTGTAATGAATACTCTAGCTTCAGTGGGACTCCTCTCTTATTTTTTTAGTTACCCACCAGGGTATAATAGTCTAGACAATCCAGAGATTAAACAGTCAGCTCTAACCTCTTGTTTAAACAGTATGGAACTTAAAAAGGCTTATCTTAAAGATGAAAAAGTGTTTCTAATATATCACAATTGTTGTTGGACTCCCTGGAGCAGTTCACCAATATAGAACATCAAACAAGAAAAAATAGGCATACAAATCTTCATATTACAATGTCTGGTGATGCTACAGAAAAGCCTCATTTCTATAAGGATGTAGTCCATGCTGGAGAGGAAACCCATGAGAAATGGAGCGAAATGTTTATCAGAGGGCACAGACACACTGTCCATATTATTGATGAGCCATAAATCCAAAAGCAGAATTGTTTTTAATTAAGTCTCTTCCTTATTCATTGCTGTGATCACAGTGGCCTTTGAACCAATATCAAATTGCCAAAATAATGAACTTTCAAAACACTTTCAGAATTTCAGTTGGTTTACAATAAGTTGACTTGCTTTACAGAATTTAAAATATCTTCCCATGGTTTTTTAAAACTGTTTGTTTACAAATCTGGTTTATTTTGCTTCAGCATGAATTTGGCCATTAAAGGGTTTAGTTCACCCAAAAATGAAAATTCTACATAGTTTTTACCCTCAAGTTGTTCCAAACCTCTATGTGTTTATTTGTTCTGCTGAACACAAAGGAAGATATTTGGAAGAAAACAGATTTCATTCCCCATTGACTACCATAGTATGTATTTTTTCCTACTATGGTAGTCAATGGGGAATGAGATCTGTTTTCTTCCAAATATCTTCCTTTGTGTTCAGCAGAACAAATAAACACATAGAGGTTTGGAACAACTTGAGGGTAAGTAAACTATGATAGAATTTTCATTTTTGGGTGAACTAACCCTTTAACATCTTATTTAGTTTGGAGCTGATGAGATTTTCAGTGGTTGTGTGAGAGACCTAAACAACTCCTCTGGAAAGCTTTAGGGCTAAGATCTATATAAAGTGCTATTGCTGGTTTTAGAGAGTTTGTGATTTTCAATCATCGATGGAGAGCAAGAACCAGAGGAGACAAGTTCATTTGCCAAATCGAGAAAACTGGGCTTAGTCAAAACTGACTAACAGCTTTCCTACAACGATAACTATTGAACGCTTTATCTCATTGTGGAAAGTCACAGCAAATCCATGTCCGTCTAGATTAGGCCTCACCATGTACTTACAAATTCATTTTTTCACCGCCTGTCAACAATTTAAAGATAAATAACACAATTACAATATGCTGAAGTTGTCAACTTGCTTAGAATGTCTTATCAGAATTGTACACCTGTCATTGTGTTTTAGAAAACCATAGCTTGTAATTATATGTCTTGTTTAATTCTGCAAAATGTTTGGAATAGGGTTAATTCATATTTCAAGCAGTGTTTGTTAAATGTTAACAGAGAATCCATTAGTGTCAGTTCACGAAACATGCTCAGCGGTGCCCTCCTTCCAATCCATTACTGCTCCAGTCTGTGCTGAATGGATTACTGGGTCTAATTCACTCAAACTTGAAGTAGTGACAATCCACTCAAACTTTTGCATTTGCACATGTGATAAAATCTTTCTGAAAATCTCCTCCATCACGCATACATATCAGTATGAAATGGTTGTTACTGTACGTAATAATGAGAAAATCACATTCTCTCTGGGGTAGTGTGAAGCTGATGATGGGAATAATTATCCCAATGACTTAGGCATGTTTGCACATGGCTGCTGCACAAAATAGGTTTCCTCATTGTTGGTGTACCTTTGCACAGTTGTTTAATTTCAGGACATTGCAAAAGGCTCCACAGTGGTGTTTTTGGAGGCTTATTTCAACCATGATGTGATTGAAAATGTAAAGATGAGCAAGTCATTTAGTCCTATCATACAAACTGCATGTCTCTCAATGTGTCTTGGAAAGCAACATCTGCACTTGTTTGTGGAGAACATAAAAAAAAGTAGGGTTCTATTTTAACAATCTAAGCGATGGTTTAAAGCGCACGGCTCCATGGGGATTCGCTACTTACACTAAAATATTGCACCATTGACTTTAGACCAGGTTTCAGTTGGTCAATGGCGCATTTCTGTTTCCTCAAAATAGCAACGCGCCCACAATGCGCCTGAACACACCTCGTTTTTAAACCGGTGCACAAATAGGTGCATTTGCTATTTAAACAACGTGGGGCAGGACGTGAAAATGATAACTGTGTCGGGCTGAAACTGGTAAAAAACACTTGCGTAGCACCTGGCCCCGCATTGCACCGGGTGCATGATAGGGCCCTAAGATGTAGGGGGATACTCAAAATTTGAAGTTTTTTAAAAATGAATCTACCACGTACCATTTGTAATGTTCAAAATAATGAATATACACACACTTAACATTCTCTATGCTATGAACAACACAGATAATTCATTATTTAACAGTTTTGAAGAGTGGGACACAGTTATTGAGGTTATAAGTTACTCGTCACTGAATCTGTTTCATAAAGTGTCTGTCATTTTGTCAATCTACTTGTCAAGCTACAACAAATGAGACCTTTATTTATTTATTAACACCTCATCATGTTCATCAGACCCTTCCTGAACAATGTGTGCAGTGTGGATTATCCTGCTGAAATGGGCCACTTCCACAAATTAAATTAAATTAAATTAAATTATAAAGCGATTTTTTACAATACATATAGTTTCAAAGTAGCTTTACAGAAAGTGCATGTGTCTACATTACAATTTAGAGTGATCTGTTATCACCACATACACAGAACAATCCACATGGTATAATCTCACAGTATAACAAGCAGATGTACAAAATATGATACACCAGTTTGTCAGTTTATTTCTTTTAAATATTTTTATAACTGTATTCACTCAAATGGCACTGATAATTGGGTAAGAGAGACCGGTGTTTTGCCAGATGAGAAGTTTATTCTATGTATCATCTTTTTACTACTTTAATTAATTTTACTCAATCATTTTATAACTGTATCATTTATCTCTTTTAATTCCTTTTAGAATTGTTTTAATTTCCCTTGCTTTTATTTTGTGCTTATTTTCTTTGCAAAGCACTTTGAATTGCCATAGTGGGGTATTTTAATTCCTTTATATAAAAAGCATTATGAATAACTGTTTTAATTTCCTTGCTTGGATTTTGTGATTATTTGTATTCCTTTCTATGTAAAGCGCTTTGAATTGCCATAGTGAATGAAATGTGCTATATAAATAAACTTGTCTATTATCAGAGGCAACTGTCTAAGTTATGTATTTCAGAAATAGGCCTTAAAAAAGCCTACTATGATATTAGACTACATAGCCTATAATAAAAGATAATGAATTTCAATCAATGAAAATTAGCTTATCAATGCAAATGCATAAAATTAGCTTATCAATGCGTATAATTTTCTGGACAATTAGGGCCGGATTCGGGATTAGGGACAACAGCTTAGATTTTGGGACTGTCCTGAATTTTCCCGGGACTGTCACCCTAGTGCGTATGCTTCATCTGAAGTCCTCGCAGTTCCAAACTGGAACTGACATTCTCTCTAGTTACCTCAGGATGGGCATCCCAAGATAAAACATAGAAGCAAATGGAAAATAATTAGTGTAGCTGCATGAACAGCATAAATGTTCATAAATTGTATTCCAAGAGATTCTGTGTACAGGTGTTTGGTCCAATAAGTACAGCAGTCTTATCTGAATTAATAGAAGAACATTACAGGTCATCCAATATTTTATATTTTATATTGTTAACACACTCTGACAACTTGGATAATAGAGATTCCATCTGGTTGTGATGAAATATATAACTGTGTATCATCAGCATAGCAGTGGAAACTAATTCCATACTGGAAATAGCAGAGGGCCTAACACAGATCCTTTAGGCTCTGCATAATTTATTGACGTTTTGATGTTCCACCAGGGGACACTATTATCATGAAGGGGTGTACCTGGTCTGCAACAATGTTTAGGTAGGTGGCAGGTGTCAAATATACTTCCACATGAATGGCCGGACCCAGGATTTCCAAGCAGAACATTGTCCAGAGCATCACAATCCCTCCAACGGCTTGGCTCCATCCCAGAGTGCATCCGGCTGTCATCACGTTCCCAGGGAAATGTACACGGCTGCACACGTGATGTAAAAACGGGACTCATCGGACTTCTTCCACTGCTCCAAGGTCTAGTTCCAATGCTCGCACGCCCAATTGCCCATTGTGGGCGCTTTCGACAGTGGGTCATCCTAGGCCCCATACTCAGCAGAGTGCGATAACCCTCATTAAAATATTGTGACTTGTGCCACAGAACACCTTCTGTTGGCTCGGACCAGACGGGATAGCCGGCTTTGCCCTAATGCATCGATGAGACTTGGCCGCCCAACACCCTGTCTCTGGTTTGTGGTTTGTCCCTCCTCGTACCACGGTTGGTAAATTCTCACCACTGTTGACTGGAGCAAACCACAAGCATTGCTGTTTCAGAGATACTCTGACCCAATCGCCTTGCCATAACAATTTGTCCCTTGTCAAATTCACTCAAATCTTTATTCCTACCCATTTTTTCCTGCATTCAACACGGTGATGATGGGAATTGATTGTTTGCTGATAGTTCTTCCCTCTTCCATGTTTGGAGTTTATGCCCCGCCCAACTCGGAAACTTGGGTATCAAAATTATCCCAAGCTCGAATTGAGAGGGCATTCATGTCCATTTTTTAACTAGGAAACTCGTATTTTCAATAAATCTGATAAGCGAGTAACTTATCTTTTGACCTAGAGTTTTACAATCATTTGTTACTGCACATAGCTTTCTTTGTTTCAAAGCGTCAGCATGAACTGTTTAAAATAGCATCTAATTTATAGTTAGACGTCAGCAGACAGTAATAAAGTAGTGGTGATCACTGTGGGCCAGGTACACACAGACATCATTAAAAAAAATTAACTGCACTAAGCTAACTGCGTTATATCCTAATACTCTGCATTCTCAGCAGACTGGAACTCATCAAGAAAGTTCATCAAGAAACTTCTGCTCATTAAGCAAACTATAAGAGAAAAGGATGAGATGTGTGTGAAGATATAGCAAAAAATAAAATGTTATTGAACACACTTCTTTAAAACTTAATAACAAATTCAATTAAGACAATAGTGTGTAGAGTGCAATATTTCACAATTAAGTAAACATTGCTTTATACTTCTCATATAATTCATTTAAGTCAATAATACAGAACAAAGCAATATATGAAGAACAGTGATTGATCTTGTTTTTGTTTTGGTCAATATTGTTTAATTAATATTAATTACATAATAAACAGCAACAGGTGTACCAGTCTGTATTTTGACTGCAATGCTTAATGCACAAATACAATATTTTGACACGTTAATTTTTTTAAAGACCATTCTTATTTTAGGATCATTGAGTTACTATTATAGGCTAGTTGTTTTTTATATTTTTAATTCGTTTTTATATTTATATTTTCCATTTTCATTTTAATTGTAGGCTTGTCAATTTTTTTGTCACTTTTGTCATTTTATTTATTTTATTTTTAATATGTCTATATAGTTTTTAATTCATTTTTATTTAAGTTTTAGTTATTTTACTACATCAAGCCTTGGTAACTAGCTGAAACAAAACTTTTTATATTTTATTCTATTATTTATTTATTATTTATATACGCTTAATTTATTTCAAGTAACTACATTGTTTATGGTTTTAGTAACAGTTAACTATAATAACCCTGCTAATGATCATATTGTCACGGATGATACAGGAGTCAGACAGGTGGTAAGTGAATCAGTGTTTATTTACAGAACAGCAGAAGCAGACGGAGTTATGGTGAGTATTCAAACAGATGATAATGGGATGAGAACTTAGCCACTGGATAATAAGAGTCTCTCTTTCAGATGCAGATGGATAGTCACTGGAAAGGGTTGCAGTAGGATGGCTGGGAACTGAAGACGGCATACGGTGATGAAGATAGTCCAATAGAACTCAGGTAAGTAGCAGGTAAGTAGCAGGTAAGTCTCTGGTTGAGCATAGGAGAGTCTGTGTGTCATGTAACGATGAGATCAGACAGTGACTGCAGGGAGAGTGAGTGTTATATAGTCCATGCTGGTGATGGGACACAGGTGACGGTGATCATGAGGTGCAGGTGCAGGTGATAATGACTGGGAATGCTGGGAAGTGTAGTGAAGACAGATGAAGGAGGTGAATGTGAATGTGACATTACACCCCCCCTCCGGAAAGCGCGACCTCGCGCTGCAGAGGAGCCAAGGCGGAGCAGATGAGAGAGGACGTGGCCAGGGCGGAGCAGGACGTGGGCGTGGCCAGGGCGGAGAGACCCCTTCGGGTGGCCATGGCGGTGAGACCCCTTCGGATGGCCATGGCGGTGAGACCCCTTCGGGTGGCCATGGCGGTGAGACCCCTCCGGGTGGCCATGGCGGAGAGACCCCTTCGGGTGGCCATGGCGGTGAAGACCCTGTAGGAGTTCCAGAGATCCCCAACTGAGCCGGATGGACCCAGAGCGAGGTGACACCACAGGTCTGGAGGGCCAAGGCGGATCTGCAGGCTCATGGGACCGAAACGGAGAAGGGGCTCTGGAAGCCCGTGGCGTAACCAGTGCAAGGGAGGACGACTGAGGAGCAGGAGGGAAGATGGAGCCCGGTGGAGCAGAAGGGATGCAGGGCAGAGGCACAGCCGGCAGCACGGAGTCCCGAGGTGGAACCAGGGTGACGGCTGACCAATGCGAGGAAGGAAGGAGGAGTGAGCCTGGTGGAGCTATAGGGCTGACAAGACCCGGCGGAGATGAGGGCACAATGAGCCGAAGAGAAGCTGTAGGGTCGGAGGGCCAAGGTGGAGTCAGAGGTTCAGGGGATTGAGGCAAGGACAGGGGATCCACTGACCAGGGCGATGCTGAGGCTTGGAGACCCAGAGGCGGCTCCACAGCAATACTGGGGGGTAGCTGTGGATGGGCAGCAGGGTCGACAGGGCTCAGTAGAGGCGAAACAGTAGAGCATGAAGACATCAACAGCGGAGGTGGGAGAGGGAGGCAGGGTGGGAATACAGTTTCTGGCTGGACGGTCTCTGGCTGGACGGTCTCTGGCTGGACGGTCTCTGGCTGGACGGTCTCTGGCTGGACGGTCTCTGGCTCAGTGAAAAAGTCTATTAAATCAGTGCTGGATGGGACCAGTGGTGTTGAGGGCTTGGCAAGGCTGGCGTAGAGTTCTGGCTCAGGCGGGCAGGCGACGGGGCTCTGGCTCACGGTCGGGCCCGGCTGGGTCAACGGGCTCTGGCTCTGGCGCTGGGTCAACGGGCTCTGGCTCTGGCGCTGGGTCAACGGGCTCTGGCTCTGGCGCTGGGTCAACGGGCTCTGGCTCTGGCGCTGGGTCAACGGGCTCTGTGCTGGATGGGACCAGCGGCGAAGGTTCAACTGGGCTGGACGGGACCAGCGGCGAAGGCTTGACTGGGCTGGACGGGACCAGCGGCGAAGTGGGCTTGGTGCTGGTAGGTAGTGTTCCAGCTCGGGAACCGACACTCTCCAGACACCGGATCACGGTCTCCCTCCAGCTGAGTCCGGTGGTGTCTGGAAGGTCGATCCGGTGGTGAAAGGTGGCCCCGAGCCGGAATAAAGTACTCAACCGCTCGTCATCCTCATTACTGACGAGTGCAAGGCGGACAAAGCCTGCAACAAAAGAATACAAATTTTGGCTCTCCTGAGCCAGGACGATAATTCTAACCCCATCGTCCATCTTAGGGCGGTCTGATCTTCTGTCACGGATGATACAGGAGTCAGACAGGTGGTAAGTGAATCAGTGTTTATTTACAGAACAGCAGAAGCAGACGGAGTTATGGTGAGTATTCAAACAGATGATAATGGGATGAGAACTTAGCCACTGGATAATAAGAGTCTCTCTTTCAGATGCAGATGGATAGTCACTGGAAAGGGTTGCAGATGGATGGCTGGGAACTGAAGACGGCATACGGTGATGAAGATAGTCCAATAGAACTCAGGTAAGTAGCAGGTAAGTAGCAGGTAAGTCTCTGGTTGAGCATAGGAGAGTCTGTGTGTCATGTAACGACGAGATCAGACAGTGACTGCAGGGAGAGTGAGTGTTATATAGTCCATGCTGGTGATGGGACACAGGTGACGGTGATCATGAGGTGCAGGTGCAGGTGATAATGACTGGGAATGCTGGGAAGTGTAGTGAAGACAGATGAAGGAGGTGAATGTGAATGTGACACATATACAACAATCCATCTAGTTTTAGACGTATGCCGTTCCTACAAAAATGTCAACACCCCTTGCAACTCTGGCATTGTAAATGCGAGATTTCGGCAGAGTTTGCTTGTTAGTTGATGTGCAACTCTAATATGTCCGACTCCAGCTGAAGGCCGCGTTTAAGCGTTCACGCATAACGGCATGGAGGTTAGGAAGTAAGGTGAAACCTTTTTTTTTTGTAAATGTGCTTGGCAAACATCTTGGGCCCGGTTCCCCGATAACGCTCACTCTTAGCGCGCTAAGAAGACTCGAAAGATATATCTTACCAAAGTTGTTTAAGTTCCTAAGTGTGTTCCCCGAAGTGTCCCTTAGGAAGCTTCTTAACACACTGC
The DNA here is from genome assembly GCA_036326025.1 of Chrosomus eos. Taxonomy (NCBI): domain Eukaryota; kingdom Metazoa; phylum Chordata; class Actinopteri; order Cypriniformes; family Leuciscidae; genus Chrosomus; species Chrosomus eos. Next base: position 32,947,827 of record CM070821.1, read on the forward strand.
CTCTTACGTTCGACGTTACAAAGGCGCTGTCCCAAGTGAAGGTGCTGAATTTGCTGGCATCGATTGCTCAGGAATCGATTTTCCACTTCACGCGAAGGTTTATTACAGCGTTAAGAAAGACAACGCGTTCTATGCAAATGAAACATTCCTCAAATTATTCCAGTAACATTTATTTTAACATAGTTTAAGTTATCAGTAAAATAGACTATTAATTAAATTATCAAATGGTCAGTAATATGTTCACACGATATGTTGTGACGGGTAGACGAACCGGTTATCCCTCGCTAATCATCCACCCTCCTTATCCCGTTGTGCCACTATTAATGGTAAGGTACTTTACAATCAGAATTGATTGGCAAGCAGCTCCATAATGAGTTGTCTTGGGAGGCGATTTTTTTTTAATATAGCCACGTCAGGCAAAATGTCAAAAAGGCTTAAGTTTTGCTGAATAAAAAAATTTACATGGACTAAACGGCTCCGTGGCCGGCGCCGTCTTTGATTCAATACAAGGACGCGTTGGATCGCTGCTCTAGTTGGTCGCTTACTGGACACCACCATGCTTACCCATTTATAGATCTTAGCCATTTAGAGCCAACTTGTTTGCCAGATTTGAATTATCAAAAGTGATTGACAATTTAAACGCTTTAATGACATTACGAAATAGCCTACTAATTACCACCATATTAGTTCTGATACCAAATAAAGTCAACTTCATAAATATGCCTGTATCCATTGCGAACATATTTTATTATTAGTCTTAAAATGTCCATAACATAAAATCATTGTTGAGCCACAACAATTGTCACCATAGTTTGACTTGTACTGCGCTGCGATGATTTCTAAAGACTGCTGCACAGTGGCGGTGACTAACATCTTCAGCTCAAAAAACGCTAAGAGAGAGCTTACGAATGGTCCAGACCAACCTTATGAAAGTGTGACTTACAGAAGATATGCTTAGCGTACGAACGTGTCGGGAATCGTGCCATAATGTTAAGAGAGATGTTAAGGAATAGGTTAAGAACTACTTAGCGATAAGAATGTTTTGGGGAACCGGGCCCAGGTTAGTACAAATGCACTTAAAATGCAACTCTACAATTTTTTTACATTTTTTTTTATAAATATTATACCACCCACAGCTCATTGGGCCCACAGCTCATCTATTAACATATATTTGTGGAATAAAACAGCTCGTTTGAACAGCGCTACACTGACTGCCCAAAACCATCTGAAAATGTAATTAATGTGTTAATTAAATGTATATGTCCACTAAAGCTATACCTGGCATATCAGTTTTCCAGTCTAGACCCACTTCTACCGACTAGGGGGGTTGTTTTTCCTCTACAGGGTTAACAACTTAAAAATATTTTTATCCGAGATGTTATTATCTGTCACATAGGAACTACATCCTTCCCTATTTATAGCCCATGCCAAGGAGGATGTCTCTGAACATTGAAAAGCTTTATCTGTCTTCAGGTTTGATATGATCAAATTGAGCATGAGCCATGGTGTTTCATTTTCACTTTCTTATAGCTCAATCGAGGTATGTTTGTTCCAAGTCAATATCTATTCAGTTGATTGTGCACAACACTCATGCCATAAATAAAGTGCTTTTAGCGGGTGTTGTTTAGCCTATCCTTCATATAATAGATGCTTTCAAGAATTCGGGTCACTGGAATGTTTTATTCTGAATCTCATTAGTCTTAATCGGTTTGATTTTGTGACTTCAGTTGGCCAGTTTGTACAGCCTATTGCCTAAATGTGATGAGGTTATAAATTTGCAAGTAGCTTGTTTTGCTGGTGGTTTTTAAACAGCACATTATGCTGATGCTATCAGGCTAGACTAATTTTGCTCACTAAAGATAGCCTGCTCTATCACATGTTTGGCATGGGAATCAATTTATGAATTCTCTTAGCAAATTGCACACTGGCAGACCTCAGCACCGGTCTTGATTGCAACGGCTATATTCTAATTATTGCTCACAGTTAAATAACCTAATGTCAGCAAGGTGCCAGGAGTTGTCAAAGGATATAATTAAGAGAAAGGCATTTATGAATTCCCTCACCTCTGACTTTAACCCTGTGAATGCATTGCGAAACCACAGAACCTGGATATGAAATGCAATCCAACCTAACGGTCTGAGATCTTTTTGGCTAGAAAACGGAGGTGTTAATTAGGGAAAAAGCTGTATCCCTGTCGCTTTGAAGTTAAGAGCCCGGTTTATGCATGTTGACTGGTTTAGAATTTCAAATGAGCTTTTAGAAATCAACAACAGCAAAGATTAAATTTAAGGTCACTTTTAATTGTATAATTGAGGGGATGAAGAAGGAACAACTTTAAGCTTAATCATGTGTTGCAAAACAGATCATTTTCTTAATCTGCTTTCCAGCCAAAGTATCTAAACATTCAAATAGATTTTCAGACAATATATCTTACAATAAGTATTTTTTTTTTGTTTAAATCACAAAAACCTCAAAAAAATATATATATTAGATGTCTGCTTAAAGTGAGAAAATATATTTTTTAAATAATAAAACAGAACTATTTGGGGTAAATACATTTTGCTTATGAATTATATTTAAAGTACATTTAATTAAACTTAAATCTTGTTTTAAGAATGATTAGATATATTACTGGGGGGAAAAAAAAACACTCATAAAATCTTGAGAGAATTGCACGCACATGCCACTTAAAAAATCTTTCTTTATGAATGAATCTAGCACGATGGAAATATGCAGGTGTCTTTGATTTATGAATGAAGCGGCATAGCAGACTTTGGGAACAGATTGCCAAGCAGGTCTAAAGCGGATTAGAGTTAATTAAAGGGATGTTCCTACTTGTCATATCCATGAATCCACTTTCTATTTACATACTAATGCTGAGAGTGAGCAGAGGAGGAGAGCGCTTCAACATGATATTGCATGCTTAGAGATGAGGAATGAGTTTTTTTCATTCTTTTGAAAACTATTAGTAGTATAGGCAATTCACCATGTACACCACCATTGATTGTCAACATTTCATTGGCACGTCTGTTATTTTTTTTGTTTTATTTGTCTTAAACTTCACACAGTGATAACAAGCAATGCATACATATACTAACTTGCAATGTTATCTACATGCAACCCTCAAATTAGTTTAATAACAGCTTTACTGAGGTATACAATTTTGGTAATTTTCCACACCATACATAGGCAAATTCCAAAATCGAATACTCTGTATAAAGAGTGCTTACTTCCCAACTGTTAAAAAAATATACTCTTGGTAGAATGAATGTGTGTACTATGAATCTAATCATTCGCTGTCATTGTCATATGACTTCCGTTGCTTCATTCCCATTCAGAATTCCTCTCATGTGGCATCATAAAGCTTCCATTGGATGTGCACTTCCGAATATCACACAAAGTAGTAGGTTTAAGTGGGTTAAGTAGGTTAGTGTCTTAAGATTTAGTATGACTCACAAGGGGCTGCCAGTGTTACTTTTCGGCATCAAATTAGATATTTTGGTAACAGTTCAATTTAAGGTGACAGCGTAGTTACATGTTACTACATGTACTTACATAGTAATAACAGTAAATTATGCATAATTACAAGTAACTAACCCTAACCGTAACTCTATAGTAAGTACATGTAGTTAATTATTACTCAGTACTTATTTGACTATGTACAATGTCACATTAAAATAAAGTGTAACTGATATTTTATGTGAGGCAATTCAGATGCAAATGAAACAAACCATAGATTCAGATTGCTCCACAAATGCAAATTTCATCTTTGAAATGGCTAAACACTGCAAACAGACAGCAGCTACATGTAGTTTTAACTATATGTAACAGCTATATGTAGTTTGAACTCCTATACATTATGAAAACTGGTAAGCTTCTCTCAAAAGTAAAACACTTGAAAAAGTGAAATTCCTATATATTAGTTCCAATAATCCCAAATAATGTTAAATACTTTTTATTGTAGCACAGTATCCAATCCAAGATAATAGAAATGCCTAAATACAAAACTTAAGGACAAATTATCAGCGGGGCAAATATCGTGATGATTATTTTTAATTAATTGAGAAAAGCAGAAATCGTTATCACAATTAAAATACGATTAATCTGCAGCTCTAAAATAGCGATTGGCTAATTTATTTAGAAGAAATGACTAATTTCACCATATTGCTCATTGCACATACTCCCATTCATAAGTAAAATGAATGGACCGTCTTTGTATATTTAAAGTCTCTACTTTTTTAACATACTGATTTTTGCCTACTTTATTGAAAGTAGCATATTCGGATACAACCACTTTCCTAATGAATGTGTGGCACTTGAGGCTAAAGATCCATTGTTGTGGGGCCTTGAGCTTTCCAAAGCTGAGCAGGTCATGTCCGTAACAGCAATGAAAGAGATGTTTGACTCCTTGATGCCTTGCATACTGCCTGTGAAGGTCACTAGTCATATTTCCCTTCACTCTTGTCTAAGGTGCTGTTTGCAATTCTGCTTCAGCCAATTAGTGAAGACTATCTTTTTCATTACAATGCTTTATTTTCAGGGGAGACTTTGAGATGTTTTGAATACATTTCCATCCAGTGAATTGCCCTTTTCACATTAGAGGGCAAAAAAGCAAAAAAAAAAAAAAAAAAAAAGAGAGAGAGAGAGAAAAA